>OY856411.1:100857500-101592500 GCA_963693085.1 Alisma plantago-aquatica
AACACCATATATTTACTTGTATAATAATTATTATATGTATGTTAACAAATTATAAAGATAATTGTATACAAGTCACAATGTGGTGCAAGGTAGAACTAAGGTATAATATTTTAGTGATAAGGATTATAGGTTTTTTTTATTAGCTATAAATTCTATACGTGTCATTTCCAATGTATGAGGGCCTAAGGCTGGTAATAATGATTATCAACAATGATGATTTATAAGACCCATTAATTATCGTCATCCCATCTTATGAAAATGCACATATTAATATTAAAATATTTCCATGAATTTACTAACCCTAGTTTAGGTAGTGCATGCATTGCATTTATGACAAAAATGCCAACAACAATGTAACTTAATGGTTAGCATATTCTTCCATTATCTATCCTTCACTTAATATTACATATCTTAATAAATATATCGATACTCTCATCTACTTCTCCACTACTTTAATTACATAATTGCTAGAATTTATGGTTAAATTTAATGGGCTCGTAATGATAGACAATATTACCATATTAACAATGACACTAGCTACAAAATTAATTATTTTTCTAATGTGATGAGGAAATTTGGTTACTTGTATTTTCAGCATGATAATTAGTTTCAATAAAAAATGCTTATGGTTTAACAATAGAAAAAAAGTTAAAAAAGTATTATTAGATTGTCTTAATTCCTATCATAAGGCCTTCAAATTTTAATGTATTCCTATGTCGTTAGCAAAAGAAAAGATGCATTACTGATATGGAAGATAAATAACTATATGTCGACTCACATATTTTAAATTTATTGATACCAAAGAGGGTCATGAAGTTAATAAATGTTTTTTTCATACGAGAAGTATTCATTATAATAGATTAAAATATATATAATATCCAAGTTTGTATGTTAAAAAACTCCACCCTTAAAGAGAATATTATTCTTGAACTATGTGCATTCATAGTCCATGCTATCATCATTGTTGGCTAAATGGACATCTATAAATCCCTTTGTTTTGATTATGACAAACATTTCATTCTTATTAATCTAACGAGCTACTTGAGTGTGCAGGATGACAAAGCAACAAGGGAAAATCTACAAGCTTACATATTTATATTTTTCATGCAATGTAATCACTGTTGTAAAAACTTGTACAAAAATATAATGTACAAGTACTTAGAATTGCATGTAAATCAAGCGTTAGATTCTCCCTAGCTAAACACCACAGTTAGACAAGTCATCCCATTCAAATAGGATTACTTATGCACACTCACACACATAATTAGTGCCTAAATTGAAACCTTGAAACAGGATCAATCTCGGTCGACAAACTCCTCGACCGAGACACTCTCGGTCGACAATCTTCTCGACCGAGAAAGATCCAAAGTAGCCGTTAGACACAACAGAAAAGTTAGTTGGCAGTTGATGAAAGACGTTGCAAATCACTTGTTCCAGAGAGCCTGTCGGTCGACAAAAGTTCGACCGAGTAGGTATCTCGGTCGACCATTTGTCGACCGAGATGGTCTCTGACAGCAACTGCAGAATTAATTAATTAGCCGTTGTTAAAGCAACAACTTTGTACCTAACGGCTAGTTAAGCACTTAGAAACCCCTAGAAGTTGTCTAGAACGTCCTTAAGCATCCTTAGGCCATTCCTATAAATAGGACAAGCCATAGGACACCTAAAACTACTTGTTTTACACTTGTTACACTTGAGAAATACTTGAGCATACTTGAGCAATCTGTTGCAAACAATTTGAGCATTGTGATCATTGGCTTACTTTCTCCTTAGCTCAAATTCGTGTCCTATAGGCTAGCATCTCCTTACTACAGCACTTACACTTCTACACTCATTGGTTAGGAGATCAATACGCTTGATATAGGCAAATCAAGCCTTGTGCTTAAAAGGATAAGTTGTAATTTCTATTTCCTTTCTTGTTCCTTTCTATCCTTTGTATTCTCCTTGCTACTCCTAGGGTTGGAGGCTGCGGATTGGAGAGAGTTTGACTTCTCAGGTGGAAAAGGGGACTTCAAGCTACTTCAAGAAGGCTATCGCACGGGAAGCTACTTCAAGAAGGCTATTGCAACGGGAAGCTACTTCAAGAGGAAGGTTGTTTCAAGGTGGTGCAATTACTTCTAGGTGAAGGCTGCTTCAAGGTTGGGCGATTACTTCTAGGTGAAGGCTGCTTGAAGGGTTTAGGAAAAGAAATTGTATTTTATGTAAAATCCTTGCGAGGTAATAAAATAAATTTCTTTTCAAATCCCGGTTGGGTAAGCAACCAGGTAGTGGACTGACTTCCTTAGTATTTGCTAAGGTTGGAACCACTCTAAACTCTTGTCTCCTTGTCCAATATCTTTGTGGTTGTTTGTTTGAGTTAAATAATTGTTAAAATTGTTATAAAACTCTATTCACCCCCCCTCTAGTAGTTTTCAGTTGGTATCAGAGCAGGCTTCAAGGAACCCTAACCAGGTCTTGAAGAATGGAGGGAAATGGTGAAAGGTGTTGTTTGGACAAAACCACAACATGCTGCAATTGGTGTTTAGGAACAAGCCACAAAACAACCGGATGCCCATGGAGATCAAAGGAAGAGTACAAAGAATGTCTTATTGCTACAACTAGTGAAGAAGAAGAGGTAAGTCTTTTTGATTTATCTAATGAAGAATTAGTTGCTATTATTGAAGAGACACATAATAAATATGTTGAGTGCAAAAAGAAATTAAAGAAATCAAATAAGGAAAATGATGATCTAAATGTTAAACTTCTTGCTCTTGCATCTGAAAATGAGGATCTCAAAGAGGGAAATAAATTTTCTGATCTTAAGTTAAAATCTATGGAAGCCGATTGCAAGCTCCTTTCTGTTGAAAATTCAAACTTACAGACTCAAGTAAACGATCTTCAAAAACAACCATTATTGTGCACCCATATAGATTATGACACTATTGTTAAAGAAAGAAATTTATTGACATCTAATCTAGACCAAGCAAAACTAGATATTAAGAAGAGAATGGAAGAGATTACCAAGTTACAACAAAAAGTCAGTAATTTAAATAATAATGGCATTCTTGATCAAATCTTAGATAATTCCTATCATCAGATTGGGAGAAGAGGACTAGGTTATAAGCCTAAAGGGAAGTCCTATCAACCTAGTTGGAAAAAGTCACAAACCCATCAATCTATATATGTACCGAAAGGAACAAATACATTTTTACCAAAGAACAACCTAGAACAAAACCATAGAAAACGACTTGAGGTTGATTCTATATGTTGACATTATTGCTCACGTCTTGGACATTACTCTTTTTCATGTCCTTATAAGAGAAAAGATGTAGAGTTAGTTTGGGTTCCAAAACCTCCAAACTAAATGAACAAAATCAAGTTGAGATATGACCAAAGACATTAGTTGCATATTTCTATGTCTATCTCAACTCTACATAATTACAAATGTAAATGAAATTAATATTAGTTTTGTTCCCTAGATGATTTAAAGTTTAAGTCAAATGAAAAGAAAATTCCTATTTTCATATGATTTTTCGTAAAAGTATTTTCTGGTCTATTCATATACTAATCATAAAATGGAATTATCATTGTATGATGTTATTACCATTATACCATGCTTTCATCATTGGGTGCGCATAGATAATTGTATGCATGGATCCATGAAAATATATAAGCAAGCAAAATAATTTATTAGTTATATGTTATTGCTTGCAACAAAATCTCTAACTTAGTATCTTTGAAATAATTAATTGTGCCTCCAATTAAGTAGTATGCTTCAACTTGATATTTAAATTAAATTTTATGCAGATATTATACTCAATATATTCAATCTGAGAAATCTGCAAAATTTGCCTCTTGGTCAAAATAAAATTTGACTAAGGGGCGCTATGGTCGTAGTCAAATTCGACCTAAAATAAGTTTGACATAATAACTATTTTGGATATCCTTTTATGGTTAAAAGAAATTAATTTATGATCACAACTTGTCCAAATATTGTCAATAATAAACACAATATTAATCCCTTGGAAAATCTATATATGTGTGCTCTACAAAAATAGTCTTAAAAATCAGCTTCAAATTCGTACTCAGTAAGTCTCTCGGTCGACGAACTCTTCGACCGAAAACCTCTCGGTCAGTCCCTCTCTCTCGACCGACAGAATCTATACAGATTTAGTATCAGACAAACTTTTGGTCGACAAATGTTCGACCGAGACAATGTCGGTCGATAATTGTTCGACCGAGAAATAGCTGTTGGATATAACCGTTGTAAACCGACCGTTATGACTGTTTATGACCGTTGTAAACCGACCGTTATGACTGTTTATGACCGTTATATGACCGTTGGGGAGCCAAGTTGCGTGTCTGCAACATGACCATTGCGGACGCTCGGTCGACGAGTCGTCGACCGACCAGGTCGCTGGAATGTTATAAAAGGAACCAAAAACGGGTCACTTCCTCACACTTGCATACTCTTGCTTCCATAGGCTCTCTCTAGTGCATTTTTGTGCAACTCTTTAGCATCCTCATCCCCAAGCCTTCCTTGCTTCTTCTCCACCTTCAAGCAACACAATGGCCTCATCATCTGCTCGTGGGAAGAAGAAGGTCGCCGGTAGGAAAGGAAGGGAAGCTCGGGAAGCTACTCCACCACTGACGATCATCAACGACATTGCCTTCGTCGATGGAGATGCTGGTGATCGATATCTACGGCTTTCCTCTAAAGCTCCTCTCCCACGACGACCAGTTGAAGTTATGGACTTCATCAACATCGTCGACTTGGAGGACCTTTTCGAAGTACAAAAGTTAAAAGAATTCATCAACCCTTCTTTTCCTTCCTATTCAATCAAGGTAGTGAATGAATTCTATGCAAACCTCATTTCCCACTCTGAAAATGAAACTATCTTCTTCTACACTATGGTCAATGGGCATAGCTTCCGATTTACTGAAGGGGATATTCTTGAAATGCTAAACATTGACATAGATGAATATCAAGACACCCTTGACCTTACTTCTGGAAACCCCCTTAACCAATTCCTCGAAGATGACCATACCATTAGTCTTAGTGACATCAAAAGGACCATTTTTAAATCCAATACAACCTGTCATGAAGATAGAGGCACATATTATGCTATAAATCTTAAACCAGCTGCTAGGATTGTAAACCTCATTGTTTCAACAAACATACATCCTAGAGCCAATAAGTCTGAAGTTCCTGTTTTTCACATGTGTCTAATATATGCCATTATTCAACGTATTCCCACAAATTTTATCTGCATCATTCTTAAAAACATGCTTGAGTTTTCTGGCAATCCTCCATATGCCGATTTTGTATGCCAAATTACTCAACATTTCCTTAAGACCCAACTTGACGATATGGGATATACATGGCAGCGTAGACCACAAAAGATAAGTAAGAATACAGTAGAAAAAATGGGCATTGATTTTGGTCATAAAAGGGCTAGAGTTGAAGGAGAAACATCTCATCAAGACATACCACCACCCCCTCCTTCTACTAACCTATCACATGACCCCATTCAAAACACTCTTACTTATATTGCTGGCTCCCAATATCACCTGAGCAAACAACTAGACTATAACCATCATGCCATGACCTATATAAACCAAAGAATGCAAACCCTTTCACCAAACCAACCTGATGAATATCCGTATTCTTTAAATCCTGGCATGCTCAATCCATACAATCCTTCATACAACTATTATCAAACTCCACCTCCACCTTCTGTGGATCTTATACACACTCAGTTTTCATCCATGCAACTGCAAGATATTGCCGCTCATTTCCGATTTGACCGAGTACCTACATTCTTGGAAGCATATGCTCTAACTAAGACAGGTGCTCTAGATTGGCAAACATTGGTCCAGTATTATGGAACTGAGCCTTTTCTTGGGAAAGACCCTGACATTGATGTAATCCTTAAGTCTTTCCAGTAAATGTTGGAGTTATTGTAATGATATCTTTTGAATAATTGTAATGGGTCATCTCTATATGATGTGTCTATCTTTTTATACTTGTAATACATGCTTTTAATGAAATGGGCCATTTTTACTTGATTCCAATGGATATTTTTATGTGAGACATATTCAAAATATGGATTATAAGATCATCATTGTAGAACATACCAAATAAGGGGAGAAATAAATAAAAATGCAACCTTTATAATTGTGGCAAAATTGACAAATTACTTAAAACAGCTATGAAACAAATCCAGACACATTCTCGGTCGAGAAACTGTTCGACCGAGAACACTATCGGTCGAAAGATCGTCGACCGAGCAGGTTTCTGTTGTCAAGTTTGCAATAAAACTGAATATGTTTGCAAATTAATCATGTTTCTCTTCATCATGTTGAAGATAAAATTGGCGAAACCGCTTCCACTTTGGAAGATGTTTTCTTTGATATTGGTGCTACTTAAAACACAAGCTCTTGGTCGTTATATGGACATCATTTTAATGTACTTAATCTGAGTATACTTTTGATAAAGGTCAAAATCAAAACTTAAAATCATTTGTGACCTTAGCAGCCTTAAATTGTTTTAATTGTAAGATTAAGGGGGAGCTCATAAAAACAAATTTGATTATTTGATTAAGAAGCTTACAAAAAAAAAACATTATTTGGAGCTTGTTACGACCTTAGTATTTTTGGTTATGAAGAAATCTATGAATTTCAGAAAAATGATATAACTTGTACTTAAAGGAACTCTCTAAACAAATCGGGACTTAACATCCCTTGCATTTGGATGGAGACATTTTTATGTACTCTGAGATTAAAGGATTCTCATATCATTTTATGGGCTTAACATTCCTTGTAAAATGGATGATCAATCAATACATATGCCATGTATCTAACAGGATCTCATATCATTTCAAGGCTTAACATCCTTTGCAAATGATTGAGAAACAAATTGTGGCTAAATTAGAAAAATATGATATTAAATCCATGTTCCTAATAGGATATCTAATTAAGGGGGAGTTTTTATTCTTAACGGTTATCTTTTTGAAATGACAAAGGGGGAGAGATACATATAAAATTAACATTTAGTCAAACTCAATTAATGAGTTTCATAAATAAACTCTTGGCTTTACATTGAAAGTTGTTATATTCCCAAATGATCTGGATTTCATGTTCCATAATTCATGGGGAATAATAAGCACACATTTTATACACAAGAGAAAAACCTACAAAAGGTAATCTAAATGTATGAAACTCATATGTTTTATATTTCCTATATTTATATTTTGGAAATGTTTGTCATCTTCAAAAAGGGGGAGATTGTTGGCTAAATGGACATCTATAAATCCCTTTGTTTTGATTATGACAAACATTTCATTCTTATTAATCTAACGAGCTACTTGAGTGTGCAGGATGACAAAGCAACAAGGGAAAATCTACAAGCTTACATATTTATATTTTTCATGCAATGTAATCACTGTTGTAAATACTTGTACAAAAATATAATGTACAAGTACTTAGAATTGCATGTAAATCAAGCGTTAGATTCTCCCTAGCTAAACACCACAGTTAGACAAGTCATCCCATTCAAATAGGATTACTTATGCACACTCACACACATAATTAGTGCCTAAATTGAAACCTTGAAACAGGATCAATCTCGGTCGACAAACTCCTCGACCGAGACACTCTCGGTCGACAATCTTCTCGACCGAGAAAGATCCAAAGTAGTCGTTAGACACAACAGAAAAGTTAGTTGGCAGTTGATGAAAGACGTTGCAAATCACTTGTTCCAGAGAGCCTGTCGGTCGACAAAAGTTAGACCGAGTAGGTATCTCGGTCGACCATTTGTCGACCGAGATGGTCTCTGACAGCAACTGCAGAATTAATTAATTAGCCGTTGTTAAAGCAACAACTTTGTACCTAACGGCTAGTTAAGCACTTAGAAACCCCTAGAAGTTGTCTAGAACGTCCTTAAGCATCCTTAGGCCATTCCTATAAATAGGACAAGCCATAGGACACCTAAAACTACTTGTTTTACACTTGTTACACTTGAGAAATACTTGAGCATACTTGAGCAATCTGTTGCAAACAATTTGAGCATTGTGATCATTGGCCTACTTTCTCCTTAGCTCAAATTCGTGTCCTATAGGCTAGCATCTCCTTACTACAGCACTTACACTTCTACACTCATTGGTTAGGAGATCAATACGCTTGATATAGGCAAATCAAGCCTTGTGCTTAAAAGGATAAGTTGTAATTTCTATTTCCTTTCTTGTTCCTTTCTATCCTTTGTATTCTCCTTGCTACTCCTAGGGTTGGAGGCTGCGGATTGGAGAGAGTTTGACTTCTCAGGTGGAGAAGGGGACTTCAAGCTACTTCAAGAAGGCTATCGCACGGGAAGCTACTTCAAGAAGGCTATTGCAACGGGAAGCTACTTCAAGAGGAAGGCTGTTTCAAGGTGGTGCAATTACTTCTAGGTGAAGGCTGCTTCAAGGTTGGGTGATTACTTCTAGGTGAAGGCTGCTTGAAGGGTTTAGGAAAAGAGATTGTATTTTATGTAAAATCCTTGCGAGGTAATAAAATAAATTTCTTTTCAAATCCCGGTTGGGTAAGCAACCGGGTAGTGGACTGACTTCCTTAGTATTTGCTAAGGTTGGAACCACTCTAAACTCTTGTCTCCTTGTCCAATATCTTTGTGGTTGTTTGTTTGAGTTAAATAATTGTTAAAATTGTTATAAAACTCTATTCACCCCCCCTCTAGTAGTTTTCAATCATATGTAACATTGAGTAGATTGCAATTTTCTAATATTCATGTAAGTTATTAATATATCAATCACGATAGGATTCATCTAGAGAGGATTTTTATCTTATCATTTATAAGTAACATATATCCCAGTGTTCTTATTTCTCATTGTTGTAGACTTAGTTCTAGGGTTTTGGGTTGACCTTACTAGTCATGGGGTTCTTCTGTTGAGAGTCTTTATGATTAGCATTTCATGAAGTGTTGACTTGGTTCTAAAACTCAATGTGAATACTCAAATTTTCTAAATGTAACATTGTAATGGATAATAAGTTTGATGATGAATATTCTGAAATTGAAATATGAAAAATGGCACCAAGATACATATGAGAATCAAGTAAATATATTTTCACTACTATAATATCATTACTTCATTTCAGAAGGAGAGTCTAGTTCTATGAACATTTAGAAGGACATAAAAATATCATATTTGTTATATGGATAGGGAGAGGGGAACATGGTTTTAAATTATATGATGTCAACTCTTACCAAAATTCTAGGTTGAGATCTTTTAGCAAAACTAAATTTAAGAAAATCCATGTTGTAGGAATGGATAATGGAGGCAGTTAATGTTACCACTTAAAAAAGGAAGTATTGACTTCGAAAATTTATTCTAGTGTGAAGAAGTCGCTATGAAGGGAACCTAATATTAGTGGAAAGGTAGAAACTAAGTTAGAACTGGCTAAGTCTATCCAAGGTGGCCCACAACCTACAATGATCAAATGACTTCCAATTATGGAAAAGATAGAAGATAATAAAAAAAGTTTATCTCTTGTATAGGGATATTTCCACCATTATAGAGAAGGTAGGAGTGATCAAGGTTACCAAAAATTGAGTCTCAATTTTAGAAGTGTTATGGGGATTGGTAGAGAACAAACTACACATGGATTCAAACTCTAATTGGTATTTCACAACTTAGCAATATGTTTGTCAATTCCCTATATTGGGTCACCTAACTATCTAAAGTAGGCATATATATGGGAAAAATAGAACATAACTCAAAATAATCAAATTAACTGACTTCTATGTAGATGATATCATACTAAAAGGATCAATATCCAAGAGGGGATCCACTCATTCCTTATTGAAGAATAAATCCATCTAAACCCAAACATTTTATTAGGTAAGATGGATTTTTTTTATTTCTTCAAAGTAGATACATAATAAAGTATAATTATTAAGTAGAAACATAAAGATTAAATATTTTAGTATCTTAAAATATTCCATTTACATTATCTCTCACCACAAGGGTGTCACAAAATATTGGCACATAGTAAGGCAGTGAAAACAAATTTTTTATCTATCCATATATCCAGAACAACAAGATCACGTCAATAACTATGAAAGAGGAAAGATGGTTTATGGGTTTGTACCTAGCTCCGAAGCAAGTCCAATGACTACAACTCGTTGTAGTGCAACCATCTTGTAGTTTCTCTTGGACATTATCTGCGCAACTCGTGGTATTCACCACAGATAACAGACTGAAACAACATCTATAGCGGCTCCTGCGGTCTCACCACAGAATGCAGATTGATGTTGTCCTCGTAGAAATGGGAAAAGACCACCTTGTCTCTATGGAAGTCCACATGGACCACCCAGAACTCCTATCATTCTGCTAGAACAAATAGGAAGGAGTTGTCCCTCCCATTGGTGTACTAGTCACCAACCTGCTCTCCCACAATGATCCCTAATTGTTCTCTCTCTCGCGATCCCTCCCTAATTGGGTAAGACTGGCTTGGGCTCTCTTGGTTACTACAACCAGAGAGGACACCAATTGTCCGAGAAACTGATTCTCAATTATGTGTGTTGGGAAGTACCATTACCCCTCTATTTATAGGAGGGGTTAGAGTCAGGGTTCCTAGTCAATGCGGTAGTCGAAGGGACCGGATGATCTTGAGTTTTTACAACTTGTGAGTGCCAAACAGGTCATTTGGAAACCAAACCGTCCAGTTCACATGAGAGATGGTCAG
Organism: Alisma plantago-aquatica; assembly: GCA_963693085.1. Lineage (NCBI taxonomy): Eukaryota > Viridiplantae > Streptophyta > Magnoliopsida > Alismatales > Alismataceae > Alisma > Alisma plantago-aquatica. Next base: position 100,868,220 of record OY856411.1, read on the forward strand.
TTCTCTTAGAAAATTGGTTTTTTCTCTATATATAATAATCGCATATCATTTGGCAATTCAAATCCAATTAGTGCACAACATGACGTCAACACTAATTCTTAATGCAATAGAATTTCTCAATAAACTGAGTGATCCTGCTCACGCAAGATGGTCATCTAACTAACCCTACTAGATGGTTGGTGAGCCGAGCTGGTTAGTTCACCAAGTGAACATGTCCGTTCACTCCTAAATTCTGGTAGAACTTAGCCAATTGAATTTCTGATTAGCTTGACACTCCAACCGACCGTCGCAACACTTGAGTCGATCGACTAACAATCTAATTAGCTAATTGGTTGCTTGAATTGACTACCTAAACACTTTAGTAACCAATTCAATTATCATTCATGATAAACTCATCTTCTAGGTGAGTTACCATTTGTGTGACCCTATAGGCCTCATATCACATTGCCAGTGAATTGCCATAACTAGCTTATGACATCACATGCAAAGAGTGATGCCTAGTCATACATCAATGCTACCTAAGAGAATGGAAAGTTGGAGAACAAATTCACCTACAATCTATGTAAGGTGTTGTAATAATTGTATAATTCCTTTGTCTCTGATATCCGTAGTGAACTGGTGGCATGAAATCATCATCCTCTCAATGTTCAATCCATATTCCTTGAACCTAGAGAAGACTACATGAGATATGTGTGACCTAATTATCATATATGGATTCACATGTGCATGCTCATGTGTTTCTATATCTTGATAATCAAGTATCCATGAATAAAAACTCCAGTATGAGGGATAAATCCCATCTACATAACTTACAATCTATCCCCATGTGTCATAGCTACCCAATCATCATCTTTATGGAAATCCATGTTTTAGGGTTACATTGGATGATGTCAAAGTATCACCGTTATGTAAATGCATGAGTGGAAAGTGACTTGAGGTCTAAGAATCACAATAACCACCTCCACTATGAGAGGTGACTATGACTTACAAAGTATGGTTTCCATGTGTCACTCTCAAGGTGGGTTTGTCGGATACACAATTCTCTAGCATGTATTTGTGTGCTTGGTTTGATATACCATATCATGACTAATAAGATTCTATCATCAACCAACTCACACTCCAGTATTATGAGTTATTGTTGTCTATCTGCCTTCTACAATGACATCCTACTAGGGACACAACAAGAATGTACATACTCTTAACATCCGTATGATCCCATTCTTAAAGTCACCTACTTGAAGACATCTATCCACTACTACAAAAACATCATTCAGTGGCGCTTTTAGTGGCGTCGGTTATTTAGGAAAACCGACTCCTATTGTACATAGGCGTCGGTTATTTACACTCACCGACGTCTATATTCGAAGACCAGCCAGACACGGGTACCGCTTTGTATTCAGCGTCGGCCATTTATAACAGACCGACGTCTAAAAGTAGCCCGCGAAAATCAATTTTCGAGTGAACTTTTTTCGTCTCCTACAGCGTCGGTTTGGTAACTATTAACCGACTCCTATGTAAATGAAAATTTGCGCGAAAAATTAGGGTAAAGGTTGCATTGTTGGGCGTCGGTGTATTACTATCAACCGACGCCTTTAGCAACCTAATAGACCCGCGCGACGCCCGTTAGGCACCTACTTGTTCCATTGTCTTCATCGCTAGCTGCCGCGCTGCTCGATCGCCCGCCTGCCGGTTCTCGCCGTCGCCGACGCTGCCCGTGCTTCCTTGCCTCGCCGTCGCCGCCGACGTTGCTGCTGCTGTGCGTCGCCTCCGACCTTGCTACTGCTGCTGCTGTTCGTCGCCGGCGCCGCCCACCTAGCTTCTTCCAACAGAGCCGCCGCCCTAGCTTCTTCTCCGGCGCCCTTCTTCTCCGGCGCCCTTCTTCTCCGGTGCCATTCTTCTCCGCCGCCCCTGCTGCTGCTGCTGTCCGCTCGTCGCCGCCCTGCACCGCCACCCTGCTGCTCCAGCCACCTGCTGCCCACGCGCGCGCCCTGCTGCTCCATCCGCTGCGCCGCCGCCACGCCTGAGAACCGGCGCCGCCGCCACGCCTGGTGCCCTCCTGCTTGCCCACCTGCCTGCCCTAGCTCCTTCCTTTCTTCCTGCTGACACCCGGCGTCCTGTTTCTACAACACTGGTTAGTTTTACTGATTTCCTTGCTGTTAGTTTTACTGATTGCTGTTTACTGCTTTTGTTAATTAGATATGTATAGAAGTTCCTTATAAATATATTTTTTTATATACACATACATGTAATTTTGTATAAAATTCATGATGTAGTGTCATCTTAAATCCTAGAGTGTACCCCTTTTGTCTACTATTTGATATCCTTGATTTTATCTTCTATCCTAAATAAAATTAAGGGACCCATGATTAGAAAACAATTCCAAACATGGCACCCACACTAATTGGAAGGTAATAAAATATGATTATTGAAATGCACATTTGTGATGTGATACCTTTTTTAGGATGCATATATTAGATTCAACCTTTGAGACATCCTTTTATGAGTTCCAATACAATTAGGGTTTCATTTCATTGCCATTGTATGTATTATAATATTACATCTTTCACATTAAAATTAATTAAATTGAATCCTATTGGAACCCTAATTTAAATCCTATTTTGATTTAAACTTGTCCATTCTAGCATCATTTGATTTGATTAAACCCTAACATTGTTTAAACCCTAACATCAATTGTGATGAAACCCTAACATGTACATATCTATTATTGTGTTTGTTGACCTAGAAACTCGTCCAAGATTTACTCATTAGGAGTAAATCTTGGATAGTCCCCGGTTTGGGACTGTTCTTGAACACCTAATCTCACTTAGGATGTAAGTGTATAATGTGTATTGAGTTTTCGAGAAAATTTTGGTAGCATTTCCCCGTTTGTTCTCTAAGTACATATGTACTTAGAGAACAGCGGGGAAATGCTGCCGAAATTTTCTTGAAAACCCAATACACATTATACACTTACTAGTGAGATTAGGTGTTCAAGGATGGGATAGGTGGTACACATTTATTATATATAAGAATGACATCACATGTGTTTGTTGGCCTAGAATGTGAACAATCATTGTTTTTTATATTACTTGTACATTGATATAAATTAGAATGAACAATCACTAAATTATATATTGTTTGTATGGAGTCCGGCTTCATTGTAGATATCTATTATTGTGTTTGTTGGCCTAGAAACCCGTCCAAGATTTACTCATTAGGAGTAAATCTTGGATAGTCCCCGGTTTGGGACTGTTCTTGAACACCTAATCTCACTTAGGATGTAAGTGTATAATGCGTATTGAGTTTTCGAGAAAATTTTGGTAGCATTTCCCCATTTGTTCTCTAAGTACATATGTACTTAGAGAACAGCGGGGAAATGCTGCCGAAATTTTCTTGAAAACCCAAATACACATTATACACTTACTAGTGAGATTAGGTGTTCAAGGATGGGATATGTGGTACACATTTATTATATATAAGAATGACATCACATGTGTTTGTTGGCCTAGAATGTGAACAATCATTGTTTTTTATATTACTTGTACATTGAAGGATTGCTAATTGATAAAAGATCACAATTTTAGAGACATGTATGTTTATACAAATGCTAAATGTTTTCCTTATTCTAGTTGATACAAATGCTAAATGTTTTCCTTTTTAATGAAATTTTCAGATGGCTCACCATGATGAGAATGATGTCCATGATGAGCATGAAGTCCATGATGAGCATGCTGTCCATGACGAGCATGGCGAGGATACCAACGTAAGTTCTAAAAACATATCCCGTATTTCTATAAAATTCATTATCTTCTAGTTATGTCATATATCCTGTATTTCTATATTGGATTAATTCGGTGTGTTTATTTTTGTCAAATTTTAGGTTGATGATGCACAGCTACCCACTGAAGCAATTGAGCAACTTGATGCGCAGCAACAAAAACTTAACAAGAAAAGGGGTATCACTCTGTTGAAAAAGTTACTTGCGCTGAGTGGCAGTGGATCCAAATTGGTTGTGGATTTTGATAATGGAGGGAATGTAATTGGAGTGAACCGCAATAATTTTATAAACTATCTTGGGGTTGTCACTCGAAGCCATTGTGGTGTTAAGTATGATAATTGGCATAAAGTTCCTCAGGCGAAGAAAGACTTGATATGGAAAGATTTATGCGTGAGTTATTATTATTTGCAATTCTATTTTGTAGATTACAAATTCTATTATTTGCAATTATATTTTTGGTACTAGTTAATAACATTTCTATTTTACAGAATCTGTTTGCATTGGATGAGATGTTGCATCGTAAAAGTGTGATGCAATGCGCTGGAAAGATGCTTAGGAATTACAGGACAAATCTGAACAGAGAATACATAAGACAGGGTGATAAGAAGAAGAAGTCAGCCCTTGAACAATGGAACTTCTTGGACAAAGAAGATTGGGACAATTTTGTTGCTTCAAGAAAATCTGAAGAATTCAAGGTATTAGGCGTCACTCCCATTTTAATTAATATACATTGTATTCACCTATTCAAGATTAACATTTACTGCTACTAACCTAATTATAAATGTGCATACTAACTAGGCCCTCAGTGACGCACAAAAAGCAAGGCGTGCACTAAATGTACATGACCATACTATGGGTCCAAAAGGCTATGCAAGCGTTCGCCAAAGACTACAGGCGGAGTCTGCGGCTACTCAGGAGTCTGCGGCCACACCCTTGCCTCGCCATGATATCTAGATAGCTGGCAGGAAAAACAAGAAGGGTGAAATAAAGAAGCCCGAAACTGCTGAGGCGGCAGCAAAAATGGTAAAATACAACTCTTAGAGCAATCATTTGAATATTGATTATTTGTGGTGTTAACTTACCAATTTTTGTTTATGGTGATTAGCGGGAGCTGCACGAGCAGAGGAAACAAGGCACGTTCATCCCTCAGGGCACAAGGGATGAATTGACAGTTGCTCTGGGTAACCCAGAGCATCCTGGAAGTGTTAGAGGTGCTGGCGCTGGTGTGGGCATCAAAGCATTCTTTGGGCCATCCCAGCGCAAACCCAGAGCGGGACTTTCTCAAGAAGAGGTAACATATTCTATTTTTAGAATGTTACTGCAAAAGGAAATTCATTAATAAAAAGCTAATATTTGTTTTATCCATGTATAGGAGAATAAGAGAGTCGAGGATATAGTTGCTAAGAAGCTCAACGATGTGGTTGCTGAGAAGGTCAAGGAAGAATTGCTGCGGTGGCAGGCATCTCAGGCTTCCAATCAGCCTATGCCGACCCACTCTTCTCCTGGTGCACAGACAGCAAGTAATCCTGGAGACCCATCGCCTAACACGTCTGCTGTAAGTATTGTTTATGACATTGTAGCTAGTCTTTTCAAGATGATATGTTTTCAAGATGATATGTATATATATAACATTCTTTACGTAAATTTGTAGGCATTGAAGCCATGCCGCTTTAGAATGGAAAACTATGTTGTTGCAGAGGCGCAAGCTTACCAGTCCCTTCCTGGGGCAACGTTTCATGGGACTCCAATGCCGCAGGGCTACATTCGTGTGAGCCCGATACATGTATTACCCGATTGGAGGGAAGTTGAGTTGCCATATGCCCACCCAGATATTGATACACTTGGTGAGGCAGAAAGCGGGGTCATATTGTGGCCCAAAGTAGATGTCCTCTACACGACTGAAATTGTAAGATAAATTTACATTGATTTAGACTGTTAATGTGTATATATGATGTCAACTGATCTGAAATTATATATACAGGTTAAAAAGAAGACACCAGGAGCACCTAGGCCTCCACCTCCAATTCCCGCATTACCAACTTGGGTTCCAACTGACCTACCATACCCGTTAGGTCCTGCTTGTAGGGGAATGGTATGTTGGCTACGGGCACATAATATACTTTGCCCTATAATTGTTTCTTTAGATGCAGATTATGCAGGTCAATCATACGACAACTCTTTATTTATACAAGATATTATTGAGTTGTTTATGCATGATTGGTTGAATACATCAATGATAGAGACATGGATAAGGTGAGATCTTGTTTATACATCCATATACCTTGTGTAAGATCCGGTGATCTAGTTTCTTATATATTAATGCATACGTCTATATGTTTTGCAGCTACTTAATCGAAGATCATTGCAAACAATTTGCATATGATCATGTGGGATTTTTGATTCCATCATTGATTAGTATGGTAGCTAAAGACCCTGATAGTGTTCAACAATACTGTATAGATGCTTTTACAATTTTTGGTCATCAAATGAAGACGATAATAATAGCTCCATTCAATGTCAAGTAAGTTTGCTTTATTTATAATTTGGACTTAAGAAAATTCCATTATTATTTTGCATTTTGAGTTATTAATTGTTAACTTTTTACCTCTAGTGGTAGACATTGGGAGTTACTAGTTATTGTCCCCGGGACGTTCACTGTTTATTATCTAGATCTCGCAGGAAGTACATTAAACACTAAAATTGGACACGTAATGAGAATGGCATTATTCTGGTGAGAAATATTTCATTTTTTATATCCGTTAACATCTTTTATTACATTACTATTTACTTATGCAACTTAGTGTGTTATATTAACATGTAGGGGTTTAGATGCATTCAAAAATGCTGGAGGAAAGGTCCCAAGGAAAAAGAACCAGCCATTGTCTTGGGAGAACGTAAAAGTAAGTTCCCGACTCCCCGACTCCAATGTATATATTATTGATGTGAATTGTGCTTAGTTGTATTATTTTGTATGTTTCAATTTATAGTGTGCTACACAAGACAATGGCTGGGCATGCGCATACTATGTGATGCGATTTATGCAGATGATTATCAAACATGCCGCATTGGACATCGATACCATACATGAGGTATTATATATAGTCTCATTAGTTAGTATGAAATATATCAATCTTATTTTTATATTATTACTTATATATATACATCATTCTCTTTGTAGGTGTTTAAAACTGACCACACTATAGGCAAATGCTTAAAAAATGTACATGCTCCATATACGACGGAAGCATTAGATGAAGTAAGAGAAGAATGGGCAATAGCTGTACAAACAGTGGCAACTGTAAGATATAATTGGGATGTTGATAGTGATGATGAATGATACTTTGTAAATGAATGTTTCTGAATGTTAAAACATGTATTTGAATGATTCTATATGTGTGAACGTGACAATTGAATTGATGTCTGAATGTATCTACTTGTGTGAATCTTTTTATGTTAATTTTGCAGGTTTGTGGCCTGTTTGTAGGCTGATATCAATGGATGTCGTAAACCTGCAGTTCAGAAAACTGAACTGCAGGTTCTCATCCTGCTGACCAGCCACAGCAGGCCTGCAAACAGATTTATAAAAAAAAATAGATATAGGCGTCGGTTATTTACAGATAACCGTCAGCACAGACTTACAGCGTCGTTTTTTTGTTGAACACCGACGCCAAAAGTGTTCACGCTACAGGAAATGGGAGTCATCTAGGACACTTTTCTGCGTCGGTCCTTTAGTATATAACCGACACAGAAAGCGTCCTAGATGACGCTGTTTTCTGTGGCGCGAACCCTTTTGGAGTCGGTGTTTTATAATAAACCGACGCCTTGATGTTAAATAGGTGTCGGTTTTTTAACCGACGCTGAAGTGTCCAACCTTTTAGCGGCGCCCACATAGGCGTCGTTCAGAAACCGACGCCAAAGGGGGTTAAACAACCGACACTAAAAGGCACTTCTGTAGTAGTGATCATTGAGTAATTGTCATTCTTTATACATTCATTATGTTTCCACATTATCTCATAACTGAGTGAATTAGAATGAATTGGAAGCTTGATGTTGGTATTATAAATTAAATCCTTTATGTAATATGTCTTCACAATCATCATATGATTGGCTCTCTAGGCATACTTACCAACAAAGCAGTCTTTGCAAACAAGGGCAAAATAGGTGCATATATTTTATACAAAGGGATAGTGCAAAGAGAAAAGTGGTCATCCCAAGGTACCCCAAGTCCATTCTTTTGATGCATGATACCATGAAGTCATCTCCTTTATCATACATATGCCTAGGTGCTTTCAGAACAATACGTAGAAATGGGATAAACAAACTGTAAGAATGTGTTAGTAAAATATTATGTATGTACTCAAATAGTAATATTTGGGCATTACAAGTATTTTAAGTAATAAAGTGGGGATTTCCATACAAGAGGGAATGAAATGAATTCATAAGAGTTCATTAAAAAGTTCATCAAAATAGTTAGGAATAACTTTTCATGAGACGAATGTTCGAGACTGAGAGTCTTTCCATTGAAGTCAATCACAATGTCACACCAATATATATTATGTAAGAAACTATAAAGTAGAATAAAGATATTTGTTGTAGGTACAAGTCACCATGTGATAATTGGCCAAATATTGGATAAAAACACACACCTTGGCCACAATACATATGTCTTTTTGTATAAAAATTGTGGAAAGCAACCTATGGATGCAAAATCACATCCTAAAACAAATAGTTATGCATAATCATATGTGATACATAATGTATTCTAAATATCAACATGCATAATAGTATGACATGATGTATTTTCCAATCATCACTCACATTCAAGTATTTAGATAGCACGACAAGTAGGGTCTAACAAAATACTCACCAAGCATAGGAAAATTAGAAAATTTCAGGTTTTTGATTGAGCTATTCCAATGATGATAAAATAAATGGATTATATAGAAGCAAATAACCTTATTATAGGAATAGGTTTTTCATCAAAATAATTACCAAGAAACATAGTATTTGACAATGATCTTTTCAAGTAAACTAGTATTATAGTCAGTCTCCAAATAAGTAAATCATTACAGATCAAATGTTTTTGCATTAATTAGTTTAAAAATATATTAATGTGTATTTATCTAAAATTATTTTAAATTTATTTACACAAATTAATGTTGGTGCCATAAACATGGACTATAATACTTATCCTAACATAGCACAAGATTATGTTTTTGGGCTATTAAGATCAAGGAGTCCCATTTTTGTGAAATTTACCGATTTCCCCTTCATACATAAAGGCCATTACATGTGTCTTTGCTTGTTATGACTTCTGATTATGATCCAGTAGATTCATCTTTGCATTTATAGAGACATAATCATAGTATTTGAGATCACATATCAAAATTTAACCATTCAAACTTAACCTTTATGTTATAAACATTCATATTTACTTTTACATGTACTACTTATTCATCTCATGTTAATATATACATTTAATAAAAGAGAGTGACATTTTATTAAATATTCAATTTTTAACCACTCAAAGGGTACAATATTCATTTATGTAAATATATAAACATTTAGTTTCTCTTTATCAACATTTACTATTTCGAAACATTCAATTAGCCATTAAGTCACTTTAACAAGTACTTAGGTGAAATTATGATTTGTTTTGGTTAGACGAGCCATATAAATAAAACTACATTGAGTATGATTCAAAGGATTGTTTTCACTAATTCTTTATCTATTGTAATCATTTTTCATTGTCTATCTTTATTACACATTTACATGCACAGTAAGGATGTTTATTTAAGTAGAACAATAATCAACTTTATACCTAAATTAGTCATTAGGAATAAACTAGTTGTATATAAGCTTAAGCGTCATAATTTTTTTCAGAAATTGTCATAATTTAGTTTTTATAATTCATTTTTCTATTTTCCAAATCATTTACTATTAATCATGTAAATCAATTAGTATAACATTTTCAATAAATTAAATGACATAACACTTACTGTCGTATTTTTTATTTTACCAAAGTTATGTCTAAATTTGTTTTCTTATTTATGTTACTATTTGTATTATTATTATTAAGAGTTTAAAAGGAGATGAAATGTAAAAGAGGAAAAGTGAGTTAGGGGACTACATCTCTAGAACCACCATTGCACTTCTCAGTGCACCAGTCGTAGGGGGGAGGCCCTTGTTTGATACTGGAGTGACCATTGAGAGCTAGCAAGTTCCATATTATTCATGACATTGGCACAAGGTGGTCTGATAATGGTAGTGGCAATAGCGATCAACTGTTTGTTGGGATTAGGGGTGGCAATCTGGTTCAGGTTGAGCGGGTTTTATTTTGGTCATTTTGGGTCAGCACTTTTTTGCTAGACCATAACTTTGTAAAAGATGAATTTTAGGGTCGAAACCCTTTACCCTGGCTCAACCCACAAATTAAATAATTTTGGATCTATCGGGTCTAACTCGTAAATCCAATACCAAGGGAATAATATTAAAAAAATGCAATGATTTGTCTAATCCAGTGGTACAGAAATCACCTATAACGTCACATTCTCTGGCGTCGGTTACACAAAATACACCGATGCCAAGCCACAACGATGTCAATTCTATACGACAACTGTCACTATATGTGAAGCCCTATCGATTAAGAAAAAGATACGAGTACTAATTTTACTTTAACATCGGTTTACTATCACGGAATCTGACATCTAAAGTTACCCACAAAATACAATTTTTAGGGGAAAATAATTTTCTCCAAAAGTTTCAGGACTCCATCAATTTTTGCTATAACTGACAACAAAAGTTTCGCGTCATGTCCCCGTGGAAAAAATTATCTGCTCATTAGTCGTCGGCTCTATAATATAACCGACAGCCAATCACCCATTGCAAGATAATTTTTTTTAAGTGGATGGGCCTATGGCGTCGGTTTTTTTACTAACAACTGACAACTAGTTGTTTTTGTGCCTTGTCCTCCGTGAAAATATTTTCCCCAATTCGATCGTTCATTGTCGAATTTTATTCCATATCTGACAACTATGGTCCTAACACCAGACCAATTTTTTATTTCGTATATGTAAATGGATGTCAGTTTTTATCATTAGGAATAAAACACATTTAGTTGTCGAATTTTTTAAGCAACCCACGATTATGGAAAATTCAGTAGAACCTGTGTGAAACAGACTCTTCCCCATTCTCTATTTCATCACAATTTTTCTAGGTTTGTGGCGATTCTGGCGATTTCGTTGGTCTTCCTCCACTAGATGTTGCCGTTGGTCTTCCTCCACTAATCTCACCATTGCCATTGGGACCTCCACTGTCGCCGTACTGGAGATGAGGAGCTACTCGCCGCCACCACTATCGTTGGGATTCCTTGCAGCCGCCACTACTTAGGGGCTACTCACCGCTAGATGGAGTTGTGTCGCCGCCGCTACTCACTCTGGGAGGATGTCGGTTGACCTTGGGCTCCCGAGCTATCCACCGTCTGCTTCCCTACTACTACCACACCTACTTCCGCTACTGCCGGCCGACCTTAGACCTTCTAGAAGAATTTCTTACAACAAAGACAACAACGAAGTGAAGCTTTTGTGTATTATTTCGAAATTATTATGTCGAATGGGAATGGAGTCTAAGAAGATACATGCATGCCCAAATGATTGTGTATTATTTCGAATGGAATATGTGGGTTTGAAAGATTGTCCAAAATGTTGAGCGTCAAGGTATAAAATGACGACTTTGGGGAAGTCCAAAACTGGTTCTCCTACCAAGGTGATGTGGTATCTACCTATAATACTGCGGTTTCAACGCTTGTTTGCCAATCTGATAGATGCAAAGAATTTGAGGTGGCATGCATATTTTAAGAAAAATATCGATGGGATCCTACGACATGCGTCTGATTCCCCATAGTGGAAGAAGATTGATTTATTGTACCCTGAATTTGGTAAAGAAGTCAGGAATCTAAGACTTGGGCTTTGTACCGATGGGATGAATCCATACAAGATATTAAGTAGTACTTGGCCTATTATGCTTATTATATACAATCTTCCTCCCTGGTTCTGTATGAAAAATGAGTACGTTATGTTGTCGTTGTTGATATTAGGCCATAAACAACCTGGAAATGATATCTACATTTATCTTGAACCTCTGATTAATAACTTCAAGACACTCTGAGGTGAAGGTGTGATGACCTATGATGCTTCACGTAGAGACACATTTTGTATGCATGCTATGTTATTTTGCATTATTAATAATATTTCTAGTATATGAGAATTTTTCTAGATACAATGTAAAAGGATCCAAAGAATGTCCTATATGTGAAGAGAACATTGATCCTATATGACTATAAATTGGTGGTAAGACTATATATCTTGGTCATCGAATGTCTCTTATAAAATTCCATCCATACCAATGGTTCCACAAAGTGTTCCATGGATGGAATGAGGAACGAAGTGTGCCTAAACCTATACCATGGGAGGTTGTTTATTAAAGAGTAAAAGACTTTATCAATGAATTTGGTAAGAGATCACAATGTACCATGCCCAGACAAAGTGACAAATCATTATTCAAGAAGAAGCCAATGTTTTGGGATCTTCCATATTGGAGTTCTTTTGTAGTTAGGCTTTGTATTGATGTCGCACATGTTGAGAAAAAAATGTCTATGATAACATCATTGGTAGTCTGTTGAATATACCAGGTAAGACTAAAGATGGGATCAAATCCAGAATGGACCTACGTGAAATGGGGATAAGGACAAAATTAATAGAAGTAGTTAGTACTGATCAAACAACATATTTACCTCCTACTTGTTACACGTTGTCTAAATAGGAGAAGAAACTTTTTGCGAGTACTTGGTTAATGTTACAGTACCATAAGGTTACTCTTCCAACATTCATAGATTGGTATCAATGAAAGATCTAAAGCTTACAATTCTTAAATATCATGATTGTCACAGTCTAATGCAACAAATATTGTCCGTCCAAAATCTATCTATATTGTCGAGGCATATAAGGTTTGTAGTAAGTTGGTCGAATGAGTGAGGTGGATCTTGGGGAGGAACTGAGCCTGTAGGGGGATGCTGGTTCACTTGGGTAACATTGTACACTGGCGATCTGCGTAGGGCGATCTGCGTCCCCCGGCGGCGGTCGCCGCCACAAACTCTGGAAGGGCACCCCGCCCTCCAGAGTCCACCCTTGATTCCCTTTCCCTTTCCCGTTGTTGCCCTTATCCTGATCGCGTAGGTTTGACCTCGAGATCTGGTGGTGGGGAAGTCAACCTCTTTACCAACCCTAATCGATGAGACCTTCTCCTTTTCTTCGGAGGGCCACCCGACAGAGTCTGAGAGATGAGCAGACTGAACAGGTGGTCGGGGAGCGTCGGGCAAGATTCAACGCATCGCTGTTGCAAACGGAGGATGTTCTCCTAGATCTGAGGAATGTGCTGAGTTCACCGCCGCCACAGACGGCGGTTCATCGCGATCTTCCTTTGACGACGTCAAAGCCGATGATAGTGGAACAGATACAAGATCAGTCGAGAGAAGAGCCTGATCCGTCTGAAACAGTGATTATACCAGAGGAGACCGTTACGGTCGGGCAGCCAGAGATTGAGATACCTAGCATGGAGAGAGACATCCCCGCAGAGAAGACGACAAGGAATAGTAATGAAGAACTGATTCCTTCATCCGTCCCGATTGATAAGAACCTGGAGTCGAACTGCTTTCAACACGAGACTGATCACCAGAAGACAGACCACCAGAGGAAACAGATGGACTATCCTGCTAACAACGATGACAAAGGCAAGAGAAAAACCCCTCTATATGGCATACCTCATGATACGTGCTTTCGATGCCTGGGTAAAGGCCACTGGCAATCCCAATGTAGGAGAAGTAGGGTTTGCTATAAGTGTCATAAACCTGGGCATATTGCGGTCCGATGTCAACAGCCTGCTCAGGTGGTTCACCCCATCGCTTCGAACATCCGATCTAGAGCAATCTTCCCGCCTCTTCCTTCTGGGATTCCGGCGAGGGGTGCCCCTCAACATGTGCCTAAACGTGTTCACGTGGACCTTGGTCCTGATAATGATACGAGGAAAGGAAAGAATGAAGCGATGAAGAGTGCAGTGGAAATCACATGGTCCAATAACATCTCATGGACGGAGCTAAAACCTTTCTTACACCATTGCTAGCCATCGGCAGCGGACCTTTATAGGTGTGGAAACAGAAAGGCGACCGCTTTTTTCTCATGCCCGGAGGAGGCGAAAGATTGTGCTGATAAAGGTGTTCCACTTTTTCAAGGAATGAAGGTTGGGACTTTTCACGTGCATATGGGAGAAAGACACTGCGCAAAGGAGACGTTTCGGTTCTGGGTTATGGACATCCCTATCATCTGCAGAGACGACGAATCCATTGCAGCATTGTTCAAACCAGTCGGCAAGCTTCTTCACATATCTGACTGGCAGAAGGAGGAAGATGATATTTCGGGTATACTGATACAGATAGAGGCCTTCAGCGAGGATATTCCTCAATTTATAAACATTACTTATGGTGACAGACGATCTTCAGTTCAGTTGAGCATGGTTGCTAGAGGTCCTATAGGCTCGGATCTTCTTTCTTTCACAGAGACGGGAAGGGACCTTGGAATCCCGAATGAAGCAATTTCTCTGAAGAAGACTTCACCGCTATCCATCATCGATGAGGCAGAGCAAAATATTTCCATCCCACGAGATGAGGTTCCACGTCCGCAAGAACAGCCTCCGATCACACAGTCCTACAGAGATGGTTCACCAAGAAGGTTCATCATCGACCGAGAAGGTAATAGGAAACTTTTGTCAAACAGGAGACTTGATGGTTTCATCCAATTTGAATATGAAAAGGAGAAGAGATACCGAAGAGTAGATAGAGCCAGAGATAGATCAGTTCACAGAAGAGTTTCTCGGGACGATTATCAGGATCGTCATTCCAACAGGAGGGACATACACCACTGAAGATTTTCTGATGATGACAGATATGCGTATGATGATTATAGTGGAGATGATGATTGGTGGTTTCCTAGATGAGAATGATTCGCTTCGATGGGTCATGCGGTACAATGCTTAATGGACTGTAAAACCTTATACTGGAATATAAGAGGTGCAGCAAATAACCCAACGAGAAGGGTTTTAGGGAGACTTTGTGGAAGGTTTAGACCTGGAATTGTCTGTATTTTCGAACCCTTTTTACATGCGGAATCGGCTGAAGAGCTTCTAGATGTTGTAAAGCTGGATTGGGTGATCGATAACAATGGGGATGATGGGAAGATTTGGTGTTATGCGAACAAAGAATTGAATCCCGTCTTGTACAGAAAGAGCTCTCAACACATTACTATTAGAGGTGAAAATGTGGATGGTTCTTTGTTTTATGTCACGGCTATCTATGCGAGCTGTTCTAATATCTTAAGAAAGGAGCTTTGGGATGAGCTGAGAATCATGGCAGATAGTATTGATGACACCAGTTGGTTGATTGCTGGAGATTTCAACACTGTGAGACACCCTGTGGAAAAGCGTGGCGGCAATGCCCCTACATTCCAAGATTTGTATGATTTCAATTCAATGATAGCGGATAACAGCTTAATTGAGATTCCTTTCGAAGGGAGCAGATTCACTTGGGTCAACAAGAAAATTTTAACTCCTACGATCTGGGAACGGATTGATAGAGTCCTAGTAAACGGGAAATGGGATTCTGAAAGACCTTCTACTAAATCTATCCACCTTACTAGATCTAGAGTTTCGGACCATTGTCCAATTGTTGTCATCCCTGGTCACCATGTTAACATGAAGAGGAAGAGTCATTTTTCGTTCATGTCTTCGTGGCTGCTTGAATCTGATTGTCTTAAAACTATTGAACATGAATGGACGGATAGGATGGAGGGCCATCCGTCCCTTGTTTTCTGTCAAAAACTGAAGAAGGTCCGCTTTGCTCTTCGGGAATGGAGTAAGACTACAATTGGAGATATTAAACAGAGAATTAAAGATCTAGAGGATATAGTCTTTACTACACAGATTGCCTTTGATGATAATCCGGTCCGTATAAATGAGTTTAACCTGAAGATGGCAGAAAACGAGCTTGAACATCTACTTGACATGGAGGAGAATTTATGGAAAGAAAAGGCCAAGATAGACTGGCTCAATGATGGCGAGAGGAATACTAAGTTCTATCATGCTATTGTCAGATCTAGACGAAGACATAGAAGAATTGCATCTTTAACTTTTCCTGATGGCTCTATCTCTTCAGATCCTCTGGAGATAGCCGAGAGAGCGGCTGACCACTATG
This sequence comes from Alisma plantago-aquatica, assembly GCA_963693085.1. Lineage (NCBI taxonomy): Eukaryota > Viridiplantae > Streptophyta > Magnoliopsida > Alismatales > Alismataceae > Alisma > Alisma plantago-aquatica. The sequence continues at coordinate 100,884,296 of OY856411.1, forward strand.
AACAGATGTTCAGTAATGATACGGTGCTTGATGAAACAGATCTAGAGTCTTTCCTACAACATATTCCTGAGGTTATATCGGCTGATGACAGCTGTACTCTTATGGTTCCTCCCACAGATGATGAGATATGGAGAACGATGAAACAGATGGACCATACATCTGCTCCTGGACCGGATGGCATCACTCTAGCTTTTTTCACGGGTGCCTGGGATATCATTAGAGATGATTTCATGTCTATCGCCAAAGCCTTTTTTCAAGGTCAGCGATGCCACAGAGGTTTGTTTTGCAACAGAATCCTCCTCATTCTGAAGAAAGAGAATCCTATACATCTAGCTAATGATTTCAGACCAATATCTATAGAGAACATGTCTCTTCGTATCCTCGCAAGAATGTTGAGTAATAGGATGGTTTCCATGATGACGAAGATGATTTCTCAGAATCAAGGGGCTTTCTTGAAGGGTAATGACATTACTCATCATGTTCGGTTGGCTAAAGAACTTCTTTATGACATCAACCAAGGTCGTGAGACCCCGAATGCAGTGGTGAAATTTGATATGTCAAGGGCGTATGATAGGGTTGATTGGAAAGTGATGGAGAAATGCTTAGCTTCTTTTGGGTTCCTAAATGATGCCATAGATCTATGTATGAGTTTTTTCAGATTCACTTGGACGACGGTCACTATTGAAGAAGAAACATCAGGTTTCTTTCCAATCAAGAGAGGTTTGAAACAAGGTAATGCCATCTCTCCGTTTCTTTTTATCATTTTCGAAGAGCTTCTATGTAGAAAGGTGAATGATATGACCCAGGCAAACGTTATCAAGAGGTTCTACATAAGAGGTCATGCTATGGCTCCTACGTTACTTCTGTATGCTAATGACTTGGTCCTTTTCTTCAATGAGACCCATGCATCGATCCAAGCAGTGAAAACCACCTTTGATGCTTATGAACGAGCGACTGGACAGATGATTAACAAGAATAAATCTGTGTGTGTTGTCGGAGGCTCTAATCAATATACAAATGATTTGATTGCGAGATCGTTAGATATTGAGAGATCCTCACAGTCTTTTACTTATTTGGGCATCCCAGTTTCTAAGGGAAGATATAAGTTGTCGGATTTTGATTTCATTGTTAACAAGGTTAATATGAAGATAGCTTCTTGGAAAGCTAACCTTTTAACCTTCGTGGGCAGGAGAATTTTGATTGCTCAGGTGCTCTCTTCTGTGATTGTCTATATGGCCGCAGCCATTGGGATGCCAGCAGGAATCATGGATAGATTGGAACAAAAGTACTCTAAATTCCTATGGGCTGACAGAACGAATAAGGAGAGAAGGGCGTGGGTTGTATGGAAGAAGATTGCTATGCCTAGAGAAGAAGGAGGTCTTGATATTGTTTCTCTAGATTGATTAATGATTCCTTCACGGCTAAGGCTTGCTGGGAGTTGGTTAATGGTGGAACTCTTTGGTCGGACTTCTGTAGACAGAAATATGCTAATACTCAATTAGGCAGATCAACCTTATACCCGCAAGACCTCAAGATAAGTAGTACCCCGTCACCTTTCTGGAATAGAATATGGAATATGTTCCCTAAGGTGTTTCCTCATTGTAGATGGTCGATTGGTAGAGGAGACGTTGCGTTCTGGGATGCAAATTGGTGTGATGTTCGCCTTACAGATTATGCTATTTTTTCCAGTGATAGACGTCTTCCTTTTCGTGTCAAAGACTTCTGGAACAGTGAGAATGGATGGGATTGGCAATCCATTAGTCAAGTAGTAAACGAGCAAGGCATGGAGTTTATAAGAAACTCGGGTGCTTGGATAACTGAATCTGAGGACAACATCGTCTGGGGACCTACGAAGAATGGTTCTTTCTCGCTTAAATCTGTTAAGAAGATCCGAAGACCTCCTATGACGGTCGATATGACTGAGCTGGGTAAGATGTGGAAGCTAGATTCTCCTAAGGCTAGTGCTTTGATATGGAAGACTGTGAGGAAAGCTATACCTACGGACGACAACATCAAGGGTGGTTGCTGCATTGCTCTTGCCTCCTGTTGTAATTGCTGCTTGAACCCACAAGAGGAGGAGACGAGCCATTTGTTCTTCAATGGTCAGACGGCTAGGAAGTTGTGGTCTAAATTCACCGAGATGACAGGCAGGGAATCGTCGGAAGACATGAACTCGCTGATTAAGTTGGTTGTTTTGGGCCTTTCCAATCGTTTTGATGATTGGATAGCTAGTCTTTTTGCTCTGCAGGTTCCTCTTAGTATTTGGAGATACAGATGCTCAGCTAGATATGATAACAAGCTCCGGGACATTGATTTTGAATGGAAGCGGATTATCAATTATATCAACAACAAGATGAATCATAGACACTTCCCTGTGATCATTCGAGATGATGACTATGAGAGGATTCGTTCTGCGGGTATTCAAGAACCAAGTATTGAGCTGAGAGAAATTCAGATTCTCAGATGGGTGAAGCCTGACCTTTTCAATCTTAAGATGAACTTAACAATTGGTGTTGACGTTTGCACTGATGGTCATAAGAGAAGATGGGATGCAGGTATTATGAGGAACCATAATGCGGAAATAAGTGCTATGTTTTTTGCATGGATTACTGACATGGATTTTATTGATGCTTATATACAAGCCTGCATTGTTGGGTTGAAGATTGCAAATGACCTCATGTTGAGAATCTCGTCCCTTGAGATTGATAATGAGGAGGTTTTTCAGATTCTTTGGAACGATGGCAAGGAGCCTTGGAGGGTTAGATCTCGAGTTAAGGAACTGAGATCGGAGATGAAGAGACTTTATATCACTGGATCGCTTATTCATAAAGCTGCTAATGTGATTCCTAGAGATATTGGTCTGTGGGGAAGAGAACACTCTTACATGTCAATTATCACTGACATCAACAGAGTGCCTAGACGTATTCGTGGGATGGCTATCCTAGAGAAAAGGAATACTCCTTATGTGCATCTACATAGGAAGAAGGTGAGTTGACCTTATGTTTTTGGTGATGCAGGCTGTTTTGCTGGTTATCTTTTCTTGTGGGTTGTTTTGTTTGGGCCTTACCTGCATTTTATAAGCAGGAGATGTATTCTCTGGATGTGTTTGCCCACAAGAGGGGGGTGGGATGAATAAAAGATCCCTCTGGCTTAATTAAAAAAAATATATATATATAAGGTTTGCAGTCAACATACTTTGTTTCTTCTTCAACAGTCTATGCAGCAAAGTTATTGATCCTGAGAATATCAATAAGTTGTAAAGAGAAGGGTTTATTATCCTATGTCATCTTCAGATGTATTTTCCTCCTTCATTCTTTGATATCATGGTACATCTTGTTGTCCACTTGACTAGAGAAGTGAAAATGTTGGGACCAATTTTCTTGCATTGGATGTATCTCTTTGAACGATACATGAGTGATTTTAAAGGTGATGTTCGAAACCATTATCGGCCTGAAGGGAGTATTATTGAGGGTTATGTGGCGAGAGAGGTTATGGATTTTTGCAATGACTTTCTGAGTGGTAATGACGCTCCTGTAAATGACAAGAATATTAAGGAGTATTTTGGCAAAGGGATTTTAGGAGCACAGACAAAAGTAATCAGCTGTGACCTGTTCGAACAAGCTCACTTTTATATTTTACACAACATCGAAGAAGTGAGTGTTTATATCACTGAACATACCAATTTCATCAAGAGACAATATCCTCAAGACAATTCAATTTGGCTTTCTAGGGAGCATAGAAAGACATTTATTAAGTTGTTTGAAGATAAAATCTTACATCAACTATCTCAAACACCAAATAATATTGCTAAAAATAACAAATGCCTCGCCTTTAAACAAAAAATGAATGTTATGTCTTATGAATGGTTTAACATAAGTGGGTTCTCATATTACACAAAGCGTCCAGATGATAAGAGCGTCGTGCAAAATGGTCGGATCACCTTCCACCATCTTCATTGTTTTTTTCTTGTGTAAAAGATAAGAGTCCACATGAAGCTAAAATATCATATTACGGTGTCATTGAATACATATGGTAGTTGGACTATGTACATTTTAGAATTCCACTCTTTAAGTGTAATTGGGTTGATAACACCAAGGAGTTATAATGAATGAATTGGGTTTCACATTAGTGAATTTTGAAAAGATTGGCGAGAAGGGTGAACCATTCATATTGGCATCACAAGGAAAACGAGTATTTTATATCGATGATCCTACAAATGAAAAATGGTCAGTTGTTCTTCACGGTAAAAGACGGTTCATTGAAGATCCTATAGAGGAAGAAGGCTACTACCATATGTATGATGGCTCAAGTCCATTCTCTGTTCGGTTGCCAACCCAAAATTTTGAAGCTAAGTATGACTTATATATGTACGGAGATCACACCAAAGGAATGTTCATTGATAAAAGATCTCAATATTAGAGGCATATTTTTAATTTTTTTTTATGTTTTTTTGAATGTTAGATCAATGTGAACTTTACAACTTTATATTAATTTCTAGTTATGCTAAATGTAAAATGTTTGATTTTTTTTATGACACTTTGAGATGGATGACCATGGGTATGATGATCGTGATGATGATTACCATGAGGGTGAGATGCCAATTCACAATGTAATTTTTACAATATATCCTATATCTAGCTATATATATGCCCATTTATAAGTTGTATCCTATTTGTGTTTTTTTGTCAATTTTTAGGTTGAGGATGTACCCCTTGAAAACAATGTATCACTTGATGGGCAGCAAAAAAATGAAAAAAATCAAGGGCATCACTATGATGAACAAGTTACTACAACAAAAGGGCAATGGACCAAAATTGGTTGTGGATTTTGATCATGCAAGAAATTCAATTGGAAAGAACTGTAGCTCATTTGTTTCATATCTTGGGGTTCTTACTGGAAAAGATTGTAGTGTAAATGCATAATCTTGGCATACAGTTCATAAAGGGAAGAAAGACTTAGTATGAAAATACTATGTGTGAGATGTTATCATTTACCATTCTATTTTAAAAGTTATTTATAATTCTATTTTTTAGAATACTCTATTAAATATATGAAATTTTGCAGAGTATATTTGAACTAGATGAAAGCATACATTGTAAAAAGGTGATTCAACACTTTCGGAGGGTCCAAAGGAACTATAGGACAACTCTCAACCAACTATACATATGAGAGGCTGATAAGAGGAAGAAGTCAACCCTTGAGTAATGGAACTAGCTGGACCCAACTGAGTGGAAGGTCTTTGTTGCTAAGAGAAATACTAATGAATTCAAGGTATTAAGCGTCACTCCCAATTTAGTTAATATACATTCTTATGAATTCAACTATTCACGATTGACCTTTATTGTTACTAATCAATTCAATGTGATTACTAACAAGCCTATGAGCAATGATCAAAGAGCAAGGGGTGCACTGAATGTGCATGACCACATGATGGGTCTAGGCAGCTATGTAGCCCTTTGCCAAAAACTACAAACGTCTTCCATTCAACATCCTACTAATCCTAATACTAAGACCGATGAGTCCGCTACTACTACTTCCACACCTCTACTTAGCCATGATGTATGGAAAGCTGGGAGGCAAAATAAAAAAGGAGATATAACCAACCTCACAACTATTGAGGCAGCTAAAAAAATGGTAAAATTCAACTATTATAGAAATTAGTATTGATGATAGTTATGTTTACTTACCAATTTATATTGATGATGAATAGTGGGAGCTTCACGATCAGAGGAAGATAGGCTCGTTCATCCCTGAGGGCATAAGGGATGAGTTGACAGTTTCTCTCAGTAACCCAGAGCATCCTAGACGTGTTAGGGATGCAAGGGCTAGAGTGGGCCTAAGAGGATTCTTTGGGCCATCATAGCACAAATATGTCAAAAAAGGGGGACTTTCAAAAGTTGAGGTAACCTATTATTTTTTAGAATATTATTGGAAAGAAAATTCAGGAATCAAAAAGTATTTCTTTTGTCCATGTATAGGTAGATGAGTTAGTTGATAAAAGAGTAGATGAGTTTTTGATAAGAGAGTTTAGGTAGCATTGAGGAAGTGGCAAGAATCTCAGTCTACCACTCCGACAGTACATGTGGTGTGCCGCTCTTCCCATATGATAGAGGTGGTTGGGAGTGATCCTATAGAGGTGGGTGGGAGTAATCCTGTAGACCCACCACCTAGCATGTCCGCTGTAAGTATTTTAGTTACATAGTAGATAGTATTTTCAATATGATTTTTTTATTTATGTATATAACATACTCTATGTAAATTTATTGGGGTTGAAGCCAAGTTGTTTAAAATTGAAAGAATTCATCATTATAGAGGGCGAGCCTTACCCACCCCTTCTAGGGTACACGATTCATGGCACTCCAGTACCCGATGGTGCAGTTTGTGTGATCCTGATGCTTGTGTTTCCTACTTGGAGGAAACATCCATTGCCATATGCCCACCCAAATGTTGACATGCTTGGTGAAGCAGAAGGCGGAGTGGTATTGTGGCCCAAAACAGATGTCATCTATACAGATCATGTATGGTAAATTTACATTATGTTAATTTGTATATATGTATATATATGACAATTGATATAAAATTGTATATACATGACAAAGGGAAGAAACCCACTACAGCTCATTCCCCTCCACCTCAACCTCCTCGTGAAGTACCTAGTTGGCTTGCAAAGGACCTATACGACTCGATAGGTCCTCAATGCAAGGGTATGGAAATATGGAGAGGCAAAAATACCAAAATTTGTCCAATGATTATTTCTATTAAGAAGGATGTTGCAGGCCAATCATATGATAATAATATATTTATACAAGACAATTTGGAGTTGTTTAGTTATGATTGGTTGAATACATCTATGATAGAACTATGAATATTATGAGATATTGTTTATATATCTATAACTTGTTTTATATAATGTGATCTATTTTCATATATATTGATACATATGTAATATATATTTTGTAGCCTCTTACATAGGGTCTGTATAGAATTTTCATTTACCCATGTGGGATTTATAAATCCATCCTTGATCAGTCATGTACATAAAGAACCTTAATCAGTTACCTTATAGTGCTCTATCACATTTAAATATTTTGGTAAAGCAAAGAAGAGTGTGATAATAGATCCATTCAATGTTGAGTAAGTTTACTTTGATTATAATTTGGACTTAAGAAAATTACATTTTATTGTGGATTTTGAGTTATATATTATTAACTTTCTTATCTCTAGTGGTAAGCATTGAGAGTTACTGGTTGTTGTCCCTGAGACATTGACTGTTTATTATCTGGATCCTGAGGGGAAGGAATTAGACAATCCGACACACATAATGAAAGGTCATCATTCACGTGAGAAATTTTTTATATTTATATTTGTTAACATATATTATTACATTACTATTTAGTAATATAATTTATTGTGTTACATTAACATGTAGGGATTTAAAAGATTTCAAAAAAGTTGGAGGAGACATGTGCAAGAAAAAGAAAGTGTTAGTCTAGGAGGATGTGAATGTAGTTTCCTGACTCCAATGCATATATTATTTATATTAACTATGTTTATTTTTACTTATTAACATTTTGTATGTTGAAATTTAGAATGTGATGTACAGGACACAGCTAGGCATGTAGATATTACGTGATGCGGTATATGGACCTAATTGTCATATATGTTGCACTAGAAATTGAACATACAACATGTATTGTATAGTCTTAATCATCATATATAAGTATAGTCTCATTAGATAATATGTAAATATTAAACTTATTAATTATATATATCATTCTCTTTTTGTGTTTAAAACTAGTGACTTCACGATAGGAAAAAAGTTATTAGATGTACATATTCCCTATACGATGGAATAATTAGATGACATAAGAGAACAACGGTCAAAAGACTTTGAAAGGGAGCCAATTTTTTATTATAATTTGAGTACTGAAAATGATAAAGAGTGACAAATCTAAACTTTGATATCATAATTATTTTTGTATTTGATGACATTTCTAAATTTGAAAGACAAGCATATATATACATGTGTGAATGACTTTTTTGAATTGTCTTATTGAAATTTGATCTACATATATGTGTGTGTGAATGTGAAGATGAATGAATGAATGTGCTTCTACATGTGTGTCAATGTGAAAAGAGATGAATGAATGGAACTACGGGTTGCTACATGTGTGTGAATGTGAAAATGGAGGAATAATTGGAACTACAAGTTTCTACATGTGTGTAAGTCATATGAATGAATTATTTGTGTTTATACATGTGTGTGAAACACATGATGTATATATAATCTTGATCATCTTGTTATTATAGGTTTGTGGCCTGTTGTTAGCAGAAATCATAGGATGTTGTAAACCTACAGTTCAAGACTGAACTACAGGTTCTACATCCTGCTGACTAGCCAGACAGCTGGCCTGTAAGCTGATAATTAAAAATAATAATACTTAGTCCTCGATTATATAAAAAAATCATCAATTAATGTCAACGATGTCGGTTAATAATAGAAAACCGACAAGTATGCTCTAACTCGTGCCAATTTTTTTGTTCGAGTATGGAGATAGGTGGTTTTCTATAAAATAATCGACGACAACAGATCCTACTAGTGACGGTTATAATAAAAAATGTCAATTATTGTCTACGACGTTAGTTATTTATAGAAAACCGACAAGTATGCCCTAACCCGGGTCAATTTTTTTTGTTTGAGCAAGGAGATAGGCATTGGTTTTCTAAAAAATAACTGATGACTATGGATCCTATTCATGTAGTTCTTTTTTTGGTTGCAATCGGGGCTGACTCTATGTCGTCAATTTTAGACTGACATTGTAGGATTCTACCTTTAGTGTCACCCACTTAGGTGTCGCTTGGAAATTGACGTAGAAAAGTCATTTTAACCGACGTTAAAAGTGGTATATGTACTAGGATCATTGAAATTTCCAAGTATAATTAACAAATTTCATTGTGAGAAATTTACAATGTGATTGAGAAACACATATAAGCTTATTATATCTTATTCGAGAGTTCTAAACACAAATTCATAATATAATTTTTTTTGGTCTCCCAAAGTTTGTGCCTCCCTTTTTTTGATTTTTTGAAAAGTTACAGAAAGAAACAAAGCAAGAAAAGCTATAACAGCTAACAACAGACAAACAACTAGCTATCTGTACAAACTAAGTAAAGCTATCTATATCTTTCTTCACTTTACTCCAAAGCTGCGAACCTGGACAATCCAGATTTAAGAAAGTCCTTAGGTTCCTTTCAGTCCAGAGTGCATTCACAGTTAGAAGAATGCAAGTATTACTCTTCCTGTCAGTAAAAGAAGAAAACTCCTGAATTGAATTCGGCACCTTAGGAATAAGATTCTCCAAAACAGCTTCCTTCCAAACTCTCTCCGCATAAACACAAGAGACAAAAATGTGCTCCATATCTTCTGTACACTCTCTACATAACTCACATCTCGAAGCTAAGATGAACCCTCGATTCTTCATATGATGATGTGTAAGAAGCTTCCCAAGCATCATCCTCCACGTAAGAAACTGACATCTAGCTGGAGCTTTAGACGCCCAAACCCATTTATACCAGCTAATAGAAACATGCTTTTCACGCATAACATTCCAGAACTCTCTAATTTTTGTAGGAGTCCCTCTATCAAGCAACAACTTCCCTTCAAGCTTACTCACAACTGGAACATAAGAACGCATAGAATCAACAATCCTATTCTAGTGTCTAGATCTGCTACCTTTCCAATCCCCTGCAACAACAAGGCAGCTAAACTTAGCAAACTTCCCTTTCCCCAGCTTCAAAATGTCCCTCTTATCAGTAATATCATCAAGGAAAATCCCTTCAGAGACCCAAGGTTCTCTCCAAATAAAAGTAGATAACCCTGCTTCAACAGAGACTCTTCTTATAATCATATCCCGTGTTCTAAGAATATGTCTCCACATCCAGGAAGGATTGGATGAGCATCCAACTCTCCAAACAAAATCCTCCTTAATATATCTAGCATGAATCCATCGCACCCACATAGAGTCCTTCTTTTGAGCAATACTCCAGAGATTTTTAACTGAACAAGCCACACTAACATCAGCTGTATGTTTAATGCCTAACCCGCCTTCCTCTTTAGGCCTGCAAATGTCATCCCAAGCAACAGTATGTGTGGTACTTTCAAAAGAAGCTCCTCCCCATAAGAAATTATGACAGAGAGTATCAATTTCATCAGAGACAACTTTAGGAAGAGGAAAGGAAGAAGCCCAATAAAGATGGAAGGAAGCAAGAGTAGACTTAATTAACTCTACCCTGCCCGCATAAGAAAGATGAACACCTTTCCAGCCTTCTAATCTGTGCTTAATCCTGTCAATAATGGGTGAACAAAGAGATCTAGTCAGCTTCCCTGTAAACAAAGGCAACCCCAGATATTTAAGAGGAAGCTTGCCAATCTTAATATTCAAGTTCGAAGACTCAACCAGCAACTCAGTAGCAGGATTACAAATAACAACACTTTTATCTAAGATGATGCTCAAACCAGAGACACGACTGAACTCATCAATCACTTTACTCACACCTTTAATTGAGTTAATATCAGCTTTCGAAAAGATCACCATATCATCAGCAAAGATCGCATGTGAAACAACAAAATCATGAGCTCCACTAATAGGCACAAGATTTCTCTTCTCAACATTATAATTCATGATGCTAGTGAACCCTTCCATGGCTAACACAAATAAGTAAGGGGTGAGGGGATCCCCTTGCCTAATGCCTCTAGTTGGTTTAAAGACATCTCCAGGGCATCCATTAATCAGAACTTGCATGCTAGTAGAATTCAATAATAAATCAATCCAGTGTATAAAGCAAAAAGGAAAGTTCATACTAGCTAGAATCTTCTTCAAATACGACCAATCAACAGTATCATATGCCTTCATGATATCAGCTTTGATAAACATCTTAGGCTTAGAACTCTTGAAGATATTATTGACCACCTCATCAACAAGAAGAGTAGAATCACTAATCGACCTTCCTTTGATGAAGGCTGACTGACTAGAACTAATAAGACTAGGCATAATAGGCTGAAGTCTATTAGTAATAATCTTGGAGATAATCTTGTAAAGCACGCTGCATAAAGATATGGGCCTCCAGTCCCTAACACAAGAAGGACTCTTCACTTTTGGAACAAGAGCAATGTGAGTTCTACTAATTTCACCAAGAATCTTCCCACTTTCAAAGAAATTGAGCACAACCTTAGAAACATCCTCCTTGATGATAGGCCAACACACTTTGAAGAAATGGTAATTGAAACCATCGAGACCAGGGGCTTTGTCCCCATTAGAATTTTTAATAGTAGAATCAATCTCCTCTTGAGTAACAATAGCACATAACGACTCAAACTGGTCTCTGGTTAATTTAGGGAAGACCCAATTATCATTCCAACCATCCTCATCCTTATAAGATTCCGAGAAGAGGTTCTTGTAGAAGCTAGTAACATGATCTTTAATAACATCTTAATCAGTACTCATAACACCATCAATCATCATACTTCTCACACTGTTTCTCTGTCTTCTATTCTTGAGAGACGAATAAAAGAACTTGGAATTCCTATCTCCAAGCTTCAACCATTGAACTCTGGACTTTTGTCTAACCAGAGACTCCTCAGCATCATAGGCTTCAATATCTAGCTTCCTTTTCTCTTTAGCAATCTGTTGCAGACCCTCATCACCAGGATTAGCATCAACCATGTTCTGAGCTCTACACCCCTCAGCTTCAAGGATCATCCTATTCTCATAGATATCCCCAACATCCTTCTTGTTCCACTTACATAGGTCCTTTTTAATCCTCCTCAGTTTTTCACAAACTCTGAACATTAGATAGCCACTAATATCCTCTTTCCAACTGTCTTTGACGACATCCAAGAAACCAGGGTAAGACGTCCAAGTATTGATAAACTTAAAAGGCGTCTTCTTCTTATAGTCATTCCCATCCAGCTGAATAGAAATGATGCGATGATCACTATGAATAGAGGCAGTAATCATCCCCCAAAGATGAGGAAATGCATCAATAAGCCCTTGATTATAGAACACTCTATCTATTCTAGACATAACAAGATTCGTGCCTTCCTGCCTATTATCCCAAGTATAGAGAGAGCCAGAGAGAGTAGCTTCAGTAAGACTAGCAGCATTAACGAAATCATTGAAGAAAGCCATGGAGCTATAAGACGGCTCAACATGACCATATCTATCAGCAGAAAACCTAACACAGTTGAAATCTCCAGCAATGAACCAAGGAGCTTCACCAATAGAGCTATGAATACTCACAAGCTTTGCCCAGATAACATTCCTTTTAGCTTCTGGATTATTCGCATAGATCGTCGTTAGAAAGAAATAAAGCCCGTCATAGGAAATGTGACAGTGCACAAACTGATCATCAATTATCACTGGATCAATACAGATATCATCTCGATTCCACATAATAACAACTCTCCCCAACGGATGAGCGTCATGATTAGAAATCCACTTCGCATGAGGCCACGCCCTATTGACAGCCTTAACGATTTTCCTTCTTCTAACTTTCGTTTCAAGCAAACAGACAATAGAAGAATGAAGCTTATAAATAGCTTCCTCCACAGCATCCTGGCGCCCGCTTTTGTTGAGCCCGCGGACGTTCCAGGACATAATCGAAAGGCTATCAACCATTTGAGATCGCAGCTGGAATCCCGCCATCTGTACCTTCAGGTTCATCAGAGAACTCAAGAACACGGAAACTATTAGGGGAAACTGGAATTCCAGTAGCCTTCTGCTACGGAATTTTTGCCGCATTCCTTGGGGGATGATCATCCCTCCTAGTAGATTTATGAGACCAAGTGCTCACAGGAGTAACAGGAACATGTTGTCCTTGAAAAAGAGGCGTAGCCAGATTAACCAGCGAATTAGAAGTTCCTTCCAGTTGAAAAGAGGATGACACCGGTGACTGTGTCACCGGAATTCCATCAAGCACATCTACTACCTGCACAGGAGAAATCAATGATGCCTCATTCACAGCCTGGTCGCCCATAGGACAATCATAGAACGTTTCCATAGAGCTTTGGCTATCAGATTTCACCTTCTCAACCCAAACCTGCTTCCGCTTTGGAACCTAAGTAGCTTTAACACAGTCCCCTTCGCCATGTCCAAAAGTGCCACAGCACTTGCACAACGCCGGGATCCATTCATACTCAATCCGCACCACATCCTTGACACCATCATCACTAATGAGTGTCATCTCTGAAGGAAAAGTCGACGTAGCAGGAATTAGAACTTGAATCCGGGCAAAGTCCAACCTCTTGAGTTTCCTAGTATAGAAGTCTGGCCGGAGAGGAGTTCCTACAAAGCTTCCAATCATACCAAAGACCTCTTCATCCCAAAGCTCCAAAGGCAAGTCATAGACACAAATCCACACCGGGACCTCAGTTAATTTAAGTTTCTCCAAGGGCTCCCCCCTTTGCCATTTGTTCAGGATAAGTGGCTTACCCGCAACATACCAAGGGCCCCGTTCAATAGCTGTCCTCATATCTTCCGGATCTGAGAATCTGATGACAAAGTAATCATTTCCTCTTGATAGAATCTCGATCTCCCCCTTGACTTTCCAGATCATGGATAGGTGTCGATGCAGAGTGGGCCAGTGCAGCTTCAAACCAACGACATAGCCAGCCACTTTGTTCAACCACTTAGATGCATTCCGTTCTGCAATGGATTTGGAATACCGAACAGCTCCGTCCACTACCTCCAGTTGACAGAGTTTGAGAATAGAATCATCGTCCTGCTTGGTTTCGAACAGATCCTTCCACGACTTCGTTCCTGCAGCTACTGGAACATGCTGATTCCTCCAGATCTGGTTCTTCCGTGGTTGGTGAAGCATCTGAGGATTTGGAGGCACTGCAAGAGGACTCATGACGGTGCTCTTTGCCGCAGCAAGTGTCGGTGGTTCGCCGGTGTCACCCTTGTCGCCCCCCCCCCCCCCCCCGATCGCCCCCCCGGATCGCCAGAGCTACTCGTAGCGGTCATCATTTTAATATAATTAGTATAATAAATCATAAAATTCAATACAAAATCAGGTAGAATTTCCAAAATAAACTTCATATTTGATGGATTGGTAATTTAATAGGCAATTGGGTGTCTTAAAATATAGTATTTATAAATTTTTTTGAAAATATAATTTTAAATTTCAGGTCAGTTCAGCTCTAAAGTTCAAATCCGGACCCGATCCTAAATTATTAGGGATTCTTTGAGTTCAGGTTAATTTCGGGTCGGGTCAAAAAACCTTAGGCCCTATACCCGCTTAAAATTTCTGGTTCGGGTCGGGTCTTGTTTTTCTAGTCTGATTTGGGATTGATATTGCCACATGAGAGATGACGATGAGGATTCAAAGAATCTAGAGGGGACAAACATTCTAGGGGCATCCCATGTAGGTTGTAACAGTTGAGGTAGGTATTTTAAGTCACAATTGCTAGGCTATGGAGTAAATATGGTGTGGGGTGCTCTATAGAGAGGTAGAAGAGGATTAGTTGTCAGAATTCTATGTTTACAAAGTAAAGAATGTTGAATGTTGTCTATTAAAGTTGTAGGTCAATGCTACATCATATTTTCATGTGTAGAGATACATATATTACCACTTTGGTTGGTGTTGGGGCTTCAAAGGAAACTATGAAAATCGACAGGCGGAAAAAAATAATTATTGTCAAGGCGTAGAATTACTATTAACTCATCTTAATATTCTCTTAGTAATATTCTAGATACTACCATGACAATTATCATGTTTGTGTTGCAATCTCTCTTGCGGAAAAACAAATACTATTGCATGAATGATTTAATAACGATTCAAATGCCAAATTTTCTAATTCTCTACCAAGGCAGTGTGCGTTTTGTGTTGATGACCAACTAAAAAGAGAGGCCTATTCATATCAGGTTATCATGTAAATGACATTTTAATAATTATTAGATGTATCTTGAACAATTAAATGGAGAATCAAATACTACTCGTAAGGTAGTACAAGGTAAACATCAGTGAGAATGATTAATGGTAGTTGATGAGCTATAAGTTCTATACATGTAGTCCCCAATGTAGACGATGATTGAACGATTATGAGATCTAAAGATCACAATAAGAATTCTTCACCACAAAAAGAATAAAAAAACACATTAATTATCACTTATTCACATTAGGAAAATGTAAAGAGAAGGGTTTATTACCCTATGTCAGCTTGAATGTATTTTTCTCCTTCATTCATTGATATCATGGTACATCTTGTTGTCCACTTGACTAGAGAAGTGAAAATGTTGGGACCAATTTTCTTGCATTGGATGTATCTTTTTGAATGATACATGAGTGATTTTAAAGGTGATGTTTGAAACCGTTATCGGCCTGAAGGGAGTATTATTGAGGGTTATGTGGCAAGAGAGGTTATGGATTTTTGCAATGACTTTCTGAGTGGTAATGACACTCCTGTAAATGACAAGAATATTAAGGAGTATTTTGGCAAAGGGATTTTAGGAGCACAAACAAAAGTAATCATCTATGGACCTGTTTGAACAAGCTCACTTTTATATTTTACACAACATCGAAGAAGTGAGTGTTTATATCACTGAACATACCAATTTCATCAAGAGACAATATCCTCAAGACATTTCAATGTGGCTTGTTAGAGAGCATAACAAGACATTTATTAAGTTGTTTGAAGATAAAATCTTACATCAACTACATCAAACACCAAATAATATTGCTAAAAATAACAAATGTCTCGCCTTTAAACCAAAAATGAATGTTATGTCTTATGAAAGGTTTAACATAAGTGGGTTCTCATATTACACAAAGCGTCAAGATGATAAGAACGTCGTGCAAAATGGTCAGGTCACCTTCAAGCTTCTTCATTGTTTTTTTCTTGTGTAAAAGTTAAGAGTCCACGTGAAGCTAAAATGTCATATTACGGTGACATTGAATACATATGGGAGTTTGACTATGTACATTTTAGAATTCAACTCTTTAAGTGTAATTGGGTTGATAACACTAAGGAGTTATAATGGATGAATTGGGTTTCACATTAGTGAATTTTGAAAAGATTGGCGAGAAGAGTGAACCATTCATATTGGCATCACAAGGCAAACAAGTATTTTATATCGATGATCCTGCAAATGAAAAATGGTCAGTTGTTCTTCATGGTAAAAGACGGTTCATTGAAGAACCTATAGATGAAGAAGGCTACTACCATACGTATGATGACTCAAGTCCATTCTCTGTTCAGTTGTCAACCCAAAATTTTGAAGCTAAGTATGACTTATATATGTGCAGAGATCACACCAAAGGAATGTTCATTGATAAAGATCTCAATATTAGAGGCATATTTTTATTTTTTTTTAAATGTTTTATTTTTTTTAATGTTAGATCAATGTGAACTTTACAATTTTATATTAATTTCTAGTTATGTTAAATATAAAATGTTTGATTTTTTTTGTATGACACTTTCAGATGGATGACCATGGGTATGATGATCGTGATAATGATTACTATGAGGGTGAGATGCCACCTCACAATGTAATTTTTGCAATATATCCTATATCTAGCTATATATATGCCCATTTATAAGTTGTATTCTATTTATGTTTTTTTTGTCTATTTTTAGGTTGAGGATGTACCCCTTGAAAACCATGTGTCACTTGATGAGCAGCAAAAAAATGAAAAAAAAATCAAGCGCATCACTATGATGAACAAGTTACTACAACAAAAGGGCAATGGACCAAAATTGGTTGTGGATTTTGATCATGCAGGAAATTCAATTGGAAAGAACCGTAGCTCATTTGTTTCATATATTGGGGTTCTTACTCGTAAAGATTGTAGTGTAAATGCATAATCTTGGCATACAATTCCTGAAGGGAAGAAAGACTTAGTATGAAAATAACTATGTGTGAGATGTTATCATTTGCCATTCTATTTTAAAAGTTATTTATAATTCTATTTTTTAGAATACTCTATTAAATATATGAAATTTTGTAGAGTATATTTGAACTGGATGAAAGCCTACGTATTAAAAAGGGGATTCAACACTGTGGGAGGGTCCTAAGGAACTTTAGGACATCTCTCAACCGACTATACATACGAGAGGTTGATAAGAGGAAGAAGTCAACCCTTGAGTAATGGAACTACCTTGACCCAACTGAGTGAAAGGTGTTTGTTGCCAAGAGAAATACTAATGAATTCAAGGTATTCAGTGTCACTCCCAATTTAGTTAATATACATTCTTATGCATTCAGCTATTCACGATTGACCTTTATTGTTACTAACCAATTCAATGTGATTACTAACAAGCCTATGAGCGATGATCAAAGAGCAAGGCGTGCAATGAATGTGCATGACCACATGATGGATCCAGGTGGCTATGCAACCCTTCACCAAAAACGAAAAACATCTTCCATTCAACTTCCTACTGATCCTAATACTAAGACCACTGAGTCCGCTACTACTACTCCTGCACCTCTACATCGCTATGATTTATGGAAAGCTAGGAGGCAAAACAAAAAAGGAGATATAACCAACCTCACAACTGCTGAGGCAACTACAAAAATGGTAAAATTCAACTCTTAGAGAAATTAGTATTGATGATTGTTATGTTTACTTACCAATTTCTATTGATGATAAATAGTGGGAGCTTCACGAGAAGAGGAAGATAGGCTTGTTCATCCCTGAGGGAACAAGTGATGAATTGACAGTTGCTCTCAGTAACCCAGAGCATCCTAGACGTGTTAGGGCTGCAAGGGCTGGAGTGGGCCAAAGAGCATTCTTTGGGCCATCATAGCACAAATATGACAAAATAGGGGGACTTTCAAAAGCTGAGGTAACCTATTCTTTTTAGAGAATATTTTTGGAAAGAAAATTCAGGAATCAAAAAGCATTTCTTTTGGCCATGTATAGGTAGATGAGTTAGTGGATAAAAGAGTAGATGAGTTAGTGGATAAGAGAGTCTAGGAAGCATCGAGGAAGTGGCAAGCATCTCAGTCTACCACTCCGACAGTAACTGTGGCGTGCCACTCTTCCCATATGATAGAGGTGGTTGGGAGTGATCCTGTAGAGGTGGGTGGGAGTAATCTTGTAGACCCACCACCTAGCACATCCGCTGTAAGTATTTTAGTTACATAGTAGCTAGTATTTTCAAGATGATTTTTTTATTTATGTATATAACATACTCTATGTAAATTTATAGGGGTTGAAGACAAGTTGACTAAAATTGAAAGAATTCATCGTTACAGAGGGCGAGGCTTACCCACCCCTTCTAGGGCACACGATTCATGGCACTCCGGTACCCGATGGTACAATTCATGTGATTTTGATGCTTGTGTTTGCTACTTGGAGGCAACATCCATTGCCATATGCCCACCCAAATGTTGACATGCTTGGTGAAGCAGAAGGCAGAGTGGTATTGTGGCCCAAAACATATGTCATCTATACGGATCATGTATTGTAAATTTACATTATGTTAATTTGTATATATGTATATATATGACAATTGATATAAAATTTTATATACATGAAAAAGGGAAGAAACCCACTACAACTCATCCCCCTCGACCTCAACCTCCTCCCGAAGTAACTAGTTGGATTGAAAAGGACCTATACGACTCGATAGGTCCTCAATGCAAGGGTATGGAAATATGGAGAGGCGAAAATCCCAAAATTTGTCCTATGATTATTTCTATTAAGAATGATGTTGCAGGCCAATCATATGATAATAATATATTTATACAAGATATTTTGGATTTGTTTAGTTATGATTGATTGAATACATCTATGATAGAACTATGAATATTATGAGATATTGTTTATATATCTATAACTTGTTTTATATAATGTGATCTATTTTCATATATATATTGATAAATATGTAATATATATTTTGCAGCCACATACATAGGGTCTGTATAGAATTTTTATTTACCCATGTGAGATTTCTAATTCCATCCTTGATCAGTAGTGTACATAAAGAACCTTCATCAGTTACCTTATAGTGCTCTATCACATTTAAATATTTTGGTAAAGCAAAGAAGAGTGTGATAATAGATCCATTCAATGTTGAGTAACTTTACTTTTCTTATAATTTGGACTTGAGAAAATTACATTTTATTGTGGATTTTGAGTTATATATTATTAACTTTCTTATCTCTAGTGGTAAGCATTGAGAGTTACTGGTTGTTGTCCCTGAGACATTGAATGTTTATTATCTGGATCCTGAGGGGAAGGAATTAGATAATTTGGAACACATAATGAAAGGTCATCATTCACGTTAGAACTTTTTTATATTTATATCCGTTAACATGTATTATTACATTACTATTTAGTAATATAATTTAATGTGTTACATTAACATGTAGGGATTTAAAAGATTTCAAAAAAGTTGGAGGAGACATGTGCAAGAAAAAGAAAGTGTTAGTCTAGGAGGATGTGAATGTAGTTTCCTGACTCCAATGCATATATTATTTATATTAACTATTTTTATTTTTATTTATTAACATTTTGTATGTTGAAATTTAGAATGTGATGTACAGGACACAGCTAGGCATGTAGATATTATGTGATGCGGTATATGGACCTAATTGTCATATATGTTGCACTAGAAATTGAACATACAACATGTATTGTATAGTCTTAATCATCATATATAAGTATAGTCTCATTAGATAATATGAAAATATTAAACTTATTAATTATATATATCATTCTCTTTATTTGTGTTTAAAACTAGTGACCTCACTACAGGAAAAAAGTTTTTAGATGTACATATTCCCTATACGATGGAATAATTAGATGACATAAGAGAACAATGGTCAAAAGACATTGAAAGGGAGGCAAATTTTTATTATAATATGAGTAATGAAAATGTTAAAGAATGACATATCTAAACTTTGATATCATAATTATTTTTGTATTTGATGACATTTATAAAATTTAGAGACAAGCATATATATACACGTGTGAATGACTTTTTTGTATTGTCTTATTGAAATTTGATCTACATATATGTGTGTGTGAATGTGAAGATGAATGAATGAATGTGCTTCTACATGTGTGTGAATGTGAAAAGAGATGAATGAATGGAACTACGTGTTGCTACATGTGTGTGAATGTGAAAATGGAGGAATAATTGGAACTACAAGTTTCTACATGTGTGTGAATCATATGAGTGAATTAATTGTGTTTAGACATGTGTGTGAAACACATGATATATATATAATCTTGATCATCTTGTTATTACAGGTTTGTGGCCTGTTGTTAGCTGAAATCACAGGATGTTGTAAACCTATAGTTCAAAACTGAACTGCAGGTTCTACATCCTGGTTATTAGCCAGACAACATGCATGTAAGCTGATAATTAAAAAAAAGAATACTTAGTCCTCAATTATATAAAAAAACCATCAATTAATGTCAACGATGTCAGTTAATAATAGAAAACTGACAAGTATGCTCTAATCCGGGCCAATTTTTTTGTTTGAGTATGGAGATAGGTGGTTTTCTATAAAATAATTGACGACAATGGATCCTACTAGTGACGGTTATAATAAAAAAATGTCAATTATTGTGTACGACGTCGGTTATTTATAGAAAACCGACAAGTATGCTCTAACCCGGGTCAAATTGTTTTGTTTGAGCAAGGTGATAGGAATAAAAAACAACTAATGACTATGGATCCTATTGGTGTAGTTCTTTTTTTGGTTGCAATCGGGGCCGACTCTATGTCGTCAATTTTAGACTGACATTGTAGGATTCTACCTTTAGTGTCACCCACTTAGGTGTCGCTTGGAAACTGACATAAAAAAGCCATTTTAACTGATGTTAAAAGTGGTATATGTACTACGATCATTGATATTTCCAAGTATAATTAACAAATTTCATTGTGAGAAATTTACAATGTGATTGAGAAACAAATATAAGCTAATTATATCTTGTTCGAGAGTTCTAAACACAAATTCATAATATAATTTGTATAATAAATCATACAAATCAATACAAAATCAGGTAGAATTTCCAAAATAAACTTCATATTTGATGGATTGGTAATTTAATAGGCAACTGGGTGTCTTAAAATATAGTATTTATATATTTTTTTTAAATATAATTTTAAAATTTAGGTCAGTTCAGGTCTAAAGTTCAAATCCGGTCCCGATCCTAAATTAATTACGGATTCTTTGAGTTCAGGTTAATTTCGGGTCGGGTCAAAAAAACCTTAGACCCTATACCCGCTTAAAAATTCAGGTTTGGGTCGGGTCTTGTTTTTCCATTCTGATTTGGGATTGAGATTGCCACATGAGAGATGACGATGAGGAGTCAAAGAATCAAGAGGGGACAAACATTGTAGGGGCATCCCTTGTAGGCTATAACAGTTGTGGTAGGTATTTTAAGTCACAATTGCTAGGCTATGGAGTAAATATGGTGTGGGGTGCTCTATAGAGAGGTAGAAGAGGATTAGTTGTCATAATTCTATGTTTACAAGGTAAAGAATGTTGAATGTTGTCTATTAAAGTTGTAGGTAAATGCTACAACATATTTTCATGTGTAGAGCAACATATATTACCGCTTTGGTTGGTGTTGGGGCTTCAAAGGAAACTAGGAAAACCGATGGGCGGAAAATAATAATTATTGTTAAGGTAGAATTACTATTACCTCATCTGAATATTCTCTTAGTAATATTCTAGATACTACCATGACAATTATCATGTTTGTGCTGCAATCTCTCTTGCGAAAAAACAAGTACTATTGCATGAATGATTTAATAACGATTCAAATGCCAAACTTTCTAATTCTCTACCAAGGTAGTGTGCTTTTTGTGTTGATGACCAACTAAAAAGAGAGGTCTATTCATATCAGGTTATCATGTAAATGACATTTTAATAATTATTATATGTATCTAGAACAATTAGGTGGAGAATCACATACTACTCGTAAGGTAGTACAAGGTAAACATTAGTGAGAATGATTAATGGTAGTTGATGAGCTATAAGTGCTATACATGTAGTCCCCAACGTAGATGATGATTGAACGATTATGAGATCTAAAGATCACAATAAGGATTCTTCACCACAAAAAGAATTAAAAAACACATTAATTATCACTTATTCACATTAGGAAAATGCAAGTGTTACTTCGAAAGGACTATGTGGGTTTGAAAGGTTGTCCAAAATGTTGAGCATCAAGGTATAAAATGACGACTTTGGCGAAGTCCAAAACAGGTTCTCCTACCAAGGTGATGTGGTATCTACCTATAATACTGCGGTTTCAACACTTGTTTTCCAATCCGATAGATGCAAAGAATTTGAGGTGGCATGCATATTTTAAGAAAAATATTGATGGGATCCTACGACATGCGTCTGATTCCCCATAGTGGAAGAAGATTGATTTATTGTACCCTGAATTTGGTAAAGAAGTCAGGAATCTAAGACTTGGCTTTGTACCGATGGGATGAATCCATACAAGAAATTGAGTAGCACTTGACCAATTATGCTTGCTATATACAATCTTCCTCCCTAGTTCTGTATGAAAAATGAGTACATTATGTTTTCATTGTTGACATTAGGCCCTAAACAACCTAGAAATCATATCTACATTTATCTTGAACCTTTGATTAATGACTTAAAGAAACTCTGAGGTGAAGGTGTGATGACCTATGATGCTTCATGTAGAGAGACATTTTGTATGCATGCTATGTTATTTTGCATTATTAATGATATTTCTAGTATATGAGAATTTGTCTGGATATAATGTAAAAGGATCCAAAGCATGTCCTATATGTGAAGAGAACATTGATCCTATATGACTATAAATTGGTGGCAAGACTATATATGTTGGTCATCTAATGTCTCTTCTAAAATTCCATCCATATCAATGGTTGCACAAAGTGTTCAATGGATGGAATGAGGAACGAAGTGTGCCTAAACCTATACCATGGGAGGTTGTTTATTAAAGAGTAAAAGACTTTATCAATGAATTTGGTAAGAGATCACAATGTACCATGCCCACACAAAGTGACAAATCTTTATTCAAGAAGAAGCCAATATTTTGAGATCTTCCATATTAGAGTTCTTTTGTAGTTAGGCATTGTATTGATGTCGCACATGTTGAGAAAAAATGTCTATGATAGCATTATTGGTAGTCTGTTGAATATACCAGGTAAGACTAAAGAAGGAATCAAATCCAGAATGGACCTACGTGAAATGGGGATAAGGAAAAAATTAACAGAAGTAGTTAGTACTGATCAAACAACATATTTACCTCCTGCTTGTTACACGTTGTCTAAATAGGAGAAGAAACTTTTTGCGAGTGCTTGGTTAATGTTAATGTACCACAAGGTTACTCTTCCAACATCCATAGATTTGTATTAATGAAAGATCTAAAGATGACATGTCTTAAATATCATGATTGTCATAGTCTAATGCAACAAATATTCCCCGTGGAAAATCTATCTATATTGCCGAGGCATATAAGGTTTGCAATCAATAGACTTTGTTTCTTCTTCAACAGTCTATGCAGCAAAGTTATCGATCCTAAGAATCTCGATAAGTTGTAAAGAGAAGGGTTTATTACCCTATGTCAGCTTGAGATGTATTTTCCTCCTTCATTCTTTGATATCATGGTACATCTTGTTGTCCACTTGACTAGAGAAGTGAAAATGTTGGGACCAATTTTCTTGCATTGGATGTATCTCTTTGAACGATACATGAGTGATTTTAAAGGTGATGTTCGAAACCGTTATCAGCCTGAAGGGAGTATTATTGAGGGTTATGTGGCGAGAGGTTATGGATTTTTGGAATGACTTTCTGAGTGGTAATGACGCTCCTGTAAATGACAAGAATATTAAGGAGTAATTTGGCAAAGGGATTTTAGGAGCACAGAAAAAAGTAATCACCTGTGACCTGTTCGAACAAGCTCACTTTTATATTTTACACAACATCGAAGAAGTGAGTGTTTATATCACTGAACATACCAATTTCATCAAGAGACAATATCCTCAAGACAATTCAATGAGGCTTGCTACAGAGCATAACAAGACATTTATTAAGTTGTTTGAAGATAAAATCTTACATCAACTATCTCAAACACCAAATAATATTGCTAAAAATAACAAATGCCTCGCCTTTAAACCAAAAATGAATGATATTTCTTATGAAGGGTTTAACATAAGTGGGTTCTTATATTACACAAAGCGTCAAGATGATAAGAGCGTCGTGCAAAATGGTCGGGTCACCTTCAAGCATCTTCATTGTTTTTTTCTTATGCAAAAGATAAGAATCCACGTGAAGCTAAAATGTCATATTACAGTGTCATTGAATACATATGGGAGTTTGACTATGTACATTTTAGAATTCCACTCTTTAAGTGTAATTGAGTTGATAACACCAAAGGAGTTATAATGGATGAATTGCGTTTCACATTAGTGAATTTTGAAAAGATTGGCGAGAAGGGTTAACCATTCATATTGGAATCACAAGGAAAACAAGTATTTTATATCGATGATCCTGCAAATGAAAAATGGTCGGTTGTTCTTCATGGTAAAAGACGGTTCATTGAAGATCCTATAGATGAAGAAGGCTACTACCATACGTATGATGACTCAAGTCCATTCTATGTACGGTTGCCAACCCAAAATTTTGAAGCTAAGTATGACTTATATATATGCGGAGATCACACCAAAGGAATGTTCATTGATAAAGATCTCAATATTAGAGGCATATTTTTATTTTTTTAAATGTTTTATTTTTTTTTAATGTTAGATCAATGTGAACTTTACAATTTTATATTAATTTCTAGTTATGTTAAATGTAAAATGTTTGATTTTTTTTATATGCACTTTTAGATGGATGACAATGGGTATGATGATCATCATGATGATTTCCATGAGGGTGAGATGCCACCTCATAATGTAATTTTTACAATATATCCTATATCTAGCTATATATATGCCCATTTATAAGTTGTATCCTATTTGTATTTTTTTGTCAATTTTTAGGTTGAGGATGTACCCCTTGAAAACCCTGTGTCGCTTGATGAGCAGCAAAAAAATGAAAGAAAATCAAGGGCATCACTATGATGAACAAGTTACTACAACAAAAGGGCAATGGACCAAAATTGGTTGTGGATTTTGATCATGCAGGAAATTCAATTGGAAAGAATCGTAGCTCATTTGTTTCATATCTTGGGGTTCGTACTCGTAAAGATTGTAGTGTAAATGCATAATCTTGGCATATAGTTCCTGAAGGGAAGAAAGTCTTAGTATGAAAATAACTATGTGTGAGATGTTATCATTTGCCATTCTATTTTAAAAGTTATTTATAATTCTATTTTTTAGAATACTCTATTAAATATATGAAATTTTGCAGAGTATATTTTACCTGGATAAAAGCCTACATCGTAAAAAGGGGATTCAACACTGTGGGAGGGTCCTAAGGGACTATAGGACAACTCTCAACTGACTATACATACGAGAGGCTGATAAGAGGAAGAAGTCAACCCTTGAGTAATGGAACTACCTGGACCCAACTGAGTGGAAGGTGTTTGTTGTCAAGAGAAATATTGATGAATTCAAGGTATTAAGCATCACTCCCAATTTAGTTAATATACATTCTTATGAATTCACCTATTCGTGATTGACCTTTATTGTTACTAACTAATTCAATGTGATTACTAACAATCGTATGAGCGATGATCAAAGAACAAGGTGTGCACTAAATGTGCTCGACCACATGATGGGTCCAGGCCGCTATGCAGCCCTTCGCCAAAAACTACAAACATCTTCCATTCAACATCCTACTGATCCGAATACTAAGACCATTGAGTCTGCTACTTCTACTCCTGCACCTCTACATCGCCATGATGTATGGAAAGCTGGGAGGCAAAACTAAAAAGGAGATATAACCAACCTCACAACTGCTGAGGTAGCTACAAAAATGGTAAAATTCAACTCTTAGAGAAATTAGTATTGATGATTGTTATGTTTACTTACCGATTTATATTGATGATGAATAGTGGGAGCTTCACGAGCAGAGGAAGATAGGCTCATTCATCCCTGAGGGCTCAAGGGATGAATTAACAGTTGCTCTCAGTAACCCAGAGCATCCTAGACGTGTTAGGGATGCAAGGGCTGGAGTGGGTCTAAGAGCATTCTTTGGGCCATCATAGCACACATATGTCAAAACACGGGGACTTTCAAAAGCTGAGGTAACCTATTCTTTTTTAGAATATTATTGGAAAGAAAATTTAGGAATCAAAAAGCATTTCTTTTGGCCATGTATAGGTAGATGAGTTAGTTGATAAAAGAGTAGATGAGTTAGTTGATAAGAGAGTCTAGGAAGCATTGAGGAAGTGGCAAGCATCTCAGTGTACCACTCCGACAGTACATGTGGTGTGTCGCTCTTCCCATATGATAGAGGTGGTTGGGAGTGATCCTATATAGGTGGGTGGGAGTAATCATATATACCCACGACCTATCATGTCCACTGTAATTATTTTAGTTACATAGTAGTTAGTCTTTTCATGATGATTTTTTTATTTATGTATATAACATACTCTATGTAAATTTATAGGGGTTGAAGCCAAGCTGTCTAAAATTGAAAGAATTCATCGTTACAGAGGGAGAGGCTTACCCACCCCTTCTAGGGCACACGATTCATGGCACTCCAGTACCCGATGGTGCAGTTCGTGTGATCCTGAGGCTTCACTACTACAAAATACGCCTTTGGCATCGGTTGTTTAACCCCCTTTGGCGATGGTTTTCAAGCGACGCCTATGTGGGCGCCGCTAAACGTCGAACTCTTCGGCGTCGGTTTTCTAACTGACGCCTATATGATCTATAGGCGTCGGTTATATATAGTTGGCCGACGTCTATAGGGTTCGCACCACAAAAAAGGGCACCACCTAGGACACTTTCTGTTTCGGTTAACCACTGAACAACTGACTCCATACTCCCAGACGACACGGCCGTGCTTCGCTGCACGGCCGTGTTTAGTACTATAGGCGTCGGTTCTATACGAATAAGCGACGCCTTTTCCACCACGGCCCTGCTTTCCTGTACGGTCGGGTTGTTTGTCATATTAGGCGTCGGTTTTTATCTAATAACCGATGATGTAGGCCTTTGATGACGGTGTTTTATAAATAAACGACGCCTATACTTTAATTTTTTTTTTTCTTATCAGTTTGCAGGCCTGCTGTGGCTGATCAGCAGGATGAGAACCTACAGTTCAGTTTTCTAAACTGCAGGTTTACGACATCCATTGATATCAGCCTACAAACAGGACACAAACTTGCAAAATCAACAAATATTTTTTCACACAAGTAGATACATTCAGAAATCAATTCAATTCTCACATTCACACATGTAGAAACATTCAAATACATGTAGAAACATTCAGACATGTATAAACATTCAGAAATATTCATTTACAAAATATCATTCAGCATCGCTATCATCATCCCAATTATATCTTACAATCGCCACTGCTTGTATGGCTTTTGCCCATTCTTCTCTTACTTCAATTAATGCTTCGATCGTATATGGAGCATGTACATTTTGTAAGCATTTACCTATAGTGTGGTCAGTTTTAAACACCTACAAAGAGAATGATATATATATATATATATGTATATATATATAAGTAATAATATAAAAATAAGATTGATATATTTCATACTAACTGATGAGACTATATATAATACCTCATGTATGGTATTAATATCCAATGCGGCATGTCGGATAATCATCTGCATAAATCGCATCACATAGTATGTGCATGCCCAGCCGTTGTCTTGTGTAGCGCACTATAAATTGAAACATACAAAATATAAAAAAATACAACTAAGCACAGTTCACATAAATAATATATACATTGGAGTCGGGAACTTACTTTTACGTTCTCCCAATTTATTGGCTGGTTCTTTCTCCTTGGGACGTTTCCTCCAGCATTTTTGAATGCATCTAAACCCCTACATGTTAATGTAACACAATAAATTGCATAATTAAATAGTAATGTAATAACATATGTTAATGGATATAAAAATGAAATATTTCTCACCAGAATAATGACATTCTCAATATGTGTCCAATTTTAGTGTTCAATGTACTTCCCGCAGGATCTAGATAATAAACAGTGAATGTCCCGGGGACAATAACTAGTAACTCCCAATGTCTACCGCTAGAGGTAAAAAAGTTAAAAATTAATAACTCAAAATGCATAATAAAAATGGAATTTTCTTAAGTCCAAATTATAAATAAAGTAAACTTACTTGACATTGAATGGAGCTATTATTATCATCTTCTTTTGCTGACCGAAAATTATAAAAGCATCTATACAATATTGTTGAACACTATCAGGGTTTTTAGCTACCATACTAATCAATGATGGAATAAAAAAACCCACATGATCAAATGCAAATTGTTTGCATTGATCTTCGACTAAGTAGCTGCAAAACATGTATTACGTATGCATTAATATATAAGAAACCAGATCACCGGATCTTACACAAGGTATATGGATGTATAAATAAGATCTCACCTTATCCATATCTTTATCATTGATGTATTCATCCAATCATACATAAACAGCTCAATAATATCTTGTATAAATAAAGAGCTATCGTATGATTGACCTGCATAATCTTCTTCTAAAGAAACAATTATAGGGCAATGTATATTATGTGCCCGTAGCCAACATGCCATTCCCCTACAAGCAGGACCTAACGGGTATTTTAGGTCAGTTGGAACCCAACTTGGTAATGCAGGAAGTGGATGTGGAGGCCTAGGTGCTCCGGGTGTCTTCTTTTTAACTTGTATATATAATTTTAGATCAGTTGACCTCATATATACACATTAACAATCTAAAGTAATGTAAATTTCTCTTACAATTTCAGTAGTGTAGATGGCATCTGCTTTGGGCCACAATATCACCCCGCCTACTGCCTCACCAAGTGTATCAATATCTGGGTGGGCATATGGCAATGTAGCTTCCCTCCAATCGGGTAATACACATATCGGGCTCACACGAACGTAGCCCTGCGGCTTTGGAGTCCCATGAAACGTTGCCCCAGGAAGGGACTGGTAAGCCTGTGCCTCGGCAACAACATAGTCTTGCATTCTTAAGCGGCATGGCTTCAATGCCTACAAATTTACGTAAAGAATGTTATACATATATACATATAATCTTGAAAACATATCATCTGTAAAAGACTAGCTACAATGTCATAAACAATACTTACAGCAGACGTGTTAGGTGATGGGTCTCCAGGATTACTCACAGTCTGTGCATTAGTAGAAGAGTGGGTCGCCATAGGCTGATTGGAAGCCTGAGATGCCTGCCACCGCACTATTTCTTCGTTGACCTTCTCAGCAACTATATCATTGACCTTCTTAGCAACTATATCCTCGACTATGTTATTCTCCTATACATGGATAAAAGAAACATTATCTTCTTATTATTTAATTCCCTTTTGCAGTAACATTCTAAAAAAAGAATAGGTTACCTCTTCTTATGAAAGTCCCACTCTGGGTTTGCGTTGGGATGGCCCAAAGAATGCTTTGATGCCCACATCAGCGCCTGCACCCCTAACACATCCAGGATGCTCTGGGTTACCCAGAGAAAATGTCAATTCATCCCTTGTGCCCTGAGGGATGAACGTGCCTTGTTTCCTCTGCTCGTGCAGCTCCCGCTAATCACCATCAACAGAAATTGGTAAGTTCACACCACAAATAATCAATATTCAAATGATTGCTTTAAGAGTTGTATTTTACCATTTTTGCAGCCGCCCAGCTATCCAGATATCATGGCGAGGAATGGGTGTGGTAGACTCCTGAGTAGGAGCAGACTCCTGAGTAGCCGCAGACTCTGCCTATAGTCTTTGGCGAGCGCTTGCATAGCCCTTTAGACCCATAGTGTGGTCATGCACATTCATTGCACACCTTGCTTTTTACGCGTCACTGAGGGCCTAGTTAGTATGCACATTAATGATTTGGTTAGTAACACTAAATGTTAATCTTGAATAGGTGAATACAACGTATATTAATTAAATTGGGAGTGATGCCTAATACCTTGAATTCTTCATATTTTCTTGAAGCAACAAAATTGTCCCAATCTTCTTTGTCCAAGAAGTTCCACTGTTCAAGGGCTGACTTCTTCTTCTTATCACCATCTTTTATGTATTATCTATTGAGATTTTTCCTATAGTTCCTAAGCATCTTTCCAGCGCATTGCATCACGCTTTTACGATGCAGCTTCTCATCCAATGCAAACAAATTCTGTAAAATAGAATTCTTATTAACTAGTATCCAAAAATAGAATTGCAAATAATAATAACTCACGCATAAATCCTTCCATATCAAGTATTTATTCCCC
This sequence comes from Alisma plantago-aquatica, assembly GCA_963693085.1. NCBI lineage: Eukaryota > Viridiplantae > Streptophyta > Magnoliopsida > Alismatales > Alismataceae > Alisma > Alisma plantago-aquatica. Next base: position 100,914,670 of record OY856411.1, read on the forward strand.
TGAGGAACTTTATGCCAATTATCATACTTAACACCATAATGGCTTCGAGTGACACACCCAAGATAGTTTACAAAATTATTGCGATTCACTCCAATTGCATTTCCTCCATTATCAAACTCCACAACCAATTTGGATCCACTACCACTTAGCGCTATTAACTTCTTCAACATAGTGATGCCCCTTTTCTTGTTAAGTGTTTGGTGTTGCGCATCAAGTTTCTCCAGTGCTTCAGTGGGTACATGTGCATCATCAACCTAAAATTTGACAAAAATAAACCCACTGAATTAGCACAATATAGAAATATGGGATATATGACATAACTAGAAGATAATGAATTTTATAGAAATACAGGATATGTTTTTAGAACTTACATTGGTATCCTCGCCATACTCGTCATGGACAACATGCTCATCATGGACTTCATGCTCATCATGGACATCATGCTCATCATGGTCAGCCATATGAAAATGTCATTAAAAAGGCAAACATTTATCATTTGAATTAACTAGAAAAAGGCAAACATTTAGCATTTGTATTAACTAGAAAAAGGAAAACATTTAGCATTTGTATTAACTAGAAAACAAGTATATATTAGGACAAGATTAGGGTATACACTTACATCCTATCCAAGATTTACTCCTATTACAGTCCCAAACCGGGGACTATCCAAGATTTACTCCTAATGAGTAAATCTTGGACGGGTTTCTAGGCCAACAAACACATGTGATGTCATTCTTATATATAATAAATGTGCACCACCAATCCCATCCTTGAACACCTAATCTCACTAGTAAGTGTATAATGTGTATTGCGTTTTCAAGAAAATTTCACCGACATTTCCCCGTTGTTCTCTAAGTACATATGTACTTAGAGAACAAATAGGGAAATGCTACCGAAATTTTCTCGAAAACCCAATACACATTATACACTTACATCCTAAGTGAGATTAGGTGTTCAAGAACAGTCCCAAACCAGGGACTATCCAAGATTTACTCCTAATGAGTAAATCTTGGACGGGTTTCTAGGCCAACAAACACAATAATAGATATGTACATGTTAGAGTTTCATCGCAATTAATGTTAGGGTTTCATCACAATTGATGTTAGGGTTTCATCAATTTTAGATTTAATCAAATCAAATTAGGATGCTAGAATTGACAAGTTTAAATCTTATTTCAACATGCATCAAAATTTACTGAATTAAGTCAAACATTAGGATTAGAAGCACAAATATATGCAAGAAAAAAAATTTGTTCATATCCTAGGATTTACATAAAGCATTACATAAAAATTTGTTCATATCCTTACCAACAGCAAGCACGACTGTGGTTGTGTTGGCCTACCACGGCCGTGGTAGGGCAACATAGCCACGGCCGTTACCACGGCCGTGCTGTCCAAAATGACTGTGGTAGGCCAACACAACCACGACCGTGCTTGCTGTTGGTAAATAGCTAGGGAGAAGGAAGCAAAGAGGTAGGGCTACCTGGAGCTAGCGTGGAAAGTGTGGCGGCGAGCGGCGGCAGCAGTGGCGGCGGAAGAAGAGAGAGCAGAGTGGCGGGTGGTGAACAACAGTGGCACCGAGAATGAGCAGAGCAACACGCGGAACACCAGCAGCAGTGACGGCGGCGAGTAGAGGTGGACCAGCAGCAGCGGCGCACCAGCAACAGTGGCGGCGGCGCGCGTAGAAGCACCAGCAGTAGCGGCGGCGAGCAGTAGCGGGGTCATCGGGCGATTTCATGAGAGCTGTGGCGAGCAGCAGCACAACAATATCACGATGAAACAGGAAGAAAGGGAGAAGAGCCGAGTGGTCGGGTTTATTAAGTTGGTCAACGGCGTTGGTTATCTACAAAACGGACGCCTATTATGATTTAGCGTGGGGTGATAGTAAACAACCGACGTCCAACTAGACAACCTTTATCCTAAATTATTTGGCGGGAACCATTATCAACATCAGTTATCGAAGGATAACGGACACTGAAAGTGGGACTTTCCACGCAAATTTTCATTTTAAATAGGCGTCGGTGAATAGTTAAAAAACCAACGTTGTAGGTGACCTAAAATGTTTTCGCTCGAAAATTGGATTTCGCGGGTGATTTTAGGCATCGATCTGTTATAACCAGCCGATGCTAAATACAAAGTGGTACCCGTGTCTGGCTGGTCTTGGAATATAGATGTCGGTTTGCATAAATAACCGACGTCTAATATTATAGGCGTCGGTTTTCCTAAATAACCGACGCCCAGAAAAGAGACACTGAATGTTGTTTCTGTAGTAGTGCTTGTGTTTACTACTTGGAGGAAACATCCATTGCCATATGCCCACCCAAATGTTGACATGCTTGGTGAAGCAGAAGGCGGAGTGGTATTGTGGCCCAAAACAGATGTCATCTATACGAATCATGTATGGTAAATTTACATTATGTTAATTTGTATATATGTATATATATGACAATTGATATAAAATTTTATATACATGACAAAGGGAAGAAACCCACTACAACTCATCCCCCTCCACCTCAACCTCCTCTCGAAGTACCTAGTTGGCTTGCAAAGGACATATACGACTTGATAGGTCCTCAATGCAAGGGTATGGAAATATGGAGAGTCGAAAATCCCAAAATTTGTCCTATGATTATTTCTATTAAGAAGGATGTTGCAGGGCAATCGTATGATATATTTATACAAGATATTTTGGAGTTGTTTAGTTATAATTGGTTGAATACAGCTATGATAGAACTATGAATATTATGAGATATTTTTTTATATATCTATAACTTGTTTAATATAACGTGATATGTTTTCATATATATTGATACATATGTAATATATATTTTGCAGCCACTTACATTGGGTCTGTATAGAATTTTCATTTACCCATGTGGGATTTCTAATTCCATCCTTGATCAATCGTGTACATAATGAACCTTCATCAGTTACCTTATAGTTCTCTATCACATTTAAATATTTTGGTAAAGCAAAGAAGAGTGTGATAATAGATCCAATCAATGTTGAGTAAGTTTACTTTGCTTGTAATTTGGACTTAAGAAAATTACATTTTATTGTGGATTTTGAGTTATATATTATTAACTTTCTTATCTCTAGTGGTAAGCATTGAGAGTTACTGGTTGTTGTCCCTGAGACATTGACCATTTATTATCTGGATCATGAGGGGAAGGAATTAGACAATTCGGCACACATAATGAAAGGTCATCATTCACGTGAGAATTTTTTTATATTTATATCTATTAACATCTATTATTACATTACTGTTTAGTAATATAATTTAATGGGTTACATTAACATGTAGGGATTTAAAAGATTTCAAAAAAGTTGGAGGAGACATGTGCAAGAAAAAGAAAGTGTTAGTCTAGGAGGATGTGAATGTAGTTTCCTGACTCCAATGCATATATTATTTATGTTAACTATGTTTATTTTTATTTATTAACATTTTGTATGTTGAAATTTATAATGTGATGTACATGACACAGTTGGGCATGTGGATATTACGTGATGCGGTATATGGACCTAATTGTCATATATGTTGCACTAGAAATTGAACATACAACATGTATTATACAGTCTTAATCATCATATATAAGTATAGTCTCATTAGATAATATGAAGATATTAAACTTATTAATTATATATATATCATTCTCTTTATTTGTGTTTAAAACTAGTGACTTCACTATAAGAAAAAAATTACTAGATGTACATATTCCCTATACGATGGAATAATTAGATATCATAAGAGAACGATGGTCAAAAGACTTTGAAAGGGAGCCAATTTTTTATTATAATTTGAGTACTGAAAATGATAAGGAATGACATATCTAAATTTGAAAGACAAGCATATATATACATGTGTGAATGACTTTTTTGAATTGTCTTATTGAAATTTGATCTACATATATGTGTGTGTGAATGTGAAGATGAATGAATGAATGTGCTTCTACATGTGTGTGAATGGAACTACGGGTTGCTACATGTGTGTGAATGTGAAAATGGAGGAATAATTGGAACTACAAGTTTCTACATGTGTGTGAATCATATGAATGAATTAATTGTGTTTATACATGTGTGTGAAACACATGATGTATATATAATCTTGATCATCTTATTATTACAGGTTTGTGGCCTGTTGTTAGCTGAAATCACAGGATGTTGTAAACCTACAGTTCAAAACTGAACTACATCTTCTACATCCTACTGACTAGCCGAACAACAGGCTTGTAAGCTGATAATTAAAAATAATAATACTTAGTCCTCGATTATATAAAAAAATTGTCAATTATTGTCAACGATGTCGATTAATAATAGAAAACTGACAAGTATACTCTAACCCGGGCCAATTTTTTGTTCGAGTATGGAGATAGGGGGTTTTATATAAAATAATCGACGACAACGGATCCTACTAGTGACGGTTATAATAAAAAAATGTCAATTATTGTCTACGGCGTCGGTTATTTATAGAAAGCCGACAAGTATGCTCTAACCCAGGTCAATATTTTTTGTTTGAGAAAGGAGATAGGCATCAGTTTTCTAAAAAATAGCCGATGACTATGGATCCTATTGGTGTAGTTCTTTTTTTGGTTGCAATTGGGGCCGACTCAATGTCGTCAATTTCAGACCGACATTATAGGATTCTACCTTTAGTGTTGCCCACATAGGTGTCACTTGGAAACTGATGTAAAAAAGCCATTTTAACCGACGTTAAAAGTGGTATATGTACTAGGATCATTGAAATTTCCATGTATAATTAACAAATTTCATTGTGAGAAATTTACAATGTGATTGAGAAACACATATAAGCTTATTATATCTTGTTCGAGAGTTATAAAAACAAATTTATAATATAATTACTATAATAAATCATACAAATCAATACAAAATTAGGTAGAATTTCAAAAATAAACTTCATATTTGATGGATTGGTAATTTGATAGGCAATTGGGTGTCTTAAAATATAGTATTTATAATTTTTTTTTAAATATATTTTTAAATTTTAGGTCAGTTCAGGTCTAAAGTTCAAATCTGGACCCGATCCTAAATTAATTAGGGATTCTTTGAGCTCTAGTTAATTTTGGGTCACGTCAAAAAACCTTAGACCCTATAGCCACTTAAAATTTTAGGTTCGGGTCAGGTCTTGTTTTTCCAGTCTGATTTGGGATTGATATTGCCACATGAGAGATGATGATGAGGAGTCAAAGAATCAAGAGGGGACAAACATTCTAGGAGCATCCCTTGTAGGTTGTAACAGTTGTGGTAGGTATTTTAAGTCACAATTGCTAGGCTATGGAGTAAATATGGTGTGGGGTGCTGTATAGAGAGGTAGAAGAGGATCAGTTGTCAGAATTCTATGTTTACAAGGTAAAGAATGTTGAATGTTGTCTATTAAAGTTGTAGGTCAATGCTACATCATATTTTCATGTGTAGAGCTTCATATATTACCGCTTTGGTTGGTGTTGGGGCTTCAAAGGAAACTAGGAAAAGCGACGGGTGGAAAAAAAATAATTATTGTTAAGGTAGAATTACTATTAACTCATCTTAATATTCTCTTAGTAATATTCTAGATACTACCATGACAATTATCATGTTTGTGCTGCAATCTCTCTTGTGGAAAATTAAATACTATTGCATGAATGATTTAATAATGATTCAAATGCCAAATTTTCTAATTCTCTACCAAGGTTGTGTGGGTTTTGTGTTGATGACCAACTAAAAAGAGAGGCCTATTCGTCTCAGGTTATCATGTAAATGACATTTTAATAATTATTATATGTATCTTGAACAATTAGATGGAGAAGCACATACTACTTGTAAGGTAGTACAAGGTAAACATTAGTGAGAATGATTAATGGTAGTTGAGATGAGCTATAAGTGCTATACATGTAGTCCCCAACGTAGACGATGATTGAATGATTATGAGATCTAAAGATCACAATAAGGATTCTTCACCACAAAAAGAATTAAAAAAGACATTAATCATCACTTATTCATATTTGGAAAATGGAAGTGTTACTATCAAACTAATGTCACACTTTTTTCATCTAAAGTCAGAGTAGTGTTTGCATTGTACTTATGACAAGAAGACAAGCATCGATGTAACATACCCCATGGTTCAATTGTGTTTATATTTTCTCTCCTTCCCTTAAAATTATATAGCTTAATTTATATGTTAACACTCTCACGTCCTCCTCCATTTCTCATCATATATATAATGGCTAAAGTTTGTGGTCAAAGTTAAATGGGAATGTTGCAATTTTCATTATTAACATATTCATGATGATAATGTATATAATAAATACATTTTTAGAATGTGACATAGACATTTTCATTAATTATATTTCAACCTGATAATCATTTTTAAAAGGTAATATTTATAATTTGATAATAGAAGAATAGGGATGGAGACAGATAACTTTTGAGCCTACAAGCTTGTTCATAACCAGACTAATACCCAAGTACTAACTTATTTACAATGACATAAGACGTCTGATGGTGTGCGTAGGTGAGTTATGCATTAAAATCAACAGAAGAGGATTTAAAGCTCTTGTGGATTGTCTTACCAAACATGCAAGGAAACCCCTTTTACGGAGGGGGATTGGAGTGAATGTTTAGGACTTATCACTGGAACATATGTTAATGATCTAGTTGATGGCATTTGACATCGTTGTAATACTAGTTGCAGGTCTATAATAGGATAGCATAATGAATAGATAATCTCTAATAATGAAAAAATACAAAAAAAATCTTAGAATAACAATTAAAGTTATTTTATCCTGATTTATATCATAAATAACTAATTAATGTCTTTATTAGATTATAAGACCGTTAGAAAACAAAATAGGTGTATACTTGGAATGCAAGGTATATGCACCACATTTAAACTAACATATTTCAACTTAAAAGATACTAAAACACATCAAGAAGTTAAATTTAGGGACTAGATTGTAATGTTTTGATCAAATGTTGAGAATTGAGAATTATAGCTTAAAATATATTTATTACCCATAATTCAGTATGTTACAAATAGTGCTCATACATGCTCACCCAAGATGTGACCTTCATACATCTAGAAAAATAAAGGAAGAGGAAAGTGCAATTAGGTGTTGTAGAATAATTTGAGTTAGAAAGAAAATAATCCATCACATAGTTTTAAAAAATGAAGAAGTTGCATTGACCAAGAAATGATGTAGTTTGTTAGAAAGAGTGATACACAATATCATCATGAACTAAATTAGACTATTATTCAACATTTGTCCAACTATTACCATCCACATTGTTCAATAAAATGAAATAAAACCTATCATGATACACAATTACCTTATGATCCTAGTAAACTGGATAAGTTTCTAGTATATGTTGGTTCACTTGCGATAGGTTCTATGTGAATATACATGGAAATATTACACAAAAAAAATTCGAATAATATCAATGACTAAAATAAAGTGGTTATATACTAAATAGTAAATAACACAAATACATTTGATTGAATATGCCATATTTTGATAAAAGATTATATATGGCACTTCTAGACTATATTTAGATAATGGAACATCAAGAAATGGAAGTAAGATAAACAAGGGTGGAAGAACCTAATTTAATAATTGAAAATAAGTAATTTTTGTCAAAATAATTGTGGAAACATGAAGAAATAAAGAAAAAAAATATAACTATACAATATTTTATATGAATTTGGATTATGCTAGGATTGGATACATATATGGAAGAGAACCTAAAGTTATTAGTAAGTCACAACATATATAATTTATTTAAAAAAATGGTATGGCTCAGGTAATCGAAAATATATAAAACTATGAGGCATATTATTTCATAAACTGATAACAACTTAATTTTTTTCTATATTTGTTGTTCTTGCTAAGGATGTTGAGGCTACTTCTACGTTTTGATATGGTGTTCTGATCTTGACAAATTTAATATATCTCAGGATTAAAATGTCATATCCTCTTCATCCACTAGAATATAGTACACAATTTGGGACAAATAGCCTAAAAATTACACATCTCCATAAGTGTTATATAATTTACGCGATGAATCAAACCAAAAATTGACGCCTGACAAAACAAATTCATCTATTATTTGCAAACAAATTGAATATCTATTTTTCATACAACAACTAAGTACGAGCATCTTAATTTTGTTTTTTTCCTTATTCTAAATGAAGCATGTTATGTTGGACACAATATATGAATGTGATGTAACAAAAAGTATGTATTTAAAAATCATAGAGAGACTTCCTAGCTTAACTTCATGAGAGTTGGCCTAGTAGAAACAAATATATCAATGAAGTGCCATGGTTTTGATAAATTTGTAACACAAATTTTGAGTTTTAGAGACCACATCTAGCCTTAGTGGAACGTTGTTAGCCCAATGTTGAAATACCAAACATGGCCTCTCGGGAACATATGGTTTATAATGTTGAAATGGTTCACATGTAAAACATATTTAAGGTCTTGAACTGGTAAAAAAAGATGCATTTCAAACTTGTAGTACTTCCTCAAAATAATGATGTTGATGTGACAAAAATTTATGTATCATATCATTGTTAGAAGGGTTGAATACATTAATGAGATCTATATCACAAGAATTACATGCCTGAAACTATGTTTGATCCAATGCTTCATATTCTTATTTCATTGGATGTTATGTTTGTGCGTAAGAAGTATCTTGGATAATGTATTTTATTATTCCTTCCACTAGACAAAAGGGTGGATGGTACCCTTTAACACATAACTTTGGGATCAATGTTAACTCTTGATGTACCTAACTATGGTAGAAAATCTTGATGTCTCTCCTTAAGGAGTCCTAGAAATTGTAGTTGATTGTTCATACATGTATTTAATAACAACTGTGAAAACATACTTTCAAACCATGTGCAAAGATACCTATGTTCAATAATGTCAACAATAGGAAAACATAGTGTTAATCTTGTGAGCATGAAACACATAATAAGGGAAAGGTGTCTTATCCATTATAGTGACTACATCAACATTGTATGAAAGAAAAGTAAAGATAACATGGAAACACAAAGGGAAACTCTCCATTCTACTACATTTTACATAGTAATCCACAAAATAAAACCCAAGTAAGTCCTATTGTCCGTATAATATCCCATAGGGATTTATCAACATGGACTAAAAAAAAGATAGGTCATCCAAATTGGTACTATATCCTTATTATTGAACTATTTGACATATGCACAAAGTATCATCTATATGCATGATCAAATATAGGAAGGGACAAATGGTGGAGTTTAGGTTAGAAAATTGGAGATTTCAAATGACAATTTCACAAGATTATAAACTTTACAAGATTGGTTTCTAATGAATGATATCATAATATCCAACATTATTTTTGGTGAAAAGATTAACTTCAAATATGAAAATTTATAATTCTTGTGTCATATCTTTTTAGGGATAGATTCTTGAGTGTCCTACAGTCCATGATATAACAAGACTTTCACCTACTTCTATGTTTACCACTATACTAGGCACACTTATTCCATTAAAATCCACCTAGACGGGTTGTTGGACATTCCCCAAAATTAAGTGAGCCAAAGCTCTATGGGCCAATGCATAAGAAACCAAGGTCCAAAAAGGGAAAAATCCCAAGGAATTCAAAACTCTGAGATGCAATCTTCAATGCTATGTTATTACTAAATAATATTACAAATTTATTGAAATTAGGGGGTGACTTTCAAGTGGCTATGATGGGCTAAATTAATTTTGGTTCACAACAATACTAAATTTTACACAATTTCAACATGAAAAAATAATAACTCATTCATGAAATTGAGGATCTAGTACCTTATATTCAAATAAAAATCCAAATGTTTTTCACTACTAGGGTACAAAGAGTTATGAACTCACAAATATTCTGGAAAAGTGAAGACATTCCATCACATTAAGTGATTATTGTCTTGGAAGTCACTGATAAAGCATTATTTGGTAGAATATAATTCTTATTATCTTTGTTCATCCCCTAGGTGGTAAAGTGACCCCATGGTGATTGACTAGTTCATAATAGCCCTTGTATTTATAAATCATATGTTACATAATACTCATTTGTATCTACATTATGCAATACACTAGTTTATGCCACATGTATGCATGCCTAACATATAATGACACATGTTTGTATTATGTATAGGTAAACACTTATTAGTGCATAGTTTACACACCTTCATAGGTTGAAAAATGTAATGTAATTAGACATCGGGTTGTAGTCCACGTAATTTCAATTTCCTATATTTATCTCTTAGAATTTTTTTATTCATTTTATTCTTTATTAGATTATTACATCTATAATGATAATCATTAATAAGAGTAGTCCTTTAAAGGTTAACTACTAAATTATATTGTATAATACTACATGCTATACAAAATGGGGATTATCCTTATCATATGCTTCAATGAGGAAATCATTCAAATAAGGTGGAGAATTTGAGGAGTATATATTATGGATGATAATATATTGCATTATCTTATTGTTCCCTTAGTTTTTCCTTCATGTTTTAGGTCTTTATTGTTTATTATATATTTTATTTATATAGTTATAGAAATACTCACTTATGAATTAGATCAATTTCATACAGATTAGGTTATTATTATAGGCTTTGGTCACCATGTGTATACTCGACTACGATTAATTTCTTAATATAGTCATTGATATGTTCTCTACTCTCTATATTTGGTAGAAATTTGAATTGGGTAGAGAGGTCGAGTTTACCTTTAGACACACATGTGATCCTTGTCATTCTCCTAGGTTTTTTCTTGGGCAAAGGGCATCATGGTTTCTCTAATGTTGGTCACTGCCACAATGAGGTGGTGAAGGTGGCGTTGCAGCGAATTGTGAAATTTAGTACTGGCTAGAGACCTCAACAGGCAGGGGAGAAATATATAGTAGGGAGTTGTTACTGAGGCCAATTCACTACTAGGTGGAGGAAGGATGACATTGTGTAGGAGCCAGAGGAACTAGAGGGAAGGTTGGAGGGGTATCTGGAAGTTTAGATGTAGAAGGATTGTTTATAGTGGCTATAGGGATGGTGGCTAGTCGATGACATAGTTAGGGGTATATATTGAGATAATCAACGTAGATTTGGGTATAAGGGGTGGAGAAAAAGGTCTAGGCATTTCTATTTTTATCCATGGCATTGTTATGCTCCAAAACTCATTGGTCTACCATGACATTGTCTATTCATCGGCCTTAATGGCCCTTGGTCTTTATGATCCCCTTGCCATCAATCAAATGGTGAGTAGATGAGGTAGTAGAAAAATTAATATGGGGATTGTAATGAGAGGATGAGAGGTAGATGGTGTGTTTCTCAAACACAATAAAACAAACTAGCAAAAGACGGTGCCAAAGGGGAGAATCAACACCACAACTACTAGGTAGATATGGAACTTTCTATCCCCAACAACAGTGCCAGAAAGCTTTGTGCGTTGGACCATAGGTTTACACACTAGCCAACAAGGGGCAACTAGATGCACCTGACACGCTAAAACTGTGTGTATAAACACACGTGTACTCATCGAGTAATATAGGCCTATGTGAGGACCGAGTGGAACTTAGGGAGACGTAGTCTCAGTGACTACTACTAACAACTGTGTGATCAACTAAGCCAATTAAAAGATTGAGTTTGAGTTTAAACAAAATAAAAAAAAGAATGAAATGAAAATTAATGGTGATTGATTCAAATGGTAAGGATCCCTTAGGATAACCGATTTCACCATGGGGTCTCATTACATCTAATTTCTACTAAATTAACACAGATTTTACCCTAACCCTGAACAGAAAGAATGTATGTCAAAATTTCCCGCTTCCAGGGTGCAATCCACTACCTAGATCTAAGCCAATTCCACTTTCGTATCAAATTAAATCTTAGTCTAGATGCATTATTAAAGACTCTAGGTCTCTTTCTACTAACCGTATGTTACCTCATCTAAAGAACGCATAGGAAAGTGTATAGATTGTGGTTTTATAACCTTTAACCCTCCTTCTAGAGCAATTATCAGTCTAGTACTCTACTGATGGTGATCAAGCATAGGTAGATCATTCAAAACACAATTATATATCCAGGATTAAAGAGAAATCTATATTAATTCATGCAAAAAGTCAATACAACGATCCCCCGGGCTACTCCCGGGTCCTAAGGAAAGAAGGGGATTAACCCTGCATGGTTTTTAGTTCCGAATACATGGAGAGACAGGAGAAAAACATGGAAAACATGAAAGAAATTCATGTGACCCCTGGAGAGAAGGTATTTCGTATGATCCTCCTCGAAAAATGCACATTTTGTAGTCTTTCGGCAGCAAAAAGCCCATTGCAGGTACTCAGATCTCCCAGTTGGCGGTGTTCGACTCCATTCTCCTCTCGCTCTCCTCTCTGGGTTTTGTGTGATGCATCGTTTGATCCTTCCCAGGTCTGGCCATCCTTTCTTAGGTCATAGGCCAACTTATGGTACCACATAATGTTGAACGTTGGATCTGAGCGATCAGATCAGGTTGTAGAATCCGGAAGAGTCGGTACCACAGACAGGATGGTCGGTGGCACTGAGTTTGTTGTTCTCTTTAGACCGGCTATTGCTGTAATTTTTGTGGCACCGACCAGATGGGTCGGTGGCACCGACATTGTAATGTGCATTACGTACCTAAAAAGTGCATAGAAATGTCCATAAGTATGGGGAATGCATAAAATCATATAAATATGATAAAATAAGTATAATTTGATGCTAACAGAGTGTATAGGTTAACAATAGTGAATTATTCAAATATAATCAAGAAAATGACAAATATATGCACAAAATAGATATAAAACATGCATGTAAAAGCGACTCAAAACTCATGCATCAACACTCCACGAGACTCGAACACATGTGTGGATCTTTGAAAATTTATATTAACCCTAATACAGTCGATCACAATACTAAATAGGTCACCCGCAAGCGCACGAGGTACTATTGTAGCATAGGTGAAGGGAAAGCGTAGGGGTCGATCCTCTGGGAGAAAAGAGGGCACTAGAGCTATGCTAGTTTGGCTGCGTTCCTACTACGGAGAATAGGGTTAAGGGTTTAAAGGTGATATTGTTAAACTAGGTGAGAAAGAAAGCGATTAAAGGTGAGAATGAAATCTAAGTTAACCCTAGACTAGATTAAGACTAAGTAGGCAAGAAAAGACTAATCTAGGTATGAAAATACAATTTACACTAAGGCAAGTAAGAGAAAAGCACAAGAGCAAGTAAAGAGCTAAACTAGCAAGAACAAGGAAAAAATAGGACAAGAAGCTAACTAAGAAAGAAAAAAGATAACTAAGCTAACACTAGTTAGGCAAGATGAAAACTAGGGTTTTAGAGCAATTAATGAAGCTATGGGATGTTTAGGGGATGCACTTATCACTTAAGTTGGGGGGTGACATATGAACATTATGATTCCATTTTGATTATCCAAACCAAACAACGAGTCAGAGTCTAATGAATAAAGTACATCTAAAAAGTCCACACCTTCGGTCCTCATACCGACCCTCACTGACCACTGAACACTAACTGTCATGTAGATGACCAGAAACCTCTATAAAAGATGTCCATCCCCCAATCAATGAAACACTATCAATTAAAGCAGTTAATATGATAAGCTCGTTCGGTTCATACTTGGTGCATCATGTGATCTCCTATCTACATTGCTCTTTTTCTCTAACTACCATCTACATGGAAGCGATTCTCCTGAGAATTAATGAATGAAGAGAAAATCATGAGTGGCCTACAGATAAGAGCAACAAGTGGTCGGGATGGGTGGCTGCAGAAGAAATATGAGCACATAAATCATTCATTCAATCTAAAATTATGATGAATCTATGAGGATGAAAATTATAAAATGATCCTAATCCCTAATCATTAAGGTGGAATGATGCATGCAACTACTATTTCATCTCAATATAAGATGAAAAATCTACAAAAATACATCATGTCCTAATTCTTCCTAATGATACATGTAGGATTATGCCCTTTCTCCCTCACTGTTTGAAACTCCACTCAATCTTTTGTTTTTCTTTTTTTTTTCAATTTTTCTTCTATGTACTTTTTTTTCAATCCCCCCTTTTAACATGACATAACTATTACGGGCTTATACTTACACTACACTTTTTTAATCATGACACTATTTTTATTCTTTCTTTCAAGGGTATGGGAAAAATCACTACCTTCTTATGTTTTAGAATAATAGGATTAGCACATGATGATACTGTATGCTTTATGTAATGCAGTTGTAACTATATTAAAAAAAATGTTGTGCAACTAAATGAAATGCACCAGAATTTTGTTGTGCATGTATGTTTTTCTATATTTTTTTCATTTTTCACTAATGAAAGAAAAAATAAACAATTAATATGCAAGGTCTAATATGCAATGTAAATGCAATCAAAAGAAAGAATGATAACATGTACTCAATCTTCTTATTGTGGAGTGTAAAGAGGATGTGTGTGGTGGATGAGATCACATGATTAAGATATAGAACCTTCAGAGAAAATCATATGTCCCTCTCTAATGACCTATGTATAGGGTAATCAAGGGGTTTCTCTCTTAAATTTTAGTTTAAGGTCACGTTAGTGTTTGGTCGGTCTGAGCTCAACAACCTTGTCAATCACTTTCCTTGGACAATTAAGATGGTCATTCATATCCCCATGTCCTGAAGCTGACTTATCCAAGCACTTCCTCAGTTATGCAACTCAATTACTCAAAAGATAAGCTCACAAATTTTTAGATTTACTCATTTTTCATGTGCACACAACCCCAGAGATTGATATACTCAAATGAAACCATGCTTTTACTTCTCCACAAACGACACTAGATAGAATGTGGATCTTAAAAATTGCAATAAACCTAGAAATAAGAACAACTAAATTTTTCAAAAATAAAACATCATAAAAGAAATAAAGAAAATATAAGATAAAAGGTTGTTCTAGCACCCCCCTAAGCTTGAATATGACTATGGCCTCATAGTCAAAGTTCCAACTTAAGAGGTGGAACAGTGGTACCATTTTCTCTGAAGGGTGGTGGAGGTGGATGGTTGGAGGCTCATTTGACCAAGTTGTGCTTGCTAATCTCCCTCTTCTTGGTGGCCCATTTTTGTGTCTTAGTGGTGCGAAGAAATGACATTCTTTAGCCTTCTTTTCTCTACAAAAAATGGTGTTGAAAAAATTGTTTCGGTGCTGTTTACGACCTCTTTTAGGTGGCTATCTGCTAGGAGTCGGTGGTACCGACTCTACCAACATGTGCTTCCGAAGAACCCAACAAACCTGGAACAATAAAAAATGTCAGTGGTACCGACAATTTGGCAGATATACATGAATATAACTTTCTGAAAATCATTAGGGAAGTCGGTGGCACCGACTTGTATTTCGGTGGTACCGACTCAGCCATTCCGAAGCTGATCCAACTCTAATCAAATCTTAGTACCGCTGAAATGAATGTCGGTGGTACTGACCCTGTATGTTCTTCTCACTTCCAAACAAGAATCATGGTACCATTTTTACAAAAAAAATAAGCAAAACTAAAAGTTGGGTTGCCTCCCAACAAGCACCCTTGTTTAATTTTCTAGGCTTGACATGAGGAATACCTTCAACCTGGGTTGTCAAGGGGCGGGCCTGATGATTCAGATGGAAGCTTAAACTCAACTCTATCATCACCAATCACAACTGTCAAGTAACCTCACCCAATGGAAGTGATCACATCAGTCGTAGCTTAAAATGACCTTCCCAATAGCATCTCAGATCCATTCATCTCAGGCATATCCATGACCACAAAATCTACAGGAAAGATGAACTTGTCTACTTTGACTCGCACATCCTCGCATATACCCTGTGGCTTCACAATTGCTCCATCTTCTAACTCTATTGTCATGGAGGTTTTTGTTGGCTTCTTTAATCTCAACTTTTGAAAAGTATCAAGAGGCATGAGGTTAATGCTTTCCCCAGAGTCACATTGTGCTTGTGGGAATTTTTGTCCACCTATAGAACATGGGATGTAGAAACATCCTGGATCCTTCCTCTTTCTTGGCAGCTTTCCTTGAATAATAGAACTCACCACTTCATCAACACACCAAACATATGTATCTTTGATCCTACATTTCTTGTTGGTGATGTATTTCATGAATCTTCCATATGTAGGGATTTTCTCTATAGCCTCCACCACTGGGATGTTGATATGGAGCTTTCAGAAGATCTTAAGAAATTTCCTAAAGTGCCTTTGCTCTTTCCTCGACTTCAGACTATTCGAGAATGTAACACTTGGCTTCTCTATGCGCTTGTGCGGTGGAACATATGGAACATTGGGGGTCTCCTCCCCTAAGTTTGCTTCATCATCACCTTCTGAGATAGAATTTGGTACATCTTCTGTGGATGGAAATCATTGTGGCTGCTTCTCCTTGTTTGTAGGTGTCTCCTTATTGATTGTGGCTACTCCACTATGGAGTAGAGCCTTCACCTTCTCTTCCTTGTGTGGCATTCTGCACCCTCCCGGTAGTCCATACAAACTGTGAGGGTATGGAACTTTGGGGACATATTCCATATCTAACGGTATGATGTTCTTCTCAGGTATCACCTCAATAGGGGGCTTTGGCTCCTTGTTAAGTGAGATATATTTAACCTGTTGATGTTATTGCATAGGTGTTGCATTCCCAGTAGGTTCTTGCTGAATGAGCTTCTTCATGGAAGCCATCTCCTCTACAATTTGAGAAATTTTATACTACATGCTTTGTATCTGTGCCCCATGGTTTTGAAGAACCTACTGTGTCTGTCCCATGAACAACTCATTTTTCTTGAACAATTTCCTCAGCATCTCATTGGTACCATCTTCTTCATTGTTTCTGTACCCCTATTGCCTCATGTATTTGGCCTTTTTTGCCTCTTCTTCCTCTTCCTTCTGATAGATCTTCTTAGCAATCCAATCTATCTTTTCATTCAATGCATTGATCACCTTTAACTATGCCACACTCTTGATGTGTTCTGGGCGTTCTCTCTCATTACCCCAGGATTGATTTTTGGCCATGTTCTGTAGTATCTCCTGGCACTTAGATGGCGAGTTGTTAAGAAAGAACCATATGCCTGTACTATCCAAAGTGACACGCTCGTTACAGTTAAGACCAAAATAGAACATCTTCGCCTGGTTCTCCAGATCTATCCCATGATGAGGGACTTTTTTGAGCATATTTTTGGAATCTCTCCCACACCTCTGTATATGATTCTTCAACCTTTTGCTTGAAGTTATAAATCTTCCAGACCAACTCATTGGTCTTCTCTGGCGGGAAGTATATTTCAAAGAAGATCTCAATCATCTAATCCCATGTCTCAATAGATTCCTTTGGTAGGTTGTATAACCATTCTTTTGCCTTGTCCACCAGTGATGATGGGAACAACTTTAGGTAAATAGCCGTTTGTGGAAACCGATCCACCATCACCATGTCACAACTCTCTACAAAGTTGCTGATGTGTGCCACCAGGTCTTCATGAGTGTTCCCGTGAAAATTTTGCAATTTAATTAATGCAATCAACCCTGGATCAATCGGTTTCAAACTAGAACTCTCCCCGCGGCCACAACCTAGTGCTCTAGCGACTAGGGTTTGGGCGTGTGGGAGGACCTCTACCCCAAAGGGTTTCCTTCTCTTACAGGTCCAAGGATCAGGACGAGCTTTCAGGTACTTTCCCCAAGATGGCAGAGGAGCTAGCAGAGAGATACTCGCGACTACAGTTAACGACGGAGGAAGAAGAACCAATAGAAGTCAGTGCAGAACGAACCGAAGATGAAGCAAAACATCTGGGGTTAGCGCTGGTTGTGCGCATCCTCTCAGATCCTTCACCCAACTTTTGGGCGATGAGACGCACCCTCATGCAGGCATGGGGGCTCTCGCAGAAGGTGGTGTTTAAGCAACTGGAGGGGGACGTTTTCATCATCCAATTCATCGACTGGAGGGACAGGCAGAAGGTAGTAGACGGGGCGCCGTGGAACTTTGACAACAAACTATTGATCTTCAAAGAAATTGAAAAGGATGAGCAACCAGGGATGATCGCCATCACGCACACCCCCTTCTGGGCAAGAATCTACGGGCTTCCATTAGGGTTCCGATCAACCCAGGCCATCACGACGATCGCAGCCAGACTGGGCGATGTCCTTGACTTGGACGTCGATGAGCTAGGATGGGAAACGTCAGCGAGTGTCTGGATCAGCCTGGACATTACCAAGCCCCTAACGAGAGTCCTACGCATCAGAGGGAGTCAGAACAAACTTCTCAGCCTGGACGTGAAGTACGAGTGGCTGACGAATTTCTATCATGCTTGCGGGCACTAGGGCACGTCGAGAAGGACTACAACGAACAGAGTGAAGGAGAAGAAGGGAACCAACAATGGGGACCTTGGCTCAAAGCCTCACCGCAGAAGCCAAGGATGACGCTACATGAAGAGCTGCATGGACACACCCGAATGAAGAAGAAGATAACCTTCAGAAGCAGACTGACACAGGAGGGATCGTCGAGCTCAACGAAGACCAGCGGAAGCATGTCTCAGGGAAGACAGGATATTGGTGACAACAGGAATGAGGGTTAGATCAGGGAAGGGCAACATGGTGAGAGAAGAGCACGAGATCACCAACAAAACCTATAGGAGACGATCGTAGAGTCAGAGTACAACTTGAACGACCTATTTCCAGAACGACAGGAAGCACAGGGGCTAGGTGGACAGCCAAGCACGGGCAGCAATAGGATGGAGGAAGAACCCGTGCTGCAGGAAGGTAGCAACTCATCGAAGAACCATCCAACAAATGAAGACAAGGAAAGGTGAAATGTCAACAGTAGGGAAGAACTGTTGGACGTACAGCGGCAGGGATATTCCACCAAGGCGACGGTGGAGGACCACAGGGCGATCATCAGAGCCGGAACTACACAGGCTATCACAGAAGGAGGATCCAATAGCAGAGCATCGGAGCCCATAATTTTGCAGCAAGAAGCAAGCAAAGAACTCCTGAGGTGCACATACCTAAGCACTATTAGAACAAGGGCGCAAAAGAAGATGGATAACAAAAAGAAGGCAGGGAAGAAAGGAAAGGGTGGTACAAAGAAATCTAAGGAACCACCGTGGGTGTACAAGATGAGCAGAGCACAAAGACTCGGGGTACTGTGACTGGGAAGAGAGGAAGACAATCAGAGTACTGTGACATGGAGTTAGACATGGTCAGCCCTGCCGAAGATATGACCAAGAAAGCCAGGAACAGTGGGTCGATAGTACACAATGAAGGGACATCATATGTTCAAGTAGCGGAGACTGGCGGAGACCAGCTCCGTGAACAGCTATGAAAATCATGAGCTGGAACTGTCAGGGACTGGGCAACCCTGAGATGGTGAACGCCCTCCGTTCGTGGCGTTTGAGTGAGAGCCTAAACATAGTCTTCTTAATGGAGACGCTTATCTCTAGTGCTGATCTAGAAGCAGTGAAAAGGAAATGTGGCTTTACACAAGGTATATGTATTGACAAAACGGGCAGGGCAAGTGGAATTGGCTTGTGGTGGAAAGACGTTGATCTTAGTATCATATCTTACTCGCAACACCACTATAGTTGTGAGATTGATGACAGACCAGGAACTAGTAAATGGAGAGTTGTGGGCATATATGGGTGGGCGGATCAGCAGTTAAAGCACAACACCTGGGACTTGATACGTGAAGTAAAAAATACTACAGACCTCCCTACAATGTTCTTTGGTGATTTCAATGAAATTGTATCGAACTCAGAGAAAATTGGAGGCCCCCACAAAGCCTCTTCGCTACATTCATGATTTCTGAGATGTGATAGACAATTGCGATCTTCTGGACCTGGGATATAGCGGAAGTATTTTCACATGGCAGCAGGGCACAACACCTGAAACACTTGTTCGAGAAAGACTGGACTGGGCCTTGGCGTGTCCCAGTTGGGCAGTGATATTCCCATAGGCTAGAGTTATTCACCTTCCTATAGTTGAATCTGACCACTCGTCGGTTATCATAAACACTGAGCAGAGGCGAAGGCGGCAAAGAAGGAAGCAGGAAAATTTCTTTTTCGAGCCCATGTGGATGGAAGACGAGACATGTGAACAAATTGTAAAGGAATCATGGGAAAGTGGCCTATCTAATGATCTTCAGGGAAAGATGGAAAGGTGTGGCATGAAGCTAAAGTCTTGGGCAGCCGAGAAATTTGGGAAGATGAAAAGCAGGATTAAAGAACTAGAAGGCCAGCTGGAGGAAGCTCAACTCCGGCTGCCGGACAGAAGCAATCTTGACATATGTTCACGCATGGCAGCCGAGCTGCAAGAGTGGCACAGACGTAATGAGAAGTATTGGCATGCAAGGGCGAGGGTGAATGAAATGAAATCTGGCGACAGGAACACGGCTTATTTCCACCACAAAGCATCTCAAAGGAGGAAAATAAATAAGATTGAGGGACTCATCGACGAGGCAGGACAATAGAAGACAAAGGAAGAAGAGATTGAGGAAATAATCACCAACTTTTTTCAGGGGTTGTTCAAAACATCTAACCCGTCGGGATGGGAGGAGGAACAAATGGAATGGAGAGGAAAATTGGGAGAATAGAAAGTGAAATTATGGAAAGGGATATCACTACTGAAGAAATTCAAGCAGCGCTGAAAAGTATGCACCCTAATAAAGCACCCGAGCCTGATGGGATGAAGGCCATGTTTTTCCAAAAATATTGGCACATTGTAGGTAGTGATGTGGCAAATTATATCAATGGATGGTGGAAGTCTAAAGACAGTATTGCTTATGTGAACTCTACTCTGGTGGTCCTCATTCCTAAAGTGAAAACCTCAAAGGATATTGAGGAGTTCAAACCTATAAGCCTGTGCAATGTCATTTATAAGATTGCTGCAAAAGTCCTAGCCAACCGCCTGCGCCCTATGATGGATAAGATTGGTTCTGAACAACAAAGTGCTTTTATACCGGGAAGACTTATTACAGACAATGTGCTTGTTTCCTACGAGCTGTTCCACACTATGAAAGGCGAGAAGAGGAAGAAGAAGGGACATATAGCTTTGAAGCTTGACATGTCAAAAGCTTATGACATAGTAGAATGGGGGTTTGTGGACTTCATACAGGAGAAGTTAGGATTCGGAGAGCTATGGAGGAAGAAAGTCATGAACTGCATGTCGTCTATATCTCACTCCTTTGCCATCAATGGGGACCATACCAAGAAGACTCAACCATCCAGAGGACTGCGCCAGGGTGACCCCCTCTCCCCATATTTTTTTATTTTATGTGTTGAAGCTTTTTCTTCTTCTCTTAATTTGGCATCACAACAGAATGATATTCACAGAGTGCAAGCCAGCCGACATGGGCCACACATTTCTCATCTTTTCTTTGCAGATGACTCCATTCTTTTTGCAAGGGCTACCAAAGAAGAATGCCTGAAATTAGCTGCGATTGTCAGCCAGTATGAACGGGCATCCGGACAGAAAATTAATTTATCAAAGACTAAGGTAGCCTTTAGCAAAGGAGTGTGTAGGGAGAGGAAGGATGAAATATGCCAAGTGCTACAAGTTAGAGAGGTGGAGAAACACGGGAAATATCTAGGCCTACCAACAGCGGTAGGAAGATCCAAAAAGCACACCTTCTCATACATACAGGAAAGGGTGTGGAACAAACTTCAAGGATGGATGGAAAAACTACTATCCAAAGTAGGAAAGGAAGTTTTAATCAAGGCAGTGGCTCAAACGATCCCATCATACCTGATGAGTATTTTCCAGTTAGCGACATATCTCCTTGACGCCATCAACTGTTCCATTGCTAGATTCTGGTGGGAAGCCAAAGACAATGAACGGAAAATTGCCTGGGTCAGCTGGGAGAAATTGTGCAAACCAAAAAATCCAGGAGGCATGGGTTTTCGAGATATTAGTGTATTCAACCAAGATCTTCTCACGAAACAAGTGTGGTGTCTTTTTCACAGGAGAGAGATATTGGCTTACAAAGTCCTCAAGGCTAGATATTTCCCATCAAGCAATGTTCTCAAAGACCGCAGGGGACAGAATCTGAGTTTTACCTGGCGAAGTATATGGAATTCCAAGAGCATCATACTTGAATGCATACAATGGCGAGTGTGAGACGGAAAAGTCTAGATGGCAGCATAGAATCTAGGTTGGGTATATCTTCACCGATAGTACAGCAGGTTCACCAACTCATTGATCAGGAAATAAGAGAATGGGACCGAGGGATGGTAAACGAGCTGCTTTCTCAAGACATGGATGATATGGTGTTTGCTATTCCATTGGGGGTAACAATGAGGGCTGATGGGATCTTTTGGAAACCTAGCAGAAGCAGGGAATACACGGTGAAGTCAGCATACTGGATGGCCACCCAACAACCGAATAATACCGAGAAATCAGCCAACCATGTGGACAAGGAGGTCTGGCGGGTGATATGGAAGATAGGTCTATCTCCCAATGTTGCGCATTTCCTCTGGTGATGCGTCATCGGCTCACTGGCCACAGTTGGAAGGTTGTTTGATAGATACTGCCACCAAGAAGGAATCTACAACATTTTCCGAAGGGAGAAGGAGGACATAGGTCACATGTTGTTCAGATGTGAACAGGCGTGAGATCTTTGGAAGGAATATCTGGTGGACGTGCAAGGATGCATACGCTAGTTGGGTACAAAGCCCATACATGAAGCTATCATGAAGGCGGTCTGGCCGGAAAAAGGGACAGTAAATGAAGACATGGCGGCAACACTATGGACGATCTGGACTAGAAGAAATGATATCACTTTCGGGAACAAGGAGTGCCACTCGCTTATACTGAAGAATTCTTTGCTGCCTTTAGTTAAATCATATAAGGAAATGACCAGCAGACTGGACAACATAGCACCAGCGGACGTGCATGTGCGTTGGAGCAGACCACCGGCGGGAGTCACAAAGGTAAATTGTGATGTCGTGGTGAATATGCAGGGAGCGGACGGGCTTGGGATGATTTGGAGGTTAGATGAAGGAGAGGCCGCACGCATAACAGGAAGGAAGCAGTCGTCTATCAAGGATCCAAGATGTGCTGAAGCACTATCCATTTGAGAAGGACTCAAACTATCCAAAGAAATGAACCTCACCGATGTAGTACTGGAATCGGACGCCGAAGTTGTGGTCAAGCTAATTGTGGACGGGACTAGAAGGGTAGATCTCCTGGGAACCATCCTCGAGGACATAGCCTACCTTAAAGTTTTTTTCACAAGCATTTCTTTTGTTTCGTGTCGTAGACAGGCTAATGGGTTGGCTCATAAGCTAGCCTGGATGGCCGCTAGTCGTAGCAATTTTTCTTTTAGTAGCTATAACTCATTTCCTCCGGATGTAATGAACTGCATTAGAGAAGACTTAATTAGCTAATGAAAGCAGATCGTTTAACCTAAAAAAAAAACCTGGATCAATCTTGAATTGTGCCACATTCACTTCCTATTTCTTTATCGGACCCAGCTGAGTAGTTGAAGAAGATGCCTTGATCTTCTCCCATATGGTCTTTTCTTCAACTACTGCTCTGTCACCCATTGTTTCTTTACTAGTACCTTGAAATTTCAAATAACATGGATGAACCAATACTAATAATTGAAAAAGAAAAATAAAATTTGCAATTCAGTTGAAAGGATTAAAATAAAATTATGAGAAATAAAAAGTGGCCTAGAGTGGCCGACTGCAGCACTTGTAGTGCTGAAAACTTGCCGTCTCCCTAGAAACGGTGCCAAAAACTTGACATGCTAAAACTGTGCGTATAAACACAAGTGTACACGTCGAGTAATATAGGCCTATGTGAGGCCAGAGTTGAACTCAGGGAGATATAGTCTCAAGAACTACTACTAACTGCGATGTAATCAACTAAGCCTATTAAAAGGTTGAGTTTGAGTTTAAACAAAATAAAAATAATAATTAAATGAAAATTAATGGTGATTGATTCAAATGGTATGGATTCCTTAGGATAACCGATTTCACTGTGAGGTCTCATTATATCTAATTTATACTAAATTAACATAGATTTTACCCTAACCCTGAATAAAAAGCCTGTAGTCAGAATTGCCCGCTTCCACGGTGCAATCCACTACCTAGATCTAAGCCAATTCTACTTCTGTAGCAAATTAAATCTTAGTCTAGATGCATTATTGAAGACTCTAGGTTTCTTTCCACTAACTGTACATTACCTTTTCCAAAGAACGCTTAGGAAAGTGTATAGATTGCGGTTATCTAACCTTTAATCCTCCTTCCAGAGAAAATATCAGTCTAGTACTCTACCGATGGTGATCAAGAATAGGTAGATCATTCAAAACACAACTATATATCCAGGATTAAAGAGAAATCTATATTAATTCATGCAAAAAGTCGATAAAACAATCCCCCGGGCTACTCCCGGGTCCTAAGGAAAGAAGGGGATTAGCCCCGCATGGTTTTCAATTCTGAATACATGGAGAGAAAGGAGGAAAACATGAGAAACATGAAAGAAATTTGTGTAACCCCTAGAGAGAAGGTATTCCGTATGATCCTCCTTGAGAAATGCACGTTCTGCAGTCTTCTGGAAGAAAAAACACCCATTGGAGGTGCTCAGATCGCCTAATTGGTGGTCTTCAGCTTTGTTCTCCTCTCTCTCTTCTCTCTGGGTTTCGTGCAGTGCATCACCTGATCCTTCCCAGGTCTGTTCGTCCTTTCTTAGGTCATAGGACAACCTACAATACCACATAATGTGGACCGTTGGATCTAGGCGATCAAATCTGATTGTGGAATCAGGCAGAGTTGGTACCACTGACAGGATGGTCAGTGGCACCGAGCCTGATCTTCTCTTTTGATCAGCTACTGATGTTATTTCGGTGGTACCGACATTGTAATGTGCATTAAGTACCTGAAAAGTGCTGAGAAACATGCGTAAGTATGGGGAATGCATAAAATCATATAAAAATGATAAAATAATTATAATTTGATGCAAATAGAGTGTACAGGCCAACAATAGTGAATTATGCAAATATAATCAAGAAAATGACAAATATATGCACAAAATGGATATAAAATAGGCATGTAAAAGTGACTCAAAACACATGCATCATCACTCCAAAGGACTCAAACACACGTGTGGATCTTTCAAAATTTATATTAACCCTAACACAGTTGATCACAATACCAATTAGGTCACCTGCAAGCACACGAGGTACTATTGTAGCATAGTTGAAGGGAAAGTGTAGGGTTCGATCCTCAGGTAGAAAAGGGGGCACTAGAGCTAGGTTAGTTTGGCTGGGTTCCTACTGCGGAGACTAGGGTTATGGGTTTAAAGGTGATATATTGTTATACCGGGCGAGCAAGAAAGTGATTAATGGTGAGAATGAAATCTAAGTTAACCCTAGACTAGATTAAGACTAAGTATTCAAGAAAAGACTAAGCTAGGTATGAAAATACAATTTACACTAAGGACAACAAGAGAAAAGCACAACAGGAAGTAAAGAGCTAAACTAGCAATAAAAAGGCAAAAAAAGGGCAAGAAGCTAACTAAGAAAGAAAAGAGCTAACTAAGCTAACACTAGCTAGGCAAGATGAAAAATAGGGTTTTAAAGCAATTAATGAAGGTGTGGGTTGTTTAGGGGATGCACTTATCATTTAAATTGGGGGGTGACATATGAACATTATGATTCCATTTAGATTATCCAAACCAAACAATGAGTTAGAGTCTAATGAATTAACCTAAGCTACTAACTGAACATGGATATGATAGGTTGTGTTTAGGGGAACTAGTCCCTAACATCCCAACTACCCTTGCGAGGCTCAATTGGGTTAGGGATTAGGTTCAATTCAGTTAGAGTATAATCAAGTCTATGTTTCTATATTAGACATTCCTAGGGAAATTAGGGCCGAGGGTAGTAATGGGGAGGTGAAATTAGGGTTTTGGACCCCAATTCCCCCACATTCTAGCCTTGAGAAGGCTCCATGCTAATTGCACTATAATTATCTAATCTAGCTACTTAGATCTCTCACCTAAGTTTAGGGAGATCAATTAGGATGTAGGAAGATGGGAGGCAACCTAGGGATCCAAGAATTGGACCTAGGGGCAAATCCCAAAGTTCACATATATAAGCAATTTCCCTAAATTCCTAGGTATTTTCACACACAAACCAACAAGAAATACATGGAGAATGAGATAGAAATAGAATATAATCATTAACAAATGGAATTACAAAGTTTACATGTCATTCTCCCCCAACAATGTATCTAAGTAACAAAATTCCCCGAAACAGCCCACCAAAAGGGGCCTAGCTACTCATGGAAATGGAAAATACAAAAGGAAAGGGTAAAGAGGTAGAAGAAGCCATGGAGCTCAGGGTAGATGAAGAAATCCTCCTCTCCATCTTCTGAAAGACATCCTCCTCTCTCCTCCAAGGTGAAAGGGTATGGAATGAAGGGGATTATGGGTAGGAACTAAGATAAACTAGTGTTTTGGTGGTGGAAATGGTGAAATGGAGTGGAATGGAGGTGGGAATGGAGTGGAGTGGCTAAGGGGTAAAAAATGGGGATCTAGGAGGTGTTGGAAGGTATCTTACCTCGACCTACAACCACAAACCCCCTATATAGGTGTGGGGGAAGCAGTAGGTCAAGTAGGGATAGATTAGGTAGTGCAGTGGAAAAATTAGCTAGGTTTTGTGAGTAACACAACCGTGTTGGACAGCACGATCGTGTTGGGGTGTGAGTGGAATGGTCGTGGTGGTAGGGAATGACCATTCTAAGAAAGTGGAAAAATCATATATGTGGTTGAATGGAGGTTGGTAGAACGGCCGTGCTGGGTAACACGACCGTGGTGGGTACTAGGTAGCATGACTGTGGTGGGTAGCACAGTCATAGTGGTGGAAGCATTCCCGTTCTGTCTTCAGCTAGAACAACCATGTTGGGTAGCACGACCGCTCTGTGTCAATTCACCATGGTCGTTTTGGGTGGCACGGCCGTGGTGATTCCAACTTCAATGGAGGGTGTCTCTGTTGATTTACAAGCGAACTAGCACGGTCATTTTGTGGTACCACGGCCGTGCGAGGGTCTGAATTAGCACTTTGACTTTGTTATTTGGATTTTCTTGGACATCTTTTCTTCAATTGATCTTTGGCCACTAGGGGTAGGATGAGGGAGCATCATGCTTCACTTTAGGTCTTTGTAGAGAAGCCCTAGGATCATTCCTTCTCTCTCTCTTCCATCAAGTGTGGTCCAAATGCCTGAAAAACATGCAAATAATGTCCATAAGTGCATTTTACACAAATATATATATTGGGAGAAATAACATGTAATCTAACAGGTATAGATGTGATTGAAATGCAAAATGACACATAATGAAGCCCTAAAATAGGCAGAATCACCACCCCAAACTTGAAACATATTTTCCCTAAAGTATGCTCCAACTTAATCTCTCTACAAAATTTTCACAAGCAACAAATGACAAATGTAATGTAAAGGATGATTATTGCTAAATAGAATCAATAGTGACTAAGTAAATGAATTCCACCTCTCTCCTCTCCTTCTTTTGCAAACCAATCATGAAAAGAGCACAAAGCATATGAACTTCAAATATAGTGCATAAAACACACAAGTCATCCATATTTCTTTCATGTAGTTCTGGGTAGACCGTTTCATGATGGCGTTATCAAGGATGACTAGGAGTGATGTTTCACCTTAATACTTTCAACCTTATGTTTTAAATCACACCACATGACCCACGTGGCTACGGAAAGGGCAAAATGAGCTAGGTTTGATGTTTCCTAGCTCAATGGGTATGAAAATGGAAGAAAGGATTGCGGTAAGATTTTGAAGTGCTATTACATAGAGCACTCGTCTTTTCTTTATATAGATGCTCTTAAACAAGAGCATCTTTTATTTTATTTTTTTGTATTTTCTTTTTCTTTTTCCTTTTCCTTTTCCCTTGGAGTAGATAGGGAATATGGTGATGAGAGTGAAGTAGTGAGATGTAGGTGTGGCCACCCCAAACTTTTGGAGGTGGCCACAGATGATATGTGCACTTTGGCATCCTTTCATGAGGCGGAGGGGTAAGAAGATGGTGAGTGAAGAGTTGGGCCAAAGAGGGGTCACTGGCATGATTCTCAATATAAGGTCTCCTACATGAATATTAGTTCAACACTTCATCTAACAATTTCACACCACATTAATGAACAACCTAAAATTGATACTTCTATCATGTGATTTCATAGGCACCAAGCGCTCATAGCTTGCTCAAGTCACAATTCAGCTAAAACATTCACAAACATAAGAGAGGTGATACACATGTAAAAAAACAAGAATTGATACCATTTAGCAATAAACAATGATAATTCACTTGCATTTGTCAAAGGTCATTTTTAATCCAAAAAGTAGAGATTGTGTTGAAACACACTTTTAGGCAAGAAATCTCAAGTTTTGGGAAAAATTGGCCAAAATGGTGCCAAGTTGCCTTCAATCACATCTAAGACTATATTATTGAACTTAAATAAGTAAGCAAGCAAATCCTAGCTAAAACATGCAAAAAATTTCAAAAATCTACATGATATGCAATGCATGACAAAAAGAGCATTTTTTTTTTGAAAATATGCCAAAATGACAAGAAAATAAACTACATGGCATGCAAGTATGCAAAGTAGGTAAACTCTTAGCTAAAGAAAGCAAAAGAAAACAAACAAAAGACTAAAGAAAGAAAAAGCAAACAAACAAAAGTAAATGGCAGGTGAAATGCAAAATAAGAGTGAGAATGAGATAGGGCATACTGCCCTACGACCCCAAAGTTTTGAATCATGTTGTCCTCCGCATGACATTAAAGTTTGGGAATGATAAGGTAGATGATCACTGCAGTAGTGGTGTTCCTCCTTGTTGTGGAGGATGTTGGTAGTAGGAACCCCAGTAGTCTGATTGTGGAGGTGGGTAGTTGTCCTGATATGCTGATAGTGAACTCCACTAATCTTCCCCCCACTGGGGGTCCTCTGTGCCTGGGCATGCTGGAACTGGTATAGGTGGTTGACCTGATAATGAATCTACTAATGGTCCAACCACAAGGCATCCTGAGTATGCTGAAAACCCTCCTATGCCTACAATATCCTATCCTGCATCATATGAATGCCCTCTAGTTGTACATGATTGATGGACATGTCATATGCATTCACTAAGGGTTTTTGTGGCTCAGATGCTCCTATTCTTTTGTCTCACCGTCTCACCCATCGTCCCGCTCTGTCTTCTGCCGCCCGTCTCTTCTCAGATGCATGTGAGGGCTCTCCTAGACCCTCTGTTAATATCACCTCAGGGAAGCCTTCCCCTCTAGGATGCTCCTCCTCATATCTCCTCAATCTATCTAGAAAATCCTGAGTAGGTCCATATTATTCCATCAGAGGTCGAATATGGTAGGGCAACTCCAAGGAAACTCTTAGGTATGGTGGGTTGACTTGGTAAATGATCTTCTGCTCCACAATGGTGATCATGGGAGAGCAGGATAAATAGTTCAAGTCAACCAGTTTCCCTCCATCTTCCTCTTTGTATCCTATCATATCATGTCCCAAGGCAGTGGGTATAGATGTCACAATCCCTCCCATTACAAATGGATTTTTGCTCTTGGAAGGGATTGTCCTTAGATGTTCAATCATTAATACTCCAAGATTCACATGCTTCTCCTTAATCAACCAACCAAGTACAAAAAGATCATTCTTTGTACTACTTCCTTGGTTTTCATACCTGCCAAAGATTTTGATTGCCAATACCTTCTGAACATAGTGGAGGAAAGCATTGTGAATGGCACTGGTCTTTGATTTCCCCACTACAAAAGTGCTCTGGTCGGTGAAGTTTTTCCACATTGTAGGATATGTGGAATTGGAGTCATTCTCTATCCTCCCTCTATTTACAAGGTCTGCCATCTCTTCACTAGGGGCAAATATCTGATTTAACATCTTTCAGGTTATCACCCACCTCTTGTCCCCAATCATCACTCTAATTGCATTTTTGCCATCATCAGTCACTTTCTCAAAAGTGGCAAAAAAATGTCATTTCAGCTCAATGTATGACTCCTGTTGGAGCATCAAAATCTCAAATAACCCCATCTTCTCCATCACACCCTAGAAAAAGGCATAGAAGCCCACAACTTCAATCGTCACTTGGCACGCATAGCGGGTTGCTATCGCTTTATGTGTCAAGAACTTTGGGTGCTTGGTTTTCTTCACCCTGCTGGAAGTGACTTCAGGTTGTGGATGTGGTCGTTGATGTGGTATCTCATTCTATTGGGCATCTGATATCTCTTCATCCTCTTCTTCATCAAGTAGGAGTTGCCTACATGCTCGTGGTTGTGACTCTGGTTGTGGTGCTGAAGAAGTAGATGACCGAGATGCTGAAACTGATGGTCGTGCAACAAAAACTGATGGTTTCTCAGATGAGACGGAGGATTGGGTAGGATACAGCAGTGTCTTGATGCTCTGGATGATGACGGTGTTTCCCGCCATGGCTGTGTGGAGGCTCTTTCCACAATTGGATCCACCAATGCATCCAATTCGGTCTCTATCAACTGGGGGTTGTTGTTCTTCAGTTTCATTTGATAGGAGATCACACCCCTAGTCTTGTTCACTACTTTCTTTGCAAATTTATTCATCCTTACTCAAAATCAGAGGAGAAATCAACAAAATTTGAGATTCTCTGAAGAACGGGACTGTTGGGGCAGAATGGAGAGAAATGTGAGATTTTGTGGACGAAAAATAGTGGAAATTGGAGATTGAGGTAGTGGAAATGGTAGGGAATTGATTTGGGATGGTTTGAGGGTGATTTGGTGAAGATTTAAGGGTTGGAGAGGGAGCACTAAGTGTTGCACGGTCGCTAGGGTGCGGAGCACAGCCGCTCTATTCTTTGGAGGAGTGAGCAGGTGATTTTCAATTTTTGCAAAATTTGACTTAAGTTGTTGGAGTTGGGCTGCAGCACGGCCATGCTGCACGGCATGGCCGTGGTGGCTTCAGGCTCTATGACCATGCTACCTTGCACAACCTTGGTGCATTCCTTGTCAAAAAAATATCACAAACTTTGGCCATGTTCCCTATGATCACTTGTGGATTTAATTCACATGACTATGATGGATCACCACGGCTGTGTTGGTCTCTATAGCTGCTATTCCCAACTTGAAAATCATCAAACACTCATAATTTTGTGCCAAAATGAATTTTCATGGGTGACTTTGCCAACGTCTTATCTATTAAAAACAAGTATGTGTGTGTGTTTTCTTGCAAAAGTGTAAAAACAAAGCAAAATTATCAAAAATGGAAGGTTGGGTGAAAAATTCCCAAACCTAGGTGGGTTGCCTCCCACAAGCGATGAGTTTCTTGCCTTCATCTTGGCTTCTTGGAAAATCTTCAGTAGATAATCCATTTGGTATCCTCATGTGCCCATTCTTGCAAAACATGCATCCCTCATTTGCACTCAATCTATTTTTCTCATCCCTTTGATCACAATAATCATCATCAACTGTTCCACCTTGATCTTCTTTTCTCAAATGATCATTTAGATTTATTAAGTGATTAATTCCAATTACCATATCTCAGACCCATCGGGTCGGGGTTTTGTACATGTTGATCTTGATCTTCATGTCAATGAATAAAACTGTCATGATGCCACTGCATACATGAATCTCAATAATAGTTGTAGATAAGAACAACCTTCCCAAGATGATGGGAATATTCCTATCCTCTGGCTCCATATCACTACGATGAAATCCATCTGGAACACTACGTCTTTCTCTGTATCTATCATCACCAAGACATCATCCACTCTTCCCCTAGGCACCTTTATGGATCAATCCTCCAATTGGAGAGTGCAATATGCCGGCTTCAACTTGCCCAAGCCCAACTCAACATAGACATTGTATGTCATCAAATTCACACTAGATCCCAAATTAAGTTAGGACCTATCTATGCGATGTCTCCCTATGTAACTAGGTATGAGTGGGGCTCCTGGGTCTTTTCTTTTCATGGGAAGTGAATGTTGGATGATGGAGCTCACTTTCTCCGTCAATTTTACTTTCTTTGGAATCCTTCCCGTTGATCTTCTCTTCACAATGCATTGGTTCTTGAGGAACTTGGCATATGATGGGATTTTCTTGATAGCATCCAAGAGTGGAATGTTCACCTTCACTAGGTGAAACACCTCAAGAATATCCAGATTGTGCTTTTGTCTCCTCTTCATTTTTGGTGTCTCATCTAGTGCTTCAATGAATGGAGGATCATTGGCTTTTTCCTTGATTGGATCAATGTGAGGTGGAAAACTAGGGATGGTGGGACCTATAAAATGAGAATGGACTGGAGCACATGGTATCCCAAAATCAATAGGATGTATCACTAAATCATCTTTGTCAATTTCAATCACAATATCACTACTTGGCTGCTTTTGCTTTGCTTTGTCAACCTTTCTTTGACTTGTGGGATGCTCAAGAGATTTCCCACTCCTTAGAACTGTCACATCACTTCCCTACTCATGGTGGAGAGGGGGATCTAGTTATGGCAATGGAGGAGGTGGAGATGACACTTGGGGTTGAAATTGAGGTGGAGGGGAGAATTGAGGTTGGAAGGTAAATTGTTGGGAAAATGGTGGTGATGGAGGGGGAGGTGGAGTATAAGTCTTGGGATCGCCTTGGAAATGGTAGATGGGTTGCATTTGCATGGGAGTTGGATTGTAAAAAACTTGAGAAGAGGGCATGGGTCCACTTGCTTCATGGTAGCTCATGATGGGCTTTGAAGACAACTTTTCTTCTTGAAGAGCAATTATGGAAGATATTTTCTCTACTTTCTCTTCTAATCTTGCAACATCCTTTTGGATATCATCAAATATTTTCAATCTAGAGAGAACCTCATCCTCAAACCTTGATCTATATTTTGGACTTTGTGGCTCTTGATAGTTGTAGGAGTGAGGTGTCTTCTTTTCCTCACCATAGAACTCAATATAATTGATTGGGTGGCAAGGAACATTTTTCACCTGGTTCTTCATGAAGCTCACCATGTCACCAAGAATCTTCATCACTTACGGGCTTGAGTCATCACGAGTAGGAGGTGTCACACCAAAGGCACACCCTATTTCATTCATCATGCTAGAAGCTCGAATTCTTGATCCTTCAGCCAACTGCTCAAACAAAGGCCATATCTCCTCAAGTGGCCTAGCCATGAAAACTCCTCTACAAGAGGAATCCACTGTGTCTTGGTCCTTTAGAGACAAACCAGAGTAGAATAATTGAACTAGATGCAACAAAGGGATCTCATGGTGTGGGAACTCTCTCAAAAGCTTCTTAAATATCTCCCATGCGTGTTGAAACTACTCATTACCCATTTGACTAAAGCTTGCATGACATGCCGCATTTGTGTTAACCTTGCTATAGAGTAGAATTGTCTCAAGAAGGCATTCTTCATTGTTTCCCAACTCATGATGTCCCTTCTTGAGTCATACCAATCTTTAGCTCTATCCTTGATGGAAAAAGAGAACAAGGTCAACCAGACTGTATCATCACTAGCCGTCGACATCCTTCAAGTGGAGCATACTTCAAGAAAGCAGTCCAAGTGCTTGTAGGGGTTCTCACTCTCTAAGTCGTAGAAGATGGGCAGGAGCCCAAGATGACCTGGAGGAATAGAGAATTTCTCCTCTAGCATTTGATCAACCCTGCTAGAAATTGGTGATTTGTAGTTGCTAGGCATGAAGTAGTCTTGAAGCGGCTTACGGGGTGCATTTTGGCCTTCCATCTTGTTTCCTCCCAAGTGGCTTGTCACATGCACAAAGCACAACCAAACAAAAGAGAACAAGTTAGAAATCCAATATACAGAATGAATGCAAAGAATAATGAATAAAGAATAGCAATCATGAGGGCAGTAGGAAAAGTTAAAGAAAAACTAACTAGATAGGCCAAACACTTTCTCCCCAGAAACGACACCATAAAACTTGGTGTGTTTCTCAAATGCAACAAAACAAACTAGCAAAAGACGTTGCCAAAGGGGAGAATCAACACCACAACTACTAGGTAGATATGGCACTTTCTATCCCCATCAACGGTGCCAGAAAGCTTGGTGCGTCAGACCAGAGGTGTACACACTATCCAATAAGGGGTGACTAGATGCACTCCACGGGACTCGAACACACATGTGGATCTTTCAAAATTTATATTAACCCTAACACAGTCGATCACAATACTAAATAGGTCACCCACAAGCGCACGAGGTACTATTGTAGCATAGGTGAAGGGAAAGCGTAAGGGTCAATCCTCAGGGAGAAAAGGGGGCACTAGAGCTAGGTTAGTTTGGTTGGGTTCCTATGGCAGATACTACGGTTAAGGGTTTAAAGGTCATATTGTCATACTAGGTGAGCAAGAAAGCGATTAAAGGCGAGAATGAAATCTAAGTTAACCCTAGACTAGATTAAGACTAAGTATGCATGAAAAGACTAAGCTAGGTATGAAAAGACAATTTACACTAAGGCAATCAAGAGAAAAGCACAAGAGCAAGTAAAGATCTAAACTAGCATGAACAAGGCAAAAACAAGGCAAGAAGCTAACTAAGCAAGAAAAGAGCTAACTAAGCTAACACTAGCTAGGCAAGATGAAAACTAGGGTTTTAAAGCAATCAATGAAGGTGTGGGGTGTTCAGGGGATGTACTTATCACTTAAGTTGAGGGGTGACATATGAACATTATGATTCCATTTAGATTATCCAAACCAAACAATGAGTTAGAGTCTAATGAATTAAGCTAAGCTACTAATTGGCCATGGATATGCTAGGTTGTGTATAGGGGAACTAGTCCCTAACATCCCCTACTACCCTTGCAAGGCTCAATTGGGTTAGCTATTAGGTTCAATTCAATTATAGTCTAATCAAATCTAGGTTTCAAGATTAGACATTCCTAGGACAATTAGGGGCCGAGGGCAGTAATGGGGAGGTGAAATTAGGGTTTTGGACCCCAATTTCCCCACATTCTAGCCTTGAGAAGGCTCCATTCTAATTGCACTATAATTATCTAATCTAGCTACTTCGATCTCTAACCTAGGTTTAGGGATATTGATTAGGATGTAGGAAGATGGGAGGAAACCTAGGGATCTAAGAATTGGACCTAGGGGCAATTCCCAAAATTCACATACATAAGCAATTTCTCTAAATTCCTAGGTGATTTCACACACAAACCAACAAGCAATTCATGGAGAATGAGATACAAATAGAATATAATCATAAAAAAATGGAATTACAAAATTTACATGTCATTTTCCCCTAACATTGTATCAAAGTAACATAATTTCCCCCAAACAACCCACCAAAAGGGGCCTAGCTACTCATGGAAATGGAAAATACAAAAAGAAAGGAGAAAGAGGTAGAAGAAGCCATGGAGTTCGGTGTAGATGAAGAAATCCTCCTCTCAAGCTACTGCAAGACATCCTCCTCTCTCCTCCAATGTGCAAGGGTATGGAATGAAGGGGATTATGGGTAGGAACTCGGATAAACTAGTGTTTTGGTGGTGGAAATGGTGAAACGGAGGTGGGAATGGAGTGGAATGGCTAAGGGGCAAAAATGGGGAGCTAGGAGGTGGTGTACGGTAGCTTACCTCAACCTACATCTGCGACCTCCCTATATATAGGTGTGCGGGAAGCAAAAGGTCAAGTAGGGGTAGATTGGGTAGTGTAGTGGCAAAAGTGGCTAGGTTTTGTGGGTAGCACGACCGTGGTGGGGTGTGAGTGGAACGGTCGTGGTGGTAGAGAATGGTTGTTCTAAGAAAGTGGCAAAATCACAGGTTGATGTGGTGGAATGGAGGTTGGTTGTACGGTCATGCTACTGTGGTGGGTACTAGGTAGCACGAACGTGGTGGTGGAGTTGAGAGGAGGTCGTTCCCATGAGCACGCTCGTTCTGTCTTCAGCTAGAACGGTCGTGCTTGTAGCACCAATGTGGTATTATTATTTAAAGATATTTCAAAATCACCACCATGTAAGTATGTTATAAGTAGTTTCACATATGCAGCCAAAAAATCATCAATAAATCAGTATAAAATAGTGTCTTTAGATGGAAGTTCTGATAGGCAATAACACCACTAATTTAGTTTTCAAAATATAAGTATGGGCTAAACTTGCAGCCCCAATAACAACATGTGCAGTGTAAAAGTAAATCAAGGAATTGTTACCAAAGATTTTGAACATAAATCACACCCTTTCTTGGTAGTGAAAAAGGATCTCAAGGTTGAAGAAGGAGGGTGATCTTGCTTGCATGTGTACCTAGGGTTTGGATCTACTCTAGTTGAGATAATTTGGTGTTTCCTTGCTTGGTTTCTTGACCTTGGTAAGTGAGATCCCCTTATTTTCCTCCATTTTCATTGTTGTTCTATTTTTCCCTCTTTTTTTCTTTGTCGGATCCATGGTGTATCTTGATCTAGAACTTGAAGAACATCTTCTTTCTTGTCTTTTCAGCCTAGGGCTTTCTTCCTTTTGGAGAACAAATTAGCTTTGCTGAGGAGAGTACTCAAGATAGGGTTTCTACCTCCTTCTTTCTTCAATCTACCTTGTTGTTTAGAGTTTCTACATCATCTCTAAGGTGAGTTATATAACTTTCTCCATGATTATTGTTTACACTCACCTTGCATGTGCATAATCTTTTCCTAAAATGTTGTTCTAAGTAGAAGGATGACGTCTTTCCTTAGGGCTTGTAGTTGTATGATGATCTTGAATAAATGTCACTTCTTGGTTGAACCCTAAACCCTTATTCACGAAGCTTACTTGATAATGAAAGTTTTGGTCCTTACATGTTTGTAGAAACTGTGGTTTTTCCCTCTCAAATTTTTGGGTGGCAAGGCCATGGTGATTCCAGCTTCAGTGGAGGGTGTCTCTATTGATTTGCAAGTGAACTAGCATGCCCATTCTATGGTACCACAACCGTGTTGGGGTCTAAATTAGCACTTTGACTTTGTTCTTTAGATTTTCTTAGACATCTTTTCTTCAATTGATCTTTGGCCACTAGGGGTAGGTTGAGGGAGCACTAGGCTTCACTTTATGTCTCTCCAAGGGTAGAGAAACCCTAGGATCATTCCTTCTCTCTCTCTTCCATCAGGAGTGGTCCAAATGCCTGAAAAACATGCAAATAATGTCCATAAGTGCATTTTACACAAATATGCATATTGGGAGAAACAACACGTAATCTAACATGTATAGATGTGATTGAAATGCAAAATGACACAAGATGAAGCCCTAAAATAGGGCTGAATCAGTAGATATGTGTGAGATATTTCTTATCCTTTCTAGCATCCTAGTAAAGGTCTATGTTCTCAAGAGAAAAAAGATTGTTGTGGGTGTTTGTTCTATGTCAACAAACCTTTTATCATGGAGAAATACACCCTCCTTGCTTATCTTGTTGGAAATTTTCTAATGTTCTTCGAGAATAAATATCTCCTTATCTAGTAGTCCATTTCCATGGCAGTTAAACTATATATTAAATTAAAAATACTCTAGGATTTCAAATTACTAACTCCCATATTTATGGTGCTGAGATGGTTAAAAAATTCACTACATTAATCACATCAAGTATTTGTATCTCAAAATAAAGATATTTAAATGTATTTATAGTGAAAATGATGAATAATTGGGTTTAACTATTTAATTGTGGATGGCAAGTAGGTGATTTTACTAAAGTAAGGTATGGTTGCATTTTGGTGCTCCAAGTTCGAGATATTCAATGAATATAACTATTGTTTCAGTAACAAAGATTTTCAAATATAGAGAACAATGTAAAATATATCAAAATTAGATTTCATACCTAGATTATATATGTTACAAATCACCTCCTTTGAAATAGGGATTTTATCCTGAAAGCCATCATTGGGCAAACAATTAGGGATACATCATCATCATCTCGGATTGAATTCCCATGTTGCTTTCTCACATATATGGTACTTCTAAAGGACCTTCACTAGATGGATCTCCTTATTCTTCATCTTCATGACTTTGGTATCAAGGTCATCGGTTAATCCTCATAGATCAGGTCTTCTTGAATCTCTATAGGTTTAATTGTCCAGATGAAATGGGTCTTTGACATACTTCTTCATTCATAAACATGAAATATTAATTATTGAGGTAGTGTTAACCTATATTTATACTTTGCAGTTCTTTACAAAATATCAAAATATCATATATACCTAGGACTTAACTTATCCTTAGTCTTTGACCTAGAAATTGACTTTAAGGGCTTCACTTTTATAAAAATATAATCTCCCACAAGAATTTTTTTTATCCATTATGTATTACTCAACAAATATTTTCTAACTATCTTGTATTGCCTTCATCCTATTCTTCATCAGATCAAAATTTTCAATATAGGGTTGTATACCAACCAATTTTTGCAAAAACCTTTCAACCATGTCACTCCAATGTATGGGTGATCTCTATTGTCTACCATACAAAGACTCGTATGGTTGCATGCCAATATTGGTCTAATAACTAATTTTACATGAACATTCTCCATAGGTAAGTCTTATCTCAAGATCCACTAAAGTCCATCATACATGAACGAGAATGTCTTCCAAGAAATTGTCCGTCAATTTTTCGATGATTGTAAGTGTTGAAATCCAATTGTATACCCAACTCCTCATGATCTACTTCCAGATCTGAGATGTTAATGTTGGATCCTAACAAGAAATGATCATCTTTAGGGTCCCATACAAGCATACTATCTTTGTAATACATATCTCATGAATGGAGGCTATGTTAATCATCTTTTTGAAGGGTGAGAAGTGAGCTTACTTTGTGAGTTTAGTCAATGATAACCCAAACTTCATCATAACCTTTCGTCATCTTTAGATATTCCTTGAAGAAGTCTATTGTGATTTTTTACCACTTCCACTCGAGTATCTCAAGAGGATGTCGAATACCACATGCCTTTGGTGCTCAACCTTGACTTGTTGGCACTTCAAGCATTTCATCATTAACTTAGAGATGTTGTTTTTCTTATTCTTCCACCAAAATGTGAATTGCATGTTCTAATACATTTTAATTGTTCCCGTATGAGTTATGTTATTAGAACAATGGTTTTATTTACTTTCTACCATAGGTCGCCTAAATTCGAGAACCAGAATATTTTGCTAAAAGAAAATAGCTCCACATGATCCTACTTGCATTTTTCTCTGGGGATTATCCACTTGTTTAATGACTTCTTCTATCTCAAGACTAGTCTTTTGAGATTTAATAATCTCACTGATCTTGACAAGGATAATTGATAGACTAGACATCATGACTTGCTACCTAGAGATCCTCCCAGGTTACCACTTTGGCAATGCATTTAGATTAACCCACTCATTCAGCCTCATGGAAGCACAAATTGTGGCTTTATTTCTGCCCAAGAAATTTGCGACCTCATTGGCCTTGCCAAACTAGTATGTGATTGTGTAATCATTGTCTCTTATGTACTCTACCCATTGACTTCATAGAAAATTCAAATATTTCTATGTGAATAGGAACTTGAGGTTTCATGACAAAAGAAAACTATAAATGTTTCCCTCATAGAGATAATGCGTCCATTTTTAAAAGGAAAAGTAGTATTTACAAGTACCAAGTGATGAGTGGGATAATTTTTACCCATTTGTCTTTATTCTTTGTGACCCATATACAATAACTTTCTTCTCATGCACGAGGACAAAGTCTGGACTATGTCAAGCAACATTATAAAAGACTTCATAGCTCTTTACTTCTAAAGATAATATCAAGACTGGATAGCACGTGAGGCACTTCTTCAGTTTTTGAATGCTAGAGTCGAACTAAGGTGTCCACAAAGACTTTGTATCCATCTTGGTTAGTTTGGTAAAGGGAAGATATATCTATGAGAAGTTCAATATATAGCCTTCTAGTTCTAAGAAACATGTGATCTTAGAGGGATTTTGAGGTGCCTTCCACTACTGACCATCCTCAACCTTTGAAAGGTCCACACCAAAGTGTTCCTCATAGATAGATACCTCCAAAAACATTACTTGAAGAAGCCCAAATTCACCCTTTGAGAATATGTAGATAACCAATGCTCCTTGAGAATGTTTATCATGATTCATATATGTTCTCAATGTTGCTTTCATAATAGATAAGTACATTTTCAATGAAGATCGCAAAAAAAAGACAACATAAGGCTTGAAAACCATGTTCAATAGGTCCATAAAAGTATCATGGGCATTCATCAACCTGAATAGCATGACAAGGTATTCATTGTGTTCGTAATGGGTGTGAAATATGCTCTTGGTGATGATATCTTCTTTAATTTTCATCTAGTTGTAGCCGCTATGTAGATCAATTTTTGAGAAATTGTTGTCAATTTTAGCTGAACAAATAGGTCATCATTCCTCAAAAGAGGGTCTTGATTCTTGACTATGACAGTTTAGAATGTGATGGTTGATGCAGATTTCCAACCCATATTTCTTCCTAACGAAGAGGATGGGTGAACCCCATGGGCCTAATGAAGCCTAGCTCTAGGAGATCTACTTATTTAGTTATGCTAGATCTGTTGGGAACATACAATAATGCACCTTTGAGATAGGTTCTATCCCAAGAAAAGGTTCAAAACTGGACTTTACTTCTCTCTTTGTATGAATATTAGTGAATTCACCAGGGAATGTGATGGGGTACTCCTCAACTATCTCTATGTCTTGAACTTTTAAGAATTCCTTATTTATCACCAATGTGACTAGGAATGCTCTACACCTAGACTCCATCAGTTTTAGGGGCTTCATTTCTAGGATTATCATTTTATCATACCTTCTCTCTAAGATGACTATTTGTTCTTCATTAGGGTATGTAAGGACAACTTGATTATTCCCAAACAAGAAAGGATCATGACAAATGGACAACTAGTCCATTCCCAATGTGATGTTGAAGTCACATGTCAAAAAGGACATTGAAAGGGAAATATATTCCCACCAAGGGAAATGTCCAGCAGAAGGATCCAATGACAAGTTGACTTTATGTGACCACTAGGGTAGGGGTATTCATAGTCAAGATAAAGTTCATATATAATGTTTCTAGTTGCAAGGTTTCTACTAGTTCTTTTGAGATAAAATAAATATGTGGATCCATAATTAAAAGGTCTTTCATGGTTGTACAATGATAGTAACCATACCTTCAATCACATTTTTTTGTTCTTGGCTTCATCATTGGTCATAGAAAATAGTCTCCCAGATTGTTGCTTAGTCAGCTTGAGATTGTTGTTGTGGTAGTTGTTCTTCTCACCTGAGTTGTTGAGAGGGTTGTCAAATGGGGATGAGAGTTATTAATCCTTTGTGGCACATGGAAGTAGGTCTAATGAGCCATGGATCAAAGAAGTTGGATCAGAGGAGACTAAAATTTTGACACTCCCCAAAGTACTTTGTCCCACACTTGTAGCAAAGGGGTAGCATTCCTATGTAGGTTGAGGGTCATATTGGGGATGCATGTTACATTTATTATTGTTACTATCTTTTTGGAAATGATGAGTTTGTTGTAGAGCTACTGCTGGCTACATTGGTTAGAGTTTTTGTTGTGTCTTTGGGGTGGAGATGAAGAAATCATCATATCCTAGTGATGCATCTTATTGATTTGTGCTTGGACACTAACGGTTTAAAAGTAAGTGGAAATTGTGAGGCTAGGTTTTCATCGGGTGTTTATTGAGTCCTTGCATGAGAAAATGTATCTTCCATTGCTTAGTTACACCAGTTTCATATCTCTCGAGAAGGGTGGACTGGCGTACAAACTTGTTCATCGAGTCACCTCCTTAGCACATTGAGTTGAGCTCCATTTCCTTCTTGTTTAGAACCTCTATGGAATTTATTGTTGAAGGAAAGCATTCCTAACCTCCTTCCAAGTCTTTGAGGTAATTTACACATGATAAGTAAGAGTTAGTTTTTTCCATCACAAATTTGTCAAACATTTTAGGGAAAAGGTTGCGTACTCAGTCTTAGATGTGCTAGGTTACATGTTTTTCTCAGACTAAAAAATTCTCGTAGGTTCTAAATCCTTATTTTTCTACCAAAATAACAACATATAATACCACCTACAACCAGACGGGTATTATTGTAATATATTTAAGGATCAAATCCCAAGGGACAATATTTTTAAGAACCTTGCTAGCTTGTATTTAGTTGAACTTAGACTAATGTTTAGAAGCCAAGAGTTCATTGGGTTGAGTTAAATTAATTACTAAATAAAGTAAAATTAGAGGATCACAATTATGTTTAGACTATGATGAAAGTCGCTGGGATGGAATCAAGTTTCTTGAGTGGGACTTGCAAA
Organism: Alisma plantago-aquatica; assembly: GCA_963693085.1. Classification (NCBI taxonomy): domain Eukaryota; kingdom Viridiplantae; phylum Streptophyta; class Magnoliopsida; order Alismatales; family Alismataceae; genus Alisma; species Alisma plantago-aquatica. Next base: position 100,956,952 of record OY856411.1, read on the forward strand.
AACACATAAATAATACATCCAGGCTAGACAAAACCACTCAAATGAAGCAAGGAAAGATTCCACCTATTAGGTGTGGATGTCGTGTACATTTCTCTATGATCTCTATATCTCGTTATTCAAATGTCATGTATCTACTACTTCGGAGACTTCCCTTTTGAGGTCCTCATCATTCAACCAAGTTGATTGATATTTAAATCCTAAAGATTAAATTTCTCACAATCTAGGATTGTAACAGATCATGCAAAGTAAGACATCAAGCCACAAAACATGCAATCGGATGATTAACATTTAATTGAAAGGGTTATATACAATCCATGGAACATCAAACATGGACATGTAAGCATGGGTAGCGAGCTTAATCCCCACACCTTAACATGAAGGGATACTCTCTCTTCATGACAAGAATAGACAAAATAGGGGATAAGGAAGAATCAACCAAAGTCATGGTGGCCAGAATAATCATGGCCTAGTGTAGTAGTTGTCTTCTACCAAAGGTATAGGTTGATCTGGGGAAGTAGGATGAGAGCACCAATGATAGGAATTGAGTGTGCTATTCCTCCCTCAAATATTTCCAACTTGGTCTCAAATTCATCAAGGATGGAGTAAATGATGCATGGATGTAGGCATTGATTGTAATCTATTCACCTTCATGGCTAAGAGATGGTGTTAAAAAAGATGAGGTGGAACAATGGTGGACTAGGAGTGATATAGTAGAACCACAAAAGCAAACGATGATGCACGATCGATGGTGATCATCTTCTTGGCATGGTCGGTTTGCATCTGCCTTTCAACATTGGCCAGATGAAGAGATACCTCTCAATGGATGTGTGAACCTACTATTAATATGATGTGGGGAATGAAGTAGGGGACTCATCAATTGGATGAGGGTTGTTGAACTCTCATCAAGAAAATTTGTAGCATGGCCATTAAGGGCTGATTCTGTGGTTTTTTTAGTTGATGACTAGGTCTTCATCTTGGTTCTGCTGGGTTGTCTATTGATGAGTGTGAAGAGGTCTCACTGACCATCATTAATGAGATTGGGAAATTGTTGGGAACAAAATTCATAAAGACTATTGGGTTGGGCATGTAAAGAGTCTTTGTCTGGCTAGACTGACCTAATCATCGGTCTGACTCTTGTCAGGGGTAGCTAATAGTAGACCTTTAGGCAATGGGTTGATGGAGAGATAGAAAAACCATTGATGATTAGACATTGGGTTGTAGGGATCCCATCTGTCAATAGAAGGTCAGAGAGAGTCTCGTCAAGTTAGACTCCATCGATCAATTCTAGGCACAAATTGTTTTAGTTGATGGTTGTTCAGACCAAGAACAACCCCCTCCCCCGTTGTGGGAGTAAGGGATATTATTGTTCCTTCGGGCAATGGGAGGCCTAGGTCGACGAGGGTATGGGTTTATGAAGAAACTGACTATGGAGAAACATGTCCAAAATATCAAAAACTTCTTGGGCCCAACATGCAAGGTTTTGGACTAAGATGGTGCATATGTTGTGAAGATTGATCATGCCATGAAAACCAATATATTTGATCAAAAACCTAAATATTTACATAAAACTAAGGAAAAATATATAAAGGTAAATTGAGGGATTTGAGTGAAACTTTTAACTAAACATACAACTAAAACTAAGTTGAATATGCATTCATGAGAGAATAAGAACATGCCCATCAAAATTTCTTGGGTGGTATGATCTAGTTATTGACCTTATCAACCATTTTTCTTTTGCTTTCTTCCATAAACTTAAAATTTTTATTTTTGATGAAATCAACTATAGTGTGTTCCCTAAGGCCATTATTCTTATTGGTGAGGCTATGCATTGTAGTTCTCATAATTTCTTGTAGTTGAGCCAATTGAGTGGCAACATCATCACCCTTAGTTATGGGTGCTCCTTTAGAAAGATCAGAAGCGGGGATGGTGTATTGCTTGTAGGAAGAGTATCCTGGGTTCCTTTTCAACTTCTCTTATTTGTGCTCCTCAAAGTTGAGAAAATAGTTCTTCTTATAGGAAGACATAGAGGGATAATATGAATCAATATAGGGTACTAATGAGTAATTTGATATTAGATCAAGAAAAATGCCAATTGTTGATGTTTTGAGACCATTTCATGTGACACTATAGTTCCAAACCATGTGCAACATTAAATAATACAATGTTAAATAATATGAATTGAAGTAAAACATAATGTTTATCTTCTCGACATGAAAAACAAAATAATGAAAATGAGGCTTCTCCGTTAAAGGGACTAAATAAACATGTTTGCAAGAAAAGTAAAGATAATATGGCCACACAAAATGCACTTCTTCATGATCCAAGATTTTCCTAAGTAGAACGCACAATGAGAATTCAGGTGAGTAGGTCCTACATCAAATCCAATATCCCATAGGGGTTCATTAGTGTCAACCAAAGTGAAACGATACATTGGAAAATGTTGGTAGTTCATCCTTATTATTGAGATATTTCATATATACACATACTATGATTTATATGCAAGATAAAATCTAGGAAGGGATTATTTGGTGAACTTTGGGTTAGAAAATTAGAGTTTTAAAGGTAAATTTGCAAGATAGCAACTTCACAAGATGATTAACTCTACATTTTTTCCATATGCAAGATATCCCAATGTCATATATTTTTTGCAATGGGAATACCAATTTCAAATGAAAATTTTAATAATTCTTGTATCCTGTCTTATTCTAGGGACATGTGCCTTAATGTACCCACTATCTATGAGGGAACAACACTTTTGCTAATTTCTAAATTAACCATTTATTGTGGAGAACTAATTTGTTACATACTACTGTGTTGGGTTGTGGGACGTTACCCAACATCAAGTGAGACAAATATCGAGACGCCAAATCCCATGGGACCAAATTACAAAAAGGGGCCAAATCTCAAGGGTGTCAAAACTCTAAGAGATCAACTTTAGTGCTATCTTAATATTCTACAATATTTCAAATTATTAAAATAGGGACAGTGACCTTCAAAAGATAAGGAAAGTCAGAAATAATTTGGGAGTAGAGTAGACAGTATGAAATTTTGGAATGGATACATAATAATTATACAGTGAAGTTGAAGAATTAGTACCTTATGTTCTGATAACAAGACCAATTTTTTCACAACCATGCTTTAAGGAGTTATGAAATATCAAATTCTGGAAAAGGGATTGTATTCCATGTCATTATGTGATTATTTATTTGGAAGTCACTTGTTATGTAATATTTGGTGAAACTTCATCGTTGTAGTATTTATACATATCCTAAGTGTTTTTATAAAACATATGTTACATAATGCTCTTTAGTATATATATTATTTATACTCTACTATATGCCACATATATGCATACGTAACATATAATGAGTACATGTTTGTATTATGAAAAGGGTAAAACTTATTAGTGAATAAATTCAATATCTTCATAGGTTCCAAGAATGATATGGTAGTTAGAGATAGGTTATTAGTTCCCAAATTTTTAATTTTCCCTTAATTAATTATTAGCATCCATGTTTTATTCTTTTTTTTATTTATTAGATTATAACCTCTACAATGAGAACCATTGATAAGAGTAGTCATTTTGATGCCAGATAATAAACATTATAGGCTAAATATATAGGTTGTACAATTTGAAGATTTCGTACAACTTAAGTTTTCCTTCTATTATGTTGAAATGTTTTTTTTTTATTTTGGAGTCTTTTTGATCTACTCTATTCTATGAGTCACTATTCAATGATTCACTTGGGATTTGTCCTTTGGATTATGTTGGTTTTAAAGCTCATGTTGATGTCTGACTTGGAGCTCCTATTTTGACCTGGTTTTTCTTGTTGGAGGATGTGATGCTATTTGGTTGTTTCAATGATTGTAGGACCCTTTTGTAGATGACTTTTTCTTTCTTTCATTCTGAAGATGTTGTTGGTATTCAAAAATAGGCATTTTCTTATATGAAGATCGATGATTTGAATTTTACATTATATTTTTAGATGTTTTTTCTGATTCTTGAGTTTTTATTTATCTAGTCTTTTCTGTGAGTGACTACTCGATGATTTACCTGAGATTATTCATTCATAATATGTTGGTACTGAAGATTAGGATCATGTCTAATTTGGCAGCTCTCCTATTTTGACATAGTTTACATGTTGGTTATACTTCTGGCTACAACATGAATATAAAAGAGAAAACCATATAGGATAGTTTCTTTTCTTATGCTTACACATGTATAGTTTGTAATACCTTTCCTCAAAAAATACATTTTAATTGAAAGATCTTTTATTGACCAAAAAAAAGATTGTCCTCATAATATTCTTCAATTAAGAAATCACTGAAATATATTAAAGCATTAGAGGAGTATATCTTATTAAAATAGATTACATTTTTTGAGTGTTGCATTGGTTTTTCCTTTTGGTTTTTGGCCTTCATTATTGATTTTAGTCATTATGTAGTGCCATTATATTAACTTTGGAAATTGATCAATTTAATACATATTATTTTATTATAGATGTAGGTAATGACATTTTTACTTGGAGAACATTAATTTATCAATATATCCATTGATCTAGTCTTTACTCTATGTATTTGATAGAAATACAAATTGTTCAGAGTGATTGGGGTGACCTCTTGACACATAAGTGGTCCTAGAGTGCTCCTAGGATCTGGCTCAGCTGAATGATGTTACACTTGCTCTAATGTCACTCATGTCCACACTACGATGGTGACAGTGGAATCATGACTAATGGCTGAAGTCCAGTATTGGTCAGAGACCTCTACTGAACAGGGAGGACTCTTCTTAGTGAGTTAAGTTCACAGATCGAAGGTAGAGAAATAGTGTACTATAGGTCCCAGAGCATCTAGAGGGAAGGTTGTATGGGTGTTTAGAGGTTTACATATGATGGTCATTAGGTGACATCATAGTAAGGGTGTATATGGGGCTAATGAACCCAATGTTTGGGTTTAGGGGGTGGAGGAGAAGCTCCAAATATTTTAATTTTTTCTGGGAAGGCATGACACTCTAAATATTTTTGGTGGACCATTACACCCTTTGGTATTTGACCTTAATGGTCCTTGATTTTTATGCTCCCTTTGACATCAATTGACTGGTCGGTGGGTGAGGCATGAGAAAAACAAAGTTGGGAGAATTGGAATGAAAGAATGAGTGGTAGAAAGGGGTGAGCTTTTCCTCAGTGTGGCTAGAAGCTTGGTATTACTTGTGGGTGTACCTAACTAAAATAAATCTCTGTGATACTCTTCCCATTTGTATAGTTATTAAGGTGATAAGATGATCCCAGGTCCATATTCTAAATATACACACATGTGTCCTAGGCACTTCTTCCTCAATAATATCTGCATGTAAATCAAAGCCTAGGGAGTCCAAACATTGTACATGAGCTACATATGTTTCATGAATTCTATTTTAAGGTGCATACTTCACATCCTAGTCTCTTAGTGTGTTGTACTCGTAGTCTAGGTATATCATGATAATTGAGATACTAGAGTTTTCCTGTGTTCTAGGTGCATTACTATTTAACCCTAATTTCCATGAGACATGCATGAGAGTCAACTATTTGTGGGCTCTAACACCATGTCCTAAAGTCCTGATCCTTACGATCAAATATTTATGAAGATAATATCAAAAAATATAAATAAATCCTTTTACAATCATGATTTACATTAGAGTCGTGGAAGCTTTACATAAGATTACAAAAATAGGCATTGACTCCTATCTACACTTCATCATGGGACAACTCTTGCACGTATCATCTAGGTCTTGCATTGATCACATGTTCGTGAGTTCCGGAAGGAAACAAAACCACACATGCACCGCAAGACTCAAACCATAGGTCAACAAAGGTGGTACAAAATTGATATTTAGAAATTAAAACAATATGAACCTATTTACAAAGGATTTTCATAAGAAAATGCATAGGAATAGACAATATAGACAAGTACATAAGGTAGAAATGGGTATTCAAATTCAACAAGATTCCATATCCACTTTTTTAAAGACAAGTAATTCAAATTTTAAAATAGATAGTCCATGTCAATGTCTATGTTGTTGGGGAAGACATATGTTTTCTCCATAAAGAACAGCCAAAACACCAACTATGTTTCCCAATGTACTGAGTAGCCTAATGTACTTCTCTGTGCCCAGAGTCATGGAAGCATTATTCCACTAAACTATGTGCACTATCCTTCCCTTTTCTATGTTTAAACATCATTCTACTATTTTAGAAAATTTTTGGATGGCTTCCAAAGGGGAGGGCTATAGTTTACAAAAATTTTAAGACAACTGACCTATCTAATCATGCATGCAATCAATGAGGGAATTAACATTCCAAATAGAAATAGTAATTTTGCACCTTTGTATAAGAGTATGCGAAATTGTGATTTCCAAGTATTCAACTCTAAGAACTTAATAGAAACACAGAGATCTAAAAATGTAGAGAGATATTTGTCACTATTTGTCTTGGAATCATTGTGTCATTTGTCTTGATTATGTAGAATTATAGGTCATTAGTATTTTCCTTCTGAGACTATTATTTCTATTTCCATTAATCTCATTTCTATGGTTTTTAGCTAGGTTATATATATATATGTATATATATATATATATATATATATATATATATATATATATATATATATATTCAATATTACATACTCAATTGTTTTATAACATTTTCTCTAAACTAGATCCTAAAATGTTATTCTCTCTTATGTGTAATTTAATTCTACTTAGTCGTGAGGTTCAATTATTTTCATTAACCATAATAGGAATATTTTGGGTTTAAATCTTATGTAGATTTCATGTATACTAGTTATACACTTGTTCTTAGGTCTCAAGTTGCATACAACATAATTATGCTACTATGTGAATGAAGAAATGATCATTTAATAAAAATCAATAAGTGGCATCATATATTGTAATTTATAAATATGAGGTTATCACCCAGCCATTGTGGCTCACTTGGTTAGGCACGGCTTGGCCCCCCCGGGGGTCCCAGGTTCAAAACGTACAGTTTCACAGTGTATTTACCAACCTCTTGGGTCATCCGGGCTCTGGCACCTGTTTGGAGAGGGGGGGGCTTCGGCCCCTGTAGATCCAAAAAAACAAATATGAGGTTATCGAACATCAAATAGGTTCTCTATATTATCTCTGTCTAAGTTCCATTACAATAATGTTGTCTTAGGTATAAGTGGTTCACGAGTCAAAATCATATATCCAATTATTCTTGAGATTGCATTTCCTAGGCTTTTTACTAATAATAAAGACAAAATTTTCATAATTACTAATATTCATAATCCACTTATTAACACATGTGTGTATATATATTAATACTAAGAGTAGACCTTTACATAATGGATTAACTAAGCTAGGTTATCATCATTTCCACGTGTCTCTTTGTAAGTTAATATTCTCTTTTATATACAAATGTTGATTGTTTTCCTAAAATTAGATGTTCACCATATGTGTTATTACAATTATTATCTAGTTTGTTTTCTAAACAGATTTCAAAAATCCATTGTACATGATAAGATCACTAACCTACTAATTTTGGATATGTGGATTTCTGAGAGATATGTTTTGGATCATGGGTGTGCTACATTGGTCTACTGATATCATATATGCTGCTCCAATAAATTAGAGATGACCATTGTGGTTCTCTTCCTTGAGACATTGACAAAAATTCTCCCGAACTTAGTATCGGGGAAAGGGGAGCTTATGTTGCTCTATTCAGTTGCAGTTATCGAGCTCTGAGCTACTAAGTTGCAAATCGAAGGTTGTTAGAGGGAATAGAGACCTGATGGATACCATAAGGAGGAGGCGATGATTTTAAACCCATGGTGTGTAGGTGTAGATTTGCATATTCATTGATGGTATGTAGGAAGGAGGAAGTAGGGCAGCTGGGATCAAGGTATACAAGATATGTATCTATAGTTTCTTTTTGTAGATTGCCATCGATGAGGTTTTTTACATAAGTTAGGTGCAGCTTGTTGTTGTTTCCTTGTCTCCAAGCGTTGCCATCGAGTTTGCTTCACTGGGCGATAGTAATAAAGATGTGTATGTAGCCCACAAGTGTCTGATCCTTACTGGCCATAGATGAAGGTTTGTAAGGGGAACATATTGCCAGGGTATGAGTCATTAGAGCAACATGAGTCTGGTGCTCTAATGGATACTGCATCTTGGGTGGTGGCCGTCAAGACTCCCATGAGGCCACCTAAATTGGTGATTTCCAGAGGCACCGAGCTTCTATAGGACTACAATTGCACATTGCCTATAATGGTGATGGAGATAGGGTTGGACGAGGAGGGTGAAAGGGTGGTCGCTGATCTTATGATGGTCAGAGCGGGGTTTGTGAATGAAACCATCCTTGAAAATTGCATAAGTCTCTTACAAAGCCATTATGATGGCTCAAGGTCTAGAGAGATATGGTAGGTGAGGTTGATTGATCTGGTTACAATATTAAGGATGTAGTTTTGTTTAGTAGGTCTTGTCAAGTTGTTGCATGTCTTCACCCTATTATTGTATTGTTGGCATTTTTGGTGATTCAGTTTGTCATGAGAAGAGGATTATAGGTTATCATAGATCATCTATCTTTTGTGAGATGTCTAGGTCTGATATAGGAAGAGACGAGATGCTAGGGATTTGCGGATGGAGTGGATGAGAGGTAGGAGGAGTGCGGATATGATTGTCATTTCCTAGCAAGGAGGGGATTAGCTATGTCAATTACTGAGACTGTGTTTGGAGACTGTCAAAGTGAGGGGAAAAGTGTGTTGAAGCATCAATTTCCATTATTTGATCAAGAAGAACAAGTTTTGAGGCTTTCTTTCTCCTATAACTGTCAATGAGGTGTTATAGTGATATAGTGTTGCCCCTATATATTAAATTGGTTATGTAACTACTATTAAATCTTAATTATGACTATTGTTCCTAACCATTTAATGATTTTATAACATAATAAAAATTATACCATCACTAGTTATGTATATGTGATAGCTAACATAATCTTTCTTACACATAATTTGGATATCAATTCCTCTTGATGTGACTAGACTTTTTGATGATTCCAATTCTAATAGTAGTTAAACTGAGACTATTAGATGATATTTAGGTCTAATCAAGCTAGTTACACACAAAGGTGTCAAATTGGGGTATATGATCTCAAGGTATGACCAATTATACTTAACTAAAGGACTAGATGAAAAATTTTCTCAAATGAAGAGACTTAACTCATTTATACAAAATAAAAAACTATGAAGACTAATTGTACCAAGAAAATGATGCTAGATCAAAATAATTGAGATTTCTTAGAAAAAAATCTAGTGAATTAAATCAAATTTGAGAGGTTGATTAAATTGTCAAATATGTTGATTAAATTGTTAAAATGATGCTATATATTCTAAAATCCTACAGTAACCTTTTATGGTTGATTAAATTGTCAAATATGTTGTGAGTGTCGATCATTGTGGTTCATTTTAATCACAACTTCACCTCATAGAGGCTGAGAGGCATCAAAGATTGACCACAAAGACTGGTAGCACAGATCAATGCACTAAAATATGCATTCATTAATACTGAAACATAATTTAATTACAGAAATGTACATGTCAAAACATAAAAGTATGTGGTTATTTTAGATGAAAGAACACTTTTCCCTCCATCTAAACCCAAGATAGGCTATATGCAGATTTTTAAGAAATTCAATGTTGAAAAAGAAAGAAAGATTAAAAGGTAGGGTTGTTATTGAATGAATGAAGATGGTTCTCATGTTGATTTCTTTAACATATGACAACATGTTTCACTAATTAGACAAGTAAAGATAGTTTATTGTTTTTTAATGCTATCATCGCACCAACTATCTTGGAAACTCTTGGATGACAATGCGGCCTAGAAGAAGAAGAATACAAGGGAATAGTCCTACATAAAAGTGTGATATGTTAGTTGAAGAAACAAGTGGATATTTAAGTAAGAATGAGAAGCCATTATGTGAATCTCTAAAGAAAATATGATTTCTCCTACATGGGATTTGGTAGGTATATCTTTGACATGTCGTTTGGAAATTATCTATATTATATATTTCCATGTCTTTTTGCTGTAATAGTTAGTGTAAAATTAGAAGTGATTAAGGCTTAGTTTTAGTAGTCACTTGGTGCTGATGTAGGGAGGAATAAACATTGCTACATGCTCTGATGGACTGTCAAAAATATCTAGAAATCTAAAAAGGAATTATTGCATAGATCACAACATGGAATTATTATATTAGTAATATTTATGCATTGATTTAGAATCAAATTGGAGGAGAGTACACAAATATTTTTTTCATCACTTGCTAGTACTTTTGGGAAACCATAAATATAGATGTATTAGAAGGTAAGATTCCACCAGCAACTAATCCAATTATCTTCATTCAGTAATATGAAGTCAAGGTCAACCATGCATAAGATATAGACATGGGGAAAGACATTTGGATTTAAATATGACCGGGACAACAAAAAAATCTATTTGATGGCACTCATGCCAAATTGGTCTCGTAGCAAGTTCTCAAACATTTGGATTGTCATTTGCATTTCCAGGAAAAATGGATGGGCAAAAGATGTTTATTCATAGAAAAGCTACTAGGAAGTACAGGCCCAGGTAGACTGTAAGGAGGATGCATAATAAGAAGGGGATCAAATACACCATGAGTCAAGTAGAGGAACTATAAGATTGGTGAGGAGATGAAAATATATGAGTAGGAGAACCACTAGGATGAATATATACACACCAGAACTCTATAATGATATAAACTATAATTGTTCATCAAGTAATATTGAAAGCACAAAAATGCAAGAATATTCAGGGCATACTTGTGGGTCTTTGTAACCTAGGCTAGATGCATATCATAAGTAAGTTTCTGTGTCAATATGTCCCCCTAATCAATGTATAAATGCTAAAGTTATTATTTAAATAAGAAACAAAAAAGGATTTTGAACTCCCTAATAATCAATGATTTCTGAAGAAACTTGCTTACCTCTTTAACTCAACCTATTAGTCTCTCATTGCAGTTGGTAAATCCATTGCAACAGCTTGCCTCTTCTCTAGGCACCCATGTGCTAGGACATGAAACCTTATTATGACCCACAATCCATGAAACTTCCATGTGAACTAAAGAAAATGTATATAGAATCTTTGTATGCATGTAAATGTTTAAAGTCAAATAAATACTTAAAAATACACAAGGCAATAAGAAATTCTCTTTCACAATGTTGCATGTCTAACTATGATGAAGCATGTAATATATGATTGTGTGTGAATCAATTAATAAGTCATTTGGCATTGATCTAATTGCATGAGGAATGCAAGGCCCAAAACATTAGGGTAAAACTATGAATTTAATGGGGAATGTAGAAATAGCCTAAGCACATATCTCCAACTAGTTTAGCAAATGTTGGCTATGAGTATTTAACTATACACACACTATAACACCATACATAGATTGTAGGTTGAATTTGTTCCCCAACATTCCATTTCACTTGGGTATCAATGATGTGTGACTAGGCACCACTCATTGCTTGTGATGTCATAAGCCAATTATGGACATTAACTGCCAACATGATATGGGACCTATAGGGTCACACACATAGGAACTCATCTAGAAGAGGAGTTTGATCTTGAATGATGATTGAATTGATTACTAAAATGTGTAAGTATTTCAATTCACACAACATATCAACTAACTAGATTGCCAAATGATTAGTTCAAGTGTTATGACTGTTGTTTGGAGTGTTAGGTGGATTGTATTGTACATTGGTTGGAATTCATCCTGACTCGAGCTGTGAGATGCCCATCTCTCTTGTGCGAAATGGTCGTCTAGCTTGGTGAGAGATGCCCATCTCAATTACACCAAATTATCGTCTGGCCTGGTGCGAGACGCCTGTCTCAGTTGCACCAAACACCCATTTTAGGGGTGCAATTCGATTGCATAAATGATTGATGCTGACATCAAGTTGAGCACTAATTGGAATTGAACTACCAACATATATGCAGAACTGGAAACTTAAAAATTACCATCTCGCATGCGAGATGATAGTTTCATCGCATGCATGTTGTGAAACTTCCTGAAAATATGTGAAAATTTTAGATCTTCTTATCATTTCCACTCCCATTTTAGTCTCGCATTGGTTGGGGACTAGGAACCCTAACCCTAACCCCTCCTATATATAGAGGGGTACTGGGAGCCACTGGTTGTGGTAACTACGAGAGCCCAGGCAAGTCCTACCTGACTAGGGAGGGATAACCACAAGAGAGAAACAACTGAGGATCATTGTTGTGGAAGAACATGTTGGTGACTAGTACACCAACGAGAGGGACTTATCCTTCCTGACTTTTCATGTAGGATGATGAGTTCTAGTTGGTCTGTGTGGACCACTCTAGAGGCAGGAGTCCTTTGGTTGCTGCTAGGAGGGTGATGTCAACTCGCAAACCTTGTCGAGATATGAGGAGCCACTACAACAGTTGTTTGAGTCTGATGTTCATGGAGGAGCATTCAGACGAGTCTGAGTGTGACTAGGAGCTACACAACCACCATCCAAGACATCGTGCACATCTACATCAATGAGGATTGTCGTTGTACTTCCTCCACGACCAGGTATATCTTCTTGAAACCATCCTTCCCATTGCATAGTTATTGACGCGAACTGGTGGTTACTGGGAAATATGTCAATAACTTTTTATTTCCACTACCTACCTAGTGTTGTATTTCTCTACACAAGAGGCATGGGATGGTGGTGGAATAGGGTCAAAACACTAGGAAACTAGGGTTTTGGTGGTGTAAATGGTGAAATGGAGTGGAATGGAGGTGGAAATGGAGTGGAATGGGTGAAATGAAAAAATGGGGCCACAAGCGTCGAGTTTCATGCCTTCATCTGGGCTTGTTGTTGTTTCACCACCAACCATTGTCCAAAAACAAAATTTTTCCATCCCCATCATAGGCAATCCTCTCAAATGCTTTCCTTGATTGATCTTCCTCCCAAAGGTCATGCGAGCTTCAAAAGTGTTTTTCAACAGTTTTCCTTTCATGGGGATCATCATCATAGATCTTAATCAGCCTTAAGAGCTTTAGAAATTTCATGCCATAGTTTTTCTCTCTCTTGATGAATGGGTCTTCATAGGCATCAAAAAGAGGAGTCTCAAACATATGGGACACTTGTGAACAAGGACTTTTTTGTAAGGGCTCATCATTAATATCTTTATCAAATTGCTTCCCTCCCTTTTTAAGCCCCATGATTGAAACCATATCCATTTTCTCATAGGGAGTAGGGGGATCATGTAATAGTTGTGGTGGTGGAACTAATGTTAATGGCCTTTGGAATTGAGATCGGAAGGAGAACTAGTTGGAAGGTTGTGGATATGGAGGTGGTGGAGGTGTGTAAGTATTAGGATAGCCTTAGAGGTAGGGTGGTGGAGGAAATGAATGGGTTTGTGCATTTTGGCCTTCCATATTGTTATCCCCAAGTGGCTTGTCACATGCACAAGGCACAACCAAACAAAAGAAAGAAAGTTATCAAACTAATATGTAAAAAGAATAAAAATAATAATGAACAAAGAATAGTAAGGGTAGGGTAATAGCAAAAGATAAAAGCAAAACTAACTAGCTAGGCCGAGCACCTTTCTCCCCAAACATGGTGCCAGAAGGTTTGGTGTGTCTCTCAAACACTACAAAAGAAACTAGAAAAAGATGGTGCTAAAGGGGAGAGTCAACACCACAACTACTAGGTAGATATGGAGATTTCTACTTCTAGCAATGCCGCCGGAGAGCTTGGTGTGTTTTTGCCAATGATGTTACATACTACTCAATTAGAGTTTGAATAGATGCAACCCCACAAGAAGACAAACATAGTGGGATAACTATAAGGACCCTAACCTCTGTTTTGGGCTTATCCTCTTTGCTTTGCCTAACCCTGGTGTTTGGTTGCTTGCTAATCATATTTAGTGATGATTATGGTTTGCTTGTGCTTGTTGAGTGTTGGAGGTGCTACTTGAAATTAACCCAAGTCTAGGGTTGATGAGCAAGTTTGTCACCTTGAGAGGTGTTCCTCTCTCTCCTTGCTTCCTCTAGTGTTGAGAGGAAGGGTTGGGCCCATTGCTTGAGTTTCTTTGGGCTTGGATGAGCCTTGTTGGGCCTTGTTATGCCTTGCTTGAGCCTTGCTTAACCTTGTTGGACCTTGTGTCAGCCATAGGTGTGTCGACCATGGTTGTGTTGGCCATGGGTGTGTCGCCCATGGGGTTGTATCGGCCATGGACCACCTTTGACTACTAGCCTAATTTGTGCCACCACTCTAGTGGACACTTGGTGCACGATGCTTGCATGTGGCAATTGCCTTGGACATGTGTATGGGGCAATATGAGAGGGTGACGTTGCCCATGGACAAGTGTCCCTAGGTGGGCGACAAGTGTCCCTAGGTGGGCGACACAATGCCTTATTTTACCTTGGTTTCTCCTCCATCCTCTTCTATATATGTGTTCCCTTTCTCTAGCTAAGGATCCCTTTAGTTCCTTAGTTTCCCCTCTCCCATGGTGATCGACACCTCTCCTTTACAAGCTTAGTGGCTGATCCTCCTCCTTCTCCTTGGAGTCTTCTTCTTCCTCTAGTGGTGGCTGAACCCTAGAGTGCCTTGTTCTTCTTCTCATGGTGGTGCTTGAGCTTGGTGCTAGGAGCTTGGAGCTTGCTTAAGGCGGGTTACATAACTCCTAACTCTAACCATACTACCTTCTTCTATATTGTATGTTTTCATATGATCATAATCGGCCATGTAGGTTGCTAGATATGTTTCTTGCTTAGTTGCACCTTTAGTCTTGTGGTTATAGTAATCTTATTGTTATGGTTGAGGTTTTGTACCTTTGTACCCTAGTTGGCCGAACCATGGTTTAGAGTTTCCTTGTTGAGCAATACCCCTCTTCTTTCCTTGGTTATGAGAAGTGAGTTTGAGCTCTAGTGATGTGGGCAATACCCCTCTCGCGTTTAAGTTGAGAGGTGAGTCTACATCCTAATTGCTTATGCAACACCCTCCTCTCACCATGGATTTGAGACGTGAGCTTTTGTGTGGATGATGAATTATGTTGGGGTGGATCCTTGTGGTTTCCCGAGTTGTGATGGAGGTTGTGCAAAACCCCTATCTCTTGGTTGTTGAGAGGTGAGCCAACCTTCTTGACCAATTAGGGTTTGGTGTTCTTGAGCTTGAGGTTAAAGATGACCTTGGAGTTATACTGCCCGTTTGTTTAGTCTTGGGTTGTACCCTTGGTCGTTGTCCCTAGATGGAGTTTGGTTGGTGCCGATACCCTTGTGTGTTGGGCGATATGCCTTGTTGGGTGCCCTACATTATACACCTAGCTAAAGTAGTTGGCTTGGTGCCCGATGTACCTTAGACGTTATAGAGCTCAGTGAGCTAGTCATGGTTTGTAGTGGTGATGCCCATTTTGGTGACTTATGGAAACCCTAGATACTGCTTCGTTGGAGGCTAATATGGAGTGTTTCCCTTGACCGATAGGCTTATTTGGAGCATTTTGGTGTCGCCTGAGTTGTGAGTATGCTGGGTGATACCATGTTGTACTGGGGGCGCCATGTTTTGACAGTGCAAGCCTTGGGCATTTAAGTGATGTGGCTGCTCGATAGGTACCTTAACCCTAGATGGGCGATAGGGCTTAGTCGACACGGATAGATAGTTGTTTCATGCTTAGTCCCTTGCATGATACACTCTCTTAACCTAGCTGCATGTTATGCCTTGTGCGTCAAAGTTGCACGATATGTCTTAATCTCTAGTTGCATGACACCCTTGGGTGGTGGTCGATACCTTCTAGAGTTGGCTGACATGTGTTTATACATATGGTTTGGCCGGTATGCTTTTGGTAAGGGATGCTACCCTACCTGTTACAAGCTGTGGTGAGGGACACGCCACCCGCCACCCCCCCTTTTGGTGAGGGTTGTGGAAGTTTTAGTAAGGGTTCTGATAACCCGAGTTGTATATAGATGATGGTTCCATGTTGATAATGATATTACATGTGTTTATGATCACCTTGAATCCTATATATATATGATGATGAGTAAATGATAAGCTTGGAAGCATATGAGTTTCTTCACATGGTGATGTGTCCCATGTCTATGGTCACAGGTATGAGGCACGAATGATAAAGTGTATAATCATCAATTTTGCCCTATATTTGATAGCCTGATCATTTTGTTAATCCATGATGGCTTCAATTATCTCTATGAATGTGTATACTAACCATGCAGGTATTTCATGTGGATTCATAGTCAGGTAAGGACTATGAGGTATATATGTTTGAATAACACTGCATTGTGATGATCACTCTTGATTGATGAGATAACATGCATCACCAGTATGATGTGATTAGGTCTGAGAACATGATTAAGGCTAAGTGCCTAGTTGAGGTGTTATCCTCTGATGATGAGATCGGGGATTGTTATCCCAAGTGATGAGAATGCCTTAAGAGGCAGTGGTTTCCTATGATGAGGGATTGAGATCTCAGGATAATGTGATGGTAATAATAATAATGTAACTTAATGTTATGTATATGTTACAACCTAGTTGCCTCAACAATCCACTTAAAATATACTAACTAATTACAGTGGAACATATTATGTAGTTTGCCCTGGCCATAGATCCATCATCATCCGTAGCTGGTGATGGTGAAATAGGTTCTCCTGCGGGTTAACCTGGAAGTGCATATTATTTAATATGTGTGGTTTCTCCTAGCTAAAAATGAGGAGGTAAGAGTGCAACTTCGGTTGTAGACTCCAAAGTGCGGTTTCAGGCCCATAGCTCGATATGTTAGAGCATGTTGAATAGGCCCATGACTCAGGATGTGTGATAAGAGAGCATGAATGCGTTTATGGCTCAGAGCATGGTGATTATGCATGTGGCTTAGTTTCACTAGTGGCGATACCTGTACCAAGGTGGGCTAGGCAGAGGGTAGCCTGACCTTGTGGCTGAGGCCACTTAAGCATGAGACTACGGTCCTACTTGTGTTGTACTCGTGCACTGACCACGAGGTGTGAGGTCGTGAAGTCTGGCTCTTCCATCGACCTTGTATGGCACCAGCTTGGGTTTCGCAACTGAAGGTTGGATTTGAGCGGTACGGCTCACTTCCTCAGGGCATAATAAAACACTATCCAGCCGAATAGTATATCTTGCTTAGAACAAAATACGGAACATTGTTTGAGGTCTTGCTTATATAGCTGATCTAGTTGAAATGTGCACTTGTGCGTGCGATCCTTATATCTTGTGGTAAGTTCTTATAAAGTTTATCTTGTCAATCATGTTCCATAAAGAAACGACTGGTTATATGCCTCTCAGATATCTTGGTAAGCTTGATGGTAATAATGACCTTGCTCTATATACTGCTCTTATCGTATGTGTTATCAGTTATCTGTTGTTGTTGCTTTAACGTTTTTGAGGTTTTATGGTTTTGGCGGGGAGTTATGTTTTATCGCTGGGACTGTGTGTCTCACCCCGTTGGTTTACAACCTTTTTAGGTGATCGCACTAGACGTGGTGGTGGTCACAGGGTTGCAGCCGAGCAGCAAGAAGAGCAGTAGAAGGCAAGAGATGGATACGCTGCTGTTTTAGTTGTTTTGTAGTAGAGTCCTAGAGTCATCCATGTACTCTCAAGTCCTCAGAGGTGTTTTTATGTTGTTTTACAATGTGTGGCTATTGAAGCTTTGTATATCCTGCTACTGGCTGGATGTGGCCCGTTATGTATGTATAAATAGGTGATGAACTCATGTGATGACAAGACAGCTGATCTTATAAGCTGTGGACACATTTCAAGACTTGTAAACATTTATATAACCTGTCTTCTTGAAGGATGAGGATCTGAATGTAATAGTTTCTTGGTTTATCTACTTTCCAAAATCGGTTTTAATTACCCCGTATTTTTGGTGATAGGTGGTTTATGGTGTTTTTCGCACATTTGTGCATGGCATCTCGTTGTCTGTGTGATAGCGGGATGTGTTGCCACAATAACATTCAAAATTTGAAGGACCTAAACTTAACACACTCGCACAAACTAGAACACTACACCCGCAAGTGCATGGGGTCATGTCATAGTATAGGAGGGCAGAAAGTATAGGGTCGATCCACAGGGACAAAAGGGGGCACTAGAACTAGGTATGTTTTTGATCTAGGTTCCTACTGCAGACACTAGGGTTGAAGGGTTTACAGGTTGATTTGCACTAAGGGTGAACAAGAAAGCAATTAAAGGAAAGAAAACAAGAACAAAACCTAAGTTAACCCTAGACAGTTAATTCTACTAAGCAATAAAAGACAAGGCAAGGTAAGAAAAGAACAATCTACACTAAGGCAAGCAAGGAAAGGTCTACACTGCACTAAACTGAAAAACAAGGCAAAAGAGCATTTAAAGACCTAAACTAGCAAGAGAAAAGCAAGAATAAGGAAAAAAGCTAACTAAGCAAGTAAAGATCTAACTAAGCTAACACTAGCTAAGCAAGAAGGCAATTAGGGTTTTAAAGCAATTAAGGGAAGTGTGGGTTTTTTAGGGGATGCACTTATCAATTAGGTTGGGGGTGACATGTGAAAATAATGATCTCATTTAGATTATAAAACTAAACAAAAATCTAGAGTCTAATTAATTATCCTAAATTACTAACTGGCCATGGATATGCTAGGTTGTGTATAGGGGAACTAGTCCTTAACACCACCTACTACCCATGTGAGGCTCGATTGGGTTAGGGTTTAGGTGCAATTCAATTAGAGTCTAAAAAATACTAGGTTTCTAGGTTAGATGATCCTAGGATGATTAGGGATTGAGGTTAGTAATGGGAGTGGATGTGAGGTTTTAGGCCTCCCATCACGCACATTCTAACCTTAAGAAAGCCCCACGCTAAGAACACCAAATTCATCTAATATAGCTACTTAGATCTCTCAACTAGGGTTGGGAGAATTTCTTATCATGTATGAAGATGAGTGGCTAGCTAGGGATCTATGAATTGGACCTAGGAGCAAATCCCAAAATTCACACATATAAGCAATTTACCTAAATTCCTAGGTGATTTCAAGCACAAAACAACAAGTCATTCATGTAGAGTGAGATAGATATAGAACATAATCGTTAGAAAATGAAATTACAATGTTTACATATCATTTCCCCCAACATGGTATCAAAGTAACATATTTGACCCCAAATCGCCCACTCAAGGGGCATAGCTACTCATGGAAATGCAAAATACAAAAATAATGGATAAAGAGGTAGAAGAAGCCGTGGAGCTCAATGTAGATGGAGAAATCCTCCTCTTCATCTGCTTCAAGACATCCTCCTCCTTCCACCAAGGTTCAATGGGCATGGGATGGTGGTGGAATATAGTCAAAACATTGGGAAACTAGGGTTTTGGTGGTGGAAATGGTGAAATGGAGTGGAATGGAGGTGGAAATGGAGTGGAATAGTTGGAATGCAAAAATGGGGATCTAGGAGGTGGTATAAGGTAGCTAGGGGTAGCCAACCGCATGGTACAACCACCATCCAAGTATATATCGGTGGTGGGAAAGCATTAGGTTAAGTGAGGGTAAAATGGATAGAACAATGCAAAAAATCGAGTAAAATTGTGAGTAGTACGGCCTTGTTGGGCAACACGGCCGTGGTGGGAAGTAGGTAGCATGGCTATGGTGGAAGGGAATGCCCATGGTGGAAAAATGGAATGAACATGGGAATTTTTAGTTTATGGGGTTGGTAGCACGACCGTTCTGACCAGTACGACCATGCTGGGAATTGCTAGCACGGCCGTTTTGGTTAGAATGGTCGTTCTAGCCAACTGGGTGAACTCTTGAAGGTTCTGCTACTTGGGGCATGTCCCATAATGGCCATCCCATTGTAGCATGGCCGCTCTAGGGTCCTTCCCCTACATTTAGGTCTTGAACTTGGCCATCCATGAAGTTTATTGATTTAATACATTCTTTGAGAACTTGGGGTAGAATGGGAGTGCTTTTGGCCTCATTTTGGTCTCCTCCAAGCTTGGGGAAACCCTAGATTCAACCATCCTCTCTTCATTCTATAAAGTAGTGGAAAAATTACCTATAAAACATGCAAAAACTATTCTTAAGTGCATTTGATAGTAAAACACATATTGAAGGAAATAACTTGTAATCTAACAGTTGTAGATGTGATTGAAGTGCAATATGACACAAGATGGATCCCTAAAATTGGGATGCATGAGGGATGTAGATTCTTGGTGATATGGTGAGCTTCATGTCTGAGAAAGTGAAAAATATTCCTTCCTACTTGGTCAATTCTATTGAGTTCTATGGTGAAGAAAAGAAGACACCTCACTCCTAGAGCTACATGGAACCACAAAGTCCAAGGTATAACACTAGGTTTGAGGAATATGTTCTCTCTAGGTTGAAGAGATTTGATGACTTATAAATGAATGTGACAAGACTTGAATGAAGAATAAAGCATCTATCTTCCATACTTGCTATCCAAGAAGAAAAGTTGTCTTCAAATCCCACAATGAGTTTCAATGAAGAAAGTGGACCTACAAAATCTACTCAAGTTTTCTACAGTCCATCTCCGATGCAAGTGCAACCATTTACAATTTCCAAGGCCATGAAAATCCTTACACTTCGTCTCCCACCACAACATTCCAATCAATTCTCCTTTCAATCTCAATTTCAATACCAAGTACCACCTCCACCTCCTCCACAACCACAGCTAGCTCCCCCTCTCCACCATGAGCAAGGTAGTGTTGTGATGGTTCTAAGGAGTGGGAAAAATCTTGAGCAACCCGCAAGTCAAAGAAAGGTTGATAAAGCAAAGCAAAGCAAAGCAAAGCAAAGGCAGCCAAGTGGTGATATTGTGATTGAGATTTCCGAACATGATGTTGTGATACCTCCTGTTGAGTTTGTGATACCATGTGCTCCATGTCACAATCAATTTGCAGGCCCTGCCATCCCTAGTGTTTCACTTCATGACATGTTGCAAGAGGATCATGTTGGTGCAAGTAAGGCCAAAGCTAATGAGCCACCATTGATTGAAGCATTAGATAAGACACAGGATGTAAGGAGGATAAAAAAGGACAATGTTACATTGTTGAGGTGTTTCACCAATTGAAGGTCAACATTCCATTGTGGGATGCTATCAAGCAGATCCCATCATATGCCAAGTTTCTTAAGAACTTATGCACCATGAAGAGAAGGTCAACGGGGAGAATACCAAAGAGAGTTAAGTTGACCAAACAAGTGAGCTCAATCCTCCAACACTCACTTCTAGTAAAGAGGAAAGATCCATGAGCCCCAATCATACCTAGCTACATTGGGGGGCCATCACATAGATAAAGCACTACTTGATTTGGGATATAGTGTGAATTTGATGCCATATAGTCTCTATGTTTATCTAGGCTTAGGAAAGTTGAAACCGACTTATTGCACTCTCTAATTGGCGGACCATTCCATAAAAGTTCCTAGAGGTAGAGTGGATGATGTTTTGGTGATGATTGAAAAGGAAAGAGGAGCAATGTTCCTGGCTGATTTCATTGTTCTTGACATGGAGCAAAATGATAGGAAGATTCTCATCATCTTGGAAAGACCATTCTGATCTACAGTTTATGCTGAGATACATGTTTGTAGTGGCATAATGATAGTCTCTTTCATTAACATTAAGATAAAGATCAACATACACAAGTCCTCAACCCAGTGAGTTCGAGATGAGGATATTAGACATGGTCATTTCAAGAGTTCGATTGGTCATTTGAGAGGAGATCTAGATGAAAGATTTGATGATAACTTTGGTGATTAAAGGGATGAGGAACATAGGTTGAGCACAAATGAGAGTTGCATTTATTAAAATAATGGACACATGAGAATCCCAAATGTTGATCAATTGAAGAATCTCCAAGAAGCCCAGCTGAAGGCATGAAACTCATCGCTTGTGGTAAGCAACCCACATAGGTTTGGGAATTTTTCACCCAACCTTCTATTTTTTGATACTTTTGCTAATTTTGACACTTTTCCAGGAGAACACACATACACACACTTGTTTTTAATAGTTTTAGTTTAGTTTTAAGATGTACAGGTGAAAATGGGCTGAAATGAGGAAAATTAGATGAAATTTTGACAAAGAATTCATGAAAAATCATTTTGGAACATGGAATTGGTGTTTTGATGATATTCAAGTTGAAATGAACTGCCCAAATACTCACCATGGTTGTGGTACCATAGAACAGCCATGGTGATACATTCAAATCAACAGAGAAATCAAGAAATTGAAAATTTTAAGAACAGACTCAACATGACCATGCAAGGCAACACAATTGTGTAGCTACCTAGTCAGAACAACTGTGAGGAGCGCCACGGCCATGCAAAAGGTGAGACAACACGTATGTGCCACATAGCACAGCCATTCTGTGGCCTGATCCAACACTTAAGTTAAGAATTTCCAATTTTTTCTTCAATTTCTTATTCACCCTTGCGTGAACAGAATGGTCGTTCAGGGGGCCAAAGCAATCGTACAACACCCTCCTTCACATTTTCCACCTCTGATTCTCCCCAAATCACCTCCGATCTACCCAAAATTAGTCCCATAACATTTCCTCTACCTCCATGCATCATTTCCACCCAAAATTATCCACAAAATCCACCTCTTTTCTACAATCCACCCCAGCACCCCATTCTTCAGAGAAATAGAAAATCCCAAATTTCTCCACCAATTTCAGCCAAAGATGAAGCAAATGACTAAGAAAGCCATATCTATGACCAAGGATGTGATTTTCTATTACCGTCGACCCAAGAACATCTCATCTTCAGCTTCTTCGGCATCCCTATCTCTTCCACCATCATCAATTGCCTCTGGTTCACATCGAGAATGACACCACATGGCGGCAACAGTGGGTCCACATGGCGGAGTCAATGGGTCCCATGATGGAGGAGTCCTTTGGATTACTTAGCAGAGCTGGTATGGTAGGTTGATAATTTGTTTCCTCCAGAGAAGCACCACCACCATCACCACCTCGGCCATCTACTTCAGTGGCTCGAGCATCGACTTGGACCCATCCTTTGGCATCTGCAACACCATGCATAGCCACAACTGAGAGCACCACGATGGCTACTTATAGAGGATGAAGATGAAGCAATGCCAGATGTAGAACAAGAGGATGCACCTGAGGCACATCATGAGGGAATACATGAGGGTAAGATCAAGAAGGTGAAGAATCCAAAGCACGTAGAGTTCTTGACACGCCACGTGATAGCCACTCGCTATGCTTTCAAGGAGACAATGGAGACCTTGGGTATCTTTGATTTTTTTAGGATATCTTGGAACCCATTGGGTTATTTGAGGTGCTGACCATAGTCAAGGAGACCTATGTGGAGCTTACTCAATAGTTCTTTGCAACTCTAGAGAAAGTCTCACTGGACACCATTAGTGTCACTTTGGGGAATGACACTTACCTTGTCACTCATCTTTTCTAAATAGCATTTTCACTCCAATTCCTGAGGCAGCAGAATTACTTGATCAAGGAAGCATAGATAGAGAAACCAAATGTGAACTATGCAACCATGTGGAAGAGACTTACAAGACAAAGCAACTTTGCAATGGGAAAATCAAAGAGAAGTCCAATTCACAATCTCATTTTGAGTCACATTCATAAGGTCTTGGCAAACACCATCTTTGCCCAGTATGAGAATCAAGGTAGTTGTACTAAGAAAGATCTCTTTGTGTTGGGATGGATGGTGTAGGGCAAGCCTATAAATTTGGTGTTGTTCATCATTGATCACATGAAGACCATCCCGTCCAAGAGCAAGAATCCTTTTATTATGGGAGAGATTGAGACTTAAATTTCTATAACCCTATAGAATGATGTATCTAGTTACACCAAGGCAGAAGGAGGGAAGCTCATGGACCTACACTACTTGACTTGCTCATCCATGTTTGAGTGATTGATTAGAATATTTTCTACCAGGTCAACCCTCCTTATGTAGGAGTTTCACTAGAGCTCCCCTACCATACCACACCTCTCCTAGATGGGTGTGGTCCATCTCTGGATTTTTTGGATATGTTGAGGAGGTGAGAGGAGGAGCATACTAGAGATACATGACAACATCAACCTAGAGATCTGCTTGAGGGACTTGGGGATTCATTAGAAGACAAATATAGGAGGAGGATATTTTAGGAGAGAGAGAGAGACGTGTAGGATGAGGCAACGAGAGGCAGAGACATCAAAATAGCCACAACATCCTTCAACAAATGTGTACGACATGTTGACTATGCATGCACTGCTAGAGGTCATTCATAGCACACATGATAGGATATTGAGGGCACATGAAGGATATCAGCACACCCAACATTTCTAGATTCCTACCTACCTCCACAGTCAGACTACTGAGGCACCTACTACATGTATCCTCCACCACAGGGAGGACCACCACCAGAGCCACCACAATGATCATCTACCCTATCACTCCCAGACTTTAGTGTCATGCTGAGGACAACATGGTTCAAAAGTTTGGAGTGGTAGGGTTGTATGCTCTTTTTCTCATTTCACTTTTGTTTCATTTCAACTACCATTTAGTTTTGTTTTCTTGTTTTGTTTTTTTTTTCTCTTCCTATCTAGATTAGATTTTACCGACATTGTATGCTTTCATATCATCTAGTTTACTTTCTTTCACTTTTTGCATAATTTTCAATAAATTTGCTCTTTTTTCCATGCATTGCACAACATGTAGACTTATGGTAATTTTTGCATGTTTTAACTAGGGTTTTCTTATTTCTTGCTTTATTATTCCATAATGGAGGCTTATATGTGATTCAAGGAAACTTGGTACTATTTTGGCCAATTTTGCCCAAATTTAGAATTTCTGGCCTAAAAGTGTGTTTTAACCTAATCTCTACTTTTTAAATTGAAAATGATGATTGTTAACAAATGTAAGTGATTTATCATGATTTATTGCTCAATGGCCTCAATCTTGACTTTTTTCATGTGCACCACCTCTCCCATGCTTGTGAATTTTTTTGTTGAATTGCAATTGAAGCAAGCCGCAAACGTTTAGAGTTTTGTGGAATCTCATGATAGAAATGTGAATTTAATATTGCACATTCATGTAGTGTGTCATTGCTTCATGAAATTGTTGGAGTAACTTTCATGCCGGAGATCTCATCTTTATGTCCATACTAGAAACCCCTCTTTGACTCACTTTTATTCTACCATCTTCTTACCTCTCCGCCTCAAGAATGGATGCCAAAGTGCTCACATTCAAACTTGGCCACCTCTAAAAGTTTGGGGTGTCCATATCCATACCCCACGCTTCACTCTCATCATCATATGCCCTGTCCACATCAAGGGCAAAGAAAAAGAAAAAAAATGCAAAAAGAAAATAAAAGATGATCATTTTTAAGAGCGTTTAAATAAAGAAAAGATCAGTGTGTAAAAGCACTCCAAATTCTTACTGCAATCCTTTCTTCGTTTTGCATGCCCATGGAGCTAGGAAAGGTAATACCTAGCTCATTTTGCCCATTTCCATACCCACATGGG
Source organism: Alisma plantago-aquatica (assembly GCA_963693085.1). NCBI lineage: Eukaryota > Viridiplantae > Streptophyta > Magnoliopsida > Alismatales > Alismataceae > Alisma > Alisma plantago-aquatica. The sequence continues at coordinate 100,982,486 of OY856411.1, forward strand.
TTACTTAGCGTGGACGGGCATATGAGATTGAATGCTTGAACAAAAAAAAGCAAAACTACTAACTTAAGACCTTTGCTACAATGAAACAGTTTACTTGGAGTGATATGACAACCATATGGAGTGATTGTATTTTCTATGCTCTATATTTGAAGTTTGCAGGCTCAATGATCTAATCATGATTGGTTTGTGAAAGGGGAGAAGCGATAGGTGGAATTCATGTACATAGTCATCATTGAGCCCATTTAGTCAATATTCACCTATTGCATTGCATTTGTCATTTCTTGATTGTGAAATAAATTGTAGAGAGATTGAGTTGGAGCATACTTGAGGACAAGTACATTTTAAGTTTGGAGTGGTGATGCAACCAATTTTAGGGCTTCATCTTCTGTCATATTGCATTTCAATCAAAGCTATACATGTTAGATTGCATGTTTTTCCCCTAATATGCATATTTTTATAAAATGCACTTATGGACATTATTTGCATGTTTTTTAGGCATTTGGACAATGCTTGGATGGAAGAGAGATAGGAGTGATCCTAGGGTTTCTCTGTCCTTTTAGAGGCCAAGAATGAAGTTTGAGGATCCCTCAACCTACCCCTAGTAGCCACAACTCCATTGAAGCAAAGATGTCTAAGAATGAACAAAGATCCAAGTCAAAGTGCTACAACAGAGACCACCATGACCGTGCTACATTAGAATGACCATGTTGGCTCATCCAAGATCAACAAAGTCAACTTCAAGTAATGCAAGAATCACAATAGTCATGCCACTCAGAATGGTCATGGTACATGGACCTAGAATGTCCATGGCACCTTGCACGACCTTGTCGCATCTGATGTAGAACAACCATGGAGCCAAGAACGGGTAGAGCATTCCAAGCCACCATGATCATGGTGACCACCATGGCCGTGGTACTCTTTCCCCACCACGGACGTGGTACTTCATGTACAAAATTGACCAAGTTAATGTGATTTTTCCCCATTTTACTTCACGGTCATTCCACTCCACCATAACCATTCTCACCCCACTACACCTTTGTTGTGGTGACCACCATGGTCGTGTTACTCACAAAAACCTAGCTACTTTTGCAATGCATCTCCCACTTTACCCCCACTTGACCTATTTCTTCCCCCACACCTATATATACTTAGGTGGTGGCTAGAGCACGAGATATGCCACCCCTAGCTCACTCCTAGCACTCCATATTCTCCCTGTATCCATTCCACTCCATTTCTACCTCCATTCCACTACATTTCACCATTTTCACCGTCCAAACCCTAGATTCCTAATGTTTTGACGGTATTCCACCATCATCCCATGCCCTTGCACCTTAGAATAAGGAGGAGTACATCTTGCATCAACTGAAGAGGAGGATTACTACATCTACACCGATCTCCATGGTTTCTTCTACCTCTTTCTCCCTTCTATTTGCATTTTACATTTCCATGAGTAGCTAGGCCCCTTGGGTGGGCTGTTTGGGGCCAAAAATGTTACTATGATACCTTGTTAGGGGAAAATGGTATGTAGACATTGTAATTTCATTTGCAATGATTATGTTCTATTTCTATCTCACTCTTCATGAATTTCTCGTTGGTTTGTGCTTGAAATCACCTAGGAATTTAGGGTAATTGCTTATATGTGTGAATTTTGGGATTTGCTCCTAGGTCCAATTCATGGATCCCGAGGTAGCAACCCATCCTAATACATGCTAATCAATTCTGCTAACCCCAGTTGAGAGATCTAAGTAGCTAGTTTATATGAATTTAGTGTGCTTAGCATGGAGCTTTCTCAAGGTTAGAATGTGGGTGATATGAGACCTAAAACATCACTTCTATTCCCATTACTACCCTCAACCCCTAATCACCCTAAGACCATCTAACCTAGAAACCTAGGCTTGTTTATACTCTAATTGAATTGCACCTAAACCCTAACCCAAATTAACCTCGTATGAGTAGTGGGAGGTGTTAGGGACTAGTTACCCTATACACAACCTATCCTATCCAAGGCCAGTAAGTAGTCTAGGGAAATTCATTAGACTCTAGCATGTTGTTTAGTTTGGTAATCTAAATGAAATCATTTTGTTCATATGTCACACCCAACCTAATTGATAAAAGCATCTCCCAATGAGCCCACACCCAACTTTAATGCATTAAAACCCTAATTACCTTGTTGCTCGACTAGTGTTAGTTTAGTTAGTAATTGACTTGCTTAGTTAGATTCCTGCCTTGTTCTTGCTTTGATCTTGTTAGTTAGGGTCTTTAATTGACCTTTTTCCATGTTTGCTAGCTTAGTGTAGTGTAGACTTCTTCTTACTTGCCCTAGTGTAAATTGTTCTTTTCTTTCCTTTCGCTATCTTTTCTTATTCACTAGAATTAACTGTCTAGGGTTAACTTAGGTTTCATTCTTGTATACTTTTATTCATTTTCTTTCTTGTTTTCTCAACCCTTAGTGTCATCAACAAATCACCTTTAAACACTTCAACCCTAGACTACGTAGTAGGAACCTAGCCCAAAACTAACCTAGCTCTTGGGCCCCCTTTTCTCAATGTGGATCGACTTTATACTTTCCACCCTCTTATACTATGGCACGACCATGTGTGCTTTCGGGTGTAGTGTTTTTAGTATAAGTAGGTGTGTAGGTTTAGGTCATTATAAATTTTGAAAGTAATCCACCCTTGTGTTGTTTGCTAGTGGAGTTGCATCTATTTAAATTCTAATTGAGTAGTGTGTAACACCATTAGAAGAAATGCACCGATCTTTCTAGCATCGCTGCTAGGGATAGAAAGAGCCATAGATAACTAATAGTAGTGGTATTGACTCTCCCATTTGGAACCTTCTTTTGACAGTTAACTTTTCTACATTTGAGAAACACACCACCTGCCAAACATGCCCAATGTAATTTTTTTCTGATATAATAATAGTCTTTAAGTGAATTCATAATATATTGTGCTTGAGTATATATAACATTATATACAAAATTGCAAGTGTTGAGAAAAATGGTCTTGCATTAGTAGAACATATCTTCTATTTTATGGGACTGGATAAGGCTTCCTCACACCTTACAGGTGATAAGATTCATGGTGATCCAATACCTGTCGATGTTCTTTGTGTGACTATTAGGCTTATATATCCATAATGAAAACATATATCACTACCATTTTGTCACCCTGAGAACCTCACCATAGGTGATGCATAAGGAGACATAGTTGTGTGCCGTAAAGGTAGAGTTATCTATGAGAATGTATGATAAATTTAAATTGCATTTATATTCGTGATTGCTTTCTATTTATGTATATAATTGGCAACTGAATTGGGAATAAATGAAGACCATAGTACCTAAGAAGCCCCCTATAGTTCCTCCTCTAGTTCCTCCTCCAAAGACTATTGTTACGACCCCACCTTTCGGTAACCCCCGATTAAGGGAGACCGAGAGGCCTAAGCCGCACCCATAATTTCCGGATCAAAGGTTCGGCATTTAACCAAGAACAATTATTAAATTTTAACAGACTATACTGGAAAGCTGTAAAAAAATAAAATTTTGCATACCTTTTGAAAATTTGGATCTCTAAACTTCTATCCACATATGAATTTCTACTCTACTAATCCTCCTTGTATTTCAATTCATGTATTTCTCAATATGACGATTTACTATTTGTCCTTTTGGCTTTGTACCTAAAATGCTGACAAACAAAATGTCGGTCAGCCGAAGCTGGTATGTGGGGGAAGCAATAATCGTGCAATTATACATAACAATGTATTGTAGCCAATTACCATTTAATAAACAATTTTACATTTTAAATATAACTGTGCGATCCATGCATTCCCTATCCTCTGCGCTGGCCCTGCAGTAGACCTGGATGCTACTTTCCTTACAGTAGATCCCCATTAAACCCCTCATGGTCCCACCTATAGGTGAACCAGTTTCTAGGGTTGAGTCACATGGCACTACCCGTAAGTAGCCCACTCCTTAACTCCTGGCATGCTAAAGGGTCTCATGGCACTACACTTGATAGCCCCATTTCTAACCCATGATAACCTAGACCTTACTCTAGGTTACCCCTTTTTAGCCTTTACAAGCCACAGAGGTGGATTCGGATCTAAGCCAGTTATATATACATTCATAGAGATAATCATAGTCACTTTATAGTTGCATGAAATAAAAGACATCCAATAGTTATTTTCAAGCAACCGATAGAATCGTTCGGGAATCGCAGTGAAACTAAAGCGATTATTCATAGACGTAACCACATACCTGTTCAGTAGATTTCTCAAGCTAATATCAATTCCAATTAAGAAAGCCATCTAAGTAAGTAGTTCAACCACACAATCAAGAATCCTGAAAAACACATGTACTCTATTTACTACACACTTTATGAAGATTCTTTCTATTTAACTTGAAATTGCATCCTAAGGTTTCCGTATCCATTTTAGGGTTTTCCTTTGCAATTAGGGTTTCACTTCATCTTTTATTATTATAAACCCTAATTTTGTACCATTACTCATAAACCCTAATTATCTCATCTATTCTTAAATATTAAGGTTATCTTAACAACATATAACCCTATTTTTGGATCCAAGGCATCATTAACAATTAATTAAGTTCATTAAGCCTCTTTTACATTAAAGCTATTGTTTTTATCCTTTTAATCCATGATAAGATCATTGTACACATTTATCATTAATTCAAAGTTCAATATAGTCTAATCACATATGAACTCGACTTGCCATAATTCTACCTTTTATTCATGAGAAAACCCTAATTACTACATTTAGGATATTTATCCAGAATTAAGGACTTTTATATTCAAATAACTTAGAACCATCATTTATCAACTTATTTTCACCTTTTTCAAATTATATATATGATCTTATCCTCTTTTTCCCTAAATTAGGGTTTCTAAATGTTTAATCATTCTCATATGGGGTAAAAACCCTAAACCATGCAATTTCACATCTAGATCAGGTTCGAATCTAACATTATCATTCAATAAGTTATTAATACTTCAATTAACCCATTAAGCATACTAGATTCAACCTTTAATCACAAATAGGGTTTTTAACTTAACTTTAATGCACTTTTCATCAACTTATTGTACTTTTTCAATTAGGAACGGAATCAATCTTTAATATCAGTTTTATTGGTTTCCACTCATTCTCTTGATCAAAATACATGTATTATTTGTATTTATCCGAGCTATGGTTTATGAGATATGAATTTTGCAAAATTATGTACTTTGGGCCAATCGGATTGCACCACATCACCAATTCCCATGCAACGTTGGCCGATTGCAAATATTTTGAAAAGAAGTGATTGCCCTTGACTTAAAGATCATTTATTTAGCACCCCGAGGGGTAGAATGGTCAAAAGCCAAGTCTTCTTCTTCCTTGCGCGAACCAGCGTTGCGGTCAATCTGCGGAGGCTCCTGGAGGTGCCTCCTCCTGTCCCTAAGGCCCAGGGGCCACTGGCGACCTGCGCCCTACCTCCGTCGCCCTCAGCTGTGGTAGTGGGGGTCCCAAGGAGTGACCATGGCGGCGGGGATCGGGCTGGTCAGGTCTTCCAGCCAACGTATGTGCATAAGCGAGAGTCCAAGGAGGTTGTTCGATCAACCTCGGATGTGGTGGGATCGCCAGGCCAACCTCCAGACCTCTTCATGGCCCTCCGTTCACTCTAGGGTTACTCTACCCTCACGATTAGGGTTTGGGGAAAGAAGAAGAAGAAGAAGGAGGGAGAAAGAATAGAAAGTTATGTGGGAGCCTCATGAACTCGACTTCGGGCTCTACCCCTTTATATAGGGGTGGAAAGCGAAGCCCTAGGTTGGCTATCCATGAGATCTAAGTCTCTCTCCTACTAGGAAAGTATATTCCTTCAAGAATAAGCAAACTTCTCTCTCTTTCTTATCTCCATAATATTCCTTTAATATTCTTTATCTATGAGATCTTAGAATTTCGAAAATCTCTTCTTTTATCTTCTTAGTACTTTGCTCTTTATTCTAATGGTACGAAATTCTATTTTCATTTAATAGAAAATACTTCCTTTTTAGCAATACCACATAATTCATTAATAATGCATCACATTATCCTCTTATTTTGCAATTTTGGTATTTTCTCTTACTTCTTTCTTCATTTGGACTCCATGGATCCCAAGAAACTCTATGATTTCGAAATCCTTTTTATTGGATACTCATTATCCTTCTAGATGCATCTATATGCATTATTTCACATTATCTTATTTATTTCTTATTAAAATATTTCCTTTTTAGGATTTCTCTTTATTTCTCTTTTTATTTTCCACATTGCTTGTTCCTTTTAAAGTTTTGAATCCTTGGGATATGAAATTCTACCAAGGATAACTCAATTATACCTCTTTTCACTTGTTTTCAATATTTTATCATTATTTTCAATTTGTTTCTTAATAAAGAAAAACTTAATTAATCTTTTCTTTTCTTATTGCACTCTTTATGTAACTTTGGACTCCTTGGAACCCAAGAGGCACGAAATCCCTCTTTGGATTGGCCTTCTAGAGGTTTCCACATTTTTCTTTTCTCAAATATTCAATTATTCATTCACTAATTGAATTTTCTTGTTATTTGGGCCCAATAGCCAATAAATCCCACAACACAAATCATTAAGGCTATTGTAAATGAAATCCATTGATTCCAAACAAATTATAACATTATTTGTTCAAATATCTTTAATATGAGAAATTACATTTCTCACCAAATGAACCCAAAAATTGGGGTTGTAACATCCTTCCCCTCTTATAGGAATTTTGTCCTCAAAATTCTATCAAGCAAGCAAACAATTCAGGATAAGACTTTTCCATGTCCATCATTGGACCGTATGTGGCTTTACCGTATACATGGTGCTTCCAAAGAACCCTTAGCATCACTTTTTTTCTGAGTTCTTTCACTCTGGCGTATATAAACTGCACAGGTGACTCAGGTCATTTCAGCCTCCCTTGGGGATCACTAGGTTCATTGCTATGCACATGGTCAGGGTACCTCACATAGTGCTCTAAATTGGACACCTAGAACTCATCATACATTTCTTTATCTTGAGGGGTAAGGTTAACCTTCTCCACCAATCCATCTCAATGGACCCATGTATCGGGGACTCGGCTTTCTTTGCTATAGCTCAGAGGGGTCGGATTTTCATGTCACATATTCTCCCACAGTGAACTGCATGTCAGTCTACTTTGCATCCGCTCACGACTCTTGTCGTCTCTAGGCTCCTTTCAGCCATTGCATGTGATCAAAGAGACTTCATCTACACGCACTGTGGTCCTTTTCGAACCATCACATGGTCCTTTCACCAACATCACCTTACTAAAGTGGTGACTGACACAACCTCCCTTACACAGCTTCCTTAAAACTCGATACTAGCTATGGTGGTTATCATCACATCTTTCATAGGACCAGAACTGTCTCTAGATATCACCCTGAATGAGCACACATGCTCTCATCATACCCTTTAGTCTGGATCATACTATCCATTAGTTAGAGGTGATAAATTGTACTAACATGGAGTTCTTCATGTTTCTACTCCCACCTTTTGGAAGGGAACCTTTAGATCAAACTCAAGAATCTTTGAATTCACATCATGGTGTAGTTGAACCATCTCTCTCATGGGTAGTTCAACCAGATCTGTCCCTTGACAAAACTCTTTCTTTCTCATGTCATCTAGATAAGATGATCTATCGTACCCCATATTACATCTCGACCTTCCTTGGTCCAGGGGAGACTTACAACATCCATACTAATGAACTCCCTTTCTCTTTTGGGGACTCTTTATCCTTTATATCAATGCACTGGGTTACTGGTGTTCGTCCTTCACCTATGGCTTGCATGACCATAAACCACATGCAACTTCATCTTAGGCATCTAAAGTACTACTATCACTTATTATCTTGGTAGTACTATGGTGTATGGCGATCTTCAATCATGATTTCATGTATGTAATGATTCCTCAAGATCGATTCCTCAGAAACCCTAAACCACTCTAGTCGGGGTTTCATCACCATCCTTTCCAAAGAATTGCATTTGAGATTCTACAACCATCCTTTCATTGCATCAAGGCCTAGGCTGGCTAACCAAACAACCATTAACTTGATCAATAGATTTTGTTACACCTGAGTGTTAGCCGACCACATCTCCTTTCCAAACTTAGGGTTAGCCTAACTACCTCTTCTAGCCTCTAGCCAAACTAGGCAGATATATCTCATCCATTACCACTTCACATCCTTAGGTATTAGGTAATGTTGATGACATACACCTCCATGTATTACACTTATTAGCTCATCTCATCTCTAAGCCTATCTTCATCGAGAAAACTCCGAGCCCATCCTCTTAGTTTTTGAATTCAGCCTTGTGTGACTCATAGCTCATGATAAAACATCCTCATAGGATGACCATATTATTCCTTTTATTGTTTGCAAACAGTTCATGTATCATTCACTCCACCAAGGTATGTTATCATCTCTATCCTCATACCTCGTAGCAACGTTCCAACTCGCATCATCTTTTATCCTTAGTGTATGACATGTGTACTGTCCTATCTCTCACTCCCATAACAAGAGGAAATAAGCATTTGGCAGCCGTCCAAATACAAAGTTCTTCCTTTCCACGAGTAGAGATGGTACATCCCACATTTCCAGTACACCTTCAAATCTAAGTTGAAACATGCAACATATGTTTCTACATCACAATCATCTTGATATCAGAATTACTTCCATGGAAAACTGGTCTCAAACCTACTAGGGTCCACACACAATCCTTGGTCATCTCCTCTAGGTCTATAGGGTGCCGACACTTTTGGAGTTATCCCTTTTCCCTCACGCATCCAGAGAGTGCCCTACTCATCTACCCTTTGGGTCCCATGAGTTCATGAAGGTGATCAATCTCCTAACCCATGGCCCTCAGACAATGATAGTTGTTACCTTCCGACCCTATGGTCATGTGCAACTAGGGAATTAGGCAACTCCTACTTCCATCAGTCTTATCCCTACCTGACCCTAGGATAGACTTAGGATTCTAACATAGTACATGTTCAACTTAGAACCTTACCCAAGCCTTCATCATCTCTCTCTACATTAATGGGCTGACTTCCATCCTTTCATAGGGGTCATGGTGACCTACCTACCTTGGTCAGGCCCCTTACCGGTTACCTCCATGGTAACACATCCACATGCACTTAGAGATGGATATCTATGGGTATATAGGTTCATCTAATACCATGTACTTTTCGCTTAGCTTCTCAAGATCCTATGAGACCTGTTTAGGTTAACTTAAACCAACAAAACTAGTATACACCCTACCATTGGGTCCCTCTCCCAGGATGGGAGGAAACTTCACCTCTTGCTAACAAAGGTCACAAACATCCTTATGTCTAGGGATTACATCCACATGAGCCTACTTAACTCTAGAAAGCTATTAAGGCACAAGTAGATCACCTACTGAACCATGCTAGGTCATACTTGTTCTCTTTCCTCAATGCTAGATCAAGATCATACCTGTCCATGTCATCAACTTAGCTATGAGGGGTTCGCCAAACACACCTTAAACTTATGGGGTTTCCCTTTCCTCTCAACATAAGAAGTACCATGCTCACTTCTATAGAAACTCAACTCTCATCATGAGCATTAGGTACACCACTTCCCCTCTTAGGCCTAGGAACCCTAGGTTCACTTTTAGGTATCCAACTGCATTCTCTATTTCTTAATCACGAATCAAGCACGCAAAAGGCATGACATGCACTTCTTGTCATCCTTCAACTCGAGCAACACTTAGAGTTGGGTCCTCCTTAGGGACCACCAACTAGGTATAACACCACACTACTGGTTACTTAAACCTCCTCAGGATCTAAGGCACTCTTCTTCCTATCTCAGGAGGTATACACCTATACCATAGGCACATAGGTACCGGAAGCCTCATCCTCTCTCTAGGGTTTGGTTCCTCTAATGGAAACCAAGATATCATCAGCCTCTAGGGATCGATCATGAGGCAACTACAATTATCCACTTAGGTCGCATCATCCTCAACTCCCTACTTTTCCTCATAACTCAGAGTCTAGGATTCCAACCTTCTTTCTTGGTTTCTTGCTCTCTCTCCAGAGTTAACCGTACAACTAACCTCACTATTAGAGGTCCTCTCTTTACGAAGGATCAACCTCAAAAGCATTCCCCTACCTAGATGAAGGCTATGTTCAACTTATGTTCGCTTAAGGTTATCCATAGCCCCTTATGCTTATCACATAATCTATCCATCAAACTCTTCCGGCCAGGGTTTCAACCTATTGCTCGCATTACTGATACATTCTGGGTGCCTATTATACCCATATAATCTCATGGGGTTTCCATAGGTTCTTCTCTAACCTCATCAATAAAGGAGATATCCTTCACTCTAACATGCACGACCCTTCCTAGGGTTGGGTTGCCATAGGTACTAGGTCATCCAACCTCTCATGGCTCATACATCATCCAAGGCATGTCCATCCAAACACCTGGTCTAACTCATCATGCCATCTCTCTCTCTAACCTTTACTTAGGGTTAGGGTTAACATCATCCTCAGAGGATGTGCTAGGTCTCTACTTGTAATGGAGATCTCTATCTCCAAGATTAACTCTCTTTATCTATCCTCCTGACAAGAAGGTATAGCCTCATGTCTCTTCTAAGGGCATGACAACTTATGTCATACGACCTAAGCATGTATCTATTCTTTAATTTGCGCTTAGTCTATTAAGCTTATGTCCATGACATCTTATTTACATACTTTTTCATTAATTTGGTGGAGGATTCCTTAGACCTTATTAACCTTACCCATACCTCAAGAGGGTGAGGAGAAGAGAGAAAACCCTAATCCTTAAGGTCCTTAACAGAATTTGTGATGAGAAGGGATGAATAAGATGAGAAAGTCTTAAAGGTATCTTATTTCAATTCATACCCTAAGACTTTGGCCAGGCATTCACACGGATCCGAGAGTCCTGATATTCCGACTAGTGGCGCGGAGGAAAATGTTGCCAGCCCCCGGTCGTGATCCTTTTCTAGAAACCTTCATCTTTCGAATAATCCTCTAATAACTCCCTTGGGTTCTATGGAGTTTGAAAATTTTAATAATTATTAATGGTTAAGTGAGGAACCTAGGCTCTGATACCAAATGTTACGACCCCACCTTCCGATAACCCCCAATTAAGGGAGACTGAGAGGTCGAAGCCGCACCCATAATTTCTGGATCAAAGGTTCGACATTTAACCAAGAAAAATTATTAAATTTTAACAGACTATACTGGAAAGTTGTAAGAAAATAAACTTTTGCATACCTTTTGATAATTTGGATCTCTAAACTTCTATCCACATATGAATTTCTACTCTACTAATCCTCCTTGTATTTCAATTCATGTATTTGTCAATATGACGATTTACTGTTTGTCCTTTTGGCTTTGTACCTAAAACGCCGACAAACAAAATGTCAGTCAGCCGAAGCCGGTATGTGGGGGAAAGAATAATCGTGCAATTATTCATAACAATGTATTGCAGCCAATTACCACTTAACAAACAATTTTACATTTTGAATATAACTGTATGATCCATGCATTCCCTATCCTCTGCGCTGGCCCTACAGCGGACCTGGATGCTACTTTCCTTACAGTAGATCCCCATTAAACCCCTCATGGTCCCACCTATAGGTGAACCAGTTTCTGGGGTTGAGTCACATGGCACTACCCGTAAGTAGCCCACTCCTTAACTCCTAGAATGCTAAAGGGTCTCATGGCACTACACTTGATAGCCCAGTTTCTAACCCATGATAACCTAGACCTTACTCTCGGTTACCCCTTTTTAGCCTTTACAAGCCACAAAGGTGGATTCGGATCTAAGCCAGTTATATATGCATTCATAGTGATAATCATAGTCACTTTACAATTGCATGAAATAAAAGACATCCAACAGTTATTTTCAAGCGACCGATAGAATCGTTTGGGAATCGCCGTGAAACTAAAGCGATTATTCATAGACATAACCACATACCTATTCAGTAGATTTCTCAAGCTAATATCAATTCCAATTAAGAAAGCCATCCAAGCAAGTAGTTCAACCACACAATCAAGAATCCTAAAAAACACATGTACTCTATTTACTACACATTTTATGAAGATTCTTTCTATTCAACTTGAAATTGCTTCCTACGGTTTCTGTATCCATTTTAGGGTTTTCCTTTGCAATTAGGGTTTCACTTCATCTTTTATTATTCTAAACCCTAATTTTGTACCATTACTCATAAACTCTAATGATTTCATCTATTCTTCAATATTAAGGTTATCTTAACAACATATAACCCTATTTTTGGATCCAAGGCACCATTAACCATTAATTAAGTTCATTAAGCCTCTTTTACATTGAAGATATTATTTTTATCCTTTTAATCCATGATAACATCATTGTACGCATTTATCATTAATTCAAATTTCATTATAGTCTAATCACATATGAACTCGATTTGCCATAATTCTACCTTTTCTTCATGAGAAAACCCTAATTACTACATTTAGGATATTTATCCGGAATTAAGGACTTTTGTATTCAAATAACTTAGAACCATCATTTATCAATGTATTTTCACATCTTTCAAATTATATATATGATCTTATCCTCTTTTTCCCTAAATTAGGGTTTCAAAATGTTCAATCATTCTCATATGGGGTAAAAACCCTAAATCATGCAATTTTACATCTAGATCAGGTTCGAATCTAACATTATCATTCAATAGGTTATTAATACTTTAATTAACCCATTAAGCATACTAGATTCAACCTTTAATCACAAATAGGGTTTTTAACTTAACTTTAATGCACTTTTCATCAACTTATTCTATTTTTTAAATAATGAACCGAATCAATCTTTAATATCATTTTTATTGGATTCCTCTCATTCTCCTGATCAAAATACATATATTATTTGTATTTATCCGAGCTACGGTTTATGAGATATGAATTTTGCAAAATTACTTACTTTGGGCCAATCAGATTGCGCCACGTCACCAGTTCCCATGCAACGTTCACCGATTGCAAATATTTCAAAAAGATGCAATTTCCCTTGACTTAAATATCATTTCTTTAGCACCCCAAGGGGTAGAACGGTCAAACGCCAAGTCTTCTTCTTCCTTGCGCGAAGCAGCGTTGCGGCCAATCTGCGGCGGCTTGTGGAGGTGCCTCCTCCCGTCCCCAAGGCCCGGGGGCCACTGGCTACCCGCGCCCTGCCTCCGTCACCCTCAGCCGTGGTCTTTGAGGTCCCAAGGAGCTACCATGGCGGTGGGGATCGGGCTGGTCAGGTATGCCACCTACAGCCATGATGCAGCCCTCCAGCCAACGTATCTCCTTAAGCGAGATCCAGGGAGGTTGTTCGATCAACCTCGGATGTGGTAGGATTGCCAGGCCATCCTCCAGACCTCTTCATGGCCCTTCGTTTGCTCTAGGGTTACTCTACCCTCATGATTAGGGTTTGAGGAAAGAAGAAGAAGAAGGAGGGAGAAAGTAGAGAAAGTTACATTGGATCCTCATGAACTCAACTCTGGGCTCTGCCCCTTTATATAGGGGTGGAAAACGAAGCCCTAGGTTGGCTATCCATGAGATCTAAGCCTCTCTCCTACTAGGAAAGTATATTCTTTCAAGAATAAGCAAACTTGTCTCTCTTGCTTATCTCCTTAATATTCCTTTGATATTCTTTATCCTTGAGATCTTAGAATTTCAAAAATCTCTTCTTTTATCTTCTTAGTACTTGCCCTTTATTCTAATGGCACGAAATTCTATTTTCATTTAGTAGAAAATACTTCCTTTTTAGCAATACCACATAATTCATTAATAATGCATCATATTATCCTCTTATTTTTCAATTTTGGTATTTTCTCTTTCTTCTTTCTTCATTGGGACTCCTTGGATCCCAAGAAACTCTATTATTTCGAAATCCTTTTTATTGGATACTCATTATCCTTCTAGATGAATCTATATGCATTATTTCACATTATCTTGTTTATTTCTTATTTAAATATTTCTTTTTTAGGATTTCTCTTTATTTCTCCTTTTATTTTCCTCATTGCTTGTTCCTTTTAAAGTTTTGAATCATTGGGATGCGAAATTCTACCAAGGATAACTCAATTATACCCTTTTCACTTATTTTCAATATTTTATCATTATTTTCAATTTCTTTCTTAATAAAGAAATACTTAATTAATCTTTTCTTTTCTTATTGCACTCTTTATGTAACTTTGGACTCCTTGGAACCCAAGGAACCCAAAAGGCACGAAATCCCTTATTGGATTTGCCTTCTAGAGGTTTCCTCATTTTTCTTTTCTCAAATATTCAATTATTCATTCACTAATTGAATTTTCTAGTTATTTGGGACAATAGCCAATAAATCTCACAACACAAATCATCACGGCTATTGTAAACGAAATTCATTGATTCCAAACAAATTATATCATTATTTGTTCAAATATCTTTAATATGAGAAATTACATTTCTCATCAAATGAACCCAAAAATTGGGGTTGTAACAACTATATTACTAGCTTGTACTACAAAGGAACTATTCAGCTGACTAGGTGTTAAGTGCAAGAGGTTGGTGTTATGGATAGACAATGTTGAAGAAGGTCGACTATGATGGTATGCATTCAATAGGGCGTTACAAGGAAGTAGCATGATACTATTGTATTCTTGACACATATTCTGGAGCTATTTAGTTATGATTGGTTGAATGCTACTGTGATAGAACATTGGATATGGTGATATATGAATCCTTAAGTACTTCAGTCTATATATGTGAAAATATATGTTCAATTATTTTCTAATATATTAATCCATAAGTATATTTTGTAGCTACTTATATGCGTTGAGTGACCAATTAACATTAATGAATGTGGAATTTCTAGTTCCATCATTCATTAGTTATGTAGGTAGAGATCAACGTCCTATAAGAAACTACTTCTCTAACACATTTAAATATTATGATACTGGGGAAAGAATGTGATTATAGATCCTTTCAATGTTGGCTATATTTTAGGCTATTGCTTATAATTTTAACGTATGAATTATATATCATTGTGGAATTTGAGTTTTCTTTTGTTTGCCTTCTATTTACTTAGTAAAATGGAATGGGAGTTGTTTCCAATTTCCCTTGAGACATTATCTATGTATTATCTTGATCCTTCAATTGGAAAAATAGGGAGTGGGGGACAAATAATGAAAGTGGCCATCATAGCATGAGTAATATTATTTGTTAGCATATATCAATGTTTACATCATTACATGACTATTTATTAATTCTATTAACTAAATTACTTTAATTGATAAGGGTTAAAAGCATTTAAATAGGTCATAGGAGAGATAGACAAAAAAGATAATATTAACGTGGAAGAATGTTAAGGTAATTTTTGGACTCCAATGCATATTTATGCCAACTATGCTTTATTTTTTTATTGATGTTTTATATAACTATAAATTTATAGTGATATATACAAGATAATATTTGGGCATGAAAATACTACATAATATGGCATATGTACCTCATTGTCAAACAAGAGGCACTAGATATCGATCATCTAGCAAAGGTATTCTATATAATCTTAAATCACAAGTAAATAGTCTCATTTGATAATATAAAAAAAGAAATCAAACTTGAATTGTGTCATTTTCTTTGCACTTGTTTGACACCGTAAAGCCCTATAAGAAAAGAGTTGGATGAGATTCGATAAGTGTGGGCACAATCCTTCATCAAGGAAGTCAATTTTTTGTTTAATTGGGATAAAAAAAGATGTTTGTAAAACTTTCATGCCATGATTTCTGTATATATGTGTTGGTAATGACTTTTTATTTCTATATATGAGTGATTCTAATGACTTTTTTCAACTTTAAATTTGATATAAGTGAATAATTGGTGTATATGTGATTGTGGTGTGTATATATGCATATGTCTGAATGAAGAAGATAAATAAATACGAAAATAATTACAATTCTATGTGTGGATGAGAATGAAATTACATGTGTTTTCCAAATCGTGTTGTGCGTATGTGCAATAGAATGTGATAAATTTTATGTTAAAAATAGGAATTTCATATCTATGATAAATTTTTGGATGTGAACTCATATTTGTGTTTGTTATTACATGTTTTGTAGGTACAAATGTCCTATTGTTACGTTGAACACATGATGGAACCATATGTTCAAATGATCTACAGGTCTTGCATCCTACTAAAAAATTAGACAACAAGTCTATAGACCTACTATAAAAGAAATTCAAACTTTACGATGAATATTTGTCATTGATTTCTCAATAAAACTGATGTCATGTTTATCCTTTTTAGTTAAATTTTTTACTGAGAAGTAAGTGCATTATCTGTTTCATTAAGGAACTAACAACATAGATTTTTCTTCAACATTGACTACTTCCTTCCAAGTAATGACTATAATCCCAAAACAATCTTTAAATTGTTGTTGATATCAGATTATGTCGTTAGTTTCTTTCTGTTCAATTGACAATACATGGATATTGTCACCTCAATTTTGCATTTCATAGAAATCGACATTGGGTATGTGTCATGAGTTCTCTCTTACCTTAGAAACTGACATAGAAGGTCCTTAGTTATAGTGTCGCCCACTTAAGTGTCAATACATAATCGACATCAAAGTTATAAAATAATCGACTCTACATATAGTATCCATACTAGTGGTATGAAAGTTATCTTCAAATTTATTGCTTTTATATTACTAGTTTCTACTTTCATAAACATTATTAATTACTATATCAGGAGAAGAGTCATAACTATTAAGAAACATGTAATTATAAGTGCCTAATCATTTCAGTTATTATATATCATAACCCTACTACTTTAGTCAAGTTGAGAAAACATATGAGTAGTGAACATGACACTTCCTCCATTAACATGTTTTTGGTCTCTCTTCCCAAATATTTTGTCATATGATAGGATACTTACAAGTTTCAATAATTTTTGTAATGGAAATTGTAATGCTCGAGACCATTGCTCAAGTCTTTAGTAGACAGAAATGATGGTTGGTCCCACAAATAACCACTACTTTTTCATCACTTACACATTTCCTGGAATAAACGACATGTTAGATCACCCATAAAAGTACTAGTTTCACACAACCATGAAATAATTGTGTTAGTCTACTAGAAAAGGAAGTGAACCTTATTGATATGGGAATTCTAGTCATACTTTATTAGATTAGTTTATGTGAGGCCGAATATGTTACTTTCTCCCCCACTTGGACTCTTGATGTCCTCATCAAATCTCAACTATATGGTCTGATAATATTTCCTCACATTAGTGTAGACGCAGAATGTCCCATGTGCTAATCATGGATACTAGGTGCAAGGGCACCTCCATCACAACAAAAACACTATGTAACATGCCAGGAATACACATCGAAGATTTTCATTACACATGCCAATGTGGGTCTCACCTACTAGAAGGGAATTAGTCTTTGATGGAATTTGTATTCCCTCCCTTCCCTAGGATCTTGTAGTTTTCTAGGAATGATTACTTATCCCCAAAACCATCATTTGCCTAGTTCCCTACATTGTCCTCACTCATGAACATTCTAAGATCAACATCTTGACATGTCATCCATCCTAGGACCTCCGTGTCTATCATGCTTTGTTGGTGGTTTGTCATGAGTTCTAATGATAAGATTATTGTAATGGCACACTTCGTAATTTATTTTGTTATAAATTAAGGCAAGTCCAACTATTATGCTTCTTCAATATGAGGTAATTAATAAATATAATAATTACCTAAGAATGTATGAGTCAATGACATGCCATTTTGGGTTGAGGGAAAGAATATGAGACAGTGTGTATGTCAAGACTAATTATTATTTCCCATGTCCCTAGTCAGATATTATTGTAAAATAAAGACAAAAATAATCCATTTATACTAGTATGTGTACTAACTGGTGACTACATCTCATTAATTATTATATAGGATATCAAGTAAAACACATATCTACATGTTTACCAAACAAACCCTACATTAGTATGATACATGAAATCCATGAATGGTATTTAGAATCATATGTCGATGTGACAGAGGGGATTGGGATTTTTAGACCTAAAGTCACTACATTGATCATATATTGTTCAATGTATTTTGGAACTACTCAACAAGACCTTGAATAAGGGTAAACATTCAAGTAGTGCTTTGGTCCACTATGACACATGTAGACGATTGTGAGTGATGTAAATGGAATTTGTCCCACCTATTAGAATGATATCTAGACCACTTGATGTGTAACACTAGGAAATGCATGTCCATGCTTATCTGACTCAATATACCATATAGATCTCACATGTACATCAAATAGTCTACTCAAGATCAAGGAACAAAGATTAACAATAATAGTAATACCTTACCATGACTCACATTCAATATGGGTATCAAAGACAAAGGGATAAGATTCATCAAAAAAACTAGGTTGAGGTTATTCTCCAACTTCTCCACTTACATTGTTGGAAAGGAAGTATTTATAGATACCAATCATTGTATCTGAAGTCATACTATGATTACATACATCGCTACCAGCAGAATATAGAATGTATAGGATCACACACATAGGATGCACATGGAAGATGAGATAATCATGGATACAAGCTTAATTGGTTACTAAAGGCTTTAGGTAATCAACTAAATTATTGATAGTGTGATTTGATGTTTAGTCGGCTGATTGGAAAGTTCAATCGTCATTTTGGACATACCACTCAATCAACTGAAAAGTCAAGTTTGTTGATTGAGCTGAGATCAAGAAAATCAATCTACTAGATAGCCTAGTCACTAACTAGATAAGATCAACCAATCATTCAATTGGGAAGTCCAATTGGCCAATTTGACCAGATTACTAAATAAGTTGATAGATCTAAAATGCTCTGACACAGTCTAGTAAACATATTGGACTGGATATTTTGTCGATCGGATGTCCATGAGCAGACTTCTTGAAAGTAGTCGTTGACTTTTCATTTCCAAGAGTTTATTAGAAATCCAATGTCCCTGTCTCTCCTATTTAAAAGGCCATGACCACCTTGATAAAATTACAAATTTTGATACATGAACGTTAGTTGTAAACACCCACTAGGATAGAGAGAGAAGAAGATAAAGTACTATCCTAGGATGTTTTCTATGAAAAGGTTGCCTCTATCCTACTTATGAAAAGGGTGCCTCTATCCTACTTTGTTTAGGTGTAGGATGTGGAGTTCTTATTGTCCACATGAGCAAAGTAGAGATAATGATGTTTAACGCCTGTGTTGGGAGATGTCATAAAACATCATATGAGTACTTCCGCATGAACAAGTATTCTTGTGAGGAATGTTTCTAACTCTACTTTGTTGCAAGGAATACCACGCATACCTCCTTACCAATATATTGGTGTTGATGAGATATACTTATGGGAAACATGGATAAATTGTTATTGATTTATTTACACATGTCCCCTCCATTTATATCATAGCATGGCATATCACAAAGTAACTATTGATGGACTATGAATGGTAAGGTCTACCTTGCTGATTTTGGTGGTCCAATAATTTCTTTTAAGATAATTTTATGCCAGACCTAAAATTCTAAAAGATGTTCCAAATTTGATATGTGTACACTCATCTCATTGTGAGAATTGAAATACAATGCTTTGGCCCACTTCCCAAGTATCTAATAGAGTTTCAAGAATGAAGACTTGATGAACAGACCATGGCAAGTCTTGGCTACACAATTTACCCTTATTCACACACAACCCATGATCAACTTCCAAAGAGGAAACACATCCTACTCTTAACTATTGGGTTCGTAATAATGTCCTCCCTAAAATGCAGGTGCACTTTGGTGATATGTATAGTCTAATGATTCAGCTTGAGATCATTTTATCTAAGGCGTCAAATCCCAACATGATACAATCTCCCCCAGGGAGATTGTTGACACCCTCATCAAAGATCAATTATATAGAATGAATATCTATAACCCACTTTGGTGTTAACTAAGAATGCTCAATGTGCACCTAGCTTTTGATAATGCCTACTAACGCATGGGTGGCTCCATAACCACATATATGTCCATCCAACATGCCTCTATCACATGACTCAGGACTGGAATGCAACATGCTCATGTGGACCCCATCTACTATAGGGGGTTTTTCGCCGATATCTGTATAGAAGATATGCCTACAACCCAAAGATTTAGTAGAGTTTTGGGAATGATCATTGGACCCATAGAATAATGAAATCCAAGGTTGAACACATTGTCCCCACTCATGTATATCTTGGTATCAAATTCCTGACAGGTCACCTATCACGATAATAATTTGGATTGATCACACTTAACTCTAGAATTCATAGTGATAGGCTCCATTAAAAGGAAATGCACCTTGGTGATATGGATAGTCCAATCATTTAGTTTAGGGTGATTATATTTAAGGCCTCAAATCTAGGGATATTTTATAGAATAATAAAGAAGTAAATATATATGATTCATCCATGACATGTTGACACATTGATCCAATTGTGTTTCTAATATAATTAAGTTGGTTAGTATATATAAAGGTTGAATAAGATATGGGAGTTCTTTACCCCTACCTCATGATAGAGCATTCACTATGCGTCATTGTAGGAACATTCAATTGCATGTTACATTTTTTTTGAACGTGAAACTGTTGCTATTAAATTGATAAAATCCATACGACATATACATAGAAGAGAAATCTAAGCAAGCTCAAGAGCCAAGGAAGAAAGAGAACAACCACCTTAAGCAGATGGGATTGGATATAGAAAAGACACTTCAGCCTGGATTTGTCCCCGACGATCTCCCCAAAGGTGCTTTTTACCAGAATCAAACCACAATCCTGGGTGGCATCTATAAAGAATATGACTCAATCTCAATGTTGGGAGCAAGCAAGATTGTAATCAACGTAAACACCCATCAACTTTAGTAAAGCACAGATCTACAAAAAGGGACACCCATAGAAACTGATAACAGCAGAAGATAGAGAGGAAACCCCGATCATGACCGAAACACTGACGGAAAAAGATAGGGGGGAAACCCTGATCAAGGCCGAAACATTGGGGGAAACCCATCACTCGAAAACCTTCACACCGGAAGGACTAAAAACCTTATTCAAAGGACTAACATAAAACACCATTCCGACGTTGAAACTGGCAGAGAAAGTTGCCATACTAACAACAACTTGCATGCAAAAACCCAAACATGAACTACTGAAAGGGGGGAGCTTGATGCCGCCAGATTTGTAAGGAAAACAGATGCCACACCACCTTCTATCTGGCTAGAGACCTAGTGGAAGATCGGAGCTGAAGCCACACCTCGCTACCCATCGCCCAATGCCGCTCAGGCCGAGACTAGAGTCTGGCACTCCACACCGCCATAGCAAGAAGAGAAAAGGATGGAGGAGAGACAGTGGACCGCCAGCCTTAGATGGAACTATAGGAGATCAAGCCGAGCCAAAGCCCTGGGGGAGCAGGGTGACATCCGTCGGCCGTCGAGACCCCCTCCAGCGAGCCCGAGAGACACAAACTTGTGAGCCATAGATCACACACCCTATCGTTAGAGGGGAAAAATAGGAGTGGACACCCAGTAATTTTACATGAAGTATAAGAAATGTGCAAAAAGAGAAGAGTAAATCATAGAGGTCCAATATAAAACAAAAATATGCCAAGGAAAATATTTCTTGGGATATTGTGCAAAATTTGTAACTATTTAATCTGTTGTGCTACATATGACCGTTGGTTCTTGAAATATCTCATTTTGTGTAATGTGTAGAAAACTTTCACAGATCAAACTAAGGGTTTGACACTTTTTATTTTTTATATGTGCAATATTTATTTTACAATTATTATGTTTTACTACATATGTAAGGGGATTGATATATAAGACACAACCCACACCCAATTTTGAAGTCATCTACACATGTGGACAAAAATGTCGTTTCATCTCACAACCTTTGATAAGTTTCATGTAGAGAAGATAGACAATGGAGATGAAAGAGAGAAAATGAGGAAGAGGAAGGATGTGCTACAAGTTCTACTTGACAAAAAATAGAGGGAAAGAGATGACACCCCCCCTTTTGTGAGAAAGAAATAAAAGGGAGTTATTTGGGAGGAAGGAGAAAAAATTACTAGGTATTAGGTAATCAAATATTTGATAATTCTTACACATGAATTACAAAAATAATAAATAAATAAAATCATGTAGTTTGAACTTCATATTTGTTAGTAAAATTTGTGTATCAGTTTAGCTTCTTAGGCCAATTGTATCTACAGATCCTATGACCATGTAAGTAAACTTAAGTGAGGATTGATTTACCCACATAAGTGTACCCATGCATCTTTTAACTCATACATATAGGAGACCAATAACATCTTCACATACTATGTGATTATTGATATTACATTCTACATGGTATGAGATGCAACAGCCTAACCATATCCATTCCTTTACCCTCCCTCCTGCTTTGCTTTCTCCATTCCTAGATGCTTCCAGTACCACTAGATAACCCTCAAAGGCAATATTGACAATCCCAGGTTCAGTCTTTACACTTCAAATCCAAACCATTGAGTAGGTTCATTCAAAAAGAAAAAAAGGCATAGGTGATTGAGCAGTGTATTTGATGTCCAAGTGATTTGATTCATACACAAGTCCATGGTCTAGTCTCCAAATTTGTGCAAGTCCCAGATTCCCAGTGGAACCTAATGGTAGATTGCTAGTGTCAAATTTCTTCTTATGACTATGTTACATGGGATAGTGTCATCTTCTATGGCACTAGTGTTGTGTTCTACAACACCACTCACCCATAATTATCTCCTCGTTTAGTTGACTATGCATGCTTGTCTCCATTTTCTATCTCATCTCCTATGCATCGATGTTTGCTCATGAATCATTAAAGTTCCTTAAGAACAACAATTATTTCAACCCCATTAGACTTTATATGGTGGAGTAATTGGATTTCTACTATTGTGCCACCTTTCAATTAGGATCAGGTGTCTGTGTACCACAACAAAAAAAATCTTAATACAAACCACATTTTAGTACATACATCACCAAGAATTAGAGAACGGTCATCATCTTATTCCCTTCATGTGGTTCCCCTAACCACATGGTTGATTGTGTTTATTTTAATTAGGGATATTGTATGATGAATATCCCAGAGCATATATTGCTACAATTTTTCCTAATAAGCCAATATATGGGTAGTGTGTTGTTTCTTCCTACAACACCTATATATTTGTGGACTTTGTTCTATCAACTTTTCCTTTATATCGGTAGCGCTTCTTTATCATATATCATTAATATATACAAGTAGTTCTTTGTTTTATATCATTCCTTCATCCAAGTACCATACTTTTTGTATTCATGGATGAAAATAAAATAGTCCTAGTGTTATCTACAATGACATTTCTCAAGTAACTGATGTTAAACCCAATGGTGATAACTTCTTGCTACGAATGAATGATTTCCAAACATTCTAGAAACCCATGGGAAATAAAAAGTAGTAAAAGAATCTACACATAATTAACTTGATAATGTATGGGTCACATGAAATAGCCAAGTTCCCTCCTATATTTGGGGATGTATCAATCTTGATGATTACATTGGTCATAGTAATGCAAAACTTGTGTGAGAATAAATGAATCACTTCTACATGAAAGAGGAAAATTCTTTGCAATTATACAGTGCCATGGACATGACTTACTCTAAACACCAAGGTGATCGCTCCTTATCCAAATATTACGATTATGTGAAATCTCTTGTAAATTAGTTGAATTTTTCTCACTAACCACCTCTATAGAATTTACCTAAGTGTGAGATACTCTCATTATTGGGTTATTCCTCAATGATCTTCATCACCAGTATACTGCAATTAGGGAACTTATTGTTGTTGGAACAACTCTCCCATCTGTGGATGAGGCATATGCAGACCTACAATAGGTCCAGATAGTTCCTACTCTAGTCCCTCCAAGTAAGGTGTTTCAATCCCAAAACACATTGAATACTACTGCTAAGGGACACAGACGTGGTCGTGGTACACTTACTAGCCCATGACAAAAATGTACTTGCAGGGGCAAGCTAGGTTATATTAAGGATGTGTTTCATTCCAAGCATAGATACCTTGCTCAATATGGTAAATAGTGTGGCAGGGGTTATAAAAACTTTTCTTGAGCTTCCACACCAACCATCAGACAGGGTCCTCGGGCAACAATTGTGACATCTAATCTGACTCGACATCCTACTCATGTCTTGCTGACAAAGGAGGACTATGAATGTCTTCGTCAAACTACACACATGTTTGGTGAGTGTCCTATTCACAACAACATTGCAACATCCTCCTTTGACTTCATGAAATGATTGATTCTCATTTTTCTATGCCAATGAATATTTTACACACCGATTATTCCCTTCAATACTCTCAATGCAAATTTTCCTTCTTTTGCCAGAATTTGGAAATCATCCATCATTGTTCTTGTACCCATTATGCACTGAATTATGGTATTGTGAGTGTAAAAAATATTCATCTTCTTGACATTACATGCTCCTTATCAATCATGCAAATCTCTAAACAAATTGTGCATGGATGCTATCCTCACAACTTGATTCTTGAATAAACTATTTTCTTTACAATCTCAGGTTTTTAGATGTGTTATCTTTGTTTATATTTTTGACTCTAAGGCCAAAAAATAATCCCTTCATGAAATAATAATGGTTTTCTTGGGATACACTTTATCTCATAAAGGGTACAAGTGTCTCAATCCCAAATCTAGTCGCATTTATTGTATGGAAATATGACATCAGAATAGGTAGTGGAAGCAAAAAATTTATTGATATATTTCCCATTAACCAGTGGATCACGTCAATAACTATGTTATGGGAAGGATGGTTTAATGAGGATATACCTAGCCCTGGAGCAAGTCTAGTGGCAATCCTCATCTATGTGGTTATGCACTCTTGGATGGTGTTTGTGCGACTCTCGTTCTTCATCATGGATGACAGACTCGGACAATGTTAGCAGTAGCTCCTCCACATACTTTAGGCTGACGATGCCCTCCTATAGATGGGAAAAGTCCACCTCACCTCTAGAGAAGTCCACATGGACTAACTAGAACTCCTACCATCCTGCTAGAATGGACAGGAAGGAGATGCCCCTCCTACTGGTGTACCAGTCACTAACCTACTCTCTCACAACAATGATCCTTAGTTGTTCTCTCTCTTGCTATCCCTCCCTAGTCAGGTAGGACTTGCTTGGGCTCTCTTAGTTACCACAACCAGAGAGGAAAACCATTGTCAGAGAAATTGATTCTCAATTGTTTGTGTTGTGTTCTAGGAAGCCTTAAGTACTCCTATATTTATTGGAGGGGTTTGCTCAGGGTTCCCAGTCTGTGCAGGAGTGGAAGGGACTGGAAGATCATGAACTTTTACAACCTACAAAAATTGAAATGGTCATCTTGCAACCGAGACGGTCCTTTCACATGCGAGATGGTCGTTTTGCTAAACGATAGAATCATTTCGCCAAGTTTCCCAATCACATATGAATTGGAAATTTGAATAAAATAAATGGTCAACACAACATAAACATTAATCCTTGATGCAATTGAATTTCTCAATGAACCAGTCATATCGCTCTCGTGAGTCAGTCGTCTCACGACCAGGAAACGGTCATTTTGCTAAGCAAAATGGTCATTTTTCTCCCCAGTGCAAGCACAACTTAGCCAACTAAGTTCTAATTAGCGTGAGATTTCAAACGACCATCTCAACACTTGTGTCGATCATCTGGAAGTCTAGTTAGCTAATTTGTTGTGTGAATTGAGTACCTAAATACTTTAGTAATCAACCCTATAATCATTCATGATTAAACTACTCTTCTATATGAGTTCCTATGTGTGTGACCCTATAGGTCCCATATTATGTTGGTGGTGAATGTCCATAACAACTTATGACATCACAAGCAATAAGCAGTGCCTAATCACTCATCATTGCAACCCAAGTAAATGTTGGAGAACAAATTCAACCTACAATCTATGTATGGTGTTAGAGTACTTGTATAGTTCCTTTGTCACTGATATCCAGATTGAACTAGAGGCATGGAGGAGTCATCCTCATAATCATTCAATCTTGCTCCTTGAACTAGAGCAGATTGTCTTACCTAGATAAGGTTTCCATGCATCACTCTTATGGTAGGTCTTTCTGATAGTGTGTTCTCTAACATGTATTTGTGTTCTGAACTTGATATCATTATATCATGACTAATGAGATTATGTCATCAAACAACTCACACTCTAATCTTATGTGTTATTTTTGTCTATCTACCTTCCACAATAACAAACTGTTTAGGGACATAATGAGAATGTATATACTCTTAACATTTGTATGATATCATTCATCCAAGTCACATACTTGAAGACATATGTCATTGTGTAATATTATTATCTAGACATTTATTATGGTATTTCATTATTTCATAACTAAAAAAACAAAATAATTTTGAAGCTTGCCATTATTATTAATCAAATCATTTACAAGTTATTCCATTACAATCATCATATGATTGGCTCTTTGGGCATATACACCGAAAAACTCCCACTTGCACTTAGAGACAATCACCCAAAAATTTCATCCAGAGTGACCTAACGTGACCATCATGCTTCTGCCGTAAAAGGGAATCAGTCAAGTGGTCAGTAATATTGTTGGTAGTTGATACTCTACAAATATTTACATCTCCTCGATGTATGATCCCTCATATGAGATGAAACTTCCTTTGTATATGCTTAGAATGTGCGATCTGGGTTCCATAGATTGTGAAATAGCTCCATTGTTGTTGCAATATAGTTAGATTACGTCGTTGATGCTCAGAATGTCTCCAAGTCCAAAAATGAGCTTCATGATCCATATAATCTCATTTGCTACATTCGATGTAGTGATATACTCAGCCTCTATTGTAGATTCGACAATTGTATCTTACTTGGAACTCTTCCAACGTGCAGCTCTATTGTTTAGGTAAAATATAAATACTGATTGTGATTTGTAATCATCTTGTCAGTCTGGAAGCATGCATCAGTGTAACCTTTTACCACAAAATCTTCCTCTCCATCGTAGACCACAAACTGATCCTTAGTCCTTATCAAGTACTTGAGGATGTTATTCACGGTTGTCCAGTAAGCATCACATGGATCTCACTGATATCTACTCATCATGTTCAAAGAGTACGAGACATCGGGATGGGTGCACACCATTGCATACATGATAGATAAATTGTTGATTCATATGGAATCATACTCATGGGCCCCCTTTCTTCACATGAATGGGGATATTAAACTTTAGATATGGTAGCTCCATGTACCATGGGTAGGTTTCCTCTCTTTGAGTTCTCCATGATGAACCACTTCAGTAATTTTTCAATGTAAGTGCTCTGACTTAGTGCATGAATCCTTCTTGATCTATGTCTATATATCTTTATTCCCAAGATGTAGGATGTTTCTCCCAAGTATTTCATAGAAAACGTATTTCCTAGCCATGTCTTTACCGTTTGTAATGTAGGGATGTCATTACCCATAAATGGTATGTCATCCACATACAATATGAGGAATACAACCATGCTCTCACTAACCTTCTTGTACACACAAGGTTCATACTCATTTTGAATAAAGCCAAACTCTTTGACTATCTCATCAACAAGGATTCCTGCTCTAAGATGCTTCCTTCAATCATAGATTAACCTTTGTAGCTTACATATTTTATTTGCATCCTTTGGATTTATAAAACCCTCAGGTTGTGTCATGTACACATCCTCATCAAGATTTCCATTAAGTAATGCGAATTTAACATCCATATGCCAAATCTTATAGTCATGATAAGCTACAATAGCAAGCATGATCCTGATGGACTTAACTATGGTCACTAGAGAAAAGGTTTTATCATAGTCAACACCTTGAACTTGTTTGTATCCCTTTACAACCTACCCTTATAGGTTTTTACTTTATCATCCATCTCTATCTTCTTCTTGAAGACACACTTGCACCCTATGTGTTTTACCCCTTTATGTGATTCCACCAAGGTCCATGCCTTGTTGGCATACATGGATTCTAGTTCAATCTCATGGCCTCAAGGCATTTCTCAGACTCTAGTCCCTTAACAGATTCTAGATAGGTCGTTGGTTCATCAAATATGACCAACTCACTACATACCTAAGTCATAACATATCCAAATCGCTCAAGTTTAAGTTGTGTCCAACTAGATCTATGAGGTTCCTGTGTTACTTCAGGAATTTGAGATTCTACAACACTTTATGATTTTCTTTCTTCTTTTGTACGTCTATTGGTTCAATGTTCTCTTGTTGGTTTGGAACCTCTTTGAGTTCCACTTTCCTCCCACTAATTCCTTTGGAATTAAATTCCTTCTATAGTAATACAACCTCTCTAGCAACAGACACATTGTTGAAAGATTGGGAACAAAAGTAGTGTCCTTTTATCTTCTTAGGATATCCAACAAAATAATATTTATTAGAATTAGAGACAATATTTTCAGAAAACATTTTTCTAACATAAGTGTCACATCCCAAAATCTTCATTAAAGACACATTGGGACACTTCCCATACCATATCTCATATGGTGTCTTTTAAACCGATTTAGATGGTACTCAGTTTAGTGTTTACGTGGAGGTTTCAAGAGAATACCCCTAGAAGGTAGTCAGAAGTTTAGCCAAACTCATCATTGATCACACCATATCCAGCAATGTGTGATTCCTTCTTTTTGATACAACATTATGTTGTGGTGTTTAGGTGGAGTCCATTATGATACAATACCACGGGCTCGCAAAAGGTTCTCAAACTCTTGGTTCAAGTATTTTCCACCTTGATCAGATTGAAGTTCCTTAATACTTTTACCAAGTTGGTTTTGTACTTCATTCATAAACTCTCTAAACTTTTCAACAATATCTGACTTATGTTTCATTAAGGAAACATAGCCATACCTACTGAAGTCATCAATGAAGGTAATGAAGTATTGATACCCACCTCTAGAAGTTGTTCTAAAAGGGCCACATACATCAATATGTATGAGTACTAGTAGATCATGAGCCCTTTCATTGTTACTAGTGAAAGGCATCTTGGTCATCTTACCCAACAAACAAGATTCACCTGTCTCCATTGATTCAAAATCAAAAGAGTCTAGATAATCATCTTTATGGAGTCTAGATATGTGATTCTCATTTATGTGCCCTAGATTATAGTGCCAAAGGTATGTTCTGTTTGAGTTGTTGAGTTTTTTTCTTTTGGAATTTACATTATATATGCTTGTCTCTAGATCTATCATGTATAGACCATAAGACATTGGGGCACTATCATAAAAGATCCCAACTTTACTAATAGAACATCTTCTATTCTTTGTAATAAATTCAAATCCATTTTTTTTCCAAACAAGATACAAATATGATATTTTCAATTAATGGAAGGTACGGAATAGAAATTTTCTAACTCTGTTACAAGCTCATTTGGTAGAGATAACTCATAGGTTCTAACTACATTGGGAGTAACTATTTATCTATTAGTGGCACACAATTCAACCTCACCTTTCTCTAAATGTCTACTTATTTTTAGATCCTTCACATTTGAACAAATGTGTGTCCGCATCTTGTATCAAGTACCCATATGATGAGGAAGTAGTAAAGTTGACCTCAATAATGTATATACCAGAAGTACAGATCCCAATCCCTTGCTTCATCTTCCTAGGTTCCCTTTTCCTTCTCCTTATTTTGAGTGTAAAAGATTTGGACTTTATCTTCACCTCAGAATGCTTCTTGGCCTTGCTCTTTCCCTTTGACCCAACTCCACTGATCACCATCATAGATTTGTCCATATTCATTTTCACTTTGACACTTATCAAATCAAGAAACTCTGAAAATGGTCTAGCCATGTTACTTAATTGATAACACTCAATAAACCATCAATATGATTTAGGCAACGATTGCAAAATCATATTCGTGGCCAAATCTTGACCTAAAGAAAATTTTAGTCTCTCTAGATACTCCATATGCCCAATCATATTACGCACATGAGGCTCTACTGGGTCTCCCTTTGTCAGTTTGCACTCATATAGCTCCTTTAAGACATTATACCTTTCATTCTTATAATGTCGTTTATTAAACTCATAGTCCATACAACCCATTATAAGGTTCTGGATGTTCACAACATCATCAGGCATGCTTCAAAGAAGCATCCATGTCAGTCTTAGGTGAATATGAAGTGGATACTAACATTGGTGTTTCAGGATCATGTAGAACACTTCTCAAGGTCCTAAACCAGAAATGGAAATAAATCTCATTTAGTTTTCCCAACCGCAATGATTCAATGTTCTCCATTTGATTCTACAAGATAAAAAATGCATTTGTCAAAATTTCTGATTTGATTTGATCTAAAAAGTCGATATTAATTAGGTCTTTAATTATTTATCACATACACTATGTTATTCAAATTTATAGCCATCAATATAAATTCAGAAGATTGCATCGTAAAGTATTCTATCGGGCCAAGATCCAAAACAATTTAGTCAATACTGAACCAACAATGGCACTCATGACCAATTATTAAGGTAGGCAACAATTGCCAATTGCATCTTATGCAACTCTTGGATAGATGATATGAGCAACTTCTTACCATAATCATCTACATGCTTTTGGGCTTAGACTCTCTAAGAGTCACTAGTTAAGCTTGGCCCAATATCCAACACTATAGTAATGCACCCAGCTTGGCAGGCCCACATTATTACCATCACACATTTACGAGATAAATAGCGTACCACCCTTAGGGGGCACATGCTTAGTTGATCAAGATTTCATGTGTACTTCTAATGGAAATCATCTTAGACTTAATATTTTATTTATGGAGTTTGTATAATACATATACATTAATCAATCACCACATATATAGTATGTATCTTATACATGCTATAACCCACATAAACAATATGTATTAAACAAAAAGCAATGGTTATTGTCGTTCTAGTTTAAAGTCTTGGAGCCACAAGGAATTACCACAACCTACAGTCCACATCACATGTAGAAACCTATTGTTGAGGAAGATCTATGGTTTCCTATTTGGGTTGATCGGTTCAACCCTTGAACGAGTCATCTCACATCTTAGTTGATTGGTTGGTCTTCACACTGGTCATCTGGACATCGGTTCACCATCTTTTGGATCCTCCAGTTGTTTGGTTGGGTCTACCAGCCAATCGGTTCAGCTTGTCATCCTTGGTCCTTCTCGATCCTACATCTAGTCTGCTGGCCTTTGAGATAGTCAGTTTGCCTTTGAGGCGGTAGGTCAGCCTTGTGTGGAGCATCTTCTTCTTTGTCGTAACAAGAAAGTAAACTATCCTCTTTTATATAATTATAAAGAAACCTCAAGTTACATTCGAGGGAAGAACAAGTAGGAGAGAATAATGTTTTTACATTGGGAAGATAAGGGAAGGCCCAATATACAGAGCGAGATATAAAACAAACAACCACGATGAACTGTAAAGGGATATTGGCCATAACCACACCACACATCCACCATCAAAACTCTCTTTTAGGGTGATGTGTGTAATATATATGTATATGTATATATATATATATATATATATATATATATATATATATATATATATATATATATATATATATATATATATATATATATATATATTCATTTGGATTCTTATGTGGTGATTAGTCGGACATGCATATCAACCATTTTAAATATTCACATTGTATCCAATAAATAAACATGTTAAAACCAAAAATATGCCATATGGAATATCCCAAAATATCATTAATTGACATGGTTGTAATACCACTATAGGGAAATACAAAATTAGAATAGACAGCAGAAACAAAATTTTAATGATATATTTCCCATTAACCAGCGGATTGCTTCAATAACTACGCAATGGGAATGATGGTTTATTGAAGATATATGTGGTCCTAGTAAGTCTAGCGACAATCCTTATCGATGTGGTTGTGTACTCTTAGAAGGTGTATATGTATCTCCTGGTATTCACCATGGACGAAAGACCTAGACGACATCCATAGCAACTCCTCCATAGAATGTGGGCTAACGGTTCCCTCCTAGCGATGGGCAAAGGCCACCTCACTTCTAGAGAATTCTACATGAACCAACTAGAACTCCTTTCCTCCTACTAGAATGGACATGGAGGAGTTGTCCCTCCCATTGATATACTAGTCACCAACCTGCTCTCTGACAACAATGATCCTCAGTTGTTCTCTCCCTTGCTATCCATGCCTAGTCGGATAGGACTTTCTTGGGCTCTTTTGGTTACCACAACCAAAGAGGACAACAATTGTTAGAGAAATTGATTCTCAATTGTCTATGTTGTGTTCAAGGAAGCCCGCCCCTCTATTTATAGGAGGGGTTTGGGTCAGGGTTTCCAGTATGTGCGGGAGTGAAACGTGCCAGAAGATCAT
Source organism: Alisma plantago-aquatica (assembly GCA_963693085.1). Lineage (NCBI taxonomy): Eukaryota > Viridiplantae > Streptophyta > Magnoliopsida > Alismatales > Alismataceae > Alisma > Alisma plantago-aquatica. The sequence continues at coordinate 101,014,984 of OY856411.1, forward strand.
AAATTTTCACAACCAATGAAACTCAAAATGGTCATCTCACAATCGAGATGATCGTTTCACATGTGAGACGGTCATTACACTAAGCGAGATGATTATTTCGCCATGTTTCCCAATTGCATATGAATTGGAAATTGAAATACAATTAATGCTCAACATGACATCAACACTAATCCTTTATGCAATTGAATTTCTCTACAACCTGATCATCTTGCGCTCACCATCTTTTCATCGCACGACAACAAGACAATCATCTTTCTCTCGTGAGCCAATCATCTCATAACTAAAAAATGGTCATTTCACTAAGTGAAACATTTATTTCACTGCATAGTTTAGGAATAACTCTGCCAATTTAGTTTTAGTCAACCAGACATAATTGTCATCTCAACACTTGAGTTGATCGTCTGGCAGTCTCGTCAGCTAATTTTTTTCATGAATTGAGTACCTAAACACTTAGCACTCAATCCGATCTTGATTCAAGATTAAAATACTCTTCTAGATGAGTTCCTATGTGTGTGACCCTATAGGTCCCATATTATGTTGGCAGTAAATGTCCATGACAACTTATGACATCACAAGCAATGAGCGGTGCCTAGCCACACATCATTGCTACATAAGTAAATGGAAAGTTGGAGAACAAATTTAACTTACAATATGTATATGGTGTTACAGTATTTGTATAGTTCCATCATCATTGATATCTGGATTAAACTAGAGGCATGGAGTAGTCCTCATTATCATTCAATCTTGTTCCTTGAACAAGAGCAGATTTTATGAGATATATGTAAGATCAATACTCCTATAGGAGGGATAAATCCCATCTCTATCACTCACAATTAGTCCCCATGTGTCACAGTCACCCAATCATCACCTTTATGACAACCCATGTTTCAGGATTGCATTTGATGATGTCAAAGTGTACTGAATGATATGTGATGAGTCTAGTGATTTGAGTTCTAAGAACCAAAACCACCACCATCACTATAAGATGTGATTCTGGCTTACCTAGTTAAGGTTTCCATGTATCACTCTTATGGTGGGTCTATCTGATACATTGTTCTTTAACATATATCTGTGTGTTTGGTTTGATATCACTATATCATGACTAATGAGATCATGTCATCAACCAACTCACACTCTGATATTATGTGTTATTGATGTTTATCTAACTTCCACAATAACAAACAATTAGGGATGTAATGAGAATGTCTATACTCTTAACATATGTATAATCTCATTCTTCCAAGTCACAAACTTGAATACATACGTCATTGAGTAATATCATTTTCTAGAAATTTATTATGTTATTTCATTATCTCATAACTGAAAAAATAATATATTGGAAGCTTGCCTTTATTATTAATCAGATCATTTACAAGTTTTGTGATTACAGTCATCATACAATTGGATCTCTAGGCATATACACCAACATTTATGACTCTATTGATGTAATTTTTCACTGAGATGAACTGTTATTATGTTTGTGTATTCTCCATATGAACAAGCACATGAGTTGATATCTCTTCATGAACCTTTCCTTCCAATTCAATCATCATCACCCAAAGAATCCGACTGATGCCTTACAATTGACCTCCAACAAGCCACTCGTCAATTGCCATCTATTCTGTTCAAACATCATTTTGATGGCTCTATTAAGAGACTAAACATTTATTTTGTTTCTAAGGTTTTTATTCAAACCTTTAGTGTGGAAAATTTAGAGATTATTTCTCCTATGAAAAGGATTTCTTTAGCATACACTCTTAGTTCTTTAGAATCTCATTTAAAATTCCCTATTTTTAGATAGATATTAAAAATGTGTTCACACATGGGGATCTTCCATAGGGATCTATAAGAATAAACCTCTAAACATTGTTTCTGTAGAGGAGTCTTCTCAAAAAGTTTATCTCCTCAAATGGTATATGGACTTAGTAAATCCTTAAGACCCTGGTTATATAAACTCAATATAGTTCTTGGGAAATTTGGTTACAGATGTAAGCCATTGATCATTCACTATTATCATAAAAGTCCTAAATAGGCGCATTCTCCTTGCTACCTGTGTTGATAAGATCATCATGATAGGAAGTAACAAAATTGGCAACAACAAATGAAAACAATCATGACAAGCCCATTTCTATAAAAATGACTTGGGAAACCTATGATCGTTTCTCAAGAAAGAGGTCCTTCACTCCTCCATGAGGATCAACTTACCCCAAAGGATTAGGTGTTGGACCAACTTCAAGAGACTAAGATGATATATGCTAAAAATGATTCCACTCTCACAAATTAGAGTGAGCTATTTATAGATTTAGAAAAGTATTGCCAAATAGTTAGAAAGGAGTTGTCGTTGTGCACATGAGTGCACCTCTCGAGTATAACTAGTACAACATTCAACATATTCTTCACTACTCAAGAGAAGATCATTTATATTTCTAGATATGCAGATGCATACTCGGATAGAGATGTTGCATATCACCAGTCCACCCTTGATTTTTGTGTTATGTTAGGGAATCATACAATGGCCTAGAGTAGTAAAAAGCAATTAATGGTTTCCCTCTCTAGCACTGAAGTTGACTACCATTCTTTTTTTTGGTCGGTCCAAAAGCATGTTACTATATTACCAAAACTTTGGGCACAGAGTACCCCATTACAGCATGATCAAAATAAACCTTGATACCAACAAGCTAGTAGTCAAGGGAAAAAAAGGAAAAACACAAACCCTAAATATGTACATAAGGCTTAGGTCCTAAACAAACTCAACCTAATGGAATGAAGCCTTAAGCAAAGCCAAGCACTTAATAGCATAAAACCACCCACAAAGTATGAGTACAATTGACTACCATTCTTTGACCCACACTTATTGTGATCTACAGTGGATACAATTTATTCTTACTAAGCTTGGAATTCCTATTCATACATCAACTCTTGTATGTATGACAATTAGGTTGCCATCAACATTGATTCAATATTTTATAAATTTACAAAATATATTCAAATTGATTTTTATTTTGCAAGAGACCTAGTCAAAGATATAAACTTGTGACTCCTGACAAATGGACAAGTGATCATGTTTTTAATATGTTGACCAAACCACTTCCTCCAACACTTTTATAGTATAAGGATGCCAAGCATGAACTTCACAATGTCTATTCTCCAACTTGAGGGGGAGTTTTAGTATAAGTGGTTTATTCATTAATTCCATTTAGGAACATTTTATGTATAGTTCATGTTATTATTGTTATTACGTAAGTATACTTAAGTTAGATCTATTTACCCACTTAGGTGTAACCATGCATCCTTGGACTCTAATAGACGACACGTAGAACCTCTTTACATACAACTAAGATACAATCTACATTATGGATATGTCTGCTAATATGTTATTTTGCACTATTTCCCTCCATCCTCCAATTTTTCTCAACTCACTCTTCTCACTTCATTCCTGTTATTTTTGTTTTTACATGTGTTATAATGTGTTTCATGTGACATATTAATGTGTTATTTACCTCTACTTTCCTCCTCCCACATATTTCCACTTTTCTTTATTCCCACTATTTTCCTTCTACATTTCTATTAGCATGTGTTCAAATGTATTTCCTATTGTATATGAATTTCTCATTTCCCACTAATTTCATATCCATCTTATTTTTTATTTGTCTCTCTTCCTACCACTGTCCTCCTACATTTTTTGTCAAATGAGCATTTGTGGTCAATTGCGTTATAACAAGTCTCTTGTCAAATATAAATGTATTATTTCCCACTATTTTCCTACACCCTCATACTTATCTATTCCTCTCACAATTACTTCCCTCCTCCACTTTTGTTAAGGCATACTATAATGTATCTTATATCACATGTTAATCTGTTATTTCCCATTATTTACCTCCTCTATCTCCTATATTTTTAATCTCTTTTTTCATACTACTTTCCTTTTCCCTCCTATTTTTCCTGCCTATCTCTTCGCACTACTTCCCTCCTTGATTTGTATTCACTTATGTTACACTATGTTTTGTATAGTGTAATAATGTTCTTTATCTCTTTACTTCCCTCATCCCTCAAATGTTTCTCTTGCTTATCTTACCACAAATGTACTTCTTCCCCTTCTTATTTCTCTCTCCTCTCTTCCCTCTACATCCCTCCTCCCTCTCTCCTATTTCTTTGTCTTTCCCACTACTTCCTTCTTCTCTCTCTCTTTTTTATCTTTCAATTTCTTCAAATGGCCTCCCTCTTTCTCTCTTCCTACTATTCCACTACTTTCATCCTCTCTCCCTCTTATTTGTTTATATTTCTCGCTACTTCCTCTCCCCTCCAATTTTTCTCTTTGTCTTACTGCCAACTATTTTTATCTTATCTCTCTTTTCCTCTCTCCTCCAACTAATTCTCTTCACCCTATTCTTATTGTTCTCTCTCTTTCAACTATTTCCCTCCTCCCTCCTTCCTTTTTTTCTTTCTTGCCGAAACTTCCTACCTTCCTTCCTTCTATGGCTCCCTTTTCTCACTACATATCTTCTACATCATTCTATTTGTATATCTTTCACACTATATCCCTCCTCCTCCCCTACTTCCTTTCATTTATCTCTTTGGTACGTGTTGTATTCCAACCATATGTTTGTTGTATTTCAAACCTCTTCAACCATCTTTAGTCCCACATTACTAACTTTTAATGTGAGAGGAATCACTTAAGTGAAAGTGGACCCAGAGCTTATGGGCCTTTTTATACATCAGAATTTAAGGCAAACTAGGGTGTATGTGTTGTGTACTTTGGTAAAACTAAAACACACGCACACACAAGTGCATGCCTCACCTATCTATGCTCTACCCTAGCCTAGTTTGGTTTTGTTCAATTTCTTGTGTTGCGTATGTGCACTTTGCTACTTTTATTAATGGAAATTATTTTATTTTGTTTAGTTTAAATGATATTTTATTGTTTTCATTCAGAATCCCAAAGATGTACAACTTCATATTTACTTAATTGCATTGCATAGAAAATTGTCTTGAGCCGCCCAAATCATAAATCCCTTAGAATCAAATTATATCCTTTTTCTCATACATTTTCATCAACCTTTTCGTTTGATAGTTTTAGTCCCTTTGGATCTTGTTTAGGAAAATGGATATGTTTCAGTCATTCTAACACAAAACAAAGCATCTAGAAATGCATAATCCACCTAAGAAGAAGTAGATGGTTGATTTGTGTGAATTGAGCTTTTTTTGTGTTGCTTGTAGATACTATTTGTAGCATCCACCACCATTCCATCAGCCCACCACATCACCTTGTTCCAAATAATCTTCTTCCTTCTTCTCCATCGTGTATTACCCATTATATTACATATGAATGTGGTTCCTACAATGTGTTTTTTTAGTGAAATTGAGGGCCAATAGACTATTTGACACTACTCTCTTGCTAACACTGGTAAGTAGGTCCTAAGTAGGAGGTGAATGATTGGGGAGGCAAGCCACTTGGAAAACGAGTGTATAGGAGCATCACATTTTGTCTACAAAATAGTGATCTTCCTGACATTCCTTCACCCATATGCTCTTCTACACTCATTATCTCTATTAATTGTTTTTTATTGGACTATCTACAGCCTATTCTAGTAAAAAACTGCCAAAATAGTAACTTCAAATTGAAATATATCCAACATTAATGAAGAAAAATCATCTTTCTAGTTACTACATGTAGTTGTTAATCTGATTCTTACTATTTAAATATCATAAACCTAGCAGTATGATGAACATGGAATATATAACTAGTCTTAGGTCTGAAAAACATATCCAATTTGATTTTCATTGTTGACAACAAAAGATTAAATTTTGGCTCACTTCCTTAGGTTTAGTTTCTCTTCTCACACCACCTGAGGAATGTGAACCATCTGTCAATTCCATTCGTAATGCTTTTGATAACTTGAACACAATCTATAGTGGTCCCACTTCTCCATTTTCTCCTACCAAGATACCCAAAGAAATATACCATCTTTGTAATGGTAGACCATCTTCTCCAACCAAGATAACCAAAGAAACCTTTTTCTCCTAAGGTTTAGCAAGATTTAGATGACAAGTTTGGAATGCAAAATGTTGTTCTAGAACAATGTACTTGACTTAAATGGTATGAATACAATATGGTGGATAATAATTATGTTCTAGACCAAGTACTTGAGTACCAAAACCTCATCTCATAATCTATTTCTAGTTGATATAAGCTTGAGCAAAATGTGCAAGTGACAACCCTAATTGAAAATTTCCTCTATACTGGAAGGACTTTGCTAAGCCTCCTCATCATAGTCATGATGGTTAGTAATGTCCTCCTTAATGAAATCCTTTCAAATTGGATTTCATCATAGTGAAAAGGATGTTAAGGTAAATACCTATATCAACTGAGTTGGTAATATCAACCCCAAAAAGAAATCAAATAAGTTCAATCCTACATCCAAGCAATCTTTAAGGAAAGGAAAGAATCCCAATCATAATAAGAACTCTGATCATGGGGTTGGACACATTTGTTATTCATGTGACAAGAATGTTTGTCTTGCCAATGTTTGTGAGGAATGCAAGGGTCAAAGGAAGAATACTAACTAGGCCCCTAAGAATGCAAAAGTGAACATGATAAATGTGTGGGTGATTAGTCAATTTTTTAAAAGGTTACATGCAACCAATTTCTCTTATTCTTAGTATTAATCTTTGTATTAGTAATAATCAATGAATGAACTTTGGAGTTGTTTGTCACATCTACTATGATTAATTTACTATTTCTACCTATCAGGTAGATAACAATCGTGCGATCTCATGGGTGGTGATGTGTTTTTGAAGAAGATTGTAAGCTATGGATCTGTGGATTTGAAGCTCACATCTGTCAAACTCCTTAGATTGTGAAACATTTTAAATTTTCCTAATTTAATAGAAAACCTAGTTAGTGAAGTATTAATCATGTCGTATGGTTATACTCTTTGTGTCAATGGAAAAGTTTTGATTTATAGATTTGGTTCTGCCATATGTGCTGAGTATACCTTTGGGGTTTTACTTAAGCTCAATGTCTCTTCTTGTAATGGTACTTTCATAAAACTGATAATGGCTTACATATCTATTGTACTTCCATTTGTTGTAATATTTGGCATGCTTGTTTAGGCATGCAAACTACAACACAAATAAACATATTGATCACATGGATTTGATCCCCAAGACTTCAATCTCCAATGATGTTAGATACCAAATATGAGTTCAAGCTAAATTACCTCAGAAATCCTTTGGATCAGTACAAAGAAAGAGATCTTTGCTTGAGCTTGTTCATACTGATATATATGATCTAATAGTATTCTTACTTGTTAATATGTTGAAGGATGATGTTTTCAAGGTCACTAGGATGTGTGGTAGAATCATATCTATCAAGGTCTTTCTTGGGGGAAAGATTTTTAACATTATTAGCACTTATGCTCCCCAAGTTGGCCTTAGCGAGGAGGCTAAGAAGGATTTTTGGGATAACATGGATGAATTGATGCAAGGAATACCGATAGAGGATAAGATCATTATTGGGAGTTATAGAAATGATGGATATGAGAGAGTTCATGGTGTTTTTGGATATGGCAGTAGAAACGGAGAAGGAGATAGGATATTAGATTTTGTAGTTGCATATGATATGATTTTGGCAAACTTCCATTTCAAGAAAAGAGAATCCCATAAGATTACTTTCACGAGTGGGCACAATTTTAGCCAAGTTGATTACCTCCTTATAAGGTGGGAGGATTGTAAAGTATGCAAGGACTGTAAAGTTATTCTTGGCCAAGAACTCACGACCCAACATAGGTTGGTGGTTTTGGATACTAACATGAAGATCAATAAAGGCAAGAATAACAAAAATCTAGATAGCAGGATCAAGTGGTGGAATATTAACGGAGAAAATAAATTAACCTTTCATGATAATTCATCAAGGAGGTAACTTGCAACTTAGAGTTTGATGTCAACACTATGTGGCATAACATGAGCTCATACATCACAAAAAATGTCGGAGAGGTTTTGGGGGATTCCCAAGGTTGTGGGCCTCCACAAAAAGAGACTTGGTGGTGGAATGATGAAGTATAGTAAGGCTATTAAACTAAAAAGGGAGATCTATAGGAGCTTGCCCAAATCTCGAGATGATGCAATGTTCTAGAGATACAAGCAAGCAAAGAAAGAAGCGAAAAAGGTTGTTCAAGAGGCAAGGTCTAGAAACTTTGATGATATTTATAAGAAGTTGGGCACTGGAGAAGGGGAAAAAGATATTTATAAAATACTCATATAAGAGAAAGGAAAGTAAGAGACTTGAGTAAAGTAAAATGCATCAAGAATGAAGATGGTAGAGTGTTGGTAAAGGATGATGATATCAAGAACCAATGGAAAATTACTTCCATAAGCTTTTCAATGGAGATACTATAAATAACGTTAGAGACCCATGTGATAGGGATACAAGAGATATCATTTACAGATGAAGAGTTTCACATTTTGAGTCAAGAATGCCTTGAAAAAGATGAAAATGAGAAAGGCATGCAGACTAGAAGGTATTCCCATTGATGTATGGAAGTATGGGGGATGAAGGAGTTATGTTGTTAACAAATTTATGTAACAAGATCATGAAGGAAAATAAGATGTCGGATGAGTAGAGAAATTATACTATAGTCCCTATCTACAAGAACAAAGGTGATGTTTAGAGATGTACAAACTACAGAGGTATCAAGTTGATGAGTCACACAATGAAGCTTTTGGAGAGGATTATTGAGAAGAGGCTAAGATATATAACATAGATATCAAACAAAAAATTTGGTTTCATGCATGGTAGATCAATGAAATATGACATTTTTTGATAAGGAGGCTTATGGAGAACTATAGGGAAAGAAAAAGATATCTTCACATATTTTTACCGATTTGAAAAGGCTTATGACCGAGTACCCAGAGAAGTGTAGTGGATGGTTTTGAGGAAAAAGGGTGTGCCAATCCAATACATTGACTTGATTAAAGACATGTATGGTAGCTATACTACAAGTGTGAAGACTCCTAGAGGAGAAACACCAACATTTCCCATCATAGTTGGCATACACCAAGGATCCACACTCGGCCCATATTTGTTCATCCTTGTTACGGATGAGTTGACCAAGAATGTTCATGATGATGTTCCTTGGTGTATGTTATTTTCTGATGATATTGTATTGATTGACAAAACTGAATATGGTTTGAATGATAAAGTTAAACTTTGGAGAAAGGCATTGGAATCAAATGGATTGATGATTATTAGGAGCAAAACTGAGTATATGCATTGCAATTTCAGCCAATCTCATAGTGTGAATGGTGGAGCCAAGTTGGATGGAGTAGATATACGAAAATGCCATAAATTTTGTTACTTGGGCTCTATCATTCAAACAAATGGGGATGTACAAAATGACATTTCTCATAGGATTACCGCATGATTGTTGAAATGGAGTGCAACTAGAGTTTTATGTGATCAGAAGATCCCTTTCAAACTAAAAAGCAAGTTTTATAAAACTGCTATACGACCAACCACGCTCTATGGGAGTGAATATTGGGCGGTGAAGAAACAAGGTCTCAACAAGATGAACATGGGTGAAATGCGTATGTTGAGATAGATGTATGGGAAGACAAGAAAAGATCACTTGACAAATGTCTATATCAGGAATAAAGTGGGAGTGGTGAGCATTGCGGACAAGTTGCAGGGCCGACTCTGATGGTATGGACATGTGCAACACAGACCGACTAATGTGCCTATACAAAGCGATACTATTGAAGCAAGTACAATTGATAGAAGATGAGGAAGGCCTAAGTTAACATGGGAAGAGCTTATAAAGAGATATTTTAAATCTCTACATCTCAACCAGAATATGGCCCATGATAGAGCTAAATGGAAAAGAAGGATCCATGTAGCCGACCCCAACATAGTTGGGATTGAGGCTTAGTTAATGATGATGATGAGTATTCTTACTTGTGATGGCATGCACTACTTTATGATCTTTATTGATGATTTTTCCAAATATTATTGCATTTACTTGTTGAAATAAGACGAAAAATAGAAAAACTTAGAATATATAAGTCATAAGTAGAGAACTAAATCGAGAAGAGCCTTAGGAGGAGTACATACTACAGAGGAGGTGAATATACATTTAGTGAAGTTAATTAGATTTGTAAAGAACATGGCCTTATAATTAGTTAAACCACTGACCCATACAATCCACAATCTATGGTTTTGTTGAAAGAAAGAAAAGAGAGTTGTTTGACATGGTTAATTCCATGTTGTTTGAATCTAGTCTACATCAAAGAATGAGGGAGAGGATCGTTTAACTATTAACTATGTTTTGAAATGTATCTCTTTCAATCACATACTAGAGGACACCATATGAACTTTAGTTTAATAGTCAACATATTTAAAAGTACCTTAAAGTGTGAGGGTGCTTGTCTAAAGTTAAAATCTCTAAAATAACGAAGTGAAAAGTTGGTGCCAATATTATTGAAACCATTTTTACACAGTATGTTTAAAATAGCAATGGAAACAGATTTCTAGTGATAACTTTAGATATTCATGACATAGGCAAACTCATACTAGAAATCAGATCTATAGATGTTGTTAACTATGAAAATATCATTCCATTGTAATCTAGTGTTCCCAAACAAGTTGATCAAGGTCCTTCAAATGTTATTACTTCATAACCATCAAGAACCAATCAAAATTCATCACCAATTACCAACATACCCTACCTGAACATGATCCAAAACCTTCTAATCTTAAATTGGTTTAGCCTCCAAGTGACTTTGGTCAGGAAAAGGGATAAAGTAACAAAGAAATTTGTTCTAAATTATACAATTTATAGTGTAAGAAGATCCTAAGACCTGCTAGTTTCTGGAAGGAAGTTGGTGATAGTGAAATAGAATCCATTATGAACAATCAAACCTAGATTCTAATTGATCTTCCTCTACATTGCAAAATCATTTTATGCAAATTGATCTTCAGAAAGAAGTTAAAGGCATATGGTAGCATAGATAAGTTTATAGACAGGCTGGTAGCCAAGGTGTTGGTTATATTGACAATATGATCTTGTACCAAAAATCACCATTATTTGTGTCCTTCTTTCCTTGGCAGCGCTCCATAATCTTGAAATGCATCAAATGAATGTAAATAATGCTTCCCTTAATGGAGAACTTGAGGGAGAGATATATATGTATCAAATCAAGGGTTTCAAGGTCCAAGGACAAGCACACAAAACATTGCAGACTTAAAAATCCTTATATGATTTAAAACAAGCACCTTAGACTTGGAATGACAATTTTGATAAAACTATTTTATGTTATGGTTTTACTATAGATGAATTTGATAGTGAATTTGTTCTAAGATTACTAATAATGCATCTCTTTTTATGTGCTTGTATGTTGACAGTAATTAATCTTTGGATCCAATGATGCTATTATTACTCATATTAAATATTCCCTTCCAAAAAATTTTGCATGAAATATTTAGGAATTGTTGATGTTATTTTTGTTGTAGAATTAAGTAGATCTACTTTTTTAGTTTTTCTAACAATTTCACTATGTAAAACAAGTTATAAATATATTTTATATGTACTCTTGTGTGCTTGAAATTACTCCTTAAGATACCTCTTTACATCTTAAGTCACATAAAGGTAATCACGTAGCTCAATGTAGATATATCAAGTTACATGAAGTTTGATGAACAAGGTCGTCTATTATAGACTCAATATTGCTTATGTTGTAAGTAGGAAAAGTAGGTGCACTAGCTCCTAATACTAATTATTGGAAGACTTTGGATAGAGTTTTAGATATCTTGACCATAAAATGAGTTGTAGTCTTCAATACACTGATTTCCCTATCATGTTAGAAGGATATACATATGGAAATTGGATTGTTGACTCTGTGAAATCAAGTAACCTAGTGGTTACTTTTTTTTCCTAGGTGGCATTGTAATTTCTTGGAAATCATCCAAGCAAATTGTGAAGGCTCAATCCACAATGAAATATGAGTTTATAGACTTAGGTTTAGCTTGTTGTCAGGTTGATTGGCTTAGAAATATTTTACTTGATTGACTTACAATATTAAAGTTGTTTCCTCCTATCTCAATTCAAAGTGACAGTAGGTTAGCCATAGACAAGTCCAAACAATCTAAGGGTAAACCAGACAAGCTCTTTATGAGATTAAGGTATGAATAAGTTAAAAACTTCATTACCCATGGTGTTATATCTCTATAGTTTTTTAGGTCCAGAGAGAGTAGTTGTTGACACAAAAGGTCTACCTAGAAAGCTAGTACTTAGTGGGTCAAGAGGGATGTGTCTTCACCCATGAGTTAAAAACCACAATGGTATTCCTACAATTCCAAAATTAGAGATCTCATGAGGTGGTTCAAAGATACGACTATGTTTTGCATGTGTTTGGTAGAAAAACATCTTTTGAAATTTCACTCAAAACCATTCTCTATGATGTTTTGTGTTGTAGTGTTGTCTTAGTAGAGGAAGAGCTTTGCTCTAAATGGGGTCGAGGACATAGTTTAGCATGGTGTAGTACTGGACAATACACCTTAGAAGATCCCTACCATGCGAGTATAACCCTAGATTGTGGTTTGTGTGAGTTTGCCATACTTAGTAGATCACCAATATAATAGATTCTCACAAAGGATGTAATGCACACACTGATATAAACACGTCTCTGTGCCCTTATTATGTTTGTGCAATTTCTGGAATTCTGAACCAGAGAGTCTGGTTCAAGACGCAGTTCACCAAAGATCTTCAAATGTAGATGAACTATTGCTAGGTAAGATTCAAAGTCAAAAGCTACATATGTTAAAAGGCATAGTTTTATTGGCCTTTTCTTTTCATTATATCTTTATAAATTTTTGAGGTTTATGAAATATGTGAATGAATGTTGTATTTCTAGCCATGAGTTTGTTGTATTTCGTATCTCTTCAGCCATATATAGTCCCACATTGCTCACTTCTAAATTGAGAGTGATCTAGAATTATGTGGCAATGAAGATTAAAGGCTTGTGGTCCTTTCATGGAGTTTTAAATTCAAGAATGACTGGGCTTGTATGTGTTTTAGGCTTTGATAAAACTAAAACGCAAACACATATGCATGTGAGAGCTTGCAACTTGCCTAGACGTGCCATGCCACACCCCATCCCGCCCAGTTCAATTTAGTTTCACTCCTTTCATTTTTTTGGATTGTGTTACATGTTATATGATATTTTTAGAAATGAAAAATTATTTTATTTTATTTTTTTAAATATAGTTTTAATATCTGGGATGTTAAAGAAGCATAACTTTATACTATCTTCATTATGTGTCCTCTGATAAATAAGGACATCTGTGAAGCTGTGAGATGGTTCTTAAAGGGTGGTAATATGGTTAGGATGGTTAACCATTGCTTTATCAAGATAATACCCAAGAAGAAAGAGGCTATGGAGATGGGTGATTCAGACCGATAGCTTGCTGCTATGTAAAGAGTGGGTCCCGATAGTGGGCCCACTCAATGATACAAAAATGAGCCATGAGCCAAGAAATTATTAAGCAGCGGAAAACATAACTATTTATAAAGTTACACAATGTTCCAAGTACATAACATTCTCACTCAAAAGGTGGTACATAAAAAGGAAATACTATAACTACGTTTCATAAGAGCCCTAGATGCAGAGGGCAACCCGGCTATTCCAAGCTATCCTTAAGCCAACTTCATGTGTACGACCTTCATGTGTCCACATCCTTCAAAGCACCTATACCTGGGTAGTTTTGGTAACACCCAGAAAAATAGGAAAACAAAGTATAAATAAGCAAAAGATGAGTATGTACATTAGAGAATTAACTAGACATTATTTGATACATAAGTAAGCGGATGTTCCAATAAAAAAGGGGCTATCAAAATTAGGTAAGTTTCAATGAGAATTATCAAAAGAAATGAATATTTAAAAGAATGAGGCATTATAAGTATTCCAAAAAATAATAGATCTTTCCAACATTAATTATCACATTACAACAAATATTTGCATGTAGATATATTGGACTAAGTTAACTATGGTAGGGCCAAGACACCACTGAGTCATTGGCCTATATATAAATTTTGGGTAGAAGTAGCACACTCATAGGCAAAATTAGCACGCCTATGTATATAAAAGGGTAGAAGTAGCACACTCATAGGCAGAATTAGCACGCCTCTGTATATAAAAGGGTAGAAGTAGCACACCCCGGGTAGAAGTAGCACACCCTAATGGTTACGCATAAGTGTCTATAATAGTTAGCTAGTCAAATAGTCTACCATGCATAAAATAGTGGAAAAATATATCATTCATTAGACATTTGTGTCATAAGACAAGCACAATAACATGTGGGGTCATTGACCTAATTCAACCCGTAAATAATATTTCCAAGAGAATAGGATATGTCAAAGTGAAACAAGAGCAAGTATATCAAAAGATGCCTCGTTATGGGAAATTTAGTCATATAATGTCCAGTTATAAAATAGAGAGGAGTACATACCTCCAGTCCCGTCTAAGTCAAATAAACGATCACCTAAGTCTGAGCCAAGTTTAATATCACCTACGCATAAGATTATACCTTGGGGTTAATATCTCCTCATGTAATATTTACTCAATAAAACACTCCCCATGAAAACTCGATATTTGGTATAGAGGTCTATGTTAAACACAAGGAAAACCTCTTAAATGGGAAGACGATACTCATACACCGATAAACCCCTAATCCATTGTTGACTATTGTACTGATTCACTAAGTTAAATTTCCTAATTAGTTGGGACCAGACAAAATTGTGATTTCTCTCTCTGATCTCCCAAACATTAGAGTACCCAGGAAGAACTTGCGATTCAAAACCCCAAACATGCAGTCCCTGTCTCGTATACATTGCAGGAGTAACTTGAAAGAGTATATTCGATTCATTGAGCAGGAAATCAGACTAGACAATTGCATAACTTATCAATCTCAGATCAAAGTTCTGAGCTGAATCTATCGCAACATAAGGTGGTCAATTCCTGGTATTCCAGTGCAATCCTTGCAAGACGAGACCTTCATGATCTATCAATTCAGCCGGAACAACCTGGTTAAAGGCATATCTATCAGCCAGATTTGTAGACCCAAATGAGTCATTACGATATACGAAATCAGATCGTATAAACATCAGATCTCTAGGATATGAATTTACCCAAAACGTGACGATCAAAATCCCTGAACTCTAGACTGGATAATATTGGTTGGCGAAGGAATCATCAGGGGATCATTGTCGGAACGCCCGCGTGCGTTGTAAAGAAATCCATGACGGGAACGGCTCAAAAGAAAAGCACACGCCTGGTGTAGTTAAGGCAGAAATGGTTTCCAACAGATTCATGATGTCGTTTATGGTCAAGATGGTGGATCTGCGCTTCTTCTCATATAAAACTGGGGAAGGTAGATACACTAATTGCTAGTAGTGAATCAATACTGATAGCATACAGGCACCCGAATGAATTGTGGTAGAGAGGACTCCGAGACAAACAACGAGTCGATTAATAGCATAATACTAATCTACGATGGGTACGAAACTTGGTTGTGAGTTTCAGACGACACTCAGTTCCCCGACGAAAACACACTTTGTACGAGAAACAGGGGACTCTCATCGAACCGACAGTTGGGGATAAACCAGTGCAAAAAGAAGGTAAGTAAAAATAGCTCAGATGGTAGAGATGGTGTGGATACCTCTAATTTGGTCGGGGAACAGCACATTGGCGCTCCTGTTCTAACCTCTACTGCGCTCGGAAGGAATAGATTGAGGTAACACTAGAGGAAAGTTCATAATCCTTCAGTAGATGATTTCAGAGAGAATGGAGTTGACAAAGGTGTTGCACCGAGGTGTTTTGGAGAGGAGGCAAAAGCCAGCACAGGGATATTTGGGCATTTGGAGAATACGACACCTTTGGCCTCATTTTAGGGTTCTCCCAGACTGTTTCGTTCTCTCGCGGTGTTTTTCGGTGATAACACGAGCAATGAGTGTGTGGATTAGAGGTGATGCATGGGGAAAGAACCTCTAACGTCTGCTCGCAATGAAAGAAAAATGAAGACGGAGCCTCGCTGTTATATTCGGCATATTCCTTTTAATCCAAATTACAAAATAAATGAATGAAACCTTGGTCAACTAGCTTGGCCAATGGAATCGGAACATTAAAGCCAACATATATATTTCTCTTCAAAGCAAATAAAAGGGTGCAAATAACCTCCTTTGGACTCCAAATTTCGTAGGCTGACTCTTGAACCAAAAAAACACATAGTCTGACACCATAAATCCATTCCAAGAGTGTTTAGGTGTTAATATCACTAAATGGGTGCTAATTAGCCTAATAAAAGGATAATTTATTATTTAGATTATTAAAATGACTTTTCAGTATTTTCTCCTCATGAAATATCTCTCTAGGGTAAATTGGGGATATAACATCAGATCTAGCCTTGCAGCCATTATTATGTATGACTATCCCACAATATCTGAATTAAATTCCCAAAATTCCTCAATGTCACACTCATGTATGATTATGTGAATGGGTGATGATACAAAGTCAAAACTACCCCAAGGTTATTATCAAGGTCAAAAATACTATAAAAAGAAAGTAAGATTTAATATTTTAGGAAAAAGAATTTAGAGGTGATACCTAGATTTGGGGTCGTTACAGGCTCAGTGTTATATAAAATTATATCCAAGTTGCAGGCTAGACGAATGAAAGAGGTGCTGCCACAGATCATATCTGAGAAACAAAATGCTTTTGTACAAGGAAGGAAAATAGCTGACTGCTCTCTGTTGGCGATTGAATTCCTAAATGACTTTAATATCAAAAGATCTAATGCTAAGGCCTGTATGAAGATAGACATAAGCAAAGCATATGATCACGTTAATTGGGATTTCTTGTGGAAGATGATGAGTATGCTCGGGTTCTCAACCAAATGGTTGAATACCATGCGTCAATGTGTGGAAACGACTTCCTTCTCCATCCTCAGAAATGGCTCACCTGCTGGTATGTTCAGAGCTTCAAATGGCCTACTCTAAGGAGACCCCTTATCCCGTCTACTTTTCACCATCGTAATGGAAGGACTCACGACGCTCATCAAAGATGCCAAAGATAAAGGACTTATTAAAATGTTTAAAGTCAAAGGCACAACATTTATGTCTCATCTTATTTTTGGTGCTGATGTGCTACTCTTCTCTGTTGGCCATGCGAGTAGATTGAAACAATTCTACAAAGTCCTTATTATGTTTGGGAAAAGCAGTGGGTTGTATATTGGTGCTATCAAATCTCGTGTGTTCTTCTCCAAGTCTTGTGACATGAGAAGAGGTAGATTAAAGAATGCAGCTGGAATGAATAGAGGCAAGCTCCCTACCAGGTACCTAGGTATACCCATTGCGGGGGGAAGGGACACTGCTACTGATTTCAAAATGTGCAAGGATGAGATAAGGGATACAATCGAAAAATGGAGCGGCCTTAAGATATCCATGGCGGGCAGGCTTGTTTTGGTTAGATCTGTGCTTCAAAGTAAAGTCAGGTTCTTGGCGTATATGTGCCATATACCCAAACCGACACTGGATTCCATTAAATCATTGTTTGCTCATTTTGTTTGGGGGGGAGGGGACAAAGCCCATGGCATAGCTTGGGAGAAAATTGCAAAACAATTCCAGGAGGGGGGTTTACATCTCACTGGCCCTACTGATATCATGAGGATCAATACTATTAAGCAAATTGATAGGTTCATGCTGACACCTAACACCGCATGGGCTAAATGGCTCACAAGCAAATATGGGAGAAACCTTTTGATGAATGAACAAAGAAAGCCATCCCCAGTGTGGAGGAATATGTGCAAGATCTACTCAGAAATCCAGCTCATGTACTCTGTTGATGGCAATGGTTCCTCGACGTGTGTCACCCACTCTCCATGGATCAACAGAGGTTCTGTGGTTGGGTTTGAATGGACTAAAGCTGTGTGGGTCAAGAACTACTACCCCAAATGGAGTATGATGATGTATAGAGCTGTTATAAAAAGATTGCCCACACGTGACAGATTGAGCTGCTGGGGCCTGATAGTGGATACGGCTTGTCCTATGTGCATAGTGATGAAGAGTCGATATAGCACACTTTCCTAAACTGTAGGTATGCTGCTAATGTCTGGTCTGTTGTCAGTTTGAAAAATGGACATGGACCGGTCCTGGACCGGAGCTTGGGGAGCATCATCCACCAGCTGCTGAGCAAAAACTTGCCCAACAAAGCTGAATTTGAGTTTAACTATGTGTGCTTGGCAGCTACTTGCTTTTTTGTGTGGCAGGAGAGAAACTATAGAATACACAATGGGACTGAACATGTTGTTGCCACCTTGGTGGATGAGATAGCTAAACATATTAGGTGGAAGTGTAGAGCCAACCAAGGTTGGCTGTGTAATCTGAATATACAAAGTAGAACATGTTGGGATCTTGGTATATAACTCGGTGGTGTGTTTTATTATGTGGTCTATTTACAAATGTCCTGCAATGTTTCTGTATAGTATAGCGTAGCTATACCCTTTTGGCAATATATTTTACCTATTTCCAATTAATTACCATTCAAAAGAAATTGCCTTGAGTCCATACCATAAATCTCTTTCCATCAAACCATAAATCTCTTTCGACCAAACCATACCCTTATTTTCATTCAGTTTCCTTAGCCTTTTACTTGGTTGGTCTAAATACCTTCGGTTTGTTTTTAGGTGCGTGCAACCAACGAATTTTTGGAAACTCGTTAACTAAAAAATTGTGAGAAAAATAACTACCTTGGGCACCTATCTATGGGTGTCATCTATCTATAAAATGTATATATTTCATTCAGTCCTACACAAAATAACATCCAAAAATACATAAACCACCTGAGAACAAGTATAGAGTTGTTGTGTGTTAATTGTTCTTTGTTGTGTGTTGCTTCTAACGGTTGTGTGTGGCCTCTCCACCACCTTGCCATTAACCCACCACATCACCATATCCCTACTCATCTTCTTCGTTTTTTTCCACCTGCTATTACCTACAGTTGTGCAACTAAGCATGATTCCTACAACATGTTTTTCGAGCGACATCGAGGGCCAACGGATTGTTTAACACTTCTCTTTTACTAGCACTGGGAGACAACTGTTGAACATGAGGTGTTTGAGTCTGGGAGGCAAACTGCTGGACAACCTCATGGATACCAATGATAGATTTTATCTTCGTGACATTGATGTTCATCGTGATTTCACCCATAGGAATTTGAAATCATTATCTACTATTTTTGATCGGATTATCTACTTCATGTTTTAATAAAAGAATCACTAAAACAGTCGAAATATAGTCAACAGTCAAATAATCACAACGACGTACACTTTTTGAATTTGCTCAACTTCGTCATTTATGAAAAAGTTAAATTAAGTTAACTTGTGTGTCAAAACTGACTCCACGTTTTATTTTCTTATATGCAACTACAATACTATGTGCCACGGTTTCCATTCTAAGTAGAATGTATCATTTATTGAATAACCTTACCATTTATTCATTTTCGTTCATGTATATGTCATTTTTTTAGTGTAAAATTCGCTGTTATTTTTCCTATGTCAGCTTAGTAGACGTAAAAGATCTCGGCTAGCTCGGTTGTAGGAATAATACTTAATTAAAGCGCCTCCAATTGAGTCAAAGACTTAAATTGTGAAACTATACGCTGTGTAGAATTAGGGATATGTTAATATTAAAGAACGGAAGTTGATGTGCGTGCATGTCAAAGAATGGACGCTGAATTGCGCTCACTAGGTGAATACAATTCCCAACCCCCAAAAAAGCAGTGCTGCCAGATCTACTTGCAATAATTAGTTCATGATTAGGACAAGTTGATCTCCTACGTCTGGTGGACAATTTATCTCATTTGCAATTAACTGTTACACTACTGTCAAAGACCCTTTTTATTATCATCAATACAGCAAAGCCAGTTCTTGTCTGACTCATGGGCATACAAGAACTGCCGTCAATTTTCATACTGAGAAGCATCGGGATGGCGTTCCAGCTTCAGCACGCAGCAGTTATTTCGTCTCTGCTTTCATGTCTCCACTGTCTGGCCAACCTGACGCAAATATTGCCAGGATGTCCAGAAACCTTCCACCCCTCATCCATCATCTTCATCCTCCACCCATCTTGCTTATTATTATCGTTCCTCACCAGGCACGTTGGACCAACTTACCGACAACTCTGCCCTAACCTGCTCCCGTGCTCCTCTCTCGCCAATTTTCTCATGTTCACAGGCATCTAAACCGTCAGCGAATTATAATATCAATACGTTTGCTTCGTACCGGTCTTTGCAGACTTTTTTGCTGAAGTAATAACTGCTAATTTTCAACTACTGTTTCATTGTACTCAAAACTTCTCAGCAACTATTAGTTCCATACTGCTCAATACATAAGTAAAAAGGATCCATCTAAGATGAGTGAAGACTAAAGCCTATGCGGCCTTTCAGGAGATTGTGAACTTACGGCTAATTACACTTTTTGTCTATTGGGCTTTGGCAAAATAAAAACACAGATTCGGAGCATCAGTATTGATGACCTTTTTATAAATAAATTTTTTTCTTCGTATTATTTGACCTTTAAATGGCATTCTAATTGTTTCCTCGAGTTCCACTGTTGTATAACTAATTTAACGCCTTATTTATCTTGGAAAATTGACTATCTTGGATGTCATCCGAATCTAACAATTGAGCCGACAAAAATATTATCTTTTTAAATAAACCTTATAACATTGTTTCCATCTTGGTCAGCTAGTTATTTGTTTGGTCTGATCCTCCTCCATTTATGTAAATTATAAACTCGTATACATTTTTTTTTTGAGAAAGGACGAGAAACCCTATGATGGGGGTTCCCCGAATAACTATAAATTATCAAGAACAAGGTTTACAAGGTTCGAGCTATATGAAAGGAAAGGCTGCATTAAACAAAATCTATCTACTTGACCTCTATGGACATTGTTGGCAACAATATGTGCTGCCCTATTGTCTATACGATTAATGTAGCTAAAACTGCAAAAAGAAAACAATAACTTTAACGAGAGAATGTCTTCTACTACAGAACCAAGATAGTCCATTCGCGCCACGATGTTGTTGCAAGCTTGGACAATCGTCTTGGAGTCCGATTCCACTTCCACCTGTGTAACACCTTCTTTGATCGCCCACATCAGTGCCATCCTCACAGCCAGCGCCTCGGTCATAGCTACCTCTTTTCCCGAAGATACCTTCTCCCCCGCCACCCCAACCAGTTTCCCCGTAGTGTCCCTCATCACATCGCCTATGCCCACAGCACCGTCTTCACTGCAAGACCCATCCACATTTATCTTCATGTGTCCTACCGTCGGCGCACTCCACCCCCTTGCCTCCTGCGTGCGTCCGTTACGTGCCCCTTGCATGGGCTGATTCAACCGAGCTTCACCCAATCTCACTGACGTCAGTGCACAGCGGTATAGAAAACTGCTATTTGCTTCACTGCTATTGAAAACATGACGACATCTCCCTCTCCATACCGCCCACATGGCAGCCACCATCTGCGCTTCCTCACATATCATCGGCCTCGCCAACGCTTCCTGCATGGTTGCATCAATTTCTCCATCATTGACAACGTCGACCCAGTTCTGCACTTCCGTTGGTAGGCGTTCCCACACCTCTGTGGCATTTGGGCACCGGAATAGCATATGGGGTATAGTCTCCTTCTCCGCCATGCACAACATGCATGTGCCATCCGGTATGCAGTGTCTATCAAACAACCGTCCTCTGGTAGCTAGGCCCCCTTGCAAATCCTCCATAGAAAATGGGCTGTCTTTGGACTCCAACCACCGTGCCAAATCTTCTTTCACAAGTCGTCCCCTTGTGCAGATTTATAACGTCTCACTTCTGCTTTCCCCATCAATCCCAACCAATAGGCTGATCGGACTGTGAATTCTCCCGTGTTTGATGGCCACCACATCAATGAGTCATTAGGTCTTCGGGTGCTAAGTTGGATAGCACAAATCCTCCTAGCATAGTTCTCTGGGAAGCAATCGCTCACTCTTGTCATCTCCCATCCAGTGTCGTCCTCTGTCATAAGATCAATGACTCGGTTATAATCAGCGTTCCTTTCATTTTTTAAACGTGCAAGCTTATCCTCCTCCTCAGGTAGCCAGTAGTCCTCCCAAATGTTGATCTCTGCCCCATTCCCCACTCTTCACTGTGTTCCTTCTGTCAGCAAAGCTTTGGCTCCCCACAGACTCCTCCACGTGTAGCTTGGATCATGTCCACGTCTTGCTTCCCATATAGATGTCCTGGGAAAATATCTGGCTTTGATAACTTTAGTTACCAGCGCCTCCGCGTGGTTTGCTAACCTCCATAATTGTCTTGCTAGGAGGGCTTGGTTGAAGATGTGGAAATCTATAAAACCCATCCCTCCTTGTCTCTTTGGCCTGCACAAATTATTCCAACTCACCCACGACATTTTCCTCTCCTTATCCTTTGCGCCCCACCAGAATCTGGATATAATTCTCTGGATCTCATCATTGGTGCCCGCCGGTAGTTGGAAGATGCTCATTATGTAAGTAGGGATCGCCTGTGCCACCACTTTGATGAGTACCTCCCTTCCTGCTTTGGATAGTAATTTTTCCGACCACCTCTGAAATTTCCTCCAAATCCTATTCTTTATGAAGCTGAAAACTTGTTTTTTAGACCTCCCTATTGCTGTTGGTAGACCCAGATATTTAGCATGGCGGTCCACCTCCCTCACCCCTAATGTATTCTTCAAGAAAAATTGCTTCTCTCTTTTGACTCCCTTGCTGAAAACCACCTCCGTCTTCGAGAAATTGATCTTTTGTCTGGATGCCTGTTCATATTGGCTGATTATTTCAGCTAACTTCAGACATTCTGCGGTGGTAGCTCTAGCAAATAGAATACTATCATTTGCAAAAAAAAGATGTGAGATACGTGGTTCTCCCCTACACAGTTGGATGCCATGCAAGAGATTGTCCTGTGCTGCACTAATGAGTGAGGTAGAAAAAGCTTCCGCACACAAAAGAAAAAGATAAGGGGAAAGAGGGTCTCCCTGGCGAAGTCCTCGTGCTGGGGATGTGTTTTGGGTTCGGTCTCCATTAGTAATGCAGTCTCTAGTTTTGCTTATCCACTTCGTGCCAAATCCCATCATTTCCATCACAAAACTCAGAAAGTCCCACTCTACTCTGTCGTAAGCCTTTGACATGTCTAGTTTCAGTGCAAGGCTACCTTTCTTCCTTCCTTTGTCCCTCTTCATGGAGTGGAAAAGCTCATAAGAAATCAATACATTATCCGTAATCATCCTTCCCGGGACAAAAGCACTTTGATTTTTTAATATCACACTATTCATGAGAGGCTTCAGTCTGCTCGTCATCACTTTAGAGGCAATTTTGTAGATCACATTGCACAGGCTGATAGGTCGAAACTCCCCAACCGTATTTGGCTTCTCTACTTTTGGAATCAGAACGACTAAGGTGTCATTTATAGCTCTTATACTGTGATCACCTTTCCACCATCCCTTGATATAGTTTGCCACATCCTGTCCAACAGTGTCCCAATATTTTTGATAGAACAAAGCTTTCA
Source organism: Alisma plantago-aquatica (assembly GCA_963693085.1). Lineage (NCBI taxonomy): Eukaryota > Viridiplantae > Streptophyta > Magnoliopsida > Alismatales > Alismataceae > Alisma > Alisma plantago-aquatica. Next base: position 101,038,603 of record OY856411.1, read on the forward strand.
TCCCGTCTGGCCCCGGCGCTTTGTTTGGATGCATATGTTTTAAGATTGTCCAGATTTCCTCATCCATGATATCACTCTCCATTTCCCTCCTTTGTTCCCCTGACACCACCTCCCTAATGCCTTTTGTTGCCTGCTCAAAGCCCGAGGGGTTGCTAGACTGGAAAAGGGTTGAGAAGTGCCTTAGGAAAACTTGTATGATCTCATTCTCCTGCTTTCTAAGGATGCCATTATCATCTTCTATACCATCAATCATGTTCCTTCGTCTTCTTTTGGAGGACTTTTGGTGGAAGTACGCCGTGTTCTGGTCTCCCTCTCTTAATTCTTTTACATGTGCTCGGGCAGCTCAATATTCCTCATTTTGTTGCAGCCAATATTGTAATTCTTTGGATATATCCTCCACCCTATTCAGATTAGCATGGTCCAGGGGGAGTCCTCTTGAATTCTATTCAGCTCGCTTTCAAGCTCTTTGACCTTTGGACTCCTCTCTCCAAATTTTTTCTTTTGCCCACACTCTTAACGTGTTTTTACATTTAAGAAGTTTATTGCTGAGATCACCCCCTTCTTCACTCTCCCATGCCTCTTTAACAATTTTCCCACATTCCTCTTTGCCATCCCACATAGGTTCGAAAGAAAAATAATTTTTCCTCCTCTTCTTGCCGCTGCTCCTATTGTCCGCTTTAAGCATAATGGGGGCATGATCAGACTCGTAGATAGGAAAATGGAACACCTTGCAGTTTTTAAAAAGATTTCTCCAGTCCAGTTCAGGTAGGAACCTATCAAGCCTCTCCATAACCAGCGTTCTTTCGGTCACACCCCTTTTCCATGTGAACATATTTCCTTCAAAGCCCACGTCAATCAGCCTGTAATCATCTATGACGTCCTGAAAATTTTGCATGAATTTTTCCTCCTTAGGCGGTCCTCCTTGCTTTTCCGTGTTGGACACTATCTCATTGAAGTCCCCAAAGAAAATTACAGGTTCCTCAGCCTCATCTTTTAGATTTCTCATCAGATCCCATGTCTTCACTTTGCTTGCCTGGTCCGCCCATCCATACATACCGATCGCTCTCCATTTCTGTCCGCTGTCATCTTTGATCATTCCTGCCACGTGCCTTCTAGAATAATTGAGAATTTCCACACTAGTATCTTTCCACCAGAAGCCTAGACCTCCATACCTGCCTCGGCTCGATATGCACAACCCGTCAGTAAATCCGCAGCTTCTTTTGACCTCTTCCAGCTTAGTATCAGCAATCATAGTCTCCGCCATGAAGACTATGTTTGGACGCTCTCTCCAAACCCATGCCCAGAGAGCCTTACATGTGTCAGGGTCGCCCAGCCCCTGACAGTTCCAGCTGAAGATTATCATTGCCCTTCGCGGGATTGGTCTCCACCAATCACGGCTACTTGAGTCTCTACGACCCCATTTCTTCCTGATGTGTCTGCACCCTCTCTTTTAGAATGTTTTTCCCCTGATTCCTGTACAGGTTGGTCATCAACATCCATGTCACGGAGTTCCACACATCTGTTTCTTTTTCCTGTTGTTTGATCCCACACCACTTCATCCTCAGGAATGCCCAATCGTGCCCCCTGCTCATTTTGTAAACCCATGGGTAGTGCTTTAACTTTGACCCTGTTTCCTTACGCCGCTATGCCCAGGTAATAGCTCTTCTCTCCCAATTTGCCTCCCCGATTCCCTTCAGTTGTTGGTGACAGGTTCCATGTTCTTCCATGTCGCAAGCATTTTGGCCCTAGTTGGTGATTCCTTTCTTCTTTCTATGTGATTGCACGCAACACTACTCCTGTCCACCACTCCCAACCTATCCACGACGTTATGTAGCATGATGCGTTTGGTGTGCCTATGCCCATGCTAGCTTCACCGGCCACTGGTTTCTGTTGTCTGATGTCTCCTCGTCCTCCATCACTGGCGGTTGTTCATCCATTCGTTGATTGTTACGTAACATCTTGAGTTCTTCTGGTGTGTACGTCGTCTTCTTCCTTTCCCCCGTCACCGTCTTGCCCTAGGGAACCCTCACCCTCCGCACCACCTGTCTCGACCCCTCCCCTTCCTTCTCTTCTCCCTCTCCACCGTCCCCTTCGACGCCCCCATCATCACCTCCCCCGTGTATCCTCTCCCCCCGACTAGCACTACCTTCTAGCGCCACTGACCTGCTTCCTGCGCCGATACATACCTCTGTCCCGCTAGCCTGCTTCCCACTCGCTTCCCCCTCCCGGTTCACCTCTACCGAAAAACCACTTCCCACGGTGCTTTCACACTCCTCCCCTTCTCCCTTCTTCTGCGACGCCCCCCCTCTGCCATGAGGTTTGAAGATGAGTTTCCTCCTCGCTAGCCCTAGACCGCCTTCCTTCTTATCCGCCGCACGTCGTTGCTTCTAAGGGGACGCCCACATCCAGTTCCCCCAACGCTTTTGGTGCTCGCCCCCTTCGTCAACGTTCACACAATCACGATCGACATGCCCTAGTCTGCCGCAGACGAAGCAGAAGTTCGAAAATCTTTCGTACTTCACCTCGACATCCGCCGTAGCGCCTCCTTTCATCTGAATCTTATGGATGCATTTTAGCGGTTTGGAGACGACCAGGATTAATCGGACTCGTATGGACGAGTCCCATCCTAATATGTCGGTGTCCGTATCGACCACCTCTCCGATCCTTCCCGCAATCTCCCGGATGGTCGCTTCCGCCCTGTACCCCAATGGGACGCCGTAGAGACGAACCCAAAATGGGCATCTGCTAATGACAATGCTGCCCGACTATTCCTCTTTGCAAACCTCCTTCAAAAGGAGCAACCTCCCGTCAAAGTTCGAGGGGGCTCTGTCAAGAACTCGCTGCTTATCCCTCCAGTGAGCAAACTGAATGATAAAGACCTCGCCCTCGAGTTGCTTGAAGACGGTCATCTCCTTCAGACTCCATGCTTGGGATAGTGTTCTTTCCAACGCCCTGAAAATGTATGTCCGATCTGTGAGTAACCGCCCGACCAACACGAGCTCTGTGTGATCTTCTGTGTCATCACCGCTTTTAACTGGTTGGACGTCAACGGGATCTTCTTCTTCATCTGACAGTTTGAGACCTGCATATCTCTCCGCTAGATCCGCTACTATCTTGAGACCAGAACCAAAAACACGACCTCACACTTGAACCTGCAAGAGAAGGACCCTAGATTAGGGTGGAGAGTCGTCCACTTCCGTGAGCCCTAATCGCCAGAGCGACAGGAGACGGGGGGGATGGGAAAATTGCGAGAAAAAACTCATATACATTATTAATTGGAAGTCCTTTGCCTCCCCAGGTGGGTTATTAGGGGGCATGTGAATTTAAAAATGATTTAACTTATTTGTGTATTGCACTTTAGAAAAATAAAAACACATACATGCGGTGCACGCCCACCCCTTCCAATTCGGTGTGTGGGATTTGATATTTTTTGTAAATGAATTTTTCTAATATATTTTAAACAACATTTTGATGGTTGCCTAGAGTCCCACCGCTGCACAATCAATTTACAGCCATAATTATCTTGGTAAATTATTTGCCTCAATGGCCTTCGAAATCCAACCATTGAGTCCCCTTAAAGCTATCTCTTTAGATGAACTAGCATTCTTTCAATCTAGATTTACTAGTTGTTTTGTTTTGTCCGAGTCTCTTAGATTTTGTGCAAATTTTAGAAATTGTATGCATTATAGAGGTCCTTGGCCTTGTCCAACTATAACATTGCCCCTTCACAACCATTTTTAAACATCTTGAGAAACCAGTGACTAAGTAAGAACTATTGCGTGCAAATATTATTCTTATTTTTATTCTATATCTCCACCTGCACTTCTTTGCGTTGCTCAAAATTCCTACTTCAAATTTCTTCTTTATATCCTTCCTCCTCATTTCACATAATGAGTCATCCATAAAGAATCTTGAAGTGAGTCCACCAAAAACATCATTGTATCCCTATCCTATTAGTCTTGATGACTCTAGTTTCATATAAATCAAGATGAGCAGGAAAAACTTCCTTGTATTGGGGTCTCCAACTAAGACTCTCATAAAGAGATAGTTTAAGATATTTTCTATATGCTAGTGATGTACAACTACATGCATAATAGCATACTCTAGAATTTTAATGGATGTAATTCCTATGTACATGTTCTTTCTTAAGACATATCATATTCTCTAAGGTTGAATCTACAATTATCTAAGGAGGTAATGGATGATATCTTTGATACTCTGCATCAATTGAGGTATGTAGTACTTTATATAACAAATTTACTAAATCTATATAACCCTAAGAGTTCAAGTGGAAGTATCACTTGCAAACCTTTCTAAATAGTTACTTTTCTCTTCCCGGATAACTGTGCAACTTCAAAAATGTATTTGATCAATTAAATGACATCAACTATCATGTTTGTGAGTATTTGAAAGCATTCAATTTCCTGAACGGCCTTGATTCCCCTGATTATGAAAAATTTGTTGTGACAACATTGAAATATCTCACACCTGCCTGTTTTGAAACCATCTCTCTTCTAAAATTTTGTAAAAGATGAACATAAAAAGAACTAGTCTGTACAATATTGCTTTCTATACTAAAAGATCTTCGGGTGAAATTTTTGATGCACCCTAGGCCAATAATTGTGGTAGAGGAAAATGTGGAGGTAGAGGAGGAGGTTAGTGTTGATCCAACTGTTCTCCACATAACAATAATAACTTCAATTTAGGCATTTGTGTCTCTTCCTACATGTTCTCAACATTAACCATCTTAGGGATGAGGATACCCTCAGTTCACTAAACATAAGGCAACAATTCTAATGCTATGGCTAAACAATGAAGATCTACTTTCTTTTATCAGATCTGTGACATGCTTGGTCAAAACACATTCATATGATGGAATCCGTCATATTCAAACTATAAAAGCACTAAATATCTTAATTGATACCGCAACAACCTTTGCATCTCAAAGAATATATGATATTGATGTCACATAATGGCATGACGACTTCAAGGTTGTTGGCCACATTATGTAGACATTAGGTAATCAGGCACAATTGTGTTTGTATAGAGGAAAGATTGCGTAATTAATGGTAATGGAAATACATTCCAATTTCTCAAACCAGTGATGGCTACCCAAATCATTTTATTTCCATTACACTATAGTAGGTTCTAGTATTTATCCAAGTTAAGTGAAACCTCTTGTTTGTATCATGACTTACTATGAAAGACTGGATTTCTGGCTTAATTCTGAGAATGAAATTTCTTTTAAGGTGTGTAGGATGTGATGGAGTGGACTTTTGGAATCCTAAAATATCCAATGACATAAGTGAAATCATAAGGTTGAATAATATTGAGAGTCTAAGGTTTTGACAAAGTAGTTGTGTTGATGTGATGTTGATATCATGGTTAAGATCTCTCTTTTAATGCCTTCTTGAGGAATTTAATAGAATGATCAAATAGATGAGTTTTGTCACCAAATTTGAGTAGCAGGTAGCTCAAGAGGTAAGGAATCTATGATTAAAATTTGGTAGTATTTGGATCTTTCTAGAGGGAGTTATTAAGGTTTTAATTTTGTGAAATAATGTGCATTATTAACGAATTATTGGACCTAAGTCTCGATCCTTTATGTGTCACATGTCCCCTTGCTTTGGGTTGGGTCTGTGTGGTCAAATTCTAGCCCTAGATCTCAGATCTAAGGGCGAGATCACATAGCTTTGAGAAGCCACGGATTGCCCAGTCACGTGCATCGATCCATGCCTTAGATTTCTGATCAGATGGTCGAGTCTTCATCCCTTACCTTCGGTCTGACTGGAGATCATGGGACAGTCAGTGGTGCTGAGTTCCGATCACCCCCATGATGTGCTCATGGCCTGAGTGGGGGATTGAAGGGTGTGTTTGTCCTTAACTCGAGTAAAGGAGTGTGGAGACCCCTTAAACGAGATGTGGAACCATTCCAGTAGGTAGAATGAGGTCTTGCCTCTTGCTGCCTTTCCACTGCGGCAAGCAGGTTGTGGCTAGGACTATAGAATGGAGGTAGAAGATAGTTTGAGGAGAAATTAAGGGAGGGAAATAACGAAGGAGGTCCAAGAAGAAGATCCCTCATGGAAAAGAGGACCCCGATGATAGTTGTACTACACACCAAGCTCACCCACACCAAGGAAGAAGATGAAGTCGGTGCGCCTATGGAGTGTAGACCGCTGCAGATCAAGGTCTTAGACGAGTTCTTAGTAACCCTCCGAAGCTAATGGAGTCTTCAGATCGACGCAAGGAGGAGCAGAGGCATTTTTCCCCTTTTGCTCCACCGCAGCCAAAGGTGGCGGCGACGCTCCCACCTAGCTGGAGAACCAGAGGCCATAGGGTGCTTATGAGTAGCTACAGAGGGAGGATGTTGGATGTTGATCGTGATGGCAACGTGAAGAGCCAATGAGGAGCACTCGAGCCCGAGCACTTGCTCACTAGAGCTCTCCCCTTGCGACGGCGCCCTATTTCACAGAAGAAACAAGGGCCTGCGAGGCTCACGAGAATGGGGAAAGGGGGAGGAGCGGACCGGGTTGGAAGATCCTGAGATCCGCGGATCCCACCCAGGATCCAGATTGGGTGGCCAACTAAGGAAAGGAGAGCCAAGCCCCACCGGGTCACGTGGCGCGACAAGATTGGCCCAATGAAGGTAAACACCTCAATAATGCCTAGATCCTGTATAATTCACAGTAAATAGCACGATTATCAGAAAAATACAAGGTACCAAAATCCTCAGAAAAATGTGTAGAATAATATGAAACCATCATATCAACATTTTTATGCTTAAATCTCAGTGATATCATGTAATATGTGTAATGCTTTATTAATGGATAATAAATACCAAATGATGGTATAAAATTATGAGAAAATGTCAGTAAATCTATAATCATGTCTATAATTCATATAAGGTCAATGATTATGATGTTGATGCTTGAAATCATGTAATTTGCTTTATATGGCTATTTAGGGCTAATAATCCTAAATAAAATGTATTAAATATATACATGCTCAATAAATGATGAAATTTATATAAAACCCTCATATCAATAACTAGAAGATAATATGTAAATCTGAGATCAGTTTTATACAAGAAATCCACGTTATATGAAGATGACCTTTAATACATGGGTTGTAACCCTAATTTGAATAATGCATGTAACCTAAGGTTAATATGTGCACAAAAAGGATATGGAACCTAATGTTCAGATAATGAACCATAATCTGGAAAATGACATCAGTAAGATAAATATAAGACAAGAATGCAAGTAATGATGAGAATATCCTAATGAGTTAAGTAAACCCTAAAATGAACACGATTAGGGTTAAGATGAGATGTAAGATGATGAGAACCTAATGGTGATATGTGGTCTTGTCTTAATCATGGTTGACCAAGGTTATAGTTGAGATGAGGAATGTGGTATAGATTATCTCTTTTGAAGGTATGCCATTACCTCTTACTTGTCTTATTATACAATTTGCTTGTGTTATATGGTAGTCACGACTTGGCATATGGTATTGATTGAAATGATTGTTCTTGTATGATTAGTTGCTTGATTTTCCATACTTATTGCTATGAACACATCAAACATAATTTATTCTATTCCATTATATGAAAGCACCAACTCTTTGGTAGTGTGCTTTGAAGTGATCTATCTCTTTGGTAGTGGTCACATTGTACATATGGAAGCACCAACTCTTTGGTAGTGTGCTTGGACCCAACTCTTTGGTAGTGGTCACATTGTACATATGGAAGCACCAACTCTTTGGTAGTGTGCTTGGACCCAACTCTTTGGTAGTGGTCACATTGTACATATGATCCAACTCTTTGGTAGTGATCATAAAGGCCATAATGCAATCAAATTCTTGGTAGTAATGCATGGATGATATAATAGAAAATATGCCTCAAAGATATGTGTTCTCTTTTGTTAATAAACATTGTTGTTCAAGTATGCTTTTATTATATTCTTCTGTTACTACCAAGTATTAGTTTTATCTTATTGCCATGATATGATGAGAGGTATATAAAAGACTCGTAGGCATATTCAGTACAATATTTTTGAATATTGTGTTGACGTGTACCACATGTAATCTTTTGTTTAGGTTGTGGTTATGATCTTGAAGATCCATGATAGTTGAGAGTTGTGTGGTGAGCTGATGTACATGTGGACATGTTGTCTTAAGATGCTGCTGTTTAGAGGTAGTACATGTATATGTATAAATTTGCTGTTCAATATGTAATATCAAATGTTGTAATAATTTAAGTTGTAATTATATGTTGAATGGTGAACATGTGTGTATGGTTTTATTATTGTTCATGTACATGTGTTATTGATTGTTTCCTTTTGCTTCCTCTGATTTTCTTCTTCTTAGCCTTGTGTGGGATGTTTAAATTGGGATTATCACTGAGGTGAGGGTTTAAATTTGGACGTCACACATTAGATTAAGTTTTAGAAAATCCGAGGATGTCACAGGTGGTATCATAGCATGAACAATAGCAAAGCCATACATTTGCTCATTATGCAACACAAAACTAAAGAACATTGAACTTAATAATCTGTAGGGTTAGACTAGTTGTCTTTTCGAGGCTAGATCTGACCTAGCTTCTAGGTTAGCACCTAGACGTCCGAAAACTAGGTCTAGACTAGTGCTTGTTGTATAGAAAGTCCTTAGATGTTGTTCTTTCCCTATAGTACAACGGTATGGGATGTTGTATTATTTGGAAATAATGTGCATCAAGGGAAGATAAATCCTAGACATATAGTGCCCGTTGTCTAGGGTAGCTACACTAGTCTACACCATGTTCTCACCCCTTTCATTATTTTCCATGGAACTATACTCTCTACTATGTGTGGTGCACTCATTTTCTGGATTTGGTTTTTGATTCCAATCAGATCAAACCTTGGTAGTTTTCTCTAACACATGTTTTATCGGAGAAAAACTATACAATATTTTATTATATATGTATTACAAAAATATGTCCCCACACATGTATGAGTAGGAGGTGGTCATGTAACCTAAGTGAAAGTGAATGACATCAGTCTAGAAGAGAGAGTAGTTCTAGATTAGATGTCTAGAGCCTTGTTTGGTATATATAATAGATGGAATAGATGAAATAAGTTTTGATGATATGATGTAAGTCTTATATAGATGATATAAGATAATCTATGATGATGTATGTTGTCTTTAAGGTTTAAGGTTTAGTTTTGAGGATGAAAGATGAGTTTTGATGATGCAAGTAACTAGGATTTTATGAGATAAGATATGTTAAGATGAGACAAGGTTGTGAGTCAGCATGAGCCTCAATCTCTTTTACAAAGGAGGACCTCTAGTGTTAGGACCAGTTTTAGGGTTAACTCCAGAGAGAGTGAGACCCACAAGGAGAAGGTCAGAGAACCTAAACTCCAAGATATGAGAATTATGAGATATGTGATATGATATGTGTTAAACTAGAATACTCCTGAGTGATTGAGATGAGTTGCTTTATGCATGATTCCTATAGTTTTGTTGAACCCTAGATGTCCTATGGAGGACCAAACCCTAGAGATAGAGAGAGGATCGTTATATATGTGCATACGTGAATATGAATATGAGTGCCTGCCATCTAGGTGAGGGAGAGAGCCCAAGACCCTAGATGAGGTAGCTATATTAGTTTCTTTGAAGCCTCATGCTTGGGTTGGTGATTTCCCACATAGGAATCTAGTGGTGTATATAAGAGAGATTTGGGTAAGATGTTTCATGGTTAGAGACCTATGAAGAGTATGTCATAGCATGTTTTGGTTTGTGCTTATGTGGCTAGAGCTTGTAAGGCTATCACTAGTGCCAATGAGGTAATCCGAGAACCCTAGGCTAATAAAGAGAAGATACATTATATGTATATGAGATACTCATAGAGTTGAGTTAGCTCAGAGAGACTGAGCATGGTACTACCCTCATGATACGGGTCAAGAGGACCTCAGTTGGACTAGATAAAGTTTTAGTACACGTTTGACAAGCCACTTACATAAGTTTGTTTAGCACAACGGTGGTATATTATATGTAATGATGTGTTCCAATGTTGACATATGATATTGGAAATGACATGATATAAAACCTAGAGATTGTTTAATAAATTTGAATGTATAACTGGTTAACCATATACATGAATAAGGATGATAATGTGAATAGTTGGCTTATGTGATGATGAATCTCTAATAAAGTTTTCAACCTAATATGAGAAAGCACAATGAGATGACACTAATGATGCATGTGCACGAATAAAGATCATGTAATGTTGTTGGTTAATCTTGTGCTGAAATCACTAATAATATAATTGATTATGCGCAATGAAATAAGATCATATAAATGAAACATGTTACATGAGGTGTTAATCTTAGTGCTTAATAAAGATGAAAAATATAGTTTGACAGTTAGCAAAACATAACGTTAATGACACCATGATATAATGGGGTAATTTTAGTTAACTCCTTTAGAACATGGTAATATGATGATGGAACCCTAATTCATGGGCAAAGATAAGGAAGAATCCCTAATATATGAGATATGTGATGACATAACCTAAGTTTCTAAACCTTGAGTTTAACCTTGAATGGAGTGTTTGTGCACCAAGATGGTTGTAAAAACCCCTAATAGTGCTTTGGATACATGGTTCTAGGTAACCTTTGTGGATATGTTACACATAGAATGGTGCCTACATGTGGATGAGAGAAAGATAAGGTTTTCCCTGGAGGTATGAGTATGGTGTACTTTCGAGGATGAAAGTTCTTTTAAGATGTATATGATGTGAAAAATTGGATTTCTGGCTTAATTCTGAGGACATGATTTCTTTTAAGGTGTGTAGGATGTGATGGAGTGGACTTTTGGAATCCTAAAATGTCCAATGACATAAATGAAATCATAAGGTTGAATAATATTGAGAGTTCCAAGGTTTTGACAAAGTAGTTGTGTTGATGTGATGTTGATATCATGGTTAAGATCTCCCTTTTAATGCCTTCTTGAGGAATTTAAAAGAATGATCAAATAGATGATTTTTGTCACCCAATTTGAGTAAAAGGTAGAATGCGAGGTAAGGAATCTAGGGTTAAAATTTGGTGGTATTTGGATCTTCCTAGAGGGAGTTATTAAGGTTTGCATTTTATGAAATAATGTGCATTATTAACGAATTATTGGACCTAAGTCTCAATCCTTTATGTGTCACACATCCCCTTGCTTTGGGTTGGGTCTGCGTGGTCAGATTCTATCCCTAGATCTAAGATCCAAGGGTGGGATCACATAGCTTTGAGAAGCCACAGATTGCCCAGTCACGTGCATCGATCCAGGCCTTAGATTTCTGATTCGATGGTCGAGTCTTCATCCCTTATCTTTGGTCTGACTGGAGATCGTGGGACAGTCAGTGGTGCTGTGTTCTGATTGCCCTGATGATGTGGTCATAGACCTAGTGGGGAATTGTAGGGTGTGGTTGTCCTTAACTCGAGTAGAGGAGTGTGGAGAACCCTTAGACGAGATGTGGAACCATTCCAGTAGGTAGAACGAGGCCTTGCCTCTCGCTGCCTCTCCACTGCGGCAAGCAAGTTGTGGCTAGGAGTAGAGAATGGAGGAAGAAGATAGTTCGAGGAGAAATGAAGGGAGGGAAACAAGGAAGGAGGTCTAAGGATAAGATCCATCATGGAAAAAAGTACCCCGATGATAGTTGTACCAGGCGCCGAGCTCACCCACACCAAGCAGAAGATGAAGTCGGTGGCACCTATGGAGTGCAGACCACCACAGATCAAGGTCTTGGATGAGTTCTTAGTAACCCTATGAAGCTAATGGAGTCTTCATATTGACGTGAGGAGGAGTAGAGGAATTTTTCCCCTTTTGCTCCGCCACAGCCAAAGGTGGCGGCCGCGCTCCCACCTAGCCGGAGAACCAGAGGCCATAGGGCGCTTCTGAGTAGCCACGAAGGGAGGCTGTTGGATGCTGATTATGATGGCGGCATGGAGAGCCAATGAGGAGCACTCGAGACATAGCCCTTGCTCACTGGAGTTCTCCCCTTATGACGGTGCCCAATTTCATAGAGGAAACAGGGGACCGCGAGGCTCGCGAGAATGGGGAAAGGGGGAGGAGCGGACCAGGTTGGCGGATTGATGCAGTGAATTTGAGTCACATTTATAGGTTGGTTTCATACTTTTTTTTGTCGTTATGTGTCATTTTATGACTATAATAGCGTGATTCATATTCCTTTAGCCTATAATCAGTATATGCATCACATTCAGTTTACTTTATCTTATTGTGTATAAATTATCAGAATTTTTGGATTTGATTTTTGTTCCTCTCTCTGTTTCAGGTACTTTGTATATCTGGACCCGTAGATACCATAGAAGACTCTATGGATACCATAACGAGAATTAAATCAAGCCCGTTGATACTATCGACGGCAACGTAGATAGTATCAAGAGTTCACCAGGTTCTAGCAATGGATTCCATTTTTTTAGCGTCGGAAAGTGCACCTTAAGGTGTCGATACCATTGACACCCCATCAATGCTATCGAAGCCATCAGATCAGAGTTGCACCTAGAATTGCCATAATCAAACATCTGCGAACTTCTGGCGGCCGTAAGTCATGCCTATACCTAAGAAAAGACAGCCAAGACCTAAGGAGGACGTTGCACTCAGCCGCACAAGTCCCAGAAGGAGAAGAGTGACGAATGGAGCCCAGAGCTATGCCCCGGGAGATTCTAGAGCCGCAGACAGACGAATTCACCGCCGGAAGGCTGCAGGTCGTGCATCTCGCACCGAGGATCACCTGAGTCTTCTGCATTTCAGGGGTTACATCATATTTTCTCTCATTTCCCCATGTCTTCCTCTTTCTTCTCCATATGTACTTTTGAGATGAACATGCAGGGCTAATCCCCATTGTCCTTAGGACGGGGAGTAGCCCGGGAAATCATTGTATGATAATGTTATATTGATTATCATAATTTGTCTCACTTTCCCTTGATATCTTATCGTGTTTCCGTTGCAATTTACTATGCTTGATCACCATAGTCGATTTCTAATATCGTTAATTACTTCTGACAGAGGATTACTGGTTGAAAAGGCATGATTAACACATTAATCAATAAATTCCTTAGACAAGGTAATGTACGATTAATGGTGGATACTCAGAGAAATAATTAAAGCACCTAGATCTAGGGTATAAGTTACTACTGGCGTGGAACTGACCTAGAACTAGGTAGTGAATTGTATCAATGAGCGAGCAATTCTGACTACGGGCCATAATCAGGGAAAGAGAACAAATTATGTTAATTGTGTAGATTTGCATGCAGTGAGACCTCACGGTGAAACCGCAATCCTAAGGATTCCCATTCCACTTGATTAAATTAAACACTTAATAATCACTCATTTTTGTTTCTTTTTGTTTTATTTTTATTTTTGTTTTAAACTCAACAATAAATTTTCCAATCAGTCTAGCTGATCGCGACCAATTTGTCATAGTCTACTGCAATTTATGTTTCCCTGAGTTTGACTCAGGCCTCACAAGGCATATATTACTTCGACACATGCACTTGCGTTTAACGGATGGTAAAATTGTGTTAAATATTTGGCGGCGTTGGTGGGGAAACAGTAATTTCAGCACTACGAGTGCTGCAAGTGGCCACTCTAGGCCACTTTTTCTTTTTATTTACAATTTTAATTATAGAGATTAATTGTCTATCTTTTAGATTCTTTATTCATCTAGCACTGTACTTACTCGATTCTCCACATTTCAGGTACTAGTGCATGGTGAAGACATGTAGTACGGACTATGCGCAGTCGACACCTGAGGTTCCATCTTCGGGATCTAAACATAAGCGGATAAATACACCACCCAAAGACGTTGAAGAAGAAGTTGAGACTTTCACATAGCCGAGGAGAAGACCATTTGGGAAAAGATTAAAGCTTCTTATTCATCTAGGCAGAAGGGGCCAATCAAGAAATAGGCTATCAACATACCTAGTTTCAGGATTGACCCAGGGTTGATCCAGTTGGTCAAGTCGTAGGGTTTCCATGTGCTTAAAAATGAGGACCTAGTGGCCCACATCAACACATTTGTGGAGAACTGTGACATGGTGAAGGTGGATAGGTTTCTACAGGAAGCCATTTACCTAAAACTATTTCCATCATCTCAGGTAGGAAATGCAAGGGAGTGATTATATAATTTGGACGACGAATATGTTGAATCTTGGGACATGATGATAGAAGTGTTCTTTGAGAGGTATTTCCCACCAAAGAAGACAAATGATCTTGTCAGAAGGATCCATAACTTCAAACAACAGGCCGGAGAGACATACTCAGAGGCTTGGGAGCGATTCAATATCATGCTACGAAGATGCCCACATCATGGGCTTGATCTAGAAACCCAAGCGAAGATTTTTTATTTTCCTCTTAATGAACATGATAGGAGTACTCTAAACTCAGTTGGAACAAGGTTCTTTCTAAATAACAAACATTCTAAGTGTCGAGAAATTTTGAAGAATATGGCCAAGAACCAGTCTTGGGGTGAAAGAGATGCACCGGAATAGGTGAAAGTTGCAGGTGATGCAAAGGCCATTCAAGAATTAAATGAGAAGATGGACCTACTGGTCAAGGATCTCTTAGAGAAGGAGAGCAGTGGGTCTTAGGAGGAAGAATATGTAAAATATATGCATCAATAGGGCTATAGGAGCAATGACTACTCTTAGAGAAAGGATAAGAAATTTTCATGGAAGGATCCAAATAATTTTCTACAAGACCCGAAGCAAAAACCACAGCCGAGTGTGGAGGACAAGAGCAATGAGTTTCTCGATCAAGTCATAAAGAAAACCAAGAGCTGATGAATACATTTGGCAAGCAAATTCAATCACAGGGGGGATTTCTGAACCAATTTGAACAGACTCTACAGAGTCATGATGCACAACTGAGGACTTTAGAGACAACCATGACCCAAATTGCAACTGAGGTGGCTGCGATGAATCAAATCATTCAACAAAAATCAGCTACGAATGCAGAGCCCGCTCAACCACATCAACATGTTAAATATATTTCAGTCTGCAAAGCATCAGAGATTCCTGTAGAGGAGGTAAATGAGCAGAGTATCGTGTGTATAGACTTGGAGGACAAACCCAAAGTTCCATACCCTCACAACTTATATGGATTGCTAGGAGGATGTGGGATGCCATGCATCTCACTCCAAGATTCCACCACTGATGTGCCCACATCTCATATTTCTGAAGAGATTCCTATTCCGAAAGAGTAGGTGAAAGCTTTACTTCGTAGTGGAGCAGCCACTAGCAATACAAAGAAGCAGGCACAAGTCATGCCATCCACGGATGATATACCAAATCCTATCTTAGAAGGTGGCGTTGAAGCAAGCTAAGGGGAGAAGATCCCTAATGTTACATATATTCCACTGCACAAGCGCATTAAGGAACCAAGCGTGCCATTCCCGGATAGTCTGAAGCCGAGAAAAGAGCAAAGGCACTTCAAGAAATTTCTTGAGATCTTCCGAAAGCTCCACATCAACATTCCGTTGGTGGAAGCTATCGAGCAAATTCCTTCAGATGGAAGATTCATGGAAGACGTTATGATATCTTGGAATTTTGGGGTTTCCAACTAATTATACTAAAATTGTTATAATAATGTTGACCTCGTTGGAGGTATTGGTAGCCACAATGATTGAGAACCATACTTTGAGGTGTGTAATAAGGACAAAGTGTTAAAGCGATACATGTGGAATTATTTGAGGCATTCTGATAATTATCTTGGATCGTGTGATCATTGGAATGGGCTTGTTTGAAGATTATATCTACATGGTCGAACTATGAATGGTTGATGTGTACTTTGGTCAGTAATTAGCATAAGCTACGTTAAATCTATGCCTAAGCGTCAATTTTGTTGGAGTTCAGTTGTGCGAGTTTTGGATTAAAGTTTTATATGAATTATAGGAATATGTGAATCAATATTGCATTACATGTTTAATCAGCCCTCCAGATAACAACGTGATTATCTTAGATTTTAGTGTCTATCTCTTTTCTGTTGGGGATCCTTTCTTAGGAAGGAGCAGGAAGAGATGTGTATTGATCTTAGCCATCAGTGAGCGGGATCCAATGCTTGTAAACCATATTCAACCTCCACAAGATGTGGGGTTGACAACGTCAAAGGACGAGGCCATCCCCAGCCGTGATTAGTGAGGCAAACATGATCTCAACTAAGTCTGTAGATTCGCCTTTTCTGTAGTTTCCCAACCACATCCAGATTGTGGTTTTTGCTGGTAGGAGTATATTTCTAGTTATTGGCTTCACTGTTGTCTCCACCCATATCCCTAGGGGGAGGCCGAGCTTCACCATGGTGGAGAAGAAGGAAACATCTGAAGTAGGTGGCTTCAGAAGGAAGCAGGTTTAGGATAACGACTATAGTCACTGCTTTTTTAGTTCAGATCCTTGAGGCTTAGCAAGGTACAACGAGCCTTGAGGATTCATCAGCGGGTGACAATCAGGTCTCCCTCTCAGTTTGACGGGCTTGAGGTCCTCTTTGTGGCTCCTCATGAGGCCGCTCCTGGAGCTTGTCGGCGACACTATGACAGAACTTGAGTAGCTGGAGGGTCACGTAGAGGGTGCCAGCGAGTGGGAGAGATGAAGGGGAAGACTAATATCCGGTGTGGGTATTAGAGCATTGAGAGGACCTTTCCCTAGTACGAGAGGACCGGGAAGGACGCACCTCTGGTGTATCAGGTTCAGCGGGGTAAATACATTAAAAAAGGACAAATTTTAGCGGATGGTTCGACTACCGTCGCCTTTTCCAAACATGTTTCTAAGCACCATGGGTTTCTACATTACTTCCCCTTTCTACAA
The DNA here is from genome assembly GCA_963693085.1 of Alisma plantago-aquatica. Classification (NCBI taxonomy): domain Eukaryota; kingdom Viridiplantae; phylum Streptophyta; class Magnoliopsida; order Alismatales; family Alismataceae; genus Alisma; species Alisma plantago-aquatica. The sequence goes on from OY856411.1 coordinate 101,055,447, forward strand.
CTTCATCATGGGCATGCCATGACCATGGATCACAGTAGCCTTGAACCAAAGAGGACATCTGTATAATCTAGAGGTAGCAATGTCACCGATGGTCGAAGATAACCGTGGGATCATGGCAATCAGGGGGCAATGAAAAGCTCTAGAACTCGCTATAGTTCATTCTCCTGCGACGGCGGCATACTTAGACGAACGACAGAAGAAGAGAAGGGAGTATGGGGTTCAACATTTGTCTAAGGGAGTGAGTGAGAGGGGGCAACAGATCCTAGCCCTTTATTCTCGATCCATGCAATGCATAGGATTCTATAATACCCAGACATTGAGATGAAGCCATTCTCAGCAATCTCTCGTGGGAACCCTACACGCGTCATCATCTTCAGTGAGTTACATAGACCCAGACACCCCACGTAAGGGAGAGTAAGAGGAGGAAGAGCGGACCGATCGGTCCAACTCCCAACCGACCGGCTCAGCAAGTAGAGTCCAGTTAGGGTCAACCGGTTTAAGGGATGATAGAGACCAGGTGGTGTCCATCTAGGGAACCTCGGTGGAGATCCAGCGGTCCACATTTGTCTCTAAAGGTAAATCAATTTCTTAACTTCCAGAAATTAGTCAAATCTTAGAAATGTGATTAAAATTACCCCCTTTATCCTAAAAATGCTCCAAAAATACCCATACACTCAGAAAAATGTTCTCTACATTATTGGACTCCTAGATCAGATCCTTGAACCACTTTCAATGATGATATTCAATTTAGAGTATAATGCTCCTTTTAACGGTTTATTGAAAGAAATAAATAATATCCATTTGAGATTAATTCTCAGAAAATTCTCCTAAAATCCTAATGATTATTTGAATTCATCTTTGCACTATTATACGAGTAATATACCTAAATAATAGGTCATTTCCTATTAATGACTGAATAATGCTTGTAGTCTCATTTTAATTCTATAAAATAGACCTATCATCAGAAAATTACAAAAATTGATCCAGACCCTAATTATGACATGTAGGTCAGTAGAAAAATATTAGAGACAAGCTTAGGTTAGTTTAAACCTAGATTTGGTCAAACCCTAATTTTGGACCTAAAATATTAGTAATATAATAAACCATGAATTAATGATGATTAATTGCTATTAATCAGGTGATGACCAGATATGTAGATGATCCAGATTATAAATATGACTCTCTGAACTCAGGTACATGAGTTTATTTAAGTATATGGCTATGGTTTTCTTGGTTGACTCATGATATCTATGTATGCTCTTTTATTTGCAAATATTAGATGTAGTATTACTGTAAGTACTTGATGTTTTGTTACTTAAAAACATAAATGATGAGTATATGTTTTGTAGTTATTAAGGTGTTCATTATCCCCCTTATGAGGGAATGGATGAATGTTGACTAGTACACCTCCCTAGATCACACGGTGTACAGGGAGTTTCCCTAGAGTACTTGGTACATGGGGATGGGCCCAATATATATGTTTTGGTACTAGTCCACCTTGATAATGCCAATCATCTAGGAAAATGAATAAAAATTGGCATATTTTTCTTAATGAAGAAATGTTTTCTATGATTTTCTTTCTTTCTTTCTGCAAGTCTTTTCAAATTATGGAAACCATAAATATCTGTATCTTTCTACCCATGTACAAAACACAGTGTGTTGATTCGTTGTTTCACGTATGTTTTGGGTTCAGAGCTAGCGTGGGATAAAAGATGTGAACTGAGCAGTGTTTAGGTTGTTCCTATTGTGTAGATCCTAGTTTAGCATACATGTCCTTAGACTGTAGAATTTCCATTCAATATGTAATTGTAAATCGTGTTGTAATAACTCACTTGGTAATATATACATGTTGCATGTTGAGAAATTTGTATGGTGTATGTTATGGTTTAATGTTCATGTATGCGTATTATGCTTCTGCATCACTCTCTGAAACAAATAATTGCCTAACATTTTTGGATTCGTCCACTTGGGCCTTCTAACTCTCGAGACGGCCAAAATCTGGGGACATTACAGTTGGTATCAGAGCATGAACAATAGCTACACCTAACAATTGCTCACCATAAAACATAAAACTAAATTTCACCTTTCACTTTAAAACCTAGAAACATAGCAAGTTGTTCTATAGGAACTAGGTTTGACTTAGCCTCTAGGTTAGAACATATATGTTCGAGAACTAGTTTTAGACAAGTGTGTGAAACCATTTCCATATAGAGCTCATATGTATTGGGTAGCTACACTAGTCTACACCTTGTTCTCATCATTTTAGTAGGTGACATAGCACTAGACTATCTACTGTGTGTGGGACACTCAATTTTGCTGATTTGGTTTTGTTTTCCAATCGGCTCGAGCCTCGACAGTTTTATATAACGTCTTCTTTCTCGGAGAAAAATTATATAATATTTTATTAAATATATGTAAATATAAAATAAGTCCCTCACACTGGAGAGTAGTTAGTGTTCATGTAACCAAATGAAAGGGAGTGACATCAGTCTAGAAGAGAGAGTAGATCTAGATTAGATGTCTAGAGCCTTATTGGATATGTGAAAGTTAGAGTAGATGATTGATTTATATATATGATATAAGCATGTGTAATCTTATCCAAGTTTGATGTCTACTATAAGTTTCCTTATAAAGATTTAAGTTGTATATGAGCTGAATCCCAATTTGGAGAATCTATGCTTCATATAAATGATGAAAGTACATTTTCTTTTCTTACTTAAGATGAGTTAAGATAAAGTTGAATATGCATGAGCCTCAAGCTCTTTTACAAAGGAGGTCCTCTAGTGTTAGGATAAGATACGTGGTGAACTCGAGAGAGAGTGAGACTCATAGGGATAGGGTCATAGGACCTACCCCCAATATATGAAAAAAAATATTTGATATATATATGAAATGATGTGTCCTAAGCTGGGTTATTCTTGAGTAGACGAGTTGAGTCCTTTTTGCATGATTCAATCCTATATGTGAGAGTTGGGTTAAAAAAAGATCTTGATGGGTAGGTGACTTGTAATGAGAAAGTCAATTTTTTTGATTGAGTTAGGTCCTAGATTGAGTGACATATGTTTGTGGATCTCATCATTAGCTACAAGTGAGGTGATATATGAACTTTGGTTCTAAGAGTAAAATGCTTCTTGCATAAGATACTCATAAATGTTGTTCCTTCCACTTCTCTTTCTCTATATATATGATGCTAGAAACCTCACTTGAGCTATTTGGATGACCATGTATGAAGAGTCACTCATATAAACCTAACCTATCCTATATTTCCTTCCTATATCATACATGTGATATTTAAGTTTGAAATCATGATAAGATTGCCTTAGTATGTTCTCTTTCCCTCTATATCATCTGTGAACAATATAAGTTTGAAATCATGGGCTTAACTTTGGATATTCTCATTCCTTTCATATCGTACATGAAAGATACAAATTTGATCAAGGAATAAAGATATCTTTGGAACATATATTAAATGATAAAAAAAAGTTCTTAACATCAAATCTTATGAATCTAGGATTCTACTTTGATGACAACTCTCATAATGGGATAAAATCCTAATGTCAAATTATGTATAATAAAACCTTCTCTAATGATGAAATACTAATAATGTGTTGATCTCAACCCAAAATAAGGATGTTGATTGTTAACATTTCATTAGTAAATGATGTGCAATCTTGTAACACCTTACATATGTGATTAAGGATGAAAGATGAAACCTTAAGTGATACCTTCTTAACTTCATATGCATGGCTAAATCCTATTTCATAGGGAGAAAAAGGATCGAAATCCTAAATTAAAGAATGTCATGATATAACTGAGCCACTAATGATGCTTTAATACCTTTTTTTTATGTGATGCTTCAATTTATATATATAAGGTGGGGTGGGTACACCTTAATTACTATGAATCCTAAGATGACAACTTAGGGTAACTATGATAGACCTAACACATGGAACTGGTCACCTAGAAAACGTAGAGACTTCTTGAAACCACCTTAGGTATGCGATTAGTTGAATTTCGAGGACGAAATTCTTTTCAAGGTGGGGTGAATGTGATATCTTGGAATTTTGGGGTTTCCAACTAATTAAACTAAAATTGTTATAATAGTGTTGACCTCATTTGAGGTATTGGTAGACACAATGATTGAGAACCATACTTTGAGGTGTGTAATAAGGAAAAAGTGTTAAAGCGATACATGTCGAATTATTTGAGGCATTCTGATAATTATCTTGGATCGTGTCATCATTGGTTTGGGTTTGTTTGAAGATTATATCTACATGGTCGAACTATGAATGTTTGAAGTGTACTTTGGTCAGTAATTAGCATAAGCTACATTAGATCTATGCCTAAGAGTCAATTTTGTTGGAGTTCAATTGCGCGAGTTTTGGATTAAAGTTGTATATGAATTATAGGAATATGTGAATCAGTATTACATTACGTGTTTAATCAGCCCTCCAGATAACAACGTGATTATCTTAGCTTTTAGTGTCTATCTCTTTTCTATTGGGGATCCTTTCTTAGGAAGGAGTAGGAAGAGTCGTGTATTGATCTTAGCCATCATTAAGCAGGATTCAATGCTTGTAAACCATCTTCAACCTTCACAAGATGTGGAGTTGACAATGTCAAAGGACGTGGCCATCCCCAGCCGCGATTAGTGAGGCAAACATGATCTCAAGTAAGTCTGTAGATTCGCCTTTTCTGTAGCTTCCCAACCACATACAGATTGTGGTTTTTGCTGGCAGGAGGATATTTCTAGTTTTTGGCTTCACTTCCATATCCACCCATATCCCTAGTGGAGGCCGAGCTTCACCATGGTGGAGAAGAAGGAAACATCTGAAGTAGGTGGCTTCAGAAGGAAGTAGGTTTAGGATAACAACTATAGTCACTGCCTTTTTTGGGAGAGATCCTTGAGGCTCAGCAAGGTACTCCGAGCCTTGAAGATTCATCAGTAGGTGACAATCAGGTCTCCCTCTCAGTTTGACGGGCTTGAGGTCCTCTTGGTGGCTCCTCATGAGGCCGCTCTTGGAGCTTTCCTGCGACACTATGACAGAACATGAGCAGGTGGAGGCTCGCGTAGATGGTGCGGGTGAGTGGGAGAGATGAAGAGGTAGACTAAGACAACCTTTATCGAACACGTTTCTAAGCACCATGGGTTTCTAGATCAGTTCCCCTTCCTATAGCTTCATCATGGCCATGCCATGACCATGGATCACAACAGCCTTGAACCAAAGAGGACATCTGGATAATCTAGAGGTAGTAATGTAACCGATGGTCGAAGGTAACTGTGGGATCATGGTGATCAGGGGGTGATGAAAAGCTCTAGAACTCCCCATAGATCATTCTCCTGTGACAGTGGCATACTTGCACGAATGATAGAAGAAGAGAAGGGAGTATGGGGTTCAACATCGGTCCAAGGGCGTGAGTGAGAGGGGGCAAGTGAGCCCATCCCTTTGATTCTCAATCCATCCAATGCATAAGACTCTATAATACCTAGACATTGAGATGAAGCCATTCTCAACAATCCCACATTGGAACCTTGTGTGCGACGTCATCTTCAGTGAGTTACATAGACCCAGTCACCCCGAATAAGTGAGAGCAAGAGGAGGAAGAGCGGATCCGTCTGTCCAACTCTCAGCCGACTGGCTCAGTAAGTAGAGTCTAGTTAGGGTCAGCCAATTTAAGGGATGATAGAGACCAGGTGGTGGCCTCTAGGGAAGGAGATCCAGGGGTCCACATTTGTCTCTAAAGGTAAATCAATTTCTTAACTTCCTGAAATTAGTCAAATCATAGAAATGTGTTTAAAAATACCCCCCTTATCCTAAAAATGCTCCAAAAATACCCCTAGACTCAGAAAAATGTTCTCTACATTATTGGACTCCAAGATCAGACCCTTGAACTACTTTCAATGATGATATTGAATTTCGAGTATAATGCACCTTTTAACGGTTTATTGAATGCAATAAATAATATCCAGTTGAGATTAATTCTCAAAAAATTCTCCTAGAATCCTAATGATTATTTGAATTCATATTTGTAGTACTATCTGAGTAATATACCTAAATAATAGGTCATTTCCTATTAATGACCGAATAATGCTTTTAGTCTAATTTTAATTCTATAAAATAGACCTATCATCAGAAAAATTACGAAAATTGAACCAAACCCTAATTATGACATGTAGGTTAGTAGAAAAATATCAGAGACAAGCTTAGGTTAGTTTAAACCTAGATTTGGTCAAACCCTAATTTTGGACCTAAAATATTAGTAATATAATAAACCATGTATTAATGACAGTTAATTGTTATTAATCAGGTGATGATCAGAGATGTAGATGATTGAGAATATAAATATGAATCTCTGAAATCAGGTACGAGGGTTTATTTAAGTATATGACTATGGTTTTCTTGGTTGACTCATGATATCTATGTATGCTCTTTTATTTGCAAATATTGGATGTAGTATTGTTGTAAGTACTCAATGTTTTGTCACTTAAAAACATAAATGATGAGTAGATGTTTTGTAGTTATTAAGGTGTTCATTATCCCCCTTACAAGGGAATGGATGAATGTTGAGTAGTACACCTCCCTAGAGCACACGGTGTACGGGGAGTTTCCCTAGAGTACTTAGTATATGGGTATGGGCCCAATATATATGTTTTGGTACTAGTCCACCTTGATAATGCAAATCATTAAGGAAAATGAATAAAAATTGGTGTATTTTGCTTAATGAAGAAATGTTTTCTATGATTTTCTTCCTTTCTTTCTGCAAGTCTTTTGAAATTATGGAAACCATAAATATAAGTATATTTCTACCCATGTACACAACACATTGTGTTGATTCATTATTTCTTGTATGTTTTAGGTTCAGAGCTAGCGTGGGATAAAAGATGTGAAGTGAGCAGTGTTCAAGTTGTACCTATTGTGTAGATCCTAGTTTAGCATACATTCTCTTAGACTATAGAATTTCCGTTCAATATGTAATTGTAAATCGTGTTGTAATAACTCACTTGGTAATATATACATGTTGAATATTGAGAAATTTTTATGGTTTATGTTATGGTTTAATGTTCATGTATGTGTATTATGCTTCTGCATCGCTCTCTGAAACAAATAATTACCTAACATTTTTGGATTCATCCTCTCAGGCCTTCTAACTCTCGAGACGGTGAAAATCCGGGGACGTTACAGACGTCATCAATAAAAAATGGCGGATCAAAGATACATATGTTGTATGTGTTGATGAAACAATGAGTTCTATAATTCAAGGGAGGTTGCCAAAAAAGAGGAAAGATCTAGGATGTTTCTACATCCCATGTTCCATAGGTGGTCAACATTTTACAAAGGCACAGTGTGACTCAGGAGTAGGCATTAATCTTATGCCACTTGCCACTTTTCAAAAGCTGGGATTGAAGAAGCCAACACAAACTTCCATGACAATCGAGTTGGCAGATGGATCCATTGTGAACCCACAAGGTATATGCGAGGATGTGCTAGTCAAAGTTGACAAATTAATCTTCTCTGTTGACTTCATAGTAATGGACATAAATGAGCTGGAAGGATGTGAGATGTTATTGGGAGGGTCGTTCCAAGCTACGAATGATGTAATCACTACCATTGGGCAAGGCTACTTGACGTTGGGGATTGGTAATGATAGAGTTGAATTCAAATTTCCAAATGAATTATCAGAGACATCCTTTGACAACCAAGGTTAAGGTATCCATGTCATCTAGCCTAAGAGGTTAAAGAAGGGCGCTTGTTGGGAGGCAACCCAGCCTTGGTAGATTACATGTTCATGTGCTTTATTTTTCATTTTCCTAAGTAGTTTTGATTACCGTTGTAGTTATTTTGTAAAAATGATACTATGATATGTTTGTTGAGTGTGTAGGCTGGGAAATGGTCGATACTATCGAAAAATGGGTCGATGGTATCGAATTTGGAACAACAAAAATTTCTACCGAAACTTCATCCTGTCGATACTATCAACGGCCTCATCAATAGTATCGATAAGGGAATAGGCACATAGATGCTCAAGATTCAATGGTATCGACCAATCTATCAAGAGTAGCGAGATGATTGGAGATTTTCAGATTGGACCTTCTCAACTATCTCGATACCATCGACACATTGCCTGATGGTATCGACACATCAACAACACAGTTGCACGGCCAGACCTCGCGATGTTCAAAGGAACAACCAAGCGTCGATACTATCAACGCAATGTCGATAGTATCGACAGACACGTTAGTGATCCACAGTCTTCATCGAGCGGTCCACAACGCCTATCCATGTATAGTGTCAATGGTATCGACACTCTGTCGCTACCATCGACACATAGACGATCCGGGCCCCCACATCAAGCCATCAACAACCATCGATTGCAGTGAGTCGTGGATTTCAACAGCCATCGATACAATCGACGGTCCTGTCGATACAATCGACGGGCCTGTCGATACAATCGACAGGCTTGTCGATGCCATCGACGGGCCTATCGATGGTATCGACACACCGACAGTAGACCCGACTGACCCATATAAAAACGGAGGCAATTCTTCAATCTAACATCACATCGTCAATGCATATCCTCCACAACTGAGCCCAAGCACCTCTAAGTGCCTAAGAGCAATTGAGATCACCACCGATGATCGCCTCTGAGCATCTTCTTCGGCTCTGCAGATCTCCATCTTCTCTGAGTGCCTCCACTATCTTCTCTGAGATTCATTCTCCTTTCTATCTCTCACTCGTTGCCTGTGCAACAATGGTGAGATCTAGAGCTTCGTCATCTAGGGCTGCACCACCTGCCCTACCCGCCCCGCAACAAGGATTAGTTCCCAGTGGCTAGCAGTACCAACCGCACCCACCACTAGAGTAGTAAAAGGGGTATCACTGGTCCACCTCTTAAGTCTGGATTTGAACTATGAGGCCATAGTTAAATTCAAGCTTGGGGGGGGGGGTGCTGGAACAACCTCTATCTAGTTTTTTATTTTATTTTATTTGATCTTTTATTTGTTTTTGCATTTTTCATCTTTCTTTATCTTAGTTTTATCAATTGCTAGATTTACTATTTTCTAGGATCCACTATCTATCTAGTGTAATCAGTGGAGTCTAATTTAATTGCATGTCATCTCATTTTCACTTTGGGCTTTGTGAGAAAATGATTTTTAATGAAAAATCCTTAAGAAATTGTAAGTTTGTGAGAACTTGAGGACATTGCTTGTGAAACTCATTAGGTAGGTCAACTTAAAAACATATCAACTTGATTGTGTATCTGTATGGTTCATGTTAAGAGGATTGATATGGATGTTGAGCCCAAACCAACCAAATGATAACATGACTTTAATTTGAAGTGAGAGAGAGAAACCCCTTGATTAATTGGTACACAAGTCAGTAAGGAGGGACATATAATTCTATAAGAAGGTTCTATCAATTAGTCTGGTGATCTGATCCACCGAAATTTCATTCACTCTCCACCATAAGAACTAGGAGCACATTACTGTCTTTCACTCTTTGATTGCATCCCACGTAGATAGGTCATGCATTACAGTTATTTTTGCATGTTTTGTATAAAAATGAAAAAAGAAAGATATAGAGTAGTTATACATGCACATTATCCTTAGGTGTATGTCATTTAGTTGCAAAATGGTCATAATGAAGTGCATTCACATCTTTTGAGCATATAGTTGTACATCATGTGTTGTATGTTCTTCTAAAAAATTAAAGGTGTTGAACTTGTTCCATACCCTCCAAAAAGAATGCATCAAATGTGTCAGTTAGAAAAAAGAGAAGGAAGCCCAACAAATAATCCATTACCATTTAAGAAAATGAGGGCTTGAAAAAATGAATGAAAAAAGAAAAGAAAAAAAAGTATGAATAAGAGGGAGAAAGGAACATGTTCTCACCCGCATTTTAGGAAGAACAAGCACATGATGTAGTTACTTAGATATTCCATCTCACTTTGAGACGAAATGATAGTGCATGCATCATTCCACCAAAAATGTAGCATTAGGGCATTTTCATTTGCATTTGCATCATGATAGGTCATTCATTTTTGTTTTTGCATAATCAACTATACTTTTCTTCCATAGCTTCCATAGCCACCCATTCCATTCACCCGTTGCTCTTAGTGGTAGGCTACGCACGATATTCTCCTCATTCATGTATATTAGGAGATCTGCTTCCATTTAGATGGTTGTTAGGAAATGAGCAACGTAGATAGGAGATCACAAGATGCACCAAGCCTGAACCTGAAAATTCTATTATGTCAACTTCTTTATTTGATAGAGTTCGTTGATCTTGGGGTAGACATTTCTTATGAATGATTATTGTTGCCTAAAGGGTAGTTATCGTTCTGTGGTTGGTAAGGGCCGACATGTGAATTGCAGGCGGGAATCATATTGAGATATAAATTTTGTGATTATGTTCTTTAGTTGACCCTCTCAATCAGATTTTAAGTTTTGTTGCTCGAGGACGAGCAAGATTCAAGCTTAGGGGAGTTTGATGCAGTGAATTTGTGTCGCATTTATAGGTTGTTTTCATACTTGTTTTGTGTGGTTATGTGTCATTTTATGACTATAATAGCATGATTCATATTCCTTTAGCCTATAATCACTATATGCATCAAAATTAGTTTATTTTATCTTATTTTGTATAAATGATCAGAATTTTTTGATTTGATTTGTGTTCCTCTCTCTATTACATGTACTTTGTATATCTGGACCCGTCGATACCATCGATGACTCTGTCGATACCATCGACATGGCATCAGTACCCAGGCCGGAGGGAGAGCATCCAAGGCGATACCATCGACCAAATCCGTCGATGGTCTCAAGATTGTCTCAGCAGGAATTAAGTCAAGCCCGTTGATACTATCGATGGCACCGTCGATAGTATCGAGAGTTCACTAGGTTCTAGTGACGGATTCCATTGTTTTTAGCATCGAAAGTACACCTTAAGGTGTCGATACCATCGACACCCCATCAATGGTATCGACACCGTCAGATCAAAGTTGCGCCTAGAATTGCCATGATCGAATGGAAGCGATCTTCTGGCAGCCGTAAATCATGCCTATACCTAAGGAAATATGGCCAAGACCTAAGGAGGATGTTGCAATCAGCCGCACAAGTCCCGAAAGGAGAAGAGCAAAGAACGGAGCCCAGAGCTACGCCCCGGGAGATTCCAGAGCCATAGACAGACGATTCTACCATCAAAAGGTTGCAGATCATGCTTCTCGCACCGATGATCACCCAGATCTTCTCTGTTTCAGGGGTTACATCATATTTTCTCTCATTTCCCCATGTCTTCCTCTTTCTTCTCCATATGTACTATTGAGATGAACATGCAGGGCTAATCCCCATTGTCCTCAGGACCGGGAGTAGCCTGGGGAATCACTGTATGACAATGTTATATTGATTATCATAATTTGTCTCACTTTCCCTTGATATGTTATCGTGTTTCCATTGCAATTTACTATGCTTGATCACCATAGTCAATTTCTAATACTGCTAATTACTTCTGACAGAGGATTAATGGTTGAAAAGGCACGATTAACACATTAATCAATAAATTCCTTAGACAAGGTAATGTACGATTAATGGTGAATACTTAGAGAAATAATTAAAGGACCTAGATCTAGGGTATAAGTTACTACTTGCGTGGAAATGACCTAGAACTAGGTAGTGAATTGTATCGCAGAAGTGAGAAATTCTAATTATGGGCCATAATCAGGGAAAGAGAAAAAATTATGTTAATTGTGTAGATTTGCATGCAGTGAGACCTCACGGTGAAACCATAATCCTAAGGATTCCCATGCCATTTGATTAAATTTTTTTGATAAAGGGCGCCCACCATTTTATTAAGAAATCAAATCGTTTGCAACTAGTACAAGGATCCGATCCTCGAAGCCCTCCCTAACACAGTGAGGGTTAACAAAATGACAGGCGAAAGAAGCCAAGGCATGTGCTACTCTATTGCCTTGCCTCCGGACAAAAAGAAAATTAAAAGATAGGAAGCTAAAAGAAAGGTCTATGATGTCAATGATGATGGTCTCCTTATAGCCGCGTCCACCCTTCCCCATCTTTACCACCTCCACCAACAGTAAGTAGTCTGTCTTCAGCACTATATCCATGTAGCCTTCCCTAAGAGCGAGTCGCATGTCGTGCAAAACAGTCGTACCCTCCGCACTAAGCACTGAGTATGCCTGCTCTATCTGACACTGGAAAGTCCACAAAAGCTATCCGTGCTCATCCCTAATGGTTGTGCCGCAACCATTATCCTCCGCCATGGTGACAGATGCATCAATATTGATCTTCACGCTGCCCGGTGGTAGCCGCCGCCATGTCACTGGTCCCTGCGCCGCTTCTGAGTGTGACACTGCCTTGTGATAACGAGCATAGTCCGCCACCAAGTCGATGAAGCTAGCCGTGAGTCCTGGGAGATAAGGAGGGTGATCGTCAAAAAGAACTTTTTTCCTTGCTGTCCATGCCACCCACATAAGAGTGGCTCCCTCATCCCTGCGCCAGCCATTCCCCTCCTCAAGAAAACTCCACATAAAGCTCCCCACATCTTGTGCCTCCACCTGCCCCGTCCAATCAAATTCACCCGTGACCCAAATCTGTCTAGCCCGAGCACAGTGCAGTAATGCATGGGAAATGTCCTCTCTCTGGTCGCAATGTTGGCATCTATCATCCTATGTCACCTGCTTCCTCATAAGCTCAGACTTTGTGGGGAGAATGTTCCTAAGATCTCTCCATACAAAGTGTCTCTGTTTTGGCGGCCATCTTTGCTTCCAAAGTTTCTTCCATAAATATGTGTCCACACCCTCTACTAGGTCCGCTCCCGCCCGGATAAGGAAATAAGCACTACGGACCGAGAACATACCAATACTCTACTTCTCCCAGAATAGGATGTCTTCTCTATTGCGCTACGATAGGGGGATGTTGAGGACTCTCCTGGCTATGTGTGTAGGAAAACACACCTCCACAACCTCCGTATTCCATCTCTTCGGCCCTCTACAAATCAAATCACTCACTATCTTGTAGTCTACTGGTCCCTGTATCAAATACCTTTGCACCGTGCCACTGAGCTGTAGAATCCACATGTCCCTGTAAATGTTTATGTTTCCCCCGTCCCCCACCCGCCAAAGAAAGCCACTCTTCACCTACTGCAACGCCCCCCAAATACTCCTCCATGTATAGCTGGGATTCCCCCCCAACTCCACGTGTAGGATAGATGAGGACCTAAAATATTTCACCTTCAGTATCTGAGCTGCAAGGGAATCACCATATCTACCAACCTCCACCCTTATTTAGCTAGTAACGCAAGGTTGAAATCTTTCAGATCCTAGAACCCCATTCCCCCACAGTCCTTGGGCCTACATAATCTCTCCCAACTCATCCAGTGAATCTTCCTCTCCCCTTCCTTTGAATCCCACCAAAACCTGGCCATCATTGCTTGGATATCATCAATAAGACCTTCTGGAAGCTTGAAGATACTCATAAGATACGTCGGGATAGCTTGGATGACCACCTTGATCAACACCTCCTTGCCTGGCCTAGAGAGAAGTTGTACCTTCCATCCATGTAATTTCTTCCACACTCTGTCTTTTATCATAGTGAACACAAGCTTCTTCGATCTCCCAACCACCGTAGGGAGTCCAATATACTTTTCATGTTTGTCCACCTCCCTCACTTGCAGCTGGTGCTTGATCAACTCACGTCTCTCTCCTGTGACATTCGCACTGAAGGACACCTCTGTCTTCTCATAATTGATTTTCTGTCCAGATGCCCTCTCGTATTGGCTGAAAATTTTCAGCTAAAGCGGAGCATTCTTCTGAGGTAGCCCTTGTGAACACAATGTTATCATCTGCAAAAAGGAGGTGAGTAACCCGTGGTGCCCGTCTGCAAATCCTCATCCCATGAATTTTGTGTTCCTATGCTGCTTTAGACAAAGAAAAGGACAATGCTTCAGCACAAAAAAGAAAGAGGTAGGGAGATAAAGGATCACCTTGGTGAAGACCTCTAGATGGATTTGAAGATCCCCTCATGTTGCCATTGACGATGAACTTGTGGGAAATTCTAGTAACACACTCCATCACTTTGGACCTCCAAATATCCGAAACTCCCATCCTCCTCATGACCTTATCCAAGAAAGGCCACTCGACCCTATCATATGCCTTGCTCATATCCAACTTAAGAGCCATCAAACCTTCTTTCCCCTTCTTCCGGTGCTTCATGGTGTTAAAAATTTCATAAGCTACCTGGGCGTTATCCGTGATCATACTTCCCCCTATAAAAGCACTTTGATTCTCAAAAATCATGTCATGCAACCACAACTTGATTCTATTAGCCAGAACCTTAGTAATGATTTTGTAAGATACATTGCAAAGGTTGATTGGGCGATAATCCGATAACCATACCGGGTTGTTTGTCTTAGGAATGAGAAAAATATATGTATCATTGATATCCAATAAACTCTCCTCCCCTGCCCACCATTTAGAGATAAAGGATAACAGGTTGTTTTTAATAACTCCCCAGAATTTCTAATAAAAGATAGTTTTCATCTCGTCAGGACTCGGAGCCTTGTTGGGATGCATTTGTTGCAGCGCCTTCCACACCTCCTCCTCTATGGGAATACAATCTAAATCTGAAAGAGCAGCTTCCGGCACCACTCGTGGCAACCCTTCTAACAACTCATCCATTCCTGAAGGGTTTGAGCTGGTGAAGAGGGAGTTGAAGTAGGTTGAAATAATTTCAGCAATATCCTTCGGCTCCGTGTGCCAACTGCCATCGTCCTTAAAGAGTCCGCCTATAGTGTTTCTTCTCTTTCTTTGGATGGTCTTATGATGGAAGTATTTAGTATTCTTGTTCCCGTATTTCATTTCATTGGTCCTGGCCCTAGCTAACCAATAGCTCTCCTCCAACCGTTGGAGTTCATGCAACTCTTTGGCTAATGCCTCACATTCCTGTAACATATCATGAGAAGGTGGTCGGTTTTGTAATTTGGTAAGCCTCTTTTTAGTCTTTAGTATCCTCCTTTTTATATTTCCAAATTTTGCTGTCACCCATCCTGCCAACTTTTCCGCACATATCATTGTCTGCCCTGGGAGACCTACCGTGTGGTTACTGTCCCATGCCCATATGACCACCTCCTTGCACTCCGGCAAAGAAAGCCAAAAGTTTTCAAACCTAAACTGTTTCCCCATATGGCCCTCCACCTGTCTTCTATGTTCCACCCACAAGAGAATTTTCCCATGATCAGAATTAAGAATAGGAAAGTATTTCACTTTTCTGATATTGAATATGTCACACCATTTCCTCTCCGCCAGGAATCTGTCCAGTCTTTCCATGATAAGGTTGTCCGCCTACAAACCACACTTCCAAGTGAATTGATTCCTAGAAGAGCCCAAGTCCATCAGCTGACACCTGGCAATAGCCTCCCTGAAATTGCGCATCTGCCATTCCCTCCTTGGTTGTCCTCCTTTCTTCTCCGCATTAGAAAAGATTTCATTGAAGTCCCCACCTAGCACAATGGGCCACCTAGCCTGCCACATATGTCCTCCATTAGCTACCACGTAAGATGACATTCATTTGTAGCTGCCCAACCATAAATGCCGAACAAATAGAAACACTCCGGACTGCCCTCCAAACCCACCACCGCACTGATATGGTGATCTGAAAAGGACTTCACCTCCACTTCATCTCCTCTCCACCACAGACTCAGACCCCCCGCCCTTCCTCTACTATCAACGTCGAAACTCGAGTTGTACCCACACTTTCTCCTTACCGCCTCCTGATTACCTGCTCTACACATAGTCTCCATGACAAAGACTAAATTGGGCATCTCTCCAACACCTCCTCCTGAGAGAGTCTACCGTCCCAGGCCTGCCCAAGCCCTGTATGTTCCAACATAAGGTTTTCATCACCCTTCATGGGCCTGGACCTCCCCAGTCCCCGCTACTGAAAGAGTTAAAGGTGCTTCCTAGACCTCCCTCCTTAAATGCTTACCCCTACTCCCCATTCTCTTTCTGCCTCCTCCTGAGGCTCCTCTGCCCCCATCCTTCCCCTTTTCCCCCCGACATACCCTGTAGAGCTCGCCTTACCTTCCTCCTCCTGAACCCCCTGACGTGAACCCAACCTCGTGTACCTCCTCACCCTCCTTCACTTTCCCCCTGTGTGCATCTGTTGTCTTCCTTGTATCCTTCCCGCAAAAATCCCTAACTGGCCTTGGTCAAACCTGACCTCGTCTTCAGTGTTCCCACCGTCAAGAACCTACTTAGAACCTACCCCAATAGAGCTTGCTCCCCTTTTCCCCTAGAACTGTCTCTCTCTCACTACAAGGTGCCCTTCCTTCTGATTAGGATCGTGTCCTGGGTGACGTTGCTCGCGCCAATCCTGTTGGAGCCCTCCCATATCCACGATGAGGGGACACTCTTCTGCATGCTCCCGCTCGCGCCCTGCATTAACGCCTCCCCCCCTTCGCAGCACCCTGTCCCAACAGCGGCAGGGACATCTTTCATCTCCCCATGAAGCACAGGATGCTCCCCTTCCTTCCGAGTCTATCTGTGTTCCCCCCATACTGCACCAGCCTCCAATCTCCCTTGGTCACCTTGACACCCGACACCCCCTGCCACATGGATGCTTGGGGTCCCAGTCCGCCATGTTCCTGTCCAACCACCGGAGTGCAGTTCCCCTCCATCATCTTCCTTCCCCCCTATGAACAATGTTTGAGGCTCCCTTGTTCCTCACTGCCCCAAATGCCGCCCTCTCCCTGCTCGTCTCTGTCCTTCCGCCTGGCGAAGACCTCCTCTAAGACCTCCATCACTGTGGATTCCCCCGTCTCCCCCGCCTCCTCCTCGCTCTCCTTGTCGCGCTGATGTACACTAGGTCCACCACTATCAGCCCCGTCGCCATTGTGTCAACTCCCCGCAGCAGACTTGGATCCTGATGGCTTGGAAATGAACCGGAGTTCCTTGGATGCACCCGCTTTGCCCAGTAACTCCTCCATTAATGGAACTTGCCAGCGCTTCGTCGGCGACACTTTGACCCATGGTCCCCACCTCCTCAGTGCCAACCCATCGTCTTCCTCCTCCTCTTCATCCCTACAATATTTTTCAAGGTGCCCTATGACTCCACACAAATAGCAGAAAGTCGACATCCTCTTGTATCTGATCTCCACCTCCACAACCTTCCCCTCCCTATCGCATATCTTCTGTTTCTATCGGATCGTCCTTGTGACATCGATCTCGACTCTTGCCCGGCACGAAGCACCCCAGCCCAGGTCGCGCGTAACCACCGCACACACTCTGCCTATCTTCCCTGCCACCGCTCTGATTGCCTCCTCCGACCGGTACCCTAGCGGTAGATTATATAGACGGATCCAAAATTGGCTTGAGTTGATGATCATCTCCGTCAGTGTATCCTCCGGCCTGATATCCTTCACCACGAGCAGGTGGTTATCAAAATTCCACGCCCCCTCCGCCAGCACCTTCTCCTTGTCCTTCCAATGCAAAAATTGGATCACAAAAAGATTGCTGGAAATCTGCCAGAACCCCGCTTCCTTCCGCAACGACCATGCGTTGATCATGGTATGTTTAAAGGATGGGAAATTATATGGCCTCGTCATCATAAGCCGCCCGACCAGGGCAAGTTCAATGTGCTCGTTCTCTTCATCGGCGATCGTGTCCTTCAGGTCCAATATGTCTGACTCTTCCTCTTCCCCGACTCTTAGAGATGCGTAGCGTTCCACAAGCTCTTCCTCCATGCCACGGAGGGTACCTACAAATCGCAAGAGGTATCACCTCAGTGGCGAGGAGAACCCTGAGTCACCATCGTCGCCCAAAGAAACCCTAGGAGATGTGCATGACCAGGGAGATCCATCCTCATTTGATTAAATTCAACACTTAACCATTGCTCATTTTTGTTTCTTTTTGTTTTGTTTTTATTTTTGTTTTAAACTCAACAATCAACTTTTCCAATCAGTCTAGCTGATTTTGACCAGTTAGTAGTAGTCTACTGCAATTTACATTTCCCTGAGTTCGACTCGGCCCTCACAAGGCTTATATTACTTCGATATGTGCACTTGCATTTAACACATGGTAAAATCGTGTTACGGATCCTGAGATCTGCGGATCCCTCCCAGGATCTGGATCGGGTGGCCAACCAAGGAAAGGAGAGCCGCACCCCACCGGGCCACGTGGCGTGACGGGATGGCCCAATGAAGGTAAATATCTCAACAATGCCTAGATACTATATAATTCATAGTAAATAGCACGATTATCAGAAAAATACAAGTAAGGTACCAAAATCCTCAAAACAATGTGTAGAATAATATGAAACCATCATATCAGCCTTTTTATGCTTAAATCTCAGTGGTATCATGTAATATGTGTAATGCTTGCTTAATGGATAATAAATACCAAATGATGGTATAAAATTATGAGAAAATGTCAGTAAATCTATAATCATGGCTATAATCCATATAAGGTCAATGATTATGATGTTGATGATCGAAATCATGTAATTTGATTTATATGGCTATTTAGGGCTAATAATCCTAAATAAAATGTAGTAAATACATACATGCTCAATAAATGATGAAATTTTAAAAAAAACCACATATCAGTAAATGGAAGATAATATGTAAATCTGAGATCAGTTTTATACAAGAAATCCATGTTATATGAAGATGACCTTTATTACATGGGTTTTAACCCTAATTTGAATAATGTATGTAACCTAAGGATAATATGTGCACAAAAAGGATATGGTACCTAATGTTTAGATAATGAACCATAATATGTAAAATGACATCGGTAAGATAAATATAAGACAAGAATGCAAGTAATGATGAGAATATCCTAATGAGTCAAGTAAACCCTAAAATGAACACGATTAGGGTTAAGATGAGATGTAAGATGATGAGAGCCTGATGGTGACATGTGGTCTTGTCTTGATCAGGGTAGACTAAGGTTAGAGTTGAGATGAGGAATGTGGTATAGATTATCTCTTTTGAAGGTACACCATTACCTCTTACTTGGCTTATTATACAATGTGCTTATGTTATATGGTAGTAAAGACTTGGCATATGGTATTGATTGAAATGATTGTTCTTGTATGATATGTTGCTTGATATTCCATACTTATTGCTATGAACACATCAAACATAATTTATTCTATTCCATTATATGAAAGCACCAACGCTTTGGTAGTGTGCTTGGAAGTGACCAAACTCTTTGGTAGTGGTCACATTGTACATATGGAAGCACCAACTGTTTAGTAGTGTGCTTGGACCCAACTCTTTGGTAGTGGTCACATTGTACATATGATCCAACTATTTGGTAGTGATCATAAAGGCCTTAATGCATTCAACTCCTTGGTAGTAATGCATGGATGATATAATGGAAAATATGCCTAAAAGATATGTGTTCTCTTTTGTTAATAAACATTCTTGTTCAAGTATGTTTTTGTTATATTCTTCTATTACTGCCAATTATTAGTTTTATCTTATTTCCAAGATATGATGAGAGGTATATAAAAGACACGTAGGCGTACTCAATACAATATTCTTGAATATTGTGCTGACGTGTACCACATGTAATCTTTTGTTTAGGTTGTGGTTATGATCTTGAAGAACCAAGATAGTTGAGAGTTGTGTGGCGAGCTGATGTACATGTGTACATGTTGTCTTAAGATCCTGTTGTTTAGAGGTAGTACATGTATATGTATAAGTTTGTTGTTCAATATGTAATATCAAATGTTGCAATAATTCATGTTGTAATTATATGTTGAATGGTGAACATGTGTGTATGGTTTTATTATTGTTCATGTACATGTGCTACTGATTGTTTGCTTTTGACTTCCTCTGATTTTCTTCTTCTTAGACTTGTGTGGGATGTTTAAATTGGGATTCTCACTGAGGTGAGGGTTTCAATTTGGACATAACACATTAGATTAAGTTTTAGAAAATATGGGGACATCACACTTACTTCTTAATTTTCCTGCTATTTCATCTTAATTCGTGATATGTTCCTTGATTAATACATAATAATTGTTGACTTGAGAGTTATACATTGCCCATATTTTGATAATGACTTAACCATTCGATTCCTATGTATCTAATATGTTTGTTCAAGATTGATTTCAGGCTTTAGGAACATGAAAAGGATCAAATCGTACAAGCCCTAGCTTGTTCAAGTTCAAGTCAAAAGCAATGCAAGTGTGTGTTTTGGGAAATCACTTCAAATGACCTTAGATGATTTTTGTGATCACTTGTATTTATGATATGACTTGTAACTAAGATGAGAAAAAATTAGGGACACTTAATTCCAAGGTTTAATCACTCAAATGTCAATTTAGAAATTTTTTCATAGGCTTATCGATGAAGTTGGAAACTCGACTGATCCTATGATGGATTTACTGAAGATGACCCATCAGTTGAGTTGCATACTCATAGAACCCGACCGACTGACTCACTGAGCAAAACTAATTTTAGCTCACCGGTCAAGTTTCCCAGAACAAACTCGACCGATAGTTTGAAAATTAGCTTTTTCATTTAGTGAATTGGTTGAGTTACCTTTATTGAAACTCGATCGAATGTAATGTACAGAAATGTAGAAAAAATGATTATAACTGTTGGTGAGTTTTTTTGGGTAAGAATACATCTGTTACAACTTGAAAAACAACTATTGTTCGACCATAAGTAATCCCACACTGAAGGGAACACCCCCAGCTATAAATAGGACCCCTTGGAGGTCATTCCAAGTTTGCTCATTAATGTCATTCTAAGTCCTTGCTATAGTTGAGTGTGTTGCAACTCCATTTGAGATTATAGTTTACACTTCATATTGAGATTATGAGTGATATAGGCTAGTTGTAAGAGAGCTACTTTCTTGTTCTTGCAAAGCTCTCATTCCATTCCATCTTCCCTACCACTTTCCTCCATGAAGCAAAGGTGAAGCAAGCTACTACGAGTGAAGGTGGAGTTGGTGTTGTTCTTCTTCAAGGTTGAAGAACATGTTAAGATCTTCTCCAGGTGAAGGAGAAGGAAAAAGTTGAAGATCCAAGAAGAGTGGGTAAACCCTTGAAGACTAAAGACTTGTACATGAGTAGGTAAGATCATGAAAGAAGGTTGAAGACTCTTAGAAAAGTGGGTAAGTCCTTGGTAAGGTAGAAGACTCATTGTGCTTGTATGGGTAAGTCCTTTGGTGGTCTTGTGTTGTAACTCTTATTGGTGAATATATAGAGAAAAACACTTGCAAAGTCCTAAAGGTTGACCTTTCTAGGTAGTGGACCGACTCTCTCCTAGTGTGGAGAGTAGAACCACTCTAAATGACCTTGTCAAGTTCTTACTTTCAATTCCTCTCATCCTTGGTATGCTTATTAGTTAGGACTTAAAATTGCACTTTAGCTATCAGTTTTGATTGATATAATTTGAAGGTCTAATCTATCTTGTGAGAATTTTGAAGCTCTATTAACATTCCTCTAGAGCTTTAGATCCAACAAGTGGAAGTAGAGCTAAGGATATTCTCCAACAATCTCCCACGAGATGAGAAGATGGGCGAAAACCTACTTGGTTCTCTCAACCTAGAGGGAGGCTTATCCATGTGTCCTATGATCTTTGATGGCACCAACTTCCTCTATTAGAAGAGGAGCATGAAATTCTACATCCAAGGAATTAACTTTGACATGTGGAAGGTGTCGGTCACACCATACAAGGAGCCAATCAAAACTTTTGCAACATGAAGTGAAGTTGCACTCAAAGAAGCCCAACTAAATGCCAAAGTCATAAGCATCCTCTATGCATCCCTTACCCCAACGGAGTTCAACCGGATCTCATCTTGGGACACCACCTATGAGATTTGGGACAAATTGTCCATCACTTATGAGAGCAAAAAGCAAGTCAAGGAGGTTAAGATATACATGTTAACAACCTTCTAGAAAACTTCAAGATGGGCAAGAAAGAAGGGATTGTGGAGATGTACTCAAGACTCAATGTCATCATCAATGGACTGGCTACTTTGGGCAACACCTTGGATAGAGGTGTAATCAACTCTAAGATCTTGAGGACTCTACCAAAGAGATGGGAGTCAAAGGTCACCTCCATTGAAGGAGTGAGGAGCCTTGGTGAAATCCCAATTGAAGAGCCTATTGGCAACCTCCAAGCCCATGAGCCAAGGCTTGACAAGCAAGAAGATGAAGCCAAGTAAGAAGAGAAGGAAGCCAAGAAGATCAAAGATAGTGCTTTCAAAGAACAAGTGGAGGCAGTCATCCTTCAACAATAACTTGCTTGCCTAAGTATGTTCAAAATACATAATGGACTTGAAAAATAAATTTTATTAGCACTCTAATGGCTAGAAATTAAGATTTCTAAATGTAGGCCAGGTTGACCATCGGTCGAGTTGCCAACTCGACTGATCAGAGGCCAAGAGATTTTTTAAAAGAGCATATCAGTCGAGTTTTTGAGTCATAGAACTCGACTGATGGCCGAGCTAGAGCAAACTTAAGATAGGTTTGATCGACTATTCTCCCTCTCAGCTACATAAAAGTCGACCAATCCAACCTCCATCTCCCCTAAGCTTTCAACCCTGGCCCCGCCATTCCTCTCCCTAGCCCTAGTTTGACCTAGCTCGACGTCCCTTGACCTTCCCCCTTGCTAACCTAGGTATGTGGATGAGTTTTGGTGGCAATTCCTTAGCTTTTTCCCTCTCTTTCCTCTCGTTTTTGTCTCTATGGCATCTAATAGGAGTAAGAGGGCCACCCCAGCTAATGCACCTTCATCTTCATCCAACTCCCACTTGATTCCATTTGATGACACCATCTTCGTCTAAAATGAGGATCTAAATAGGTATAAGGAGCTCCTCTCCAGGAACCATTTCCTTTTTCATGCCCTATTTAAGCCTAGACCACAAAGACAAGAGGTCATAGATCAAGTAGAATAGTTGCTTTATGATCACCATCTCTTTGCCTTAGGTGTTGAACGTGAATGCTATAATAATTCCATCACAAGAACCAAAGCGGTTCACTAATTCTACGCAAATTTGTGTTGGAATTACAACACCCTTGTACCCCTGCCTAATACTCAAGTAGTCCTCACATCTATGATAGATGGGAAGAAATTCCAAGTCTCTGAAGATACCTTGAACATATTCTTTTTGGGTACTGAAGTGACTGACACCTAATATAAGGACTATCTAGAGTACTTTGACTTAGTTGAGCCTAAGGCCTTCTACAAGTAGTATGATCATACTCTCTCTAATATTCATAAGTTCTTAAAGAAGCCTCCACTCCCATATAGGAAGAAGTACACCCTTCCTTCCTTTGCCTTGGACCTCAAGAAACACATCCTTTCCCTAGTCATTAACTACAATTTTCAACCCAAGAAGAATCAGACTGATATTGTAGAAAACACTATGATGATCATGCATTGTCTCTTAAAGAACATTGAAATCAAGTGATCAAGATATGTTCTCCATCATATGACCTACTTTTAACTTAGACAAGAACATTCGTGGCACCCACCCACCCTACCCTACCCTAATATGTGGTCTATTCCAGCTTGCTACTGACAAATCTCTTTTCCATGACCTTCACTATAAACATACCTAAAAAGGAGTTTGCATCAGTGAGACCACTCTTCAAAAGTCTGTGCCTATCCTATCCTCTACCACACCTTGTGCCTCTACCTCTTCCTCTACCCATGCACCTCCAACACCCTCATCATACCTGACCTACCCGTGCCTCATTCCATGTATCAAATGAAACCCTTATGGGCTACATGATGCATTAACATGCATACAACCTTTAGGTTCAGGAGCACCTTCATCAAGATCTATGTTCCATCATGTCTAACATGAACATATCATGCGCACACCCTTACCTTGCCTATCAGTCCTACCCAGGAGGTGACTATGAATCTTATGCATATGATCAGTTTTACCCTGCCCCTCCACCTACACCTTCCGCTGCTGCATCCCCTGCTACTGGTGGATCTACCCCTGGTGTGCGGCCTCTACCATCTGACCCCTTGGCTACTCTTCTTGCTAGCCTCAGTAGTTTTGCTCCTTCCTTCCCACAGGACAATGAGCTTCATGCTCTTGGTATGTCTTGGGATGAGAAGAATGCACGTTGGCCCAGTAATGGTTTCGGTCCCTCTGTTGATGAAGGGATACTGGACCCGGCTGATGAGGAGGTTGTTAATGAGGAAGCTAATGAGGATGATGGTGATGCTTTTGATGGTGGCTCTGATGGCTTACCTAGTGACTCTAGTGTTGAAGGTGATGTTGCTGCACCTTCAGACAGAGATGTCAATTATGAGCCTGATGCCTCTGATTCTGATGATGTTATGGATGATGCAGACATAGATGACTTAGATGTTTAGTTGTTCTAGTTTTTAGTCTAGTTGCTAATCAGTTATATCTTTCTGGGCTTTTTTTATTAAAAGCATCTGGAACATGTTTTGAGTTGTACTATTTTATCATCTAGCTTTCATTGGTTTGGTTAGTAGTTGTTTTCTGAGAACTTACTTTCTGGGTTGTAATATAAATCCTTTGTGCACTTACTATTTGATATGCTATATCTCATGAGTTGGTGCCATGTTTTAGCATTTTTTGATTATGACTTAGATTGTTTGGTTCTCTCATCTCTGTTTTGGTGTATGATTTGAGATTGTATATTGTGCATATATGCTTAGTTGTGCTTGGAGAAGACCTATTTCTGTGCTCTTCTACCCCCTTCCTTTTTGATAATGTCACAAGGGGGAGAGAAGTTCAATGTTTTGAAGCTCAACCATATTACTTTTATTACCTATGTGATCCTTTTCTTTTTTATTATATGTTTATTATGTGACATACTAAAAGGCCATATAGTATATATATGTCATGTTTCTTTGTGCGGTTAGACTAACTATGTAGGTCAAAGTAAGCATAGATTAAGGGGGAGCAATTCACATTGTTCAAATCCTGAATCCCCTTGCAATTCACAAGACAAAGGTATAACTTTAATATCCTTTTCAATATGATTGAGGCATGGTTTGTCATTGTCAAAAGGGGGAAAATTTTGACTTGAGAGTTATACATTGTCCATATTTTGATAATGACTTAAGCATTCCATTCCTATGTATCTAATATGTTTGTTCAAGATAGATTTCAGGCTTTAGGTACATGAAAAGGATCAAATCATACAAGCCCTAGCTTTTTCAAGTTCAAGTCAAAAGAAATGCAAGTGTGCATTATGGGATATCACTTCAAATGACCTTAGATGATTTTTGTAATCACTTGTATTGATTATATGACTTGTAACTAAGATGAGAAAAAATTAGTAACCCTTAATTCCAAGGTTTAGTCAGTCAAATGCCAATTTAGAAAATTTGTCATGGGTTGTTTATCAGTCTGATGTGCATCATTGTACACGTAATAATCACTAGAAAAAGTCCTAGAGTTTAACCTTCTATCCCGGTTGTCAACTTATTGCGAACAACAAGTCAACTTAGTATAGATAGGTATCGATCTAAGGGATGGTGGAAAAGAAAAGTCGAGATTCAAATCCGCTCGCAAGAACAATACTTAAATTCCAATTTGAGAGAGATATTAATTCTAAGAGCAAAAATAAAAGTGTTGAAATAAAGTTCAATTAATCAAGAAATAAAGATTTGGGGGTCCGGAGGATCACCATCAAAACCACATTCCTATTCAACTAATCAAATTCTAAACTCCAAAGATCAAATACGGACTTTGTGGTCACATGTCCTTACGGACAAACTCACAAGGGTCAGACTTTTCGTGAACCCGTTGGTCCCGACATTCACGGATCATTGCCCAACCGTCCAACATGTCACTATTCACGGTCATATCAAAAAGCATGTATATTCAAACTGGTGTTCAAACTCAAGGCTTAGGTGGTTGCATCACCAAGGTTTATAACAATAATAAGATTAAAAAGAAAAAAAGATGATAATCGCAATTAAGGGCTTATTATTCCATTCTTATAGAGATCTACAGTCATATCACTCCATAAGAATATATCAAATCTTCCAAATAACCACATATAAACAGAGAGAAGACATTTGTTCGATGGAGGAATATAATTGATTATATTGAATAGAACCGAGCTAAGGGGCTACTCCCATGCCCCAGAGAGATTTACTCAGACATAACGAGACTAGAAGAAATGCAAACTAAAATGAAATCCAACATTATACAAGATGTGGTCTACAACTAAAAATTGGATAAAATAGAATGAAGAATGGAATGATTTTACAAGTTGAGAGTCCCTCCTTTTATAGGAGGGGGAGGGGGTAGGATGCCCTCAAAATAGGAGGAAAAAAGAGAGGGAGACCGCTTTTTTAAATTTTTTAGATCCGGTCAAATCGAAAGTTGATTGTATTTAATTATCTTGACCATGTAACTCTATTCTCACAGCAGCGATTTCGAATATATTTATCTCCTTTGAAAAGCATAAAATCTATCAAAATAATAGTATTTACTTTTAGGAAATTAAATTCCCTTTCCAATGAATACTTGTACACTCAATTTAGAGTTTGAACGTAAGAGTTATGTCACTTTTGGTGATAGGTATATATGAATTTCAGGACTGCTGCAAATTGTGTAATTTTTCTACAAAACTCAAGAAAATATTTTCTAAAATAACACAATTAATTATGAAACGAAGAGAATAAAAAATAATAATCCTTAATTAATTTAATATATATATATATATAAATAAAAGGGATAAATACACATTTATCAAAATACCCACGACTTAAATCCTTATTTGTCCTCAACCAAAAAAATCAAAAATTATTCCAATTTATACTAACAACATGTCTATCCTCACCCTTTTAATATCACTTTATTCCTTACCTCCAAATTTGGCCAGGCAACCCAATCTCCTAAAACCACAAAACACAAAATTCTATATACCCTATTAAAAACAAATATCATATCTTGTTCCTAAATCAAGATTTTGTAGAAAAACATGCTTCATCTTACTTTTGCTTTGACACTCCGGTTTTTATTATTGTATTTTTTATGTGAGTTTTTGCACAAGAACATGATGAAATTGAGCGGTGTGAAAACAAAGAAGGAAGTGACGAATTTTTTTTATCCCTCCTCTATTCGACTCGGCATTTAAATTTGTGGAGTTGCAGCTACATTGGTCACAATTTTTTCATGTGCACTTTTGACATCTTTTGATGGTACACCCCTTTGTGGGGTATGGAATTTTTGATATGGGAAGCATGCCACCCCCGACTTTATTTTTGTCCGGTGGTGATTCTTTGCTTCACTTTTTTAGAAAGAAAATAAGGGGGAAACAAAATATGTCCTTTTGCTTATAACTTCACACATTTATTTTCTCTTTTTTTCATTTTCTTTTTTTGAAAGTGTCATTATATCAGAAAGAACATTCATGTCAATCACATTATACAAGATTTATATCAAGTTAACTCATGGTTTAAAAATAGAGAAAATTTGTGTTTGGTTTTGATTGATTCCATACGGCTTGCCAACCTTTCCAAGGAATGATGCTATTTTGGGGTCCGAGGTGACATGGTGGTTTCAGACATGAATATTTGTAATAATTTTTACAAACTTTTTTACTAAATTCAATGGTGTAAAATGATAAACATCTATTCAAACTGACCGACTAGATAAAGGCCAAATTCAAAAATTCAAAATTTTTGCAATTTTTGAGAAATTAAAACTAAACTACATAACATGATGAAAATTTTCAAAAAAGTTAGATAGAGTGGGTGGAAGGAGTACGTACCACACACCTCAACCCCGAACTTAAATTTTTCTCATCCCGAGAAAATCTTAAATCGAAGATGGAGGGAATAAGAGGGCGTCTAGTTGGCCCTAGTAGCTCAAAAAATGTCCATCTGAAGGGGATGTGTATGAGTACTTGGACCTTGACTATTGGAGCTTCATAGAGTACCCTATGATAGGGTAGTTGTGGAATCTCAATGGGTTGTTCATATTTTCTTTCACCTCGCAGTCCCTCCAATAGGATCCACAGATCTTCCATCGATAGAGAAGGAAGTGTTGAAGTTGGATGTGGATTGGGGGAGGTTGGTCGGTACCCGACTAGTAAAACATGCAGTGCCAGATGTGCAAAGTCAGGTGGAGGATCTGGCTCGGGTTTCCCTGGGTCATATTGACCTACATATAGGAGGGTTGGTGGTGATATGGAAGGGACAACTACATTTAAATCAGCATGATAAGTATTTTTGTTGTGCTCAAAATTCATGCAATTAACCTTGGGATAGATGGGAGTCATGGTTGATATAGCATGTAAATCTAGTTCCTCTATGCAAGGAGTTCGCAAGGGTTCATGAGGGATAAAAATGGGGACATATTCCTTGCATCCGGTGGAAGAGGGTGTGTAGACTTCTTCTAAGGGTTGTGTCTCTTCTTCTAAATCAGTTGTGCATGGAATGGAAATTGGTTGTGACTGAATGTGAGAAATCATTTTGTCAAAGGGGTTTGGATGCTTTTTATCCAAAATAGACTCAAAATAAGGGTATTGGTCTTTGATGTCAATTGGATTGTTTTAAGTGGTGGAGGGAGTTGTTGGATTTTTAGATTGACTCTCCAACTTTGACTTTTCATATTCAAGTAGTAAAGTTTGTAAAGGAAAGATAAGGATACCCATGTCCTCACCGAATGCAAAATATGGCTCCATTGTTTGTGCTATTTCTTCAAGATCCCACATATATGACACAAAAATAGGATCATCATCGTCATCATTGGGAAGAACCATCTTGGGTTGCTCAAGTTCTATAGGGGTAGTCTATGCTTGGGCTTCTAGTAAGGTAGCTAACAGGGCTTGGTTGGTTTTTAGTTTTTCTTGTCCTTCCACGACCATCTTTTCTATGGCCCAAAGTCTCTCTTAAAATTTGGTTTCATAATTAGATTCATACACCCCAAAATTTTGGCCATCCTCGCCACACTCCCCATAGTGTCCTTGGCCATAGTACCCCTCATATTGTTTTGGGTGGCATTGCTCTTCATAATAATCTCCAGAACATGGTGGATTGTAATTTCCATTGCGTCCATATTGGTAGGAAGATTCAATATTACAAGGTGTCACCAAATCATGAGGAAACATATTTGAACAATCTATATTTTGGGTTTGGGCTTCTAGCAGGGCGGTTAAGAAGGCTTGGCTAGTTTCTAGTTTTGTTTCTCCTTCTACTGCTATCTTCTCTAGGGCCCTAAGTCTCTCTTCTTGTTAAGGATTACATTGGGTTTCGTAAACATGTTCATAACCCCAAACGTTTTGTTGGTTACACCTCGCAAAGATTTGTTAATCATATCCGCCATTAGAATATGGATAGCAGGGTTACCCATAATGGTTCTTAGAAAAATGTGGATTAACATTGTACCCACTAGGATGAAAGGGCTCACAATTAAAAGGGGTGCTATCATAAACATGGGGAAGAGTCGGGTAGGCAAGAGATGGATGGTGGTAAAGACCACAATAATAATATTGTGGGGGATATTGGGATGCCTACTCCATTTCAAAAGAAAAGTTCCAAAAAGATATGTCAATCAATGAATGAGAGAAGAAAGAGTACGAGATAAGAGGTTAGTCAAAAATTACAAAGAGAACTATAAATTATAAATATAAGAAATTATCGAATAAACTAAAATTACAAAAAAAAGTAACTAGAAAGCAGTAATGCTAGAAAGGAAACTCAGTAGAAAGAGGAGATACACTTCCGGAATTGTGCTCAGAAGGCAAAAAGAAATTAAAAAAATGTAAGAAAGAAATTATAGAATAAGGCTAAAAGTTAATGAATAGGCTAAAAAAATTATGAAACAAAAATAAATTATGGAACAAGACTAAAAATTATAAAAAAAACTAAAAAGCAGTACTGTCAGAATGGAAACTCGGTAGAAGTAGGAGATACATTACAAAATGTTACTCGATAAGTAAAAAAAAATAATAAAAATCTAAAAAATAAATTATGAAATAGAAGATATAGAACAAGACTAAAGTTATACAAGTTAGACAAATATAAATAAAACTATACAAGATATATATAAGAAACTAGATTTGAAAAATAATTGTGCCATCCCTGAAAACGGTGCCAAATTGATGTGCATCATTTTACATGCAACAATCACTAGGAAAATTCCTAGTATTTAACTTTCTAACCCGGTTGTCAACTTGTTGTGAACAAGAAGTCAACTTAGTATAGATAGGTATTGATCTAAGGGACGACGGAAAAGAAAAGTCGAGATTCAAATCTGATCGTAAGAACAAGACTTAAATTCCGATTTGACAGTGTTATTAATACTAAGAGAAAAAATAAAAATGCTGAAATAAAGTTCAATTAATCAAGAAATAAAGATCTGGGGGTCCGGAGGATCACCACCAAAACCACATTCCTATTCAACTAATCAAATTCTACACTCCAAAGATCAAATCAGGACCTTGTGGTTACATGTCCTTACAGACAAACGCACAAGGATCAGACTTTCCATCAACCCGTCGGTCCCGGCGTTCACGGATCATTTCCCAACTGTCCAACATGCCACTATCTACAGTCATATCAAAAAGCATGTGAACTCAAACTGGCATTCAAACCCAAGGCTCAGGTGGTCACTTCACCAAGGATTATAACGAGAATAAGATTAAAAATATGAAAAGATGATAATCGCAATTAAGGGACTGTTGTTTCATTCTTACAGATATCCACAGTCATATCACTCCATAAGAATATATCAGATCACTCCAAATAACCACACATAAATAGAGAGAAGACATTTGTTTGATGGAGGAATATAACTGATTATATTGAATAGAACGGGGCTAAGGGGATACTCCCATGCCCCATAGAGATTTACTCAAACATAACGAGACTAGAACAAATGCAAACTAAAATGAAATCCAACATTATATAAGATGTGGTATACAAATAAAAATTGGATAAAATGAAATGAAGAATGGAATACTTTTACAAGTGGAGAGTTCCTCATTTTATAGGAGGGGGAGGGGGCAGGATACACTCAAAAGAGGGGGAAAAAGAGAGGAATATTGTTTTTTTAAATTTTCTAGATCTGGTCAAATTGAAATTTGATTGTCATTAATTATCTTGACCATGTAACTCTCTTCAATGCTGATTCTCGCAGTAGAGATTTTGAATAAATTTATCTCCCATGAAAAGTACAAAACCGGTCCAAATAATAGGATTTGCTTTTAGTAAATTAAATTTCATTTCCAATGAATACTTCTACACTCAATTTGGAATTTGAACGCAAAAGTTATGTCACTTTTGGTGACGGGTATATATGAATTTCAGGATTGCTACAAATTGTGTAATTTTCCTACAAAACCCAAGAAAATATAATTAAAACTCCTATTTAAGAGAAAAATATAAAATAACACAATTAATTATGAAACTCAGAGAATAAATAAAAAATAGTTCTAAATAAATATAAAAAATATGAAAATAAAAGGGATAAATGCACATTTATCACAGTCGAGTTGGAAACTCAACATATCCTATGATGGATTTTTGAAGATGACCCATCGGTCGAGTTGCACACTCACAGAACTAGACTGATCGACTCACTGAGCAAAACTAATTTTAGCTCATCGGTCGAGTTTCCCAGAACAAACTTGACCGATAGTTTGAAAATTGGCTATGTCATTTAGTTGATCGGTCGAGTTACTTTTATAGAAATTCGACCGAATGTACTGTATGGAAAATGCAGAAAAAGTAATTATAACCATTGGTGAGTTGTTTTGGGCAAGAATAGATCTATTGGAACTTGGAAAAAGACTATTTTTTGACCTTAAGTGATCTCCCACTCAAGGGAACACCCCCAGCTATAAATAGGACCCCTTAGAGTTCATTCTAAGTTTACTCATTCATGCTATTCTAAGTCCTTTCTATAGTTGAGTGTTTTGCAACTCCTTGAGCCCCTTTCTCTCTCTAGTTTACACTTTGTTTCATGATTATGAGTGAGATAGGCCAGTTGTAAGAGAGCTACTTCATTGTGCTTGTAAAGCTCTCATTCCATTCTATCTTCCCTCCCCCTTTCCTCCATGTAGAAAAGGTGAAGCAAGCTACTCCGAGTGAAGGTGGAGATGTTGTTCTTCTTCTTCAAGGTTGAAGAAGAGGTGAAGATCTTCTCCAGATGAAGGAAAAGGTAAAGGCTGAAGATCCAAGAAGAGTGGGTAAATGCTTGAAGGCTGAGGACTTGTGTAAGAATAGGTAAGACCTTGAAAGAAGGATGAAGACTCTTGGCAAAGTGGGTAAGTCCTTGGTAAGGTGGAAGACTCATTGTGCTTGGATGGGTGAGTCCTTTAGTGGTCTTGTGTTGTAAATCTTATTGGTGAATATATAGATAAAAGCACTTGAAAATTCCTAGAGGTTGACCTCTTTAGGTAGTGGACTGACTCTCTCATAGTTTGGAGAGTGGAACCACTCTAAACAATCTTGGCAAGTGCTTGCTTTCAATTCCCCCCGTCGAATTTGAAGGTCTAATCTATCTTGTGAGAATTTTTGAAGCTCTATTCACCCCTCTCTAGAGCCCTAAATCCAACAATAATCATTATTTTTGTTTGGTGATTTAATGTATTGTTGATCTTGATTTCATATCATGCATACATGTTTTACTAGAATTACCTTATAACCATCTATGCATCAATAATTCACATTTTTCATGTGTTGTGTTATTTCACCATTTTATAAATTGGCTTATTATGTTGCATATTTCTAGGAAAATCAAAATTTGATGTCAAAGTCAGTATCACCAACTACCTAGTCAATGGCACTAAGTTTCTTCCCAAAAAACAAACATTACCATCATATTTGATACCACAAGAATCCAAGTCATAGGAAATGACCACACATCTATAGTAGCCTAGCATAGACTTGATACCACCAGCCACCCATTAGGTGGCACATCTATGCATTTAGAGACAACTAGAATACCTAATTATCATAATCCATACCGGCAACCGGTGTGTCAGAACCAACTCATCACCCAAAAATCCCAACCATCAAAGTCTATGCCACCAAGTTCCAAGCTGGTTACACCAACTTACTTAGAATTGAAAATGGAAACCCAAATTCAATAGCACTGACTTCAACTCATTTCCATCAACACAGCCACATCGTGGGACACAATTTTAAATTATAAATCTGACAACTAACATTTTAACATTGTCTTTTAATACACGTAACACCCAAACATCATCATTATCATTGTATTTACAAAGCTATGGCCAAGAGGAGGAAGGAGAAGACATATAAAACATATTACCTGATAGATTTGAGTGGTTTCCTATTGAAAACAACACTAAATCATGACAAAGCTCAAGGAACCTCTTCCTTACTAGTGCCTTCAAGGTTCCATATAATTTATTTTAGGTTTTCTTGTTCTCATGAACTTCTATTGTGATATCTTGATACCAGATAATTTTCCTTACTCTCTAGGACCCCAAAAGTAATCAGATGTGGTTCTATATTGAATGATGAACATCTATTAGTTAACTTGTAGTTGTATAATTTTCATATTCTTCAAAATGTTTTTCTTGTATATCATAAATAAAATTAGAAATATTCTAACATATAACTATATCAGAAGAGGGATTTATCTTTATATTAACTGTTATGAATTTAGATAATCTTGCATTATGAAAGTGGGATCACAACTAAGAGATAATAATAATGAAATCAAGATTCATAATTGAAATTGGAATAGAAAATACACAAAAGTAGGATGTGGAAAAAATTGAACATGGTACCGTGCTTTGAACGAGGGTGTTACTAATTTTATATTCTTAATTATATACAATCATGAATTTTTAAAAGTTGGAAATTATACAACTACAAGTTAACTAAGATAAAATGTGACAAAGTGAGTTTTTCTGGCTTAATTCTGAGGACAGAAGTTCTTTTCAGGTGTGTAGGATGTGATGAAGTGGAATTTTGGAATCCCTATATGTCCAATGACATAAGTGAAGTTATGCATGTTGAGTTGTTTGGGAGTCCTAAGTGTCGTGATTCTTGAGTGTTGATTGAAGTTGACATCATCATTATGATCCATAAGGTTATGCCCTTTTGAAGTACATAGTTGTTTTGTCAAATAACTCAATCTTAGAACTGATGGGATGTGGCTTGGGTGATGATAAAACTATGGTCCTCATTTCATGATTAATTGAGGTTCCGAGTCAAATTTATCTATGTTTTGAATATGATGAAGAAGTAGGTATATTCAGGTCTAAGGTTTTAATTATTCTTATCCTTAAGCTTGATGCCACCCTTGTCATGTGGCCTTGTGGCTTGCGAGCCACGGATCGGCCTAGTAGTGCCCCTTATCCTGTGCGTCTGATATGATTAGATGACTACATGCATACATCCAGGCAGTCCACGACATATCTAAACTTCATCCTTTGAAAAAGAGATGGAGAGTTAGACGTGGGATGAGTGCGATCTCACTCACGAAGCCACGATCACTATCGACGCGTGTCTAGGGAACGTGTAGTTAGTTTTCTCGCCTCCTGGATGGCTTGATAACCTCGTAGTGGGCGAGTAACTAGAGAGAAACCAGCCAGACAACATCGTGACCTCTTCATCTACTGTAACAGAGTTGTATCAAGAGGAGCTCTAGCGAGCATGAGCTCCAGTGTCCACCGAGGTCAGGGTGCTGCTCACCGGTGGTGGTGAATCAGTTATGATGAGAACATGAGTAAGAAAGGGGTGAGGCCAAGCCTCGCGGTGGAAGCATGGGATTGCAATAGCATAGAGACACCATGAGTCGCTAAGGCGGCACATAGTAGGAGCAGACGAAGCAAGCAGCGTCGACCCTGTAGTTGAGTGCTCATCAACCACCACTTCATTGCCAGAGTAGAGTCCTTATAGCCGCTCTCCCTTGCAGACTGAGAGAAGAGGGGACTCACACTAGGATGGAGGAGGCACCGGTTGCAAGTCTGAGAGGCCAGAGGGCTGAGCTGTATGGTGGCGGCCATGGACAGTGAGTCCATCGTCATGGATAACTTGTCGATGATCTCCAAGCAGTGGCAACCTAGTAGAGAAGGAGTTCCATCACTAAACCCTGGACCAGAGAGGTCGCACCAGACCGAGGCAATAAACTGGCGGCGTCAAGCCTATATGTGAAGCCGAGAGGGCAGAGTAGCACTTGATCGGGTTGCTAGCTCGTCGGAGACGAGGCTTGCGGCAGGGCACACTGGGGCTGAGGCTGTGTGATGGCAGTCGGGCGGGAGCGCGCCGAGCAGGAGTGACACCAGCCAGGTGGAGATGAGCAGAATGGAGGCGACGACGGCTTGCCCGTGGACTCACGCCCGACGGTGGCGCTGAGTAGGAGTGCTCGCACAGACAACTCACGCGAGAGAGAACGTGAAACGAAGATAAGAATAGGATGGACCGGGACCACTACAAGTTAAACTGGTCGATCCAAGATGTACAAAAGCAGTTGTTGAACCAGAACCAAGCAAAGCCAGGAGTTGTGTCGGTCCTGATAGCCACGTGGCATCACACGATTGTCCATTCAAGGTAAATATCTTAATAAACACACAGAGCTTGTATAATTCGTAGAAAATAGACCATTTATCAGAAAAATGCAAATTAGGTACCGAAATTCTCAGAAAAATGCGAAGAATAGATTAAAATGATAATATTAGACTTTTGATGCATTAATAATAGTAATATCATGTAAGATGTTTAATTCTTGTTTAATAGATAATAAATATCAAATGATGACCCAAAATTATGAAAACGCATCAGTGAGCTAAAATATGATATATAATTTAATAGATGTCAGTTATGATCATATTATGACACATAGTCTTGTAATTTGCTCCATATGGATAATTAGGGCTTATAACCCTAAAGAACATGTAATAAATACATGCATGATCAATAAATGGAAAAATTTACATAATACTCTCACATCAGTAATTGGAAGATGATATTTAACTATGAGATCAGTAACTATGCACATAAATCATGTTACATGTTAAATGACCCTAAAATGATGAGAAAACCTAACTTGGGTTAATGCATGTAACCTAAGATAACATGTTCACGGAATAATGTGACACATGAGTATATTCAGTTAATGAACCATAGTTTGGAAGATAACATCAGTAATAAATACCTAGACAAGAATATAAATAATGGTGGGAATGTTCTAATGAACAAAGTGAACCCTTATGAACATAACTAGGGTTAATGATGATGTGAACCTGATGACCGTATGTGATCTTATCTTCATCAAGGTTTGACATGGGATACATAGTTGATATGAGGAATATGTGATTAGAATGATCTATCTCTTTGGAAGGTACACCATTACCTCTTACTTGGCTTATTATACAATATGCTTTTGTTATATGTGTAGTAAAATACTTGTCATATGATAATGGATGAAATGATTGTTCTTGTATGATATGTTTCATGATTCTTCATACTTATTTCTATGAACACATCAAACATAATATATCTGTTCCATTATATGAAAGCACTAATTCTCTTTGGTAGCATAGTGCTGAAAAGTGATCATTATCTTTGGTAGAAGATCACATTATACAATGATCTAACTCTTTGGTAGTAGATCATAAGGCCTTACATCTCATTCTCTTTGGTAGCAGAGATGATGCATTATTCCCTCAGGTGGCAAATGCATGGATATATAATGGAAAATGTGCTCAAAATATGTGTTCTCTTTTGCTAATGAATATCTTTGTGCAAGTATATGCTTTTCTTATATTCTTCTATTACTGCCAAGTATATTAGTTTTATCTTATTGCCAAGATATGATGAGAGGTATATAAAAGACATGTAGGCATACTCAGTACAATATTCTTGAATATTGTGCTGACGTGTACCGCATGTAATCTTTTGTTTAGGTTGTGGTTATGCTCTTAAAGATCCAGGATAGTGAGAGTTGTGTGGTGAGCTGATGTACAGGTGGACATGTTGTCTTAAGATCCTGTAGTTTCATGGTAGTACATGTATATGTATAGTTTGATGTTCAATATGTAATATCAAATGTTGTAATAATTCATGTTGTAATTATATGTTGAATGGTGAACATGTGTGTATGGTTTTATTATTGTTCATGTACATGTGCTACTGATTGTTTCCTTCTGACTCCCTTGATTTTCTTCTTCTTAGCCTAGTGTGTGGTGTTTAAATTGGGATTCTCACTGAGGTGAGGGTTTCAATTTAGACGTCACACATCATATTAAGTTTTAGAAAATCCGGGGACGTCACATATAGTCTCATTAGTTAGTATGAAATATATCAATCTTATTTTTATATTATTACTTATATATATACATCATTCTCTTTGCAGGTGTTTAAAATTGACCACACTATAGGTAAACACTTAAAAGATGTACATGCTCCATATACGATGGAAGTATTAAATGAAGTAAGAGAAGAATGGGCAAGAGCCATACAAACAGTGGCGATTGTAAGATATAATTGGGATGCTGATAGCGATGTTGAATGATATTTTGTAAATGAATATTTTTGAATGTTTATACATGTCTGAATGTTTCTACATGTATTTGAATGTTTCTACATGTGTGAATGTGAGAATTGAATTGATGTCTGAATGTATCTACTTGTGTCAAAAGTATATTTGTTGATTTTGCAGGTTTGTGGCTTGTTTGTAGGCTGATATCAATGGATGTCGTAAACCTGCAGTTCAGAAAACTGAACTGCAGGTTCTCATCCTGCTGACTAGCCGCAATAGACCTGCAAACTGATAAGAAAAAAAAACATAGGCATTGGTTATTTATAGAACACCGTCATCAAAGGCTTACAGCGTAGGTTATTGGATAAAAATCGCTGCCTAATGTG
This sequence comes from Alisma plantago-aquatica, assembly GCA_963693085.1. Classification (NCBI taxonomy): domain Eukaryota; kingdom Viridiplantae; phylum Streptophyta; class Magnoliopsida; order Alismatales; family Alismataceae; genus Alisma; species Alisma plantago-aquatica. The sequence goes on from OY856411.1 coordinate 101,093,279, forward strand.
ACAAACAACCCGACCGTGTAGGAAAGCACGACCGTGGCGGAAAAAGCATCGGGTATTAGTACAAAACCGACGCCTATAGTACTAAACACAGCCGTGCAGGGAAGCATGGCCGTGGCGTATGGGAATATGGTGTCGGGTTTTTAGTTGCAAACCGACATAGAAAGTGTCCTAGATGGCGCCCTTTTTGTGGCGCGAACCCTTTTGGTGTCGGTTATAAAACCGAAGGTGAACAGTTCGACCTTTAGCGGTGCCCACATAGACGTCGCATGAGAACCGCCGCTAAAAGGGGTTAAACAACCGACGCCAAAGACATGTTCTGCAGTAGTGTACTTTCTCTTTTATTTGTATTTTTGTAAAAGGTCATACAAACAAAGAAACATAAAATATATACATGCAAAAGGCAAAAAGAATAATAAAAGGACAACCTTTCAAAACCATAGCAGGAGAAAGAAAAGGCCACCACGAGGAGCATCCTAAAAATCATGAAAGATCAAGTTCAAAAAAGACCTCCAAACTTCACAAGCACTTCAGAGAGAATGACAAGAATCCAAAATGTTGGGAACATCAGTTCAAAACTTGTACCTAAAGCCAGATAAGTCAGGGATCCCAAGATGCATCATATATTGTTTTAGGAAAAAGTCACTAGCCAGAAGACGCTTCACTACGCAAGTCTTCATAAAAAAAATACTAGAAGATATATATAAGGGATTCCAGGGTATCCAGGACACACATAAGGAACCTCCAAGACATAGATCTAGAGAAAAAAAACCATAGGCCAGAGGATAAAGATAGAGAGGTAACATTCAAAAAATAACTACAGTTATTGATTCCTAGATCCAGAACTCCAGTTTGAGCAAGTACTAAACGACAGAGGCCATAAATAAACATATACATGCTTCAGAAATCCAAGAAGAGAATAGTAGACATAGGAACACTTCATCACACATTCATAGCTCCATAAGACATCTTCTTGAGAGGAAAATAAGACCACATAAGAAAACCTTCATAAAATCAACAAACTAGACCACATGTTAAAGGATAAGATAGGCATAGCAAGTGTCTGGACATAAGCCTCCTTTACAAGAATCAAACTCCCCATCATAAAGGATCAAATCCAAGCTGGATAGCTACCGAGAAAATAGAAACCCAAGATATCATCGTTTACAACTCATGAGAAATTGTAAAAGGAGCAGTAGATAGAAAAATATAAAGAATCAATAATCCAAAGAAAACTTCAGAAAAGGATTCTTAGACCACACAAGAGATTCTTCATGAACACAGACATATCACAGATTAAAGGACTTCAACCACATCCAAAATTTATTTCAAGAATATTTTAGGGATGCAACATTTATCATTATGAACTCTTCTATTCCTTTCTTTCAAAAATAAAATATGCTATGGTCATGGAAAGGGTTTTCTCAGTATCCTTCTTCACATGGACCAAATCCCCCAAATCCAAAGGTTGAGAACAAATTATATTTTTATTAAGACAAGCTTCTCAATTAGATGAGATATAAGACCAATTAAAGGAAATGTGAGTAGAATCTACATAGTCAATCATACAAAGGAAACAAATCAAAACCACATCAATACCTAGCCTCCTAATATTGTTAGAGGTAGGAATCTTGTTCAAAAGCACTTTCCAAGCATGGAATTAAAACTTTTTTGGAGCCTTACTGTTCTAAATTCAAGAGAAGGAATCAACTTCAGTGCCTTTAATTCTAATAGCATTCCACACATCCTTTAATTTAACCTCCTTCTTTCCAAGAAAAGAAATATAATCCTCATATCCAATAGAAATATTATTAGATGAAATACAATTGGAAATAATACCAATAGCTCTGGATGAAGGTAAACACCACTCCCCATCTTTTATAATTGAAGAAAGGAAATCATTAGAACCCAAAATAGAATGAATATAGATATTACTTCCAATGCATTTAGTAAGAAATTTGGAGTTCATCCAATGGTCTTTCAATATTTTAAGTAAGTTCCCATCACCTATATGGAAATTAATAAGAGGAAGGAAAAGATCTCTAACCTTTAGAATATTACTGAAAAACTATGAAAAATTAGGAGAATACTCAATACTCCAAAAAGTAGTCTTCAATAGATATTTTCAGACACCCATTTAACCCAAAGATTATCCTTCTTTTTAGCAATATTGGAATCATTAATGATAAGACAAGCTTTATCAATTTCTCTTCCTTTTCTAATCCCAAGACCACATTCTCTTTTAAGTAAAGTAACTTTTTCCCAACTCACCAAATGGATGTTATTTTTACCTTCAGTTTGTCCCCACAAGAAATCCCTAATGACCTTCTCAATAATATCAATAATTTACAAAGGAATAGGGAAAGACATCATCCAGTAGAGATGAAGGGTCTGAAGAGTAGAAGTGACAAGCTCTAGGCTTCCTGCAAAGCTTAAGGTGTTTTCTTTCCACAAATCAAGCTTCTTTCAATATTTATCAACAAGGTCAAAACAGTGAGATTTAGATGCTTTCCAAGAAACAAAGGAATTCCAAGATATATATTCGACTCCAATGTACTTTCATATATCTTAAGGATGTTCACACTGGGGGTTGGATCGACATTTTTACTAAATAAAATAGAGCTTTTTTGATGATAGATTGATAACCCTGATTGAGATCCAAACTCTTCAAGAATGGATTTTATACACTCAACATTGGAAGTATTTCCTTTCAAGAACAACATCAAGTCATCCCCAAAAATAAAGTGAGAAATAGACATATTCTTAGAAACTCTAAGAGCAGCAAAAATGGATTTCAAATTCACTACATCCTTGAGCATTACAAAATAATAAAGAGGTAGGGAGCAATAGGGTCCCCCTGCCTAATTCCATTAGAAGGAGCAAAAATTTCAGTAGGCTCACCATTGATAAGAATTTGATAGGACATAGAGCACAGAATATCTTCAATCCACCTAATCCAACCAGAAGGAAACCCCATCCTATGCATGATAGAGAACAGGTATATCCATTTCATAGAGTCATAAGACTTAGAAATGTTTTCCAAGATGTGCATATTCCCAGAATCTTACTTGAACTCACTAATAATCTCATTTGATAGTAAAACAACATCTTTAATACTTTTATCTTGGTCGAAGGCACACTGATTTACATCAATAATCTAGGGTAGAATAGGCTTCAACCTATTAGTAAGAAACTTTGAGATGATCTTGTATAATATATTACAAAGTGTAATCGGTCTCTAGTTCTCAATTAAATTTGAGTTTTTTTCCTTTAGGAATGAGAAAGGAAGGTTTTATTTTCTTCTTTGGGAAGATAACTCTTGTAAAAAAACTCTTTAATGGAAGAAAAGGTATCATTTCCAATAATCATCCAAGTAGACTTAAAAAAAGCCCATTTAAACCATCAGGCCCAAGGGCATTGTCAACATTGAGATTCAGAACAATGTCATCAACCTCATTTCTTGTAATGGGTTCCATAAGACTAATTTTTTGACCATCCGATAAAATAGGTCCATTCCACTTCCCTTTCTAGACATCATCATTAAGAGAATTATTATTAAATATTTAGGAGAAATACTCTTTAACAAAAAATGTAATGTCATCAGCATTATGGTTTAGAGAATCATTAATCATAAGACTCTTGATATTGTTTTGATTTCCTCTTATTTTAAAAGATGCATAAAAGAATTTTGAATTGGAGTTACCTTCTTTAAGCCATTGTACCCAATAATTTTGTCTAAGAAGAGATTCTTTAGTCATCTCAACAACTATAGCTTCAGATCTTAAAGCCTTAGCTTTCTCCATTAAAGCTTCATTTAAAGGATCCATATCCACATCAATTTGTGCTAAATCAGCAAGATTTCTAAGAGTTTTTGAGTTTTCAATTAAATCCCCCACTAAATCTTTATTACATTGCTTCATAAGGATTTTAAAATTGTTGAATTTATTATACAACCGAATCATTTCAAAACCAGTAACATTCAGGTTCCATGCTATTTTAACAACATCTAAGAAATTAGGTTTAGAAACACATGCATTGATAAATCTAAAGGGAGCCTTAAATTTACTGGGATTACCAAACTTTAAGGAAATTCTCTTATGATCACTCACAGAACTTGACACCAATTCACCATAATATTCAAGAATATCACAAAGAAATTGTGAATTATGCAAAACTCTATCATTTTTGAAGTAATACGCCTTTTCCACTTTGAGGGTTGTCCCATGAAAAGAATGGACCTCCAAGATTCATATCAAATAATCCAGAGTTAAACAGACAATTTTTAACTCCTCCATAGACTTATTTGTAGGCGGGAGCTTACTAATCCTTTCACCTTCAGTTCTAACAACATTAAAGTCGCCAATTATGAATCAAGGGGATCTAATAGTTGCACTTAACAGTTCAATAATATCACACAGACTAGACCTTTCAACATCACCATTATGTCCATATACCATAGTCATCAAAAAAGAAAAAGCATTCACAATAACAGAAACATGAATTGATGTTTCTAAGATTTTAGTAACTACACAATCTCTATAATGGATCATGATCCTACTCAAGACATGAGAATCATGATTCGATATCCAACTATAGTCAAAAATATATCTATTCAGAATTTTAGTAATTCTACTTCTTCTAACTTTAGTTTCAATCGGCATAACAATATTACTCCTTGACCTATGTATTTCCTCTTGGATAAAGTTAACCTTGTTACTCAACCCTCTCACATTCCAAGAGGAAATGTGCATAGATGGAATCTTTTAATGACATGGTCTATTGAGCTGTCAGCCTCAACATTGTTTTCTTCGTTGATGATTTCAATTCCACTAAAATTATGGCCTACATATAACTAAGAGTATTATGTTGGATTTGACGGGAAGGGTCTTATTTATAAACTATTCAATGACCAGGTGCAAAGAAAAGATAATATGGCCATGAACTAGTCATGGAGTGATGGACGGGAACAATTTGGGTCAGCAACTAAATGCAAAGAAATTGATGAATAGAAGATACTTGTGATTACTTTGACCAAGTAGTTAAGGTACGTGATCTCCAAGAACACATATGTTGATGATAAAGACTACATTTACATGTCACATCCCAATAAAAAAATTGAATACCCATGGCGCAGTCATTCCATCTTTTCTTAGAAGGATACAAAAAACATCCAACAAGATTCTTCTCAGACAGACCATCTTACTCCTCAAGTGCATCAAAGAAAATTCCACCTCAAGGAGGTAGAGAACCAACTACTCTTACAATCTGAAGGATATGTTTTGAAAGTCAAATGAAACATATTTTGATCAATCTCTTAGAAAGTAGAAGAATCAAGGGTCCCAAATACAAAATCTTATGATACATGGATATCATAGTTGGTACCTGATGTGGAATATTTTAAGAGACCAACAAAACACAAGTTCCAAGGAAGTATAGAGGTCTCCCTGAACAACAAGGTGGACAAATACATTACATTGTAGAGTAGGAAAATCATTGAGATAGATAAGGCAATCTGATAGTATGTATGGCAGCACAAATAATCATCTACATCAATTTTTTATCCAATTAGAGGGGAGGAAGTTGCCTAAAACACCATCTAATCTTGTGTATGATATTCATAATGCAATCTTAGAGGAAGGAAAAATCCTCAAGTCCACAAAAAAAATCATCTTACCAATGATATATTGTGTTACATATTTTGTTTCCTGACAACCTTATGAAATGCAAGATATATTAGCATTTCATGAAGTTATTAGAAATTTTATGCAATATCCATGTCAATATTTAATTGGTGGAAGATATTTAGAAGATTCCCATATACAATAAATTCCTAAAAGATACTAAAACAATAAAAGGTGAATTATAGATTTTGATGTGATAGGGGTCAATGACCAACCTAGTATGTTAATAGAAAGGAAGTTGCCAAAAAAAGGCAAGATCTAGGAGCTTCAATATACCATGTTCAATTGGCAGTTCTCTCTTTGGGGATGCTTTATGTGATTCATGAACTGAAATCAATTTCATGACACTGAAGACTTTTATGAAGATGGGGCTGAAAGAGCCCAACAAGACTAATACAACAACTTAATTGGATGACAAATATTTTTTCAGGCCTTCTAGTATTTGAGAACGTCCTTGTGAATGTGGATGGGTTCATTTTTCATTCAAATATTGTAGTGATGGAGATATGAGAAAACTATAGGTCTGAGATTCTTTTGGATAGGTCATTTCTCACTCGAGATGTCACATGAGAATTACTTTGGGTATTAATGATGCCAGATTGGTGTCAAAATTCTAGAGTATAAACAAAATTGTGTAGTGTGTTATGATGTTTTTTCCATTCAAAACATGGACACCTATGTTTCATTACTTCTTGGAAATCCTTTCTTAGATGCATCTAACCTAGTGCACATGGTTCATAGAAGTTCTTTACAAATGGAAGTAATGGATGAAGTATGTATAGTATACCTTTACATATTTATGAGGCTCTAATCATCCAACCAATTATTTATGTCCCTCCTTTATTACAATGGTGGTTATGGAAAAATTTATCATTCCATCTTAATCTACCACATGATGCATGGTTGTTGAGTCTGACATGAGATATTATCCCAGAAGATTTCTTGGAGAATTGTGTTTTATTTTTGAATACACTCAATGTCTATTACATGTGTGACTATGAAGATCTTGGGCTACCTTCTCCACTCATGAAGCCATTTCTTGAGTGCCCTCTAACTCTAGAGCTGAAACCATTACCTTATCACCTAAATTATGTTTTTTTGGAGTGAATTATAAGCTTCTAGCCATGCGAGAACATCTTATGAGGAAAAATTGATGATTGTCTTGCCTCAACATTAGGATACATTTGACTGGTCTATTGAAGATATTAAGGGGATTTCTTCAAGCCTATGACAAGATAAGATCTACATGGAGGAAGGAACAAAGGTAGCAGCATGGTCATAATTGAGACTCAACTTGATAATAGAAATGGTTCAAAGAAGAGGTAACAAAACTCTTGACTACATGTATGATTTGTGCAATCTCAAATAATGAATGGATGAGCCCAAAGTAAATAGTTCCTAAGAATGGGGTGTAAATGTGACAACCAATGATTTCAATGAATTAATTTCTATTTACCTTGTTACTAGTTGACGTGTTTCTATTGTTTATCATTGTTAGAACACCACAATCCAAAAATATAATTTTCCACTTCCTTTTATTGACTACATACACCATCGATTCCCACTTTCTCATTTTGGTTAGTTGTTACGGTTACCATCATGTTGCTACATAATCTATATATTATGGGAATACCACCTTCACATTCCCATACAATACTTCTTCTTACTATTAGATGCCTTTTAGTCTTGGTGATGCTCCTGTAACATTTAAACACTACATGCTTGTCATAATTTCTAGCATTGTTGAGCATTGTCTTGAGGTTTTCATGGATGATTTCTTGATTTATTGATAGTCATTTGAGGGTGTTCTTGATAGACTAGACAATGTTTTAAAAAGATGTGAGGATACCGATTTTGTACTCAATTGGGAAAGGTGTTTAACAAGGTCATATAAGTGGGTGGATTTGGTAATAACTGAGGGAATATCCAACTTACCTTTGTCCACCATGATGAAGATAGTTGTGAGTTTTTTAGGACATGATAGGTTTTAGAAGAATTTCATAACTTTTTTTTTCAAAAGTCATCAAGACACTTTCAAATTTAATTGAGAATGACATTGAATCGATTTTTAATGATCAATGTTTTTCGTTCATTCAACACCTTAATGGAGAAATCATTTTAGTGTCCATAGTGGTTGATCCATATTGTAATCAACCTTTTAAGTTGATATGTGGTGCTTCTGACTATGTAGTTAGGGTTATTTTGGTCCAACGCAAAACTAGGATTTATCTATGATTTAATTTTCATGCTCAATTGCACTCTGAATTATAGAACCACCAAGAAAGAGATTTTTGTTCTTTTTATTTCTTTTTACAAGTTTCATTATAGGGGCCAATGTCATCGATACTTTGGACTGGTCACACCATAGTTAAATACTTTCTACAAAAAGGATACTAAACACTAACTAATTATATTGATCTTTTTTACAAGAATTTGGCATCAAGGTCAAAAATAGAGTAGGGATTGAGAATGTTGTTGATGACCATCTTTTTCATTTGAAAATATTGAAAGAGGGATTTTATATCCCAATTCAAAAAATGTTTCTTGATGAGATGTTATTAGAAGAAAAGGTGTGTGACCCTTCGTTTCCCCACATTTTAAACTATCTTGATTGTGAGATTATACCAGATGATTGTAAATACCAAGAAAACAAAAAGTTATTCCTTTCATTGATTAAGATCCTCTTCTATATAATATCTATAATGATGGAATAATAAGGAGTTGTGTCCATGAGTGGGAGGAAGATATCATATTGTCTACTACCATTCCCTTCAAATTCATATATTTATATATTTCTTTTGGTTGACTATCTATGAAAATAGGAGGAAGAAATACAAACCCAAGACCAATGATGCACAAGTTGTATGAAAATTTCTTAGGGATCATATCTTTTGTAGGTTTGGGGTTCCTAGATTATCTTGAATGGGGTTATTATTAATTCAAGAATAGTTAATTTTCCACTGTATTTAGAATTATATAGTAAACCACATGATAAACACTCCATTACATCCACAAACTCAGACCAACTTGAGTTATTAAATGTGGAAATCATGTGGGTTTTAAAGAAATTATTCTCTAAAACCAAATTACTAGTTTGGGAATTCACCTAAATGATAACCTTTGGTTATATCTCACAACCTTCAAGTATCTAATACCACCACACATTATTGTTTGTTTATGGAATGTTTTTCCTTCTTCATGTAGGATGCAACATAGGGCAATGCACGCTATTTGACACTTGAAATTAATATTACCCTTACAAGAGAAAAATGAAGAGTAGAGTTGAATGATTTACATGATATCTACCTAGATGGTTATGAAAATTGTAGGATGTCAAAGGAGCAAAAAAAAAAGAATTCATGATACACATATCTTATATAAAGAACTTCATTCAAGGAAGCATGCATTACTTTTTCATGTAGGGAAATTGAGGTCTAGGTGGAGTGGGCCTTATCAAGTAGTGAAAGTTTATCCACATAGGATAGTTGATGTGAGTGATGGATCCAAGACTTTCAAGACCAGTGGGCACAAGGTGAAACACTACTTCAGGGGTAAAGTAGTCCAAGGATACAAGGAACTTTAGTTGGATGATATTTCAAATTGATTTTAATGGTGTCAATCATACAATGTTAAATAAGGGCACCTGTGGGAGGCAACCCACACATTCATTTTCTATTCAAATATTTTCATTAGGATCTTGTTGATAACTTTCCTAGTTTTTCTTAATTTAGTTTTGATCAAAATAAGAGATACATTTTGATGTGTTCATTAAGTGTGTAAGGAATCAACACAGTCAAAGCCAATGACTTTTGAGTCTGCGGAACCAACATCCACATAGAGGAACACTGATTCCATAAGATTTTTATTAGTGGTACTGATGCTATAGTCATGATAAAGATTTAGTAATTAGATTATAAAATTCATCAACAATGCTACAAAGTGAACTTATTTGCACCATCCTCACATTTCTAGCACTTAGTTAATTCATTATCTTCACTATGATTTTCTTTGACAAACTTTGTACCACCAACACATAAGTTTATTGCACCAATTTGTGCCAAAAATAATAAAGAAAAGTTCTAGAACGAGCTTGATGGCACCGAACCCAACTAAGTTCCACCATGCTAAAAAATCAATCGGTAGAATGGAAAGCAAACTATATGGCATTGACCTTAAGGTTTGTCGCATTGGCAATGTAGAAAAACATGTAGTCAAGATCCTAACCAAAGACGACGGCACCACCATCAACATTAGTATAAAGAAGTATGGGAAATGATGATGATGATGTGTGCATCATCATCTACATTCACAAGAGGATGCATTTTATGGATTCATTAATCGGTCTAAAACCGTGATCTTTATGGTGGTGGCACCAACTCTATAATATGTGGGTCACTAGAATAATTTAGTTACATTTAAACATGTTGATGTGCCACAGACTTGGATAGCAAACCGGACACCATGTATGTACCATTGACTCTCAAACCAATGGCACCAAATATGTAGATACATGGTATATACACTCTACAAAAAAGGAGGATGCTAGTCTGGTTTCTTCACTTGAAGATCACCTTCTTTGAGCACTTCCGGTACAGAAACTCCATGTAGTGCTTCTATGATGATCAGAAAGTCGATCTGTTCTGAGGGGATCCAATATTAAATTTTTGTTTCCATTGTGTTGTCTTATCTAATACCCCAATTTTCCAATAGTTGTATCGAAGTTACGTCAATTGATGGTGTATTTGTATTTATATCAATATGATCATATTTATTTTAATACATATGATGTGAATATTAAAATGATTGATTAGCATATCTAATAAAATACCACATATGGTCCTCATATATATAAGACATGATGATGTTTGCATTTTATATCATATTTTGGACCACTTTTGGTTGCATTTTCAAATCACTTTCACCCAATAATCACTCTTAATCATGCTAAACTTTCCACTTTATTGTTGTCTTTACTTGCTCTATGGTTTGGTTTGTCGGGACAATAATTTGGCATCAAAATGGGGAGATAACGCCATCATAATGTCCATCAACACATTCCCCAATCATCTAGACATTCGGAAAATCAATGTTGTTGAAACTGATAAAGACACTCTTTGTCTTAATTAAGACACACCATGTCTTAATAAAGACATGTCGTGTCTTATTAAAGACACCTTGTGTCCCAGTACATAAATTGAACCCATAACACCAAAATTTGGAGCAACACGTTGTGTCTTATTAAAGACACATCATGTAACTTTCTACAACTCAATGTAGACTTCATTTATCACATAAGACACATCATGTCTTATAAAAGACACGCTATGTGACCTGCAAATTTAACTACCTCATTCTGATATATACAACCCCAATCCATCTTGAGATAGTTATCATGACATATTTTGAACCTTTTGGAGAAGGACTGAAGCAAGGGAAATCAAGGAGGAGTTGGAGGCATTCTAAAGGGAGAAAATGTAGTTTCTTAAGAGAGAAACTTCTTCTTCTTCCTTCTTCTCTAATAATTGCAGTAGGGATCTCCATCGTTCTCTTCTCTCCACTTCAGTGTGAAGGTTTTTTGAGTGTTTCCAGCAACAAGGATGGATTTGTGATTCCTTGACTGGAGTTCCAAGTGTATCTCACTTCTTCCATGGACATCCAAGTCTATTTCCTTCTGTTATGATGTCTAACACTACTTTCTACTGCTTCTATCTACTTTATACTTCCATGGATGAGTAGATCTTTTTTTTTGGATATGGGGGAGTAACTCCCATGTCATAACATTATTGAACACAAATTTTCCATATAATTCTAGTGATTTCACTGTTCTAAGGTTCATCGGTTTTTAATTCTTCTTACATGCTTTGTTGGACACTTTTTATGTATGATTTCTTCTGTTTGTATAATCTAGAAAGATGTGCATATGAGTAAAGAGATGTACCTTATCTGTACTAACTTGACCATAGGATTGGTTGAGATGTGTTGGGGAACAAAGGTTTGTAGGTTGAATCTTAGTATATCCACGGGAGTGGTATAAAAAGTTAGGACTGTTCTACACTACCGGGAGGTGAGTGTATGATACATGCATCCCTTCTGTTATTGTTAGTATTATGGATCGTTATTGTTCTTCATGTTATGATGTGGATGTGAAACTCTATCCTCAAGAATCCCTAATCCAAATTGATCCTTAATACAAGTGAATTCTATTTTAGTTTGTTTCTTGTTAATTTCTTAGTTAACTAAACAAAACCTCTCTTGTTTAAAATATCAAGATTGTTGAAGTTCAATATGCTTGCACCTAACAAACCTTTGCTCCTTGGATGACCTCGATAATACTACACACACCTGTATACATGTAGGGTAGTGTTCAAGTTTACAAATATTAAAACTTGTGCACATTGCTAACACATGATATATATGCAATCAATATGTTTCGTCGTAGAAGTATTTTAATAGTGGATGTCAGTGTGGTTATGGCCAAACCCCATAGGATTGAGTGCATAGTAGTTTGATTTATTCCTTATTGTTACTCAGTTTACATATTGAGCCTCTCTCCTCATGTCCAAATCTAAATTAATGATCATCTTCCTATATTCCCTTCAAATATAACTTGAGATTTCCATATTATAATGTCATAAGTTAAATAAGATTAAGATATTTTTATTTCATGTTATGGAAAAGGAGGCATTATGTACTAGATGAACTGACTGACTTAGAATTTGAACCGATCGACTAGAGAACTGAGGAGGCCAGACAACAAGAAGAGTTGATCGATCGGCTAGTGGCCCAATTGATTGATTGGAGGAATCTAGACATTTCTTGAACCGAAGACCAGTCATCTGATCTAGGAGAACAACTGACTGACTAGGAGGCCAACCGATTGGTTCAAGTGTTGAATTTATCGACTCAGACTGGTTCCAACATAGATTTACTTCAACAACATGTTTCTACATATGATGTGAACTTAGGTGGTACTAATTCCATGTGACTCCAAGAAATTATATTAATATGGCTACTAGTATATATGCTTTATGAGTCTCCTATGTTCTGTGTTTTATTATTCTATGTTGTGTAAGTTTGTTATGTGCTTAAGAGAAGTCTTAAGCACATAAAAAATACACAATACGAGATAACAAAACACACAACACAAGAGAAATACATACACACACACAGATATATATATATATATATATATATATATATATATATATATATATATATATATATATATATATATAACTATCGATCGTGTTTTATATTTGCATATTTCAGTTGTGGATATAGTACGTATATGATACATATAAGTATGTGGTGATTGGATATGTATATGCATTTATATAAATATAAAATCCCTCAATTAAATATTACATATTAGATTTTATCCATAAGAAACACACATGAAAAGCTTGATCGACTAACCATGGGTACACCAAGTGTGGTGTCCATTCATCTAGTGGAAATGTGATGGTAGTAATGTGGGCCTTCCAAGCATGATTCATTACTAACATGTTGGATTTTGGGTCAGACAATATTTGGTGATCTTAATGAGATTACGTGATTAGAAGTATGTATACAACTATGTCAAGGAGCTGCACATACTATCTATCTAAGAATACCAGGAGATGCAATTGGAAAAAGCTACATACCTTAATGATTGGTAATGGTTTTGTGTTCATATATATTCATTATCTATAATACTTCATATCTTATTCTTTACTTAATAGGAAGGATAAAAATGTCATTTCCACAACAAAATAAACCATAATGTTGAATCAATTAGTCATGATATAGATTCCTTGAAAATAAATAAGTGGTAGAATTATTTAGTTAGTAATTGTAAATATTCACACTAATTTTTATAAGGCACTTGATGTCAATTAATTTTGATTATGGGGTTAAGTGATAGTTTAAGTTAATGTCTTTTTGAATTGAGTAATCTTGTATTTTATGTGACCTTATCATAATTGTATCTCCATGCCTCCTTTTGGCCTTTCTTATTGGGATATAGTTTTCTTATTTGCCATGGTAGAACACGTTTGACACTATTTAGTTCAAATTGAGTTGTCTTTGATCTAATGATACCTAATCATAATTAAATCTCTCTACCTCCTTTTGGCCTGCCTTATTGAGATATTTGTTTCTTATTTCCCATGGAAGAACAAGTTGGACTCTTTTTAGTGCATTTTTATTAAGTTGTCCACTTGCATCAATATTTGTGTACACTGAGAATTTTGAGATAGAAAATTATGTGGTATGATTTATCTTGGTTCCCCAATCTATATATTTATAATTATTCATTTCTAGAATAATTTGTACTCCAATCATTTCTTAATGTGTATGGAAGCCTATCTGATGTGATATACATATATCTCAATTAGATGGGGATTCTAGTTATAATTTTACTTAGATGGTGACTAAACTCTTTTGTCTTGCGGGATTTCTGTCATAAGCCTACTATTTACATACATATAGATATCATTATATATTCTCATAGGTTTTTTTTGGTGGGTGTATGCACAATGAGTTGTGACATTTCATTTTGGAAAAATTATAATAATGTTCCTAATTACTATGCACCATTGTTGCATCATTAAGATATCCATAATATTCCACTAATGGTATTCCTCTAGTCCACTTTGAAATGATTTTTACTTTTTGAGTTGATTCCATTTATCTTGCATGATTCATAATGCCCAAACATTGGTATTAAAATGCACATACATGTGTTATACCAAGTGACTCAGTATTTTTCTTTTCTTTTAGTGTTTTTTCCCAATACCCAGGTAAGGAGGTATTTTTTGATAAAATTTGAGTCTAAGATCCCAGGGCGGTGCAATCGATCTTTTCAAAGAAGCCATTTAGATTGCAAAGGATTTTCTATGTAGCCAATTATCCAAGAACATAAAGATATTTAGTTTTATGTATCCTACCATGTTTCCAAATGAACTATTTTTAGACTAAAAATTGTGTCAGTTTAGATCTTTGTTTCTCTACTACTCACGTAGCATGTTAGTATTTTCTATTTTAATAATGGTTCATTCTCTTGGAAAACTGTGTTAGTTCATTTGGGCTAGATGTTTAGGAGATGTTTTTGTATATATTTATGTAATATGTTTAATATATATCATGTTCCATCAAAGCACCACATTGTAGGACTTGCAATAGTGTTCTTAAAGAATGAAAAATTGAAAAGTCTATAAGAGAAAATCACCCAAAAATTGTGTAGTTCCATAAGAAAGAGAAATCCACAAGTATTATATATATCACATGAAACAAACAATTAATGGAATATGAAGAACCTTAAGTAAATAGATCATATATATGAAACCATATATATTTTATTGAAATTTGAAGATTTTGTATTCACTCATAATAACTACATATGTCAAGATAACATCGGAAGGTTTCCCATGTACTTTGGGTTTCCATTTCCATCAAAAATGAAGACAAAAGAGTTTATACCCTACGTAATATACACTATTTGGATCATTAGATCGAAACCACTTGTTCCCTCCTTTATAACCCTTTAAATTTAAAAGATGTACCATTTCCAATAACAATAACCTATAATAATAAGGTAATATACTTCCACCATTCTTCATAATGTTTGATATTTTCATAATTTTATTTTGTAAACTCTATATTGCAAATGTGATTTTGTTTGAACTTTTTCTTGAAAATATGTTTTCCGATACCTAAGCTTTCTTTTTCCTATTGTTGAATATTATTATGGGATACATTTGAATGATATATCCTTTATTTATAGTTTGTGATATGAAACTCATGGTTAAATAGTGTAAACATGTGATGATGCGAACATAAAAATTTCTTGATATTTACTTCGCGACGTTATGATGCTACTCCTTTGATTGGTTATAATTTTTTACTAAAAATTAAACCAATGCAAATTCTACTACAATATGTTATAATGTGTTCTTCAGTTAGAATTCATGGTTTTAATTATCATGGATATCAATACTATAGGTTTTGTTATGTGTTTGAAGGCTTTGGCTAGATGCGATGTAGCCTGGGATCATTATCAACTAAAGGAGGATGATGTGAGCCAAAGTAGTTGTGATTAGGTGAGTTCAATTGCGTTTCTAGCTGTTTTAAAATTGGTTGAAATCCATCGGTAAAGGTTAAATATTTACTAGCATTGACCCCTGAAGGTAGATACCCTAGTTGCACATTCTAGTAAATGTCGATGGTGATCCAATGCCGCACCTAAAATCAAGATTTGGGTTTTGTAGAAGTGGCTTAAAACTAGAGAAGTAAATATATCTTTGACCCTAGTGGTGTATAATGATTAGTTCTCTTTTATTTCATTATAAAACAAACTATCCCTCTCTAATAGTATTACCAGTACGGAGTTGTGAGAAATAATTTGGAGAACTATAAAATTCTAGAATATTTAAAGGGCTCATTGTCATTGAAATGGTTATTTACTAGACTTTTAAAGCTTTAGGTCTAGCATTCCTTTTTTAAAGTTTCAATCTATGTTTTTCTCCTTGATGAAATATATTGAGTAGCATTAACAATAGTTGAATTCCCTTTCATTGCACTAACTTCCTTCACCTATATTTATAAGAATAGCTATTCACATATATTTCATGGAGTTTCTTGTTTTCATGGATGGGAGTCTATAAGGGAGGTGGAGCTCCACCTCCCACTAATGTCTATGTTTAGAAAAAAAATGTATTAGTTTTGTGAAGGAGAATGTTTTATTGTGCTTTAATTAAATTTGGTAACCTTTTTTACAAGATTTATTATATTAGGTAAAATTGTGAATTTTTAGAAAATTTAAACATTATTTGGAATTTAGGCTTTATTTCTGATCTTTTGTTGAATGCAACTATTTTCCCCTAATTTTAGTTTTGAAGTACATTGCATGTGAACTACAAAAAAAGGCAAATACAAATGCCAAATTGGGGCCTTCTTTCAAATAATTAATGAGATTCATTGACAATCCTTTCATACTATAAGAAAAAAAAAAGAATTAAGACATACGATTTACTTTTTGACTTGTTACGAAGTAATTACATTCTTCTATCCTATACAAATTGATATGTGTTATTGCATCGAAGTGTTAAATGAACTATACTATGGTTTTCATTTAGTTTAGCTTGATTTGTTGGGGATGAGAAATGTCTAGTGATGACATCGTGATGATATGAGCAATGCTTATACATAAACAAAGATTATATAATAAATTTGGAACATTAAATGATGGATGTATGAGTCTTAACAATGTTCTTATTTCAACAATTTTCTTAAATTTATATCAAACACATAATTGTTTCATAAATAGTATGCATTTGATCCCGTCATATGGAACAACATGGATTTCTATTAGAAGAAAAAATAATTGAGTACAATTATGAAGCCATAAAAATGAACTCTTCCAAAGAACCATATTAGAAGAGCAAAATGGATTTCTTTTTGGTGAGATATTTGGATCATAAATGGGATTCATAATTCATGTCCTAGGTGGGTCAAGTGGATAGGGACTTAGGGTGATCTAAAGTTTGCGATTATTCACCTAGTCACCTTGATTATTGGTGTAGTATCAATTTACCGAGTGACTTGAGTGGGTACATTGGGAGTGATTATGTGAAAATTCTAACATTTCCTTATTTAGTCAATCAAACTATAGTGTTGTATGTCATTTTTTGAAACCCCTCTTGATTACCAGGATAATGGACCATTGCAATGAGGAAATAATGTTCATAATACTAGACATGGAAAAAGAATTGAAGAATTATGTTTTTGAACTCTTAGGGTTTATAGTTAACCCTAACACTATGAAAAAATTATTATGACCATATTGGTAACATTTAAGAATATTTTGGGATGTTGATAATAGCTTACTGTTTAGATGAATAGTAACTTTCGTTGCCTATAATTTTCCATAATGATTTTTATTAAAAATTTACTAAATATTTTGATTATTTAAGGCACTTCATGTATGTCCTTAGCATATATGCTAGTGTTTCCGAACTTGTTTTAAAAAATATTTGTTTACTATTTCTGCTTTATGAGTTAATCGAACTTACTTTCTCACTAGGACATTACACTCATTCTTGTACTATAAACTCCCTACAGGCTCTGTGCACCGCATATGAAGATTTATGTACGTGTGCATTACCATTTGTATGGTAACAAACCATTATTTATTCAAAAGTGCTTTACGTTCTTGAAACTTATTTCAAAACATCTTCAGGTTCTCAATTTTTTATGGAAACGTGTATGTAAAATTATCATGAATATACATAGAAAACCACATTTAAACATCATAGACTACCATAATAGGTAATAAAATATCATATCTCAACTGCATGGATGATATATCTACATTGAAGGAACCAGAAAGACCTCTTCAACCTTCAGATTTTGTCAAAACACTAGATTTTCTTTAAATCTGACCATGCAAATATCATTGTCCACTACTTAAACCGTGATTTCCTTTTTAAGAAAGTTTTTCCTTTATGATGGCTACATGGTTCTTGCAACAAATAACATTTTAGAATATTACAGAATGATATCAAATTTCTTGATGAAACATAAATTATTGGTCCTATATTATTCTACAATAGTATGATAAATGTGACTAAAGATTATGGAGTATACGAAATACATGCATTATATTAGCATAATAGATATGTATTATAGTTAGTCATATTTGAAGAACTCCTAATATTACATCAAATAATAAGATCAGCAACATAACTAAATGGTATTTTTTTATATTTTCTAATATGTACATTTAGTATTGGTTGTCAATGTATTTTTGCATGTAACATCATTATCAGAGTGTAAAATAATAAACCAAAACCTGAGGTTAGAATACTAACATTAAAGTAATTGGAAATATACTAATAAATTACATACTAAAATATATTATCTGATTACTGAAAAATGAAAAAATAGTCAATTTAATAAAAAACATATCATTATCATTGAAATATCAAGATAAAATTTTATATCTAGATAGACACCAAAAATATTATGTCTATAGGATTTTTCCAAAACTTTTGGCATTTCGTCAGTATTTTCAACCAAAAGAGTTAAAAATAGATAGACCTAAATGTAATTGATAGAATAATATTATATATATAGTCTTATTTTATAAAAAAGTATAAATAAAGAAACTTGGCATAATATATGTTGAAATAGGCATATTATTTGAGACATATAAATATATGAAATATACATTTATGTAACTCTTTTTATCATTGATTTTTGAAATGAAGGCCATATGTTTGTCGCCCTCATCTGAATACAACAGTTCACCTTAATAGGCATTTAAGAGGAGGTTTCCACTTGGAAGATGTTGGGTGTGTGGTCTTACATCTCCATCCACAATGTCTAATCCTCTTCAAGGACAGAATTTCTGCTACCCAATAGCCTTTTTCTTTGCTTTTCTCTAAAATACAAGTACCTCTATCTATTGCAACACATTCTTTTATGTTTGCCCTTCATTTCTTTCTTTCACTTCCAAATCCACTCTTTTTTCTAGGTGGGGGTTTTCTGGATGCCACTATTTCTCTCAATAAATAAGGAAAGTAGTTTGAGGATCACCAAATCCAACCCCCACTATCACTTTTTTTGCATTGCCTCAATCTATCATTTCTCAATAATGACATGTGGATATTCGTGACTACTGGATTAATTCTTCAAAAAAAGTTAAATTCTTCCATGAACATGATACATAGTTCTATTCTTCATAGAATGGGCTTTCCTTGCAAGTAGATCATATGTATTAAGTGTATTTTTGTATCTACATCATATCAAATTACTATGAATGGTGATCTGTCTCATCCAATCTTCCCTTTAAATAGAGTAAGGCAGACAGATTCAATTGCCTCATATTTATTTTTTATCACTGTGCAAGGATTCTCTGAGATAATGAAAAATAAAATTAAAGAGAAGAGAATTATTCCTATTCTGGTATCGAAGTGTTTTTCTTGTTCTCATTTAATCTTTGTGGATGATTTTATGACTTTTTCTAAAGATGAAGATGAAAATGTCAGAAGTATTACATCACTTGTTGATAATTTCAGTAAGCTTTTTGGGTTGAACAGTAATTACTCTAAAAGTGCCATCTTTTGTGGTAAGAAGGTGGACTCCTCTTCTATTTATATTCTTTTGGATATGAAGGTGGGAGAGATGGATAATTCTATGTACCTAGGTTTAGCGTAATTTGTAGGGAAGTTAAGAAAAAAACACTATTTTGTTCTTATTGACAAAATTAAGAAGAAACTTGAGAGCTAGAAGGCCAATTTACTCTCTTTTGCGGGGCAGAGTTGAGTCAGTTAAATCAACTCTTTCAATGATGCATATTTATTAAGTTCTATCTTTCATGTTCCCTACTCCATGTTGGAGGAAATGATAAAATATATAGGGATTTCTTTGGGGCCAATCAGAACATAAAAGGAATCTCCACCTGATTAAGTGGGATACAATTACTTTACCAAACAAGGATGGTTTATGGGTTTAAGGAAGAGAAAGGAACTATTTTGTTCTTATTGACAAAATCATGAAGAATCTTGAGAGCTAGAAGGCCAATTTACTCTCTTTTGCAGGGCAGAGTTGAGTCAGTTAAATCAACTCTTTCAATGATGCATATTTATTAAGTTCTATCTTTCATGTTCCCTACTCCATGTTGGAGGAAATGATAAAATCTATAGGGATTTCTTTGGGGCCAATCAGAACATAAAAGGAATCTCCACCTGATTAAGTGGGATACAATTACTTTACCAAAGAAGGACGGTGTATGGGCTTAAGGAAGAGCAAGGAAGTATCTAAAGCATGTCTAATTAAGAATGTATGGGACGTTTCTGGGCAAAACGATTCTCTATGGGTGAAGTGTATTGGAGAACAATATCTAAAGAAGCTTTCCTTTTGGTGTTTATCCTAATCTTCAAATTTTTCTTGGATTTTAAGTAATATTATGAGATTAAGAGATGTTAACTACCACTAATCAAATTCAAGGTTGGATTTGATGATAATTTTGGCAAGACCCATGGATTATAATCACAAATTTTTGGGAAACTTTATTGAAAAAGAGATGATTATCAGGGCTAGTGTTTCCTTCAATTCTAGTCTAAGTTTGATTATTTCTAATAGAGCTTGGTGTATTCCTGAGTCTAGATGTTCTCAGACTATTCTGAATATTGTTAATCATGTAAACATTTCTTCTGATGATGATGACTATGTTCCTTTCAAATGGACTAGATCGGTAAATATTAGAAGTATTTGGGAAAATATCAGAATTATATGTATGGAGGATGATGGATTCAAATGGATCAGGAGATGTAGAAGTCAGAGTAATGCTCTTTTTTATCTATTAAAAGTAAGACATAACAAACTACCTACCTCTGATTATTCAAGAAAGAGCAGGTTTCTATTGTATCCATTTGTTTTTTTTATATATGATCAATTATGAAGATACCTTCCATTTATTCTTTGGTTTCCTGTTGGTTCTGGAACCGTGGAACTTATCTCGTCAAATGAGTATTACTCATTTTTTCTCTAGTAATTGGGTGATCTATGAAGTATGAATGATTCTAATGTTAGGGTTGTTAGTTTGTTAGCCTTTATCATAGCTGGGTTGATAGGAATGGAAGAGTCCACTATAACTGTAGTAAAAGCATGGATGCAATTTGGAAGATTATTTGTTCAAATTTTGAAATCTTCTCCTTGTGATTTGGCTCTGGAGGTTCATCTTGGGTTTGGAGTCTTCCTTTCTCTATGGATGAGTTAATGTAAAGGAGTATATGGTGTCTCTCTTAGATTTGAACTTTATACTTTAAGTCAATTGTGAAGGTCTTGGGACGTAGATGGTCTAAGTTGGAGATCTTGTTTTGTGCACGCATGATGATTGGTCTTCTTATTGTTGCTGACTCTTTCTTCTTGAGTGGACTTTGGTGTCCTAATGGAAGTCTAGGATTGTAGCTATTCCTTTAAATCATGATGGGTTCTTTTCTCTTTATATATAGCTTTATTTGGATTTTTCTATTTGGAGTTTTTTTCTTGGGAGTTGAGTTATGTTCCATCAAAGAGTTACGTTGGCAAAGATAGTACAAAACCATTCTTATTTTGATCATTGAAGATACCGAGCAGCCTTTCCATGATAAAATGGAAGATAATAGAGATCTAAAGATTCTAAGATGTGTTCTTGTTTTTTTCTGGCTCATTCTTTTGAAAGTAGTTTGTACAGATAGATATAGTTTCTTAGATACATATATTTGCATATGTTTTTTAATCATTTTGTACCATTTAAATAAAATAAAATAAAAAGTGAGTTTGGATGACAAAAAAAAAGATACATAGTTTCACCAAAAATTATCTTGAGCCATATATATTATATAACTGTATAGCTCAAAACATAAATCTTTCGAATTATCCTCAAATTTCCAAGAAAATTCCATTATCATCTTTGCTTTAGTTTTGATAGCTAGACAATTCCAACACCCCTCACAAAAGATACACACCATTTAGACTGTCTAAGAAACCAACATCAATTCACCCTTTATATTTTAGTTAATAAAATTGTAAAATGTTATCAAAATTCCATATACTCGTATGTATTAATTTTTTTGACCTCATGTTTACCAAATTTGGGGAACTTAATTCTCTCAGAATAAAATATCTTAACAATATGGAAACTCACCACAGAAATTTGAGATTCCTTAAAATAATATTTTATGTTATATTAACCAACATCATTAATCATTATAATATAGAAAAAACATAGTCAAAATTTGGATTTTCTATCAAAAAGAAATACATAAATTATCAACTTCATTGATTAACTAGTAAATGTACTTAGTCAACATTCTCTAATGTTTGTCACATCATGTCACAAATTCTAACACATGGACATCGGGAAACTCATTATAAATACATCTTCAAACTGTCAAACCAATGGCACCCCCTAGATACTAGGACTCCACACCTTGGTATCCAGCACATGTGCCAAGAAAGCTTTGCACCTATGCTTCATCAGCCTCTCCGCTCTCATCGTTGACACCAAACACGTTAGAAGAATCTTCCTATTTCCTTGGAAGATCCATGATACATCACTGTCAAAGAACCATGTACAAGGAATGCAATGTAAAAAACTAAGTAATAGATACATTTGATATAAACCACCCTTTTAGGGCTCGAGTGTATAAGGATGTGTATAAGTTATTTACTTTCTAACATTTTACTACCAAAGAGTTGAAATACTTCAGTACAATGGAACATATATATTTTTCTTCATGTGTTCAAAATTATATATATAGATAATCAAGCAAGATAACATACAACATCACTTATTCCATGAATATCATATGCCAAGTCTATTTGTACATATACAATACAACTATACTATATAACAGGCCAATTAAGTGGTAATGGGTACCTTGAATTGAGATAACCTAGTCATCACATTCTTGAGTGAACTACAACCTTGGTCATATTCTGATTAAGACAAGTTCATATGTAACATATTAGATATCTCATCATTAGTCCTAGTTAGATCCATTTTTAGGCATTTTAGTTCATTATGAGTTTTTCTTATTACATGTCTTGTTATGTTGGATTAGTGTTATGCTATTGGATTCCATATGAGGATGAATTCTCTAAACATTTGATTTCATTTCTATAATTCGTTATGTATTCATTTACCCTAATATTTCCATTCATTCGTATAGTTAGGGTTTCATATGACAATGGGAGTATGAATTACAATAAATTTATTGATATCATACTATTACATGATTTTTCAAGTACAAAATAGTAGCTTATATGGAAAATCCCACCGTCCATAGATCACTTTTGTAATTATTACATTTTTCTTACAATAATGTCTATAATTATCTATATGTATTAAAGAACATAGTTTCATGCTTAAATATCATTATTTCTAGCTTTATAAGGATTACAAAAAATATTCAAGTTTGTTAGGTGCATTATCATGATTTTTGTCTATTATTTGTTACTTATTATATATGATATTAGAATTATCCTTCTTACATAACATCCATGTTAATTAAGCCTAAAATGATTAATATTATTGCTTCATTATATTTTAATATTTTTTATGTAAGTGGGCATCTTAATCGTAATTTTTGGATAATCAATATATTTATTGTGATTTATACAAGAAATAAGCTACTTTACTGGATTTTTTTTGTTAATGTTTGTAAATTCATTTAGGAGCTTGCATGTTAACATCAACGGTGTTGGGAAATCGGGGCAATAGAAAAGGCAGAAGAAAAAAATATTTAAGTCTGATTTCATAACCAACAAATCTCTTTAACAACAATGTATCTAGGAAAGAAGGTACCAAGAGATATACCTAGTTTTGGAGAAAGTCTAGTGTCAACTATTGTATAGTAATGTGTACTCTTCTCT
Organism: Alisma plantago-aquatica; assembly: GCA_963693085.1. Taxonomy (NCBI): domain Eukaryota; kingdom Viridiplantae; phylum Streptophyta; class Magnoliopsida; order Alismatales; family Alismataceae; genus Alisma; species Alisma plantago-aquatica. The sequence continues at coordinate 101,117,356 of OY856411.1, forward strand.
TGATTCACATTAACAACTGGTAACAACCTTCTAGTGTAGCACCACAGAAGACAATGGTTGTGGTTCTCCTAGCATGGTGACAAGTGCCTCCACCCCACTACATAGTCCATGCAAACCACCGAGAACTCTACGTTGCACTACTAGAGCCAACGGGATGGAGTTGTCCCTTCGAATGTCTACGTGCTAGTGTCAAATTTCTCTCCCTTGTTGTCTCTCCCTTTTCCAAAATCATGTTGGTATTGAATATTCATCACCAATTTATGATATCATAAGAAATGAACGATATCTTGAAACACATAATTGCTACCCATGTAATTGGAAAGTTGGAGAACAACTTACACTTACAATTTTTTGATTAGTGTTATAATGATTGTATAGTTCCTTTGTCTCTGATATCTGAATTACACTCAAGGCATGGAATTGTCATCCTCTCAACATTCAATTCATGTTCCTTGAACTAGAGTAGACTACATGATATGTATGTGAGATCACATATCACATAATGATTCACACGAGTGTGGCCATACATTTCTGAGTTTTTCTTATCAAGTGTCCTAGACATAAATCTCCTATAGGAGGAACACTTACCATCTACATCACTCACACTTAATCCCCATGTGTCACAAAACACACATGTATCAATTTTATGGAAACCTCTTGACTGCCAAAGGCAAGCAAGTTTTAAATATACTTGTCTCAACTTGTCAATCACCCGCAAGTATATGGGATCAATTGGAATCGAGGTCAAACTATAAGGAGCTCAAATAGCTAGGCGCCAAACCACTATTTTTCAACAATCTATGTTAGTTTCAACTAAATGGTTGGTTTGGGACAAGATGATTCTAAATATTAAACATGATAATTAATAATACTAATCACTTCCAAAATGATTAAAGATCAGATTGTGAGAATCTTGGATATAGGATTTCACTTCAACATAATAACTCAAATAAGGACCATGAATTCACTTAGATTAGTCAATCTTCACAGGGTAAGTTGACATAATCTAATATGCATCCCAATGATAAAAGATAGTCCTAACCACATATAGCATTCTCATGCATATACACATATTTGGACTCCAACCTAAAACCCTCAACATGATCCTAGTCATTCCAATGATCAAGGACATGTTGTCAAAGTGGTTATTTCCTACCTTTTAATATAATTTCCCAGAAGTAATAAAAATCATAAAATGTGTAAATATGATGGCCAACCATGCATACAAAAATATACACTCCAAAACTATTTTTGAAATAGAAGTTTAACCAATACTTAAACGTGAAATATGGATCACATTAGTTATGACATGGGAGCTATTCTCCCATGTCTGAGATAATGAGTTTACTCACTCATGGTGAGAAAATATAGGCATAAATAATATGTCAATGAAAGAAACATGAGTAGATAGAGAGGATAACAAATAGATCTATGGGAGTGAAGAACAAATGAAGACCTCCGGTCAAAAGGTGGAGATACATCTCTGAAAACTCTGCTTGCTTCATCAACCTCCTCTATATATCTTTGCAAAGGAAAGGAGAAGAGAAAATGATCGAAGGATTGGTTCTCTCCCAATAAACTATAACTTTTTCTCCAAAATCGCTCCTATGAAGCTCTGGACTCGTCTCGGGATCTAACTGCTCCAAATGGTATGTGGTGCGGTTCCCAAGGAAATGGCTCATTATATCTAATGAAAATGAGCAATTAATGTTTTAAAAATTCATACAAAATAAACATGACACACCGTGTTTATATGTCACATGCCATGTCAGATCCAATTTTCCGAATAAGTCGAGCCATGATCGCAAGTAACATGCCATGTGAGTAGATCACAAGACATAAGGACACTTTTTCTGTCAAATTCTAACTTCTTTGGGTCACGTCGTATCTCCGGGTCACATGTCATGACTGGAGTGATTCAAGGGTCAACTAACTGAGAGTCACATGACATGTAAGTTGATCCACACATCGTGTTGCTAGTTTGCTATTTAGTTTTGACCTCCAAGACTTAGGAAAACTCCGAAAATGCTAAAAGGTCGAATTTTGGGCATTTTTCTTTCATTATCAGTGGAATGTAGTGTACCTACATTTCAAACTGTGACATGAGTAAGACTAATAAGAAACAACCATCTGGCATGAATTGAAGTATAAATGTTGTTAAATTTAGTGAAATGTGCAACTAAAATAGCATGAAATAGACATGTACTATACTGAGAGTTATATGAATGTTCTGAGGATGTACTTGGTTCTTCTGTAGCAAAGAAGTTTCTCCTAGTTTTCCCTTTTGGTGTAGTTCATAGCAGGTTGATGGTTGAAATTGTTGTGAGCACTTTTCCTTTGTTCTTCTATTTTGGACTCTGTGAGGATCGAATTTCATCAATGATGTCATATTTTTGTTTATGAACTGTGTCAGAATCAAGACTAGTTGTGTTATATGTGTTTTTGATGTGGAATAGAAAAGGTTTGAAGGAATCATGGAGTGCATGGTGGCTGCTTTGTGCTGATGGGAGGTTGAAGTTTCCACCAAGGAGCCAAGGTTTATCAGCATACTTCTAGAAGATGCATTTGATCTCTTCAATGTAATTTGTTTTGTTTGTGCTAGGTTCACCATATACCCCAGTGAAATTTCCTTTATCATTATCAAATAAAGTATATTATGCCCCATTACAATCATCATATGATTGGCTCTATCGTCAAACATACCACTAAAGGCAGAACTACTTCTTGGTTGATCCAAATGGTCTAGGGTTGGACCCACCTATCAGTCTGGGAACTGGAACCAATTGGCTCCCTCTCGTTTTCTTTGATGAATCAAATAGTAACCGTGTCTGCCAGTACTTAACCATTATTATTGTGCTCCCCGTATGTGGTGCCACTAGGAACAATTCCTCTGGTCAGGAAGCAATCACTTCCTGGTCCTCATGGCAAGATTGTAGAGAATCCTTGAAGCATGTGGCTTCCTTCCGAGATGTCTCAACTCTTTGACAAGCTACTATGAGTCCAAGTGTTTGGTTTTGAAGCTTTTCCTCCATGTCTCTCTACTATTGAAGTTTAAGGTCGAAAAGATGCCTCCACCTCAAAACTCAAAGTTATTGATTGTTGGATTTTGTATTGTCCACTAGGAATTGAAATATGGCCTTCCATGGTGGTGGGAACACCTCAAAATCCTCTCCTAGCTCCGTCCAAAACACCAGGTAGTTGAGGCCTTTCGACCATGGAACAAACCATGGAAGTCGATGTACCCGAGCACAAACAACTAATTCACCCTTATTCATTCTTCAAACCTACTTGCGCTCCTTTGAAAGCCATTCATCTTGTAGTCCCTTATCACCCTTGTGATATTCAAAGGGAATTGGATAGGACAATGGGAATGACCAATCGTTCTTTGTTGTTCTATGCCAAAACCCAAATGTAATGGTCTAGTAGTGGCTTGTTGAAGCTAAGGTGACCACTCAATGTGAAACTTCTCTTGCTCACAAATGATGGTCGTACTGGTTGCTCTAGCACATGATAAGCTTCCCTGACATTATTGGTTTGATAGGAGGTAAGAGAAAACTTCAACACCCTCTGATGCATCTATTAAAGGGTAATTAGTTCTCCAAGTCATCAACTCACATTCTATAGGTTGTGAATGGCAACACTACCCACTAAGGGAAGGAAAGAAACCATGTCATCCACCTACTTCACCAAGGTGCATGTCAGTGATGTTGCTGCAAACTTATACTATAAAGATAACACACCTTGGTTTACCATTTATCCATATTTCAAATTATTTCAATAAGATCTAACCTAATATCCTCGTCTAGGAATGTTGAAATTTCATGAAACAATAGGCATAGATTTTATCAATACTAAACCACATTCCCCTAAAGCATTGTGACAAAACTCAACTATCTAATCAATCAACTAAATAATGAAAAAGTAATTGAAGGACTTTGGACATAGCATGGTCATCAACCACATATATACATGTATCATCTCAAAAGATACTTTAAGTCTCCAAATCATGGGTCCATTTTTCCAATTGGATATTTAAGAACCTAAAAGTTCACTTCAACACAAATTACTCATCGTTAAAGGTGTAAGAAAAGGTCATATAGAGTATAAATATTTACTACAATTTAAGATCAAGTATGACAAACCCTACAATAGATACAAGGCTTGCATATTTCATCATAATGCCCAAATGTAACACAATTCATCAACATCATCTATCACTAGGACATACCTTCAAAAGTGTAATACATTACCTACAAAGGTGTACTTATCTTTATACTTCACTGATAAAACACCTTGAAAATTTGTGTACTAACTCCAAAGCATGAGGACGTAATGACTAAATTAAACAAGATTATGAACAAAAATACCATGTTTGGGTATAAAAGAGCTACTTTTAGGTAAAAAAACCTAAGTACCCCAAAATTTTAAGCAATATAATAGTTAGGAAACTTCTCATTTTCATCTTAGAAAGTTATGAAGAGAGTAAGGAAGGTTGTGGAAGGCATATTTCATCAACATGGTATAAAAATCCTTAAAGGAACAACTTTTAGAGTAAAAACATGTATTTTTTAAAATGTCAACCCTTATAACCTAAAGGGGTGCATACATTACCATCATAGATCATTACTGGAAGGTTAGAGAATGAAAAAATAAATAAAAAATCAGATTCCTACCATTAAAACATTTCATAGAGTCCATTTTTAGGCAGGTTAAGCAAGAATCAAGCATTTGTTGGTTTTACATGTATGAACGCGGGCAAAGTCCGCTAAATGATTCTATATAACTGGCCTCAAGATGGATAAAACATTCTCTTATAAACTATCCCACATCAAAGGCTACAAATAAACATCAAAAGACCACCCAAGTTTTAGATAAGCTCCTCCACTCAAGATCTATGTCAAACTAGGTGAAAAAGAGAGAAAAGGAGGGATCTTTAGCTATAGGAAGCTCTAACCACAATGATCTCCCATGGTAATCAACCAAGAAGATAGAAGAAGAAGATATGTTTCATGATCTTGGGTTTCAAGAATTCTATGTCATTTTGGGTGTATAAAAAGGAGCTTGATCTTCAATGTCCACGCATATGAAGGCTTCAAACCATGGACATCAAGATCTTTAGAGATCCCATAAACCATGTTATATACTCCCCATGTTTTCTATGAGATCTACAGTGCCAAATAGGTGATAGGGTCGATGGGGTAGGGGTGCATATTGTCAATTGGGGTGAAAAGTCCAAAACATCACTTATAAGTGAACCCACGGAGCCTCATGAAATATAGACCCATCAAGGCTCCTCCTATTCCAACCCATTGAGGGTCAATCTCCTATGTAACCATTGACGCTCACCTCAACCTTAGATAGACAGGTACATCTCTACTTCACTCATCGAGCTACATCTCAACTTCACCCACGAAGATCTAGCTTCATGATCCATCGAGATTGTTTAACACTTGAATCATTGAGGTACACTTTACAAACCATTGAATTCCATTATGATCTCATCCATCATAGCTCCATACAAGACCCATTATGGTAGAAACCTACTTCACCCATTAAGATGCACATTAACCTCACCCATCGAGACTCCATTCCAGAACCATCAAACCACTTCAAAACCTATCGAGGCCAGCACTCCATGACCCATAGACCATCCAAAATATTCAACCATATAGGTCTAGCGATCAAGAGAGAAAATAGATGGTCCTCAACCTTAGTCCCATTGTGTCTAGGTTTATTCATCATGACTCCCTACGCTCAACCACTAAATCCTAGGCTAGGGGTAGGATTAGAATTCAAGAATGAAAAGTAGTTCAAAAAACATTCATACATCAAGTCAAACATGAATTAAGATACTTTTGGTATATTTGCATTTAAGTGCTCATACATTAAATTAATTATGAAAATCATGCAGTGAGGGCAAAAAAACTACAACTAGACCCAAAATATGATTTTCCTTTAATATATGATTCAAGATATTAATTAAGCATAACAAACAAAATTTATGGTATGCACTTTCTGATAATGCATTCTTATTTATAAGTTCTTCATCCATACTGAATATGATGCATAAAGTACAAAATGTTGCATTCAAATAGTTGGGTCTTTAATTTTTAGTTATGTTGACTTCAAAGTAGTCTTCTCTTTTTTTAATTACTTATTTTCTTTTTTAAATGTAAGGCTTACTTTAGAGTTACCATAGATAATTGTGGTCGATCATTAGTTGCCCCCCCTCTAAAAGTTATACTTTTATAATATTGAGGACATGTTATCTTATTCCGCTTGATATCAAGGCTAAAAGCATCCCAATACTAAGAAAAATTTTCTATTGATTCACATAAGAATTGAATTTGTGAATGATCTTCATAGTAATTTGATGAATACTATGGAGACCATGAATAATTTTTTGGGTACATGCATACCCATATGAGTAAAATATTTTTGAAATTTTGTTAATATAATACTCTCAATATGTTGGTCCTCCATGTTATATTTCTTGGATATTGTATTCCACATGATCTTTCTCGACTTGTATGGAGTAGAATAATATCATCAAATAAAACATCCTCTAAGGATATTTCAAATGAAAAATGTCTCTTCCCTATCTAATTTGTTGTTTATTCAAGTCATTCATAAGTAAAGTGATCAAACTTATATATGTCAAGCTAAATTAATTATAAGAATCTTACCAAAAATAATATCAATGTCTCCACTACAAAACATTTAAAAGGATATATATATATATATATATATATATATATATATATATAATTTTCGTAACATCATAGAAAAGTTGAGTTTACATTGCAAAAAAAAGACTAGAACTGCTAATAGTTCCAGATGAATTCTCTATGACTATTTGAAAAAGGGTGATAGGAATTTCATCGAGAACAATTATGTAATGAGAATCAACACATTAGCTTCAAAAAATATAACACATCTAAGAGAGAAAAGGAACAATGACAAGGGATAAAAATGAAATTATAGTTTAATACTTTCGGGATGCATTTCAATTTATTTACTTCATTCAATTTTCTTGTTATGATGTATTACAAGGTGCACACATATTGTTGATGTTTTTATTCTAAAATAAGTCAGCAAAAAACCATCGTACAAAGCTAAATTTGAGATACCTTCGACCAAGCCTTAATTTCATTGAAAGTAAAGAAATAAGGTGCAACATAAATAAAGAGGGATGACATCACCACATGACAAAACATAATACAAAGTGGACAAGAAAATCAATGACATTGCATATAAGAAATTACAATAGTTATCCCAATGCACAACAAATCAAGAAGCCACGTTTAATAAGGAGGGAAAGGTGGTAACTTAAAGGGTTTGACATAAGCACAAAAGTATAATGTGTAATTGATCCCGATGACATAGAATGCTTATTAAACTTGACACAATCTAGATCTTGATTGTGAAGTACATTGCAACATGAGTCCAAGAAACCATCTTACTCATGACTACCAAAAGATTCAAATTGGTGGCTACAACATTGTCTAAGAAGTTCATCTCATTTGTAAAACATTAGGTAGAACATAATTTCCCTTACACAAAAGAGAACGTTCGTATTACCTCTAAATGGATATTGGAAGCATGACCGAGCATGTAAACACATTGTATTTGGTATCTATATATAATTGATCTCTTAAAAAAGTTAAATTTATCTCTCATATAAAACATTTGAGGTCAACCAACCTAGAGGTGAGCATTATAACACTCTTAGACACGTTATATGGACAAAAACAACTGTCTTTCTTATATTTTAAAAGGAATGCTAAAAATTTCAATAATACACTGTAGGAAATGATCATGAAAATTAAAGGTCTTTCTCTTGGAAAAAGATGATGCAGTGGTCAACTTCATGATTACAAATGGTTGAACAAACTTGAAAACATGACAATAATCAATAGACAAGTTATTTAATCAAATGTCATCCATGGTCAATAGAATGAATATGCTACCATGAGAATATTTATTTGAACAGACAACTACTTTTCATGTTTAGTGAAAAGATATTATCTATTTATGGTCATTATCAATTTATAGGGATGGGTGGAGGCCTTTTCATCATGGAGGAGTTATAAGAAATTGTTTTTTCTTGCTACCCCAAATGGAGATGAAGTAGTTATGCTAGGATTTGATTAGAACTAGAAAGAACATCATGTGATTGCATTTAATGTCAACTAGGTAGTTTAGCTCTAATACTAGTGTAGACCGAAGGCATATAGTGAATTTATGTGGTGAAACTACACAATTATTGAAAATATGTGAACTATTGCATTTACTCCATTTATTAAAGTTCTATAATTTCATTCTTCCACTCCATTGATATTTTAGTTCTTTTGAGTTACAATCACTGCACTATTATTTCTTAGAAGATCATTGTTCCTTCTAGATTGTCGTTATATCTCTCTTTCATACTTCATGAAGCGCTATAATGCTTCCGATTCACAATAATTTGGTAGACATAGTAAAATCTGAAATCATCATCTAGAAATATTTTGAAATATTCCTTGTTATTTTATTTATATATAACTAATGGTCTATAAAATTTTAATGAACTAGACCTAAATGTTCTTAGGATCTATGTCCAACACTAAAAGTTTTCATTGTCATTTTCTCACTATGTAATGTTCACATTGAGCTAGCCATTCTTCTTTATATTAGGTAGAAGTTTAAAGTTCATCATTTCCTCGTGAAGTTGTGACGTTATCATTTCCTCTATATTAAATTTCCTGTAATGATCAAATCTATAGTGCCACAAATCATTTTAAAACAAAACATAGAAAGAGTTGTGTAAAGCAATATTTATATTATTTAGTTCACTTATACATAAATGCAAAAAACAGATCATGTGCAGAAAAAAATTTCTAATATTAAAGATCGTCATCGTTCTACTATAGATACAAACTTCCTATAAAACTTAACTTTCAGCCAATAATTTGTAAGGGTAGGGACATATATGAATTTGTGTTTCATATCTAAGGAATACGAAACATCTTTGAGAACCATAATTTCTTCTATAAGGAATACATGATAATTTTGGACACCTCCCACATAGTGGTGCTACCCACGTAGGTGTGTCTTTCCCCATGTTTAATTTCTTGATCCTTTAATTTGTCATTATAATGTGAAGGGTTGCACCAGAGTCAATCCCTCATTCACAATGTTAAGGGTTGTTTTTTGTTTTTTTGTCTGACAGAGAGATGTTAAGATATGGTTAAAACAACCAAATCAACATCACGTGAATATCGAACAATGCACAAACCCTGATGGACTGGGGTGCCGATATGCACACAACAAACATAGTTGGTTGTCCCATAATAACAGGAGATGGTTGGACGAACGCCTCATCTATATAATTGTAGGGACCTCCTACGAAAACACACACTGAACAAATATACTTTCGTAGTTTACAGAGGCCAAAAGTTCTCTAGTCTTCTCCTCTACCGTAAAACTTCTCTGCATACCTCACAACCTATACTACAACTAATAGTAGGTCTTACAGCTATATTTGTTATTAAAGTCATGTTTGATTACCTTATTTGATTATATTTTAAAATGTGTTTGTACATATTTTGTATTTGTTTTACAAGATTGGAAAATGAAACTAACCTCAAATAGAATAAGAAACTTGCATTTCAAATGAAACTAACCTCTGGCTTTTTAAATAGAATAAGAATCTTGCATTTCAACCTTCATCAAAATAATGCTAGATGTTAATCGAACTTGGTCAGGTCGGTGGATTTACCGACAAACCAATCACAAAACTTAAATATAGCAGTTTTTAAAACATATCATTTGATTAACGTAAGATGGACGAAAGAAAAGTTTTTGGAATATCCGATTAAAAAGAAGATCCCTAGGCCCTGTTTGGAAACGGACCAGGATGGGATTGGGGCTTGTCTTATTAGGCCACGTCTGCGCCACATCAGCAAATCCAGTCCCGATCTAGTCCGATTCTGCACTTGTGCGTTTGGTTAGAATCCCCGTTATGAGATTCTGTAATCTCAAAAGCTGGACTATCTCAGTCCTGCCAGCAGCAGCATTAGGAATCCCAATCCGGATTAGACTCTGTCTTTTGTGTATTTTGTTTTATATAGCAGACTGAAAAACACAAGTTACGAGGTCAGCCGGATTAGTTTGCCAAACAAGGCCAAGTGGGGAACCCCAATCCCAATCCAGCCGGATTTCATAATCCCAATCCATTGCCAAAGAGGGCCTAGATGACAATCCATGCATTTCAAAGATTACGTGCATCGTCGTGGTTACGGGATCCTAAAAAACAGTATATGGATACGGTGCTATCTCTTTGCTTAACCGATGCAACTCTATTTCCGTCTTCCATTTAGTATTCCTGAGCCCACCCAGGCATCATATTCACGAGACAGTGCGCCACATCTGATGAAAAGTAGCATTCTAGACGCTCTCTCCGGGAGAATTTATGGTGGACGGTTGCGAGCAAGTTAAATGACGGCAGGTTGGATCTGACCGACACCCATCCAAACCAATGAAAAAAAGAAAGTAATCGACAAAGCACCACGTGAACAGGGTTAGATTCCCGTCCAGAGTTGTTTCTGTCCAAGATCCCTGGTGACATCGTTAGTTAGGGTAGCATATACACGCTGCTATTCAGTGACGGATCTTGAGGAAAAGTGTTGGGGGGTTGGGTGGGGGTGGGGGGGGGGAGTGGGAAGTGAATGTATAAGAAAGTAAATAAGCAAATAAATTTAAGAAAACTAAAGGGCATTATAATTTTTCCTGTCTCAATGTTTCGGAAAAAATTACATCAGAAAGATAAAAACAAAAATATGATGGTGTAATGCATCCTTTAAAATTCAAAATAATGTATTTCTTTCTTTTATCTTCTTGAAGTGTTCAATAAAAAAGTTAGTGTTGAATGAGTCTGCAATTTCTCTTTCAATATAAACAATTAGATTATTAGCAAGAACTCATCCTCCATTTTATTTTACAATTTTCTCATGATATGTTTGATTACTCATAATGTACACTCTTTTATCGTTGTGGAGACTGGAAGAGTCAAAATAAGATGGACCATTCTATCTAGCAATTGATGAATTTGGTTCATTCCAAAGTTTTGCTAGAGCACAACATAACTCTGATAAAGTTGAATGATTTTTGAAATCTGGATTGGTAGGAGCATTTGTAATGAAATGTAAAAGTTCATATTTCAAGTCAACCTTTTCTTTGCCACAGAAATCAAATGAATAATGTTTTCCTACAAGAAGACATATAGTGTCAATATTGAAGTCCTAGTATGCATTCCTAGGAGTTAGAGAGGATCCTAGCATCAACAAATCAATCACATAATTATTGAATCTATGATTTAATTCATATAATTGTTTATCTACTATAGCAAGAAATATATCCACATGAAAAAATGAGCAATTGACATTTGACTATGTTGGTGTTGTTTACAACCACCACGAGCATCTTGGGAGTTGTCCATATCAGGGACATGTATATCATGTTTCTCATAGAAAGATTTCACATCATTTAGTAACTTTTCCCATCCATTATCCCTAAAAGCATGAATATTTTTCTTAGACTTTTCACTATGTGATTGCGTCCACTATATCTTGATTTTTCTTTTGTAATGACTGACAAAGAAGATCTTTGATACTCATTATCTCTTTCATTAAGTACATGATGTAAATTTGGTTAGCTCCTTTCCCTATCTCAAGTTCATCAATGGCTAGTAAATATGTCATTTCCTTCTCGTTTGAATCCATTAGTTCCTCAATACGCTTACATGATGTAGAAATCAAGTTGATGATTAACATCAAATTTAAGAAGAATTGATATGACTTTTCTTGAGGAAGCAACTATAGCCAGTTGTAAACTATGAAAAAATAGTGTACATAGTACACATAAGGACAATCTTGCATAAATAATGACTGCAACCCATTCCATTCACCATGCATATTATGAGTGTCGTTATACCCTTGTCCACTAATTTTGGATATAGAAAGATTGTGATTACTCAACACATCACATGTATGCCTCTTAAGAGTTAAAGCAACTATATTTTTCACATGAATTAATCAAAGAACCATTGTTTCACGAGACCGTCCTTATCAACAAATCTTACAACTAGATCCATTTTCCCCTTTCCATATTCATCACGTGTCTCATCAACGATGGCACAAATTTTAGATTCACCAATTTCTTCACATATATATCTTCTTACCTTCATTGAAGTAATATGCAAAATCTCCTTTTGAATATGATGATATGTGTATTAAAAATTGCATGGAACATTTTCTAAAACAACAACATCTACATCATTTCTATATGATGTTAATAATTTCATCATCTCGAGGTTATGAGTTACCTGTATTTGTGAACTTGTGCTTTCATCATTATCTTTGAAAGCACATGCTTAGAATGTGAGCCACCAGATAGCTTCAATGGAGACTTGGCAACATATTCAAAAAATTTTAATATGCTCAGAATTTTGTAATTATATGATATTTTATATACATTTATTGGTTAAGATGATCATTATAAAATTTAACAACATTGTTGTCTAGGGAGCAAGAATCATCACCTACATGATTAAGGAAAGTAAATCTTTTCATTAATGACTTTTCTCTAATTTTTGAAACCCTTTAAGGTAAAAGCATCAACCCCAAAGCGACCACTTGGATTGCTAAAAAGAAAGCATGTCTAACAATAGTCATCATCCTTAGTAGGAGAATTCCAACCAGTTTAAAAATCAATTATACCATGTACTTTGAAACCTATGAGGATGTTTCTCCAAATCAAATAAAAGGTACTTGTCAAGGTGATATTGATATGGAACCCATTTTAAATATGCTCTATTAATTTATCCCTCTAATCATGTGTATATTCCCGTACTGGAGGTCAACCAGTTTTAAAATCAACTATACCATGTACTTTGAAACCAATGAGGATGTTTCTCCAAATCAAATAAAAGGTACTTGTCAAGGTGATATTGATATGGAACCCATTTTAAATATGCCCTATTAATTTATCCCTCTAATCATGTGTATATTCCCTTACTGGAGGTCTTAGAGCTAGATCCCATTGTAGTGAATCAATAATAAGCTCTTGAGATTTGATTTGGTGAGTCATAGAAGGATATTGTTTTATATTCTCTATTCTATCATAATCTAAGTGCTTCTTAGGTAGAACTTTTGCTATAGAAATTTTTCCATCTGTGACATATGTCACATTCTTGAAGAAAGCATGTATTGTCCCATTCTTAGACATGATGGCTTCTCTAAACTACATAAAATGTATGACAACGTGTCAACAAAAATAACTTACATGTGTGCACTTGAAATTTTATATGGACAAACATTGATAAACAAAAATTATGTTAACTATTTTGACAATATAAATTAAAATTTATGAATCATTAAAAATATTTTATAATACAATAAAATGACGAACAATATTATGTGTTTCTTGTAAAAAGATATACAAATATTACAGTAATGACATTGTACTATTGTGATATTCATATAAATTTTTTTTTATGCGTGTGATCTAAAATCATATAAATTAATGAGTAAATATTGAAAAAATGACGGATGTAGTTATATATGATGACAAGTGTGATATACATATAGAATTAAGGACATAATGCCTTACAAGATATATTGATAATTACACAACATAGATGATTGTTGTAAGAAAATCTATCCAATTTTCTACGTATAGAATATACTCAAATCCAACTTCACTATCTTGTTGCACGCATGTATGATGCACATTTAGTAAGAGATAGAAGATCCTAATTATCATTGTGTCAGACTGGTGCGGTTATAATGACACAACTATTGATTTGGTTGATCTCTTGAGATAAAACTATGTTTAAAACACCATGCTCAAAACTATATGAAACTACCTATCTTCAACGAACAACATAAGATTTTTTGACAAAAGAATAGTAATATGGATGGTTGTCTGCAAAATTGAATGAACGACCAAATGTCATGATTCCATTTGGGTGATCATTGATCTGTTGGAAAAGTCAGCTTATTCTTCCAGTCAAGATAACCTACATAGAAAAGAAGTTGGATTAGGTCTACGTTGATGAGGTAGTTCATCATCATGGCATACCAGTTACCATAGTGTCTCATAAAGATCCTCCGTTCAGGAGAAGCTTTTGGGAGCATCTACCTACAACGTTGGGCATACAGTTGAGGTCCAGTACAACTTTTCACCCTTAGATAGATGGCCATTCAGAAAAGACCATTTAGACCTTAGAGAATCTTTTGAGAACATGTGTTTTTTAGTTTCTTAGGAGTTGGGATATCCACCTGAGTCTGTTCAAGTTTTTCTACAACAACTGCTACTAGAGAAGTATAGACATGGCATTATATGATGCTTTGTATAGAAGGTGTTTCCGATCACATTTTTGATGGTATGGGAATGGTGAGTATCAACTTTTGGGTCCTAAGTTAGTTCAACAAACTATTGAGAAGATCAACGTGATCCAACAATAGTTGAAGGTAGCTCAACATATAGAAGTCATATGTTGATAAGTGTCGTCGACTGTTAGAGTTTTGACTTGGAGACTGCATGTATCTCAAGGTAACCCCTTGAAATGGTGTGTTGATGTTCACTAAGAAGGGTAAGTTAGTTCCTAGGTTTATGGGACCTTATCCTATCCTGTCACAAGTTAGAAAAAGTGCCTTACAAGATGGAGTTGCCTCCAGAGTTTCACAATATGTTCCATGTTTCTATGTTTCAAAAGTGTCACCTAATACAAATTAGATGATACAACCAAAGGAAGTGGAGTTGGATGACGATCTTTCTTATGTTGAAGGTGTAGTTTTGATCTTAGATAGACATGTCCAAAAGATGAGGAAGAAGGGCATAGTGTTATTGAAGGTGTTATGGCATCACTTTGGTGTAGAGGAGGCAACGTGGGAGTTAGAGCAGGAGATGTGTAGGAAGTACCTATCCTTGTTTGCATAGGATTTCGAGGGGGGAGGATTCCAATTAGGGGTTTATGGTTGTAAGCCCCGTGACTTTGTTTACTGGGTAAACATACTTGTTTCTTTAGTTAGGTGCTTAGTTTCATAATTAAACCTTAGATTATGTTTTTCTATTAGTTTACAAAGCTATGTCCCAATTTTAGTCCAAATCGGACTACATTTTCTATCATTTTGCTAATTTATATACTAGAGTAGACCTTTATGCAATTTTCCCATTTCTAGGGACATTAATAGAATTAAAGAACCCTTGAAGTAGACGGTCCAAAAGATCCCTTCTTGCGCACATTCCACTTTGCTACCTTTCGGCTACAAAACTGATCACTAGAAGTGCACCGATCATCCAAAATGTAGTCTTATTCTCTGCTTTCTCCTCTCCTTGCTCTTGAATGTTGTCTAATGCAAAAGAACATGATATTAATTCTGGCTGATTTCCCCCTAAGTCATAGAAGTGACTTAGGATGAAATAGATCTTCAATCGTCAGATTAAACACTATCTTTAGATCTTCTTGATCCCGATGTTTTAGTATTACTGAGTAGGATTCGGGACTACCAACACCTTAATTATTGCGACCACCTAGCAAGTTGTTGGTATTACCGACGTGGATGTCAATAATATTGAGTTTCTTCGATTAATCTTGATCAAAACACTATAATGTTGTCGGTAGTATCGACATACATAGTTAGTACTAATGAGTCTTCTCAATTTATTTCTTTTCCAAATTGAGCATGTGTCAGTACAACTGACTCCATAGTCATTATTACCGAGTTGTGTAGATTCTTGTCAAAATTCCTGAAATTCACAAAATCCAAACATAAGCTCTAGAAACATAACAAATCATTTGAAAACAACAAAATTAAATTTATTTGATGAAAATAAGTATCTAATGAAAGTAAATCATGCACAAATTAATATGATTATGAACGATTAGTGCACAAAAATCAATATAAAATAGCTTGTGAAAGTGACTAACATCCAATGCATCAATATGCGTGGTGACCTTTTGTCTCAACCAGGTGGGTCTTTGGTGGTTTTTTTTTTGGGACCTCCTTGAGGTGTTGTGACTGAAACCAAGTGTTGAGGACCTAAGTGGTTGAGACCCAACCTACGTTGTATCACCATCTCATGCATGCATGTTTTTAGTGGTGCATGTGTGTTTCTTGGGTGGACATGGCTTTCTTTGGCGCCTTTAGGTGTTGAAACCTCATGTCTACCCTACTTCCCTCCTCCTTTACAACTAAACCCTCTTCTCTCCATGGATGTGATCCTTTTTAACCCTCTTCCTTCTCCTCCCTTACTTGATCATCCTTGGATCCTTGAGGAGCTTAGAGGCCTTATTTTTGGAGCTTTAGTGATTGAGATCCCTTGCATGTGGTGCCTTTTGGTCATCTTCAACCTTGTTAAGTGTTTGTCTTTCTTTGATGGAATTTTCCTTGGATCTTCTACTCCATCTTCTTCTCTTTTCTTGGCCCTAGACTATGGATTATACATGGTGGTCATTTTGGAGATAAACTCCTCATCACAAGGGTCATAGGCCATGTTTTGAAAAGGTGGTACCCAAGTGTGAGGATGTTTCCTTCTCTCTTTCTCCCTTCTTATTTTGGTTTGACCTAGTGTTTCTTGCTCTCTTTTCTTGATAAATCCTTGACCTTGGCATATTTTTCTTCTTGAGGTTACCTTGTAATTGAATGTGGAGCTTTTAGTGGAGCTTCATCATCCTTGGTGATCATGTGTTGGGAACTTGTGATACATGGAGTTGTTGTTACTTAAGGAGGGTGATATAGAACTCTACCTTCTCTATTATTGCACTTTTATTTACTTGCATATAGGTGTTTCTCTCTCTAAAACGTATCACTAATATGCAAGAAGATTCTATCATGCTCTAATGCTTGGATAATGGTGGTTATTATGCTTGGTTTTCCTAGAATCTGAAACCCTAATTTATGGTACCCAATTTTTAGAGATGGTTGTGTAATGGTGGCTTTCTCTCCTATATTTTGACCTTGATTTTGATCTCTTGCATAAGGACATGTACCATGATGTAATAAAGAGTTAAGTTTCTATTTTGGAGATGTTAAGAATGTTTTTATCTCTCTTTCATGAGGTTCTTCACGATGGCTATCCCTTGATGCATTTCTAAGGTTTGGTGACCGTTTTTGTGTAAGGTTTCCTCCTTAACGATGAATATTTTTTTTGGTATTAATCTTATGTTTTAGGTGTGGTTTACTTATATTTTGAAGGTGACTTGATGTCCCTTGAGGTTGCTTAACCATGATGGTCAAGATATAAGTTTCTAGTCCTGATCGAGACAAGTTGTTGGTGTTTGTTTTGGTCGAGACATATGTGTTTGTAATGGTCTATGAATCTGATTTAGTTTTGGTTGTAATGCTTGCCATTGGTCTTGATCAAAACATTATTTATGCTTTGTTGGTCGTAACCCCTATTGTGGTTGAGTGGTTGAAACAACATGCTTTGTGTGGCGTGACTCTTTCTTCTGTTTCAGTCGAGATGCCTCCTTAGAAGTGGCCCTAACGTATAGGTTGAGAGCACTATTTTCTGTTTAGGTCACGATGCCATGTTGCTGAGTGGTCTCGACGCCTTGTCTTGGTTCTGGTCGATATGCCCTATTGTTCTACAGGCCTTGATGTGATGTTGGTGTTGCCTCATGGTTGTAACCTTGTTGTTGTGTCTCAGTCTTGACTAGGGGTTGTTGTAGAGTGATCGTTACGTCCAATTGTGTGTGTGGTCGAGATGCCTAGATGTGATGTGTCTCGGTCGTGACTAGGTATTGCGTGTTGTGGTCGTGACCCTTGCTTTGGTGAGGTCATGACATATGGTGTTGTAATGATCGAGACACCATGCACGAATGTGGTCATAACACATATGGGATGGTTGGCCGATACACATATATGATGCATGGTTGTTACCTATGTGCAACATAGTAGGATGGGTAGAGGTATATATATGAATGATGTACTACTTAGTGTTGTTGAGATAAGAATTTAATCATGACTGAGTAATGAGTATTAACCTAATATGCGGCAAGAAAGTGGGAAGTGGTGCACCTAGGGTTTGGTGATGTATTAGGCTACAAAACCCTAATTGGCTATGTCCATAAACTCTAACCCTAATCCTAGGGTGTTCTATGCTTGTTGAATGAATGTCATGAGATTATACTTTCTATCTGTTGATTAGAAAACCCAAAGCATGCAAGTGATTTGAACATGAATATCATATCTAGTGAATGATATGGTGAATATGATGTGACATAGGATGGTAATAATGATCCTTTATGAGGCATGTGGGGACATATATTATCCAGGAATAATGTGATTGGGTCTCATGACCTAGAAGAGGCTTAGTGCCTAGTTGAGGTGTTATCCTCCAATGTTGTGATTTAGGGGTTGATATCCCATGATGATGTGACATTGAGGATGGCCTTGTGATGGAAGTGTTGTTAGCATTATGTGATGATGTGACTAGCTCACTTTGTATATGTTTCATATATTTTGGAGTTTCCCTTTCCCCTTATCTTTGTAGAGTTTGTTTTGTATTTGTAAGTTGTAACTTTATTGATGCTAAAAGACACTTAATTGGCATAACTAACCAAGTGGAACCTTAATCATGTAGTGTTCCTTGTGCCATAGATCCAGCTTTAGCGTTAGTAGTTGTTGATGGTGAAATTAGTTTTTCCTTAGAGTAAGCTCAGAGTCGTATACTATTGAGTATATGCATTGATAGGATTGCATGTAGGTCATACCCTGGAAGGAGTGTAGCTACAGTACATACTTGTGATATTTCATAGGATTGGTTGTGGGTCATACTCTAGTTGGAGGGTAGTTGTGGTCATGACTCAGTTTCTCTAGCGATGTGCATATATACCAATGAAGGCTAGGATGTTTTTGTAGTTGACTCTATATGTCACTACGACAGACTCAAACTGACTTAGAGTGTGGAGAGATCATGGATTCCAGCTCATCCATTGATCTTGTATGAAACTGATTTCAACTTAGCAATGGTCAGTTGGAGTATAAGTGGTATACCTCATCTCTTTAGGGAATAATGAAAGATGTAACACAACCATGTAGTATATATGCATAGGGGAAAATGTGAATAACATTGGATGAGACTTTTCCTTGCTTTTGTATAGTTTATTTGATACAAGATATACATACTTTTCATATTCCTTCTTAGAATATTAATTGTTCTATTGCTAAGTGATAATAGCCTAGTTTGATTAATCTGTTTTATCTGTTGGATGCATATCATTTAGCTGAATCTGTTTAACCTATTAAGTATATTATTTTACTACTTTAGTTATCAGTGTTTTAATAGTGTTGGAAGAGAGTTATATCTCTCTCTGAGACATTTAGTCTCACCCCGTGGGTTTTAAACATCTTTTAGGTAGTCTTATACGAAGAGGTAGAGATCGTGCAACTGAGGAAAATCAGTAATAAGAGAAATAGCCGATAAGGTTGGATGTGTTGCTTGTCCATTGGTGTTAGAGTCCTAGAGTCATCCCTATACACTCAGGTCTTGGGGGGTGTTTTCAATGTGTTTTGTGGAGATGTTACCGATATGAGGTCTTTAGATTGTGTGCCTTTTGTTGTATAGGTTGGAAGATGTACATGTATATGTATGTGGAAGAGAGTTATATCTATTAAGTATATTATTTTACTACTTTAGTTATCGGTGTTTTAATAGTGTTGGAAGAGAGTTATATCTCTCTCTGAGACATTTAGTCTCACCCCGTGGGTTTTAAACATCTTTTAGGTAGTCTTTTATGAAGAGGTAGAGATCGTGCAACTGAGGAAAAGTAGTAATAAGAGAAATAGCTGATAAGGTTGGATGTGTTGCTTGTCCATTGGTGTTAGAATCCTAGAGTCATCCTTATACACTCAGGTCTTGGGGGTGTTTTCAATGTGTTTTGTGGAGATGTTACCAATATGAGGTCTTTAGATTGTGTGCCTTTTGTTGTATAGGTTGGAAGATGTACATGTATATGTATGTGGAACAAGTTCCTCATGTAATAGGTTGCTGACACGAATGTTGAAAAAAATGATATAAGAATTATTATATATATTATGTATATAGAACCTATTAAGTATATATAACCTGTTTAACCTATTAAGTATATTATGTAAGAATTAATATATATATTATGTATATATAACCTGTTTAACCTAAGAATTATTATATATATTATGTATATATAACCTATTAAGTATATATAACCTATTTAACCTATTATGTATATTATGTAAGAATTATTATATATATTATGTATATATAATGTTGAAAAAAATGATATAAGAATTATTATATATATTATGTATATATAACATGTTTAACCTATTAAGTATATTATTTTACTACTTTAGTTGTCAGTGTTTTAATAGTGTTGGAAGAGAGTTATATCTCTCTCTGAGACATTTAGTCTCACCCCGTGGGTTTTAAACATCTTTTAGGTAGTCTTATACGAAGAGGTAGAGATCGTGCAACTGAGGAAAAGCAGTACTAAGAGAAATAGCCGATAAGGTTGGATGTGTTCCTTATCCATTGGTGTTAGAGTCCTAGAGTCATCCCTATACACTCAGGTCTTGGGGGGTGTTTTCAATGTGTTTTGTGGAGATGTTACCGATATGAGGTCTTTAGATTGTGTGCCTTTTGTTGTATAGGTTGGAAGATGTACATGTATATGTATGTGGAACAAGTTCCTCATGTAATAGGTTGCTGACAGGAATGTTGAAAAAAATGATATAAGAATTATTATATATATTATGTGATGCAATTGGCATTGTCGTGGACCCATGTGTAACAAGTTTTATGCTTTGGTGCTTTTATAAAATTGGTTTTAATTTCTTGTGTTTTCTGGTAATATGCATGTTTAATGTTGATTGCACACTTAGTTTTTGAGTAATCTCATTTGTGGTGTGTCCAGGTGTCACAGTTTGGTTGGTATCAGATATTTAGGTTCACTAAGACTATAGGGACCTAGAACTAGGGTTTTTGCGTGTTCTAGTATCCTCGAGTCTATCTTATAGTGACTTTTGCCTATGCAGAAGAAGAAGAAGAGTAGAAAAGATGTTTGGAGAACACGAAGAACACACTGCAGAGAGTGGTGTTGCTGCACTTGGAGGTGGTTCAAGGGACAGCGTGATAAAATATTGGGCATCTGAGATGCCCCAATTGGACCCTACAATGGTGGCACTAGTAAAAATTAGGTCATTATTCATGAGTGAGTCCTGTCACAAACCCCTCTCTACAGACCCTCACAAATAGGGATGGTTGTGAGTCTGGCCCTCACAAATGGTCCGTGAAGAGAACTCATGTGACAAGTATCAGTGGCCCTCACGAATACAATTGTCACGGACCAACTGATTCTCAAGAATGTTATATTGAGGGACTATTTAGCCTTCATAAATACATTTCTGAGGGACTATTTAGCCTTCATGAATACATTTATGAGGGCATGTTTAGTTCTCATAAATACATTTTTGAGGGACTTGATGGTCTTGGAGAATATATTTTTGAAGGGCTAATGCCTTCACTAATATTATTTTTGAAGGGCTATGTGGTCGTCATCAATGCAATTGTGATGGCCAATCTGGATCTCATTTTTGAGGGATTAAAGACCTTCATTAATATATTTTTGAGGGAGAACTGTAAATGATTTGGTTATTGATTTATTGAATAATTTGTTGAATGTTAATAATTTTAAATTAAAACATTGTACATATAACCTCAAGCAATATTTTTATAACATTCACATGACATCATAAGAAGATTCAACACCAAAATGACACATCAAAATGTTAAATCACCTCAAACCAATTTCTTTCATTGAAGCAAAATATTATCCATACATTGCGTGCTCAATGCTGATATAAATAAAAAATACATATGGTTCTAAAATTTGAGATTGATGACAATCAACATATCATGCTAGAAACTCTTAAGATCTATAATGTCTCCATATTCCTTCAAATGGTGTGGTTCTCTTCATCAATGCCAAGCCTCATACGGTTGGGTACTTGAGTATTCTTCTCCTAAAAATGACAAATCATTATATTAATAAAATTTAAAGTTTATACATAAATCATAGTACAACAAACAACTTACCCTTATATTTTGGTCCTGGTGTACTCCAAGGTGCATTGTCGGTCGAAATCCATCATTAAAAGCAATTCTACCCTATCAATATAAATACAAAAAAGAATCAGAGTGAGTGTGAAGTCGAGATAAATGTAAGTGAACTAACATAGCAGCAACATGCACCCGTAAACAAAAATTATGATTGAAATCAGTTGAAAAGTCATGATATGTTGAGAATATCTAAACATTTAGCTTAAGATTATGGATCTATGAACTCTTCACATGTGAGTGTCTAGATGTGTTATAAGGTCTAACCACAACATGTTACGTACAAAAAATCTAAAAAGATGGGATTGTGAACTGTATTGAACAATAAACAACCATATTAAAATGACAATAAAATTTGACGTAGACAATTACAGAGTCGAGCTTTTGTACGTGATACTTAAACAATGAAAAGTTCTATATATCTTATTGGATTTTCCATCCTTTTACTGATCATTTGTTTCTAGCTGTGAGCAAGGCATCTTTTTGCTGATGCCACATAATAATCGGTAGGTAGTATGTCATCCTATTCACTGGGATGCAGATGGGCACTCTACCACCACTGCAACAATTATGATATTTAGCTTGGTACTACCAGACGCTTTCTAATAAACTGTTCGGAGGAGCGTCTGTTACTACGAAGGTTGTACCTTACAGGTCGACCTTCGAATACTTCCTCCTGGAGGACCTATGATGGAGATACAGAGAAGAGAAAGGGAGATACAGAAGGTAGAAGAGATACAGGGATAGAGGAAAAGTAAAATAAACTGCACCCTGTCTGGGCCAAGTTTGATTCTATCGGCAGCCTTAGGCGATAGATTTTATGGGGCTACCTCTACCCGTCCTATTTGGGAACAGTAAGGCCGTGTTTTGTTTGCCGGATTCTGAGTAGGATTGGCTTAGAATACTACGTAGAAGTGCAGTCCTACGTTTGGTTGTGCAAAATAAAAAAAAAGATTTTAGTTTGACAATCCCCAACTACTAGTATAAGGGATACAGACAAATGATATGAGGACAGGGTTGTCATGGAAGATGATAGTTTTACCAGTACGACCAGCAGGTCGAGGAGCTGTGATTTGCTTTCATAGAAACTATTGCTAGACTACTTTAATGATGCCATTACATGAGGAAATTATTAAAAGTGTTTCTCTAAGAGGATGCGCAAAAGTGCATGATGAGCAATCTGAAACAAAGGCAAATTGACTAGGAATGACATAAGAGCCAAGAAACAGACAGTGATCACAACATGCATGTATTTAAAGAAGTGAATGGGAAGTGAAGATAAAGGGGAACACATAAGGGGCGTTTACAAGTTGCAGGAAAGTAACAAAATCGACTTATCGTGCTCTGAACATGGCTTTTATGGTAATACATAGGTGACTGCTCTCATGTGAGTTCTTGTCTGGTTCTATCAAACATGAAAGGACACCCTTGGATTTTATACACCATTTTTATAACCCATTGTTAGTGTGATTCATTGTAATAGTGACAGTGTTGTTGCTTTTTAAAAGTTGAAATAGGAACTAGAGAGGAAAAATGTGAAATGCTTTCCATTTTCAATCAGGGGTATGGAAACTAAAATTGGAAATACTACCGATCAAATTATTGCTCCGAGCATAATACTTGAGCATTGACATCTCTAAATTCGGATGGAATGGAGGTTGGCAGTCTGCAAAATTGTATATGACGTAGGACTCAAAGCCAACTCTAAAAGCTATAAGGAGACTCTGAAATGTTATATATTGTCCACCTAAACTTAGTCCAAAACATCAGGAAGTTGGTTGTTGGGATTGTTGTTTAATGATACTTGTGATGAAACTAATCGAACGAGTAGCATGGGAATAACGAGCATCACAAACTACTGTGAAATGGAATGAACAAATCGAAACTACCACTTTCAATCTAACCCTTGTGTTAAAAAGGTCAAATCTCAATGTACTGTGGAAAGTTTTCTTATTTCATATTCAGATTCGTCCGAGTTTGGAGGAAATTGCAACGAAATCATGTTGTTACTGCTACGGAGTTCTTTTTATACCACACGACTATCAAACAGTGTGTTTCATTGTGGAGTTTAATTGCTCAACTACCACCAACTACGACGAATTCATGGAGCAATTCCAACTTCAGTTAGCTTGGATTTTGTTTTTACTATCATGCATATAGATCATTTAATACAGAAGGTGGAAGTTAATCACTCAAACAAAATTGTTAATGGTATTTCCCATGTATTTTCAATACGATGGCAGGGAAGTGAGAAGCAGTTTTATAGTTCATGGAGGGTGTGATCAGATATTATTAAAACATATAATATATTGCACTGTCAGCCTAACCAAAAAACACTTTTTTCAAGAATATGTATATTAAGTAAATTACATAACCATAGTTACAGATTTAATTGCTAGATTCTCAATCTGTTTCTGTATGTGCTGCATACACTGCCCAATCACTGCAACTGTTTAGGTAGACTGAATTTCACACATCTAAAATCTTTGAATTATTACTTTACCAACTAGAACCAATCATTTTGTTGGCATTGCAATGCTGACATAACTATAGTATTTGATAAAGCTTATCCAAACAACATAGTCAAGAACATAACATATGAAAAGTTGCAACTTCTGAGGCAAAGCCATTAAAATTCCACAAAGACTTCTAAATGAAAAATACAGCAATGTGTCAGAATGAATTTACCTCAGGCAGATATATACGGAGATGTTTGAGAATAGAAATATACTTTGGACTCCTAGCCTGTAATCTTGAAGCGAGAATATGAGGGTTAACTGTGTTGGCTAAATTGGACATTATTATAATCCCTTTGTTTTGATGATGACAAACATTTCATTCTTGTGGATCTAATGTACTACTTGAGTGATGTAGGAACTAGGTGGATGACACAACTTTGGATGATCTAAATGCTCTCAATGTGTTGATTTCATGATTGTAATCAAATGGAAAATCTTGTACAAGATATATAATGTACAAGTACTTAGACATCATGTAAATCAAGCATTAGATCTTCCCTAGCCACTCACAACACTTAGATAGGTCATTCCCTATAATAGTGTCACATCTGCACACTCATACACACACTTAGTATCTAGTTTAAAACATTGAAACAGGGTCATTCTCGGTCGACAAACTCCTCGACTGAGACACTCTCGGTCGACAAATTCCTCGACCGAGATTGACCCAAGTAGCCGTTAGACCCAGCAGACAAGGTGGTTGGAAGTTGGAAATGAACGTTGTAAACACTTGCTCCAGGAAATCCCTCGGTCAACAAATCCTTGACCGAGAAGGACTCTCGATCGACAATTTGTCGACTGAGAAGAACTCTGACTGCACTTTTTAGAGTTAATTAACTAGTCGTTGCTAAAGCAATTAGTGGATACCTAACGACTAGTTAAGCACTAAGAACCCCCTAGAAAGTGTCTAGAACGTCCTTAAGCATCCGTAGGCCATTCCTAGAAATAGGACAAGCCATAGGACACCCAAAACACACTTGTGCTACACTTGAGCATTCATACTTGCAATTGGAAAATTCATTCTTGTGAGCAATTGACCAATTCCAACATTGGCTATTCATTTCCTTTGCTCCAAATTTGTGTCTTATAGGCTAGCATCTCCTACCCACTGCACCTACACTTCTATATACATTGGTTAGGAGATCAAAACGCTTGATATAGGAAATCAAGTCTTGTGCTACAAGTGGTATTGTAATTTCTATTTTTCCTTCTTGTTCCTTTATATTGTTTGTATTCTCCTTGCTACTCCAAGGATTGGAGGCTGCGGATTGGAGAAGGTTCTTCTCAGTGGAGAAGGTGGACTTTGGACTACTTCAAGAAGGCTGTCTCAATGGGAAGCTACTTCAAGAGGAAGGCTACTTCAAGGGGGAGCTTGAGGTTACTTCAAGGAAGGCTACTTCGAGGTTGGTAAGACTACTTCTAGGTGAAGGTTGTCCGAAGGGTTTGGTGAAAGTATTGTAATTTTATGTAGCATCCTTGTAAGGTAATAAAATTAAATACTTTCAAAATCCTGGTTGGGTATGAAACCGGGTAGTGGATTGACTGCCTTAGTATTTGCTAAGGTAGGAACCACTCTAAATCCTTGTCCCCTTGTCCAAATATTTTTGTGGTTTCTTGCTTTGGTTGAATTATTATTAAAATATCCATAAACCCTATTCACCCCCACTCTAGTGTTTTTTCAATTGGTATCAGAGCAGGCTTCAAGGATCTCTAATCGAGTCTTGAAGAATGAAGGGTGGTGGTGTCTACAACTGCAAGCAAAAGAAAAGCATGCACCAATCTTCAACAAGTTGCAATTGGTGCTTAGGAACAAGGCACACTACACCTAGATGTCCATGGAAGTCAAAGAAGGAAGAAGTGCATAAAGAATGCCTAATTGCTACAATAAGTGAAGAAGAAGAAGAAGAGGTAAGTCTTTTTGATATACCTAAATAAGAGTTAATTGCTAGTATTGAAGAGACACATAATAAGTATATTGAGTGCAAGAAAAAATTAAAGAAATCTAATAAGGCAAATGATGAGTTACATGCTAAACTTCTTGCTCTCACATCTGAAAATGAGGATCTTAAAAAGGTTATTGAAGATCATGATATTAAACTGAAATTCGTTGAAGCAAATTGCAATCTTCTTTCCCTAGAAAAGTTAAACTTGCAAACTCAAGTAAATGATCTTCAAAAATAACTTGTTTTGTGTACACATCTAGATTATGATATTATTGTGAAAGAAAGAGATTCCTTATTATCTAATCTAGATCAAGCAAAGCTACACATCAATAAGAGAATGGATGAGATTGTCAAGCTACAACAAAAAATTAGTAGTTTGAACAACAATGATAACCTTGATAAAATTTTAAATAATTCTTATCATCAAATTGGAAGGAGAGGACTAGATTATAATCCTAAAGGAAAATCTTATCAAAAACCTAGTTGGAGAAAGACACAGGCGCTAGAAAATCAATCTATATATGTACCTAAAGGAAAATATACATATGTACCCAAGAACAACCTAGAACAAAATCATAGAAAGAGATATGAAGTTGATTCTATATGTTGCCATAATTGTTTACGTCTTGGACATTATTCCTTCCTGTGTCCGTACAAGAAAAAGGATGTTGAGTTAGTATGGGTTCCAAAACCCCCAAACTAAATGAATATAATTAAGTTGAGATATGACCAAAAACTCTAAGTTGTATATCTCCATGTTTATCTCAACTTAAAATAATAATATAACAAATTGATTCAAATCTCCAACTCGAAAATACCCATTTTATATAAATCTGCAGAGACACATCTTTAGAAATTGGTCTTAATTTGGGTTCTCAAAACCTAAAGATTTGAAGATGATTAGTTGAGATTTAATCTACATATTACCTTGATATTTATATGTTTTATCTCAACTGAACTGATTTTTAAAATCACATAATTGAATTGAAAGTGATCTATGTTTTACTTATAAAACAAATTACTGAAAAATAGTATAGAAACAATCTCGGTCGAGACACTGTTCGACCGAGAGCACTGTCGGTCGAGAATTAGTCGATCGAGCAGGTTACTATTTTCAAGTTTGCAATAAATCTGACAAAACATGTACAAACAACAACATTCTCGGTCGAGAAAAACGTCGACCGAGATAAAATCGGTCGAAAAACAGTTCGACCGAATCAAGTTCTGTTGAACCTATTTTCAATTAATCTAGTTTGCTATCAACTTGTTATTAATGATTGATTTAATATGCAAATCAAGAATAAATCTTGGAGACCATCTTTGAAACAAGACATATTGATCTTTTTGCATCATGAATTAAGGTATAACATTATGAATATGAAATCCTTAAACATATTGCAAAAGTGTTATATGAAGACTGATTTTGAACAAACCTTATTCATTGATTGAAAAAGTTTATTAAGCATGTTCATTTACATGGTTTGTCTTAAAATTGAAAACTTATGAACCTGAATGAGATTATTTTGGTTTATCCTCTACATGGTTTGGCTCAAAACTGAAAATTATGAACCATGTTGTTTTAAATCAAGGAAATTACTATTTTATCATAATCCACTTGGTTTATCCTAAGTATTCCCTGGTCTATATCTATAGGAACCATGTATATTGAAATTAAGTTTAAATGATCATGATCATTGTATTTCATGAAATTATATGCTTGTATCTTGATCACTATAGTGTGAATATGTTTCTAATGTTCTATCAAAATCATTATGCCATGATCATTGTGTTTCATTTTTACTTGGTTTGTCTAAAATAATCTTTGATCTATATATACAAACCATAAATGGATGATCATTGTGATTCAACACATTACAAATATAGATGATGCTATCATTGAAAATGCCATTTTGCATAACACTAAAACTCTATGGCATAAATGCATCTTGACATAATAGATAATGATTATTATATACATGGCTTGTAATAAATGTATGATGATGCTATGACAAGACAAATAGTGTCTCTTAGAACAAGAATATTAATATTTTATCTAGTTGTTTGCAAAATCTTGACTTTAAGACATTAATCTTGCTTTCAAGGATATATGTTTCTAAAGAATCTTATGATTAATCTAAAAATAAGGGTACAAGAAGAAATGGGATTCGATAGTTATGTACCCATAGCAAAGCTTAGGAGACATCATTCACAATGAATAAACATACATTCTAGGAAAATCTAGGACAAAGACTTCACAGTGATGCCCATATTAAGTTATTAATAAAATGTCTTCATAATAGGTATCACTCAAAGTGCTTCAAATTGATATTCATTTAATCAATTTACCTGCATACATTATACTTCACATATGAGTGTTTAAACTATAAATCTGTTGGAAATGCCTCTTCGTCAAAATAAAGTTCGACCAAGGGGCGTTATGGTCGAAGTCAAGGTCGACCTAAAATAAGCTTGACAAAATGCTTATTTGTAAATCATTTTATTGCATTAATCTTAGTATCTTGATTCGAAATATATTGATCATATTGAAAACATGATTTTAGTGCATAGATCTCATAAAAGGTCAACTTATTATGATATAATATTGATTGTGACCTTAGAATCCTTAAACTATCTTGACTATAAGATTAAGGGGGAGCTCACACAAACTATCTTGATTACAAGATTAAGAAGCTTAGAAAACTTTGTAAACATCATTTGAAGCCTATTATGACCTTAGTATTTTGGTTATGAAAATAAAGGAATCTACAAATTTCACGAATATGATATATATCTTGTTCTTAATGGAATTCTCGAAACAAATTTGGGCTTAACATCCCGTGCATTTGGTTAGAGACATTTTTCATGTACTCTAAAATTAAAGGATTCTCATATCATTTTCAGGGCTTAACATCCCTTGTTCAATGGATGAAAAATGAATACACATGTGCCATGAACCTAAAAGGAACTCATATCATTTCAAGGCTTAACATCCTTTGCAAATGATTGAGAAATAAATTGTGGCTAAATTCGACAATAAATTGCTTACATTTATATTAATCCATATTTTTAACACTGAATATCTTAGTTAGGGGGAGCATAGTATAAAATTAAGGGGGAGAAATAAAAGTCATAAAATGATTTTTCTTGGATATCTTTTTGAAATGAAAAATGAGAGAAATAATATAAAATCAAAAACATAAAGTAAAATGAGTTTCATAAATCTCGGGCCAGCACACACTTGCAAACAAGAGAATGGTTACAAAAGGTAAACTTAAGGTATGAAACTCATATGATTTATATTTCCTTATTTTATATTTAGGAAATGTTTGTCATCTTCAAAAAGGGGGAGATTGTTGGCTAAATTGGACATTATTATAATCCCTTTGTTTTGATGATGAAAAACATTTCATTCTTGTGGATCTAACGTACTACTTGAGTGATGCAGGAACTAGGTGGATGACACAACTTTGGAAGATCGAAATGCTCGTAATGTGTTAATTTCATAATTGTAATCAAATGTAAAATCTTGTACAAGATATATAATGTACAAGTACATAGACATCAAGTAAACCAAGCGTTAGATCTTCCCTAGCCACTCACAACACTTAGATAGGTCATTCCCTATAATAGTGTCACATCTGCACACTCATACACACACTTAGTATCTAGTTAAAACATTGAAATAGGGTCATTCTCGGTCGACAAACTGCTCGACCGAGTCACTCTCGGTCGACAAATTCCTCGACCGAGATTGACCCAAGTAGCCGTTAGACCCAGCAGACAAGGTGGTTGAAAGTTGGAAATGAACGTTGTAAACACTTGCTCCAGGACGTCCCTCGGTCGACAAATCCTCGAACGAGAAGGACTGTCGATCGACAATTTGTCGACCGAGAAGAACTCTGACTGCACTTTTTAGAGTTAATTAACTAGTCATTGCTAAAGCAATTAGTTGATACCTAACAGCTAGTTAAGCACTAAGAACCCCCTAGAAAGTGTCTAGAACATCCTTAAGCATCCATAGGCCATTCCTATAAATAGGACAAGCCATAGGACACCCAAAACACACTTGTGCTACACTTGAGCATTCATACTTGCAATTGGAAAATTCATTCTTGTGAGCAATTGAGAAATTCCAACATTGGTTATTCATTTCCTTTGCTCCAAATTCGTGTCCTATAGGCTAGCATCTCCTACGCACTACACCTACACTTCCATATACATTGGTTAGGAGATCAAAACGCTTGATATAGGAAATCAAGCCTTGTGATACAAGTGGTATTGTAATTTCTATTTTTCCTTCTTGTTCCTTTATATTGTTTGTATTATTCTTGCTACTCCTAGGGTTGGAGGCTACAGATTGGAGAAGGTTCTTCTCAGTGGAGAAGGTGGACTTTGGACTACTTCAAGAAGGCTGTCTCAACGGGGAAGCTACTTCAAGAGGAAGGCTACTTCAAGGGGGAGCTTGAGGTTACTTCAAGGAAGGCTGCTTCGAGGTTGGTGAGACTACTTCTAGGTGAAGGTTGTCTGAAGGGTTTGGTGAAAGTATTGTAATTTTATGTAACATCCTTACGAGGTAATAAAATTAAATACTTTCAAAATACCGGTTGGGTAAGCAACCAGGTAGTGGATTGACTGCCTTAGTATTTTCTAAGGTTGGAACCACTCTAAATCCGTGTACCCTTATCCAAATATTTTTGTGGTTGCTTGATTTGGTTGAATTATTATTAAAATATCCATAAAACACTATTCACCCCCCTCTAGTGTTTTTTCAATCTGTGTCATTGACCCCAAGAATAAGATTCCCGTGGTAATGGTTTGTGACACCGTGATGACTCTCAATGACCTCGAGAATAGGTCCATTTTCTCTAGTCAACCACTCGAATTGGTGGACACCTTTGACTTAAACTATAGAAGGAGAATGAGAGTTCAACGCAAACCATGAATGCATACCAGCATAGGTTTTCTTGTTAGTGATTACACGAAACACAATTTTTTCAAGTTTCAAAAAAGATTTCACAGTTGAGGCAACCACCACAGAGGCAGAAAGAATATTATCACTTGCAAGAATGAAATGGTAGTATAAATTGTCTGAGAGCACGGGCAGCAATTCTGCGGGAGGCAATTGTTTACGGGCATGAGCATTTGTTGAGTACTCATCAGTCAAGCGCAATGAGAGACAATGGATAATATCAACTCTTATGTTTTTTGTTGTCACTCTTTCCTAGAGGGGGTGTTGTAACTACTAATTGATCATATATTGTATAGAATACATATGGAGAATTGTATTTGTATATCTGTATTGCACATTTGACCCTTGCAAAAAACACACTTAATCATCAACGTACCTAGGGCTAGAGGGTCATAAATTGTGTTTTGTGTTAAATTAACATATATAAGATAAAGGTATAACATAATTAGAAGTTCTAAATCAAAGTTTCCTTCAAATTCATAGCATTTCTTCAAAAAATGGCATGGAAGTTTATTGAAGTTTGCGTCTAAACTTCCTTGAAGTTCCCACAAAATTCCACTTCCACACCCGTTGAAGTCGACATGAAGTCGAAGTCCTGCACTATGCTTTATAGCTTATATTTGGGTGCAGGCTTGCTTAAGAAAACAACTAGAGCTGCCTCTCTCCCAACAATATTTAACTGTGCTTATGAAGCACTGTTGAGAGTTGAAGCAACATAGGCAACCAGAAAATAGACTCCAGGTGCAAGCAAAGCACATGTGCCTCCAAGGATTGAAGATCAGCCAACAATTGGAGGCATTCTGCTTGGTGTTTTCATCACCAGCTCAGTATGCTTATGGTGATCTGTTACGGAAGCAGTTAAATAGTGATGATATTATACCATGTATTGCAAGATTAGACTAGTAGCATGTTTTTTATGGAATCCATATATCTCCTATCCATATATTTATGGTTCTCTTAGAGAATACAATTCTTATTTCTTTACTTTATTTGACCAATAATATCAGAGATTTATGGACTCGATAAAAAGTGAGCTTTCCATCTAGTCCTATAATACGTGACATGATGTCATCACTACTTAAACTTCTCTTGTAACAGAACATCACCAAAAAAATCTTGACACTTGCAGTTGCCACCCCTTTTGCTGACAGCCTGCCAAAAACTTACATATTGCCCAAAAACTCTCATCTTCTTTATTTTTCTCACTTCTATCGTTAATCTTGAGAATATGATTCAAACAGAGAAAAATGGAAACAAAGGATCCAGATTGCCAACCCCAACATGGCTGTGATGTAAACCTAGAAGAAAATGATGATGACGATTGACATTTATCTCACCATATTAGTTTCTTTTCCTTTTTCTTCCATCTTCAACAGCTGCTTCCAACTCCAGTTACAGAGGAAAGCAGTTGTTGTAGAGTACAAACAAGGAGTTATACTATACTAGCCACTTATTCCTCAAGCAGTGACACTCTCTAGTGGCAAACTCCTCCGTCTTGTGGATTGCTCCTTCAGGGGTGTCAATATAGTGTCTTTCTCCTCCATATGATAGCAATCACTTCTCAGCATGGAACTAAATGTCATCGACATGGGGAAAAATGTAGCCGATAATGTCGATGTCGACGGTCAGTGACGTCGAATCCATGTAAACATCCTCATTCCACAATTCGTCGAAGTTCTCGACAATTCCCCATATGTCGACGAAGTTGACCCAAGTCCATACAAAAGTTCCCCAATGTCCTCGACATCTGTCGAAGTTGGCAACATTCTTCTGGTATTTTGTGGAGTTTGTTGTGTGAGAGGGGGGGGAAGTGTTGGAGCTTAAGGTAAGATGATTTTGATGTTATTTTTTACTATTTTAAGCTAATAGTAATAGACTGATTCCCTTTCTGCTAAATCTACCATAGATTTACACCATTTTTATGTAGTTTGTTTATTGTCACAAACTTTATCAATGGTAGAACTCCGTAGTTCCGAGACAACTGTATGTAATCATGTATTTATCTACATATGTAAACCTATACAGATGGCCATATGTAAACATATATTGTGTTTTTTAGCTAGATTTGATAAAATCTGTCAATTTTCATCACAAAATGACTATTTTTAGCTTAATTTTTGTCAAAGTTGCATCGAAGTTTGGTTGTAAAAATCCTCACCATTTCCACAAACTTCCATGTCCACACCTGTCGAAGTCGGATCGAAGTTGGAAGTCCTGTTACATGCTTCTCAACATGCACCATATACTTTTGATAGGACTTTGAAAGATTACTCATGCTATTTCCCTGGTGTTGCTTTGCATACAACATCACTATCTCCAGATGTAGCCAGTTGTTGCATGAGAAAAGAATAGGGAGAGCTTACCCATCACAATGCTTTGCATACAACATCACTATCTCCAGATGTAGCCGGTTGTTGCAAGAGAAAAGAATAGGGAGAGCTCACCCATCACAACCATCAACAGCAGCAGCCGGCTCTTCTCTATCACCTAAATGCTACAACTATGCTGCGGATTGTGGTAAGCAGTCAATAACCACACAACCCAATGTTCACTCTTGCTTTAGAACTCGCTTCATTCATCTATGCTGTTGTCTTGATTTACTTTCTGTTACCAGTCACCAGCATCTTGATACCCGTGGCGGGGAGGAACTCTGATCCATTTGTGCCATCTTCTGTTTGTGTCTTGCCTCTTATAGCCTTATCCCGTATCAGAAACCTAATAGAGTTTTCCCTCCTTACAATTGACAGTTTACCCTCGCATGAACACCATGCACCACATCAAGTGGTTGATAGTGCAGGTCCTTTCTCATTGAAAACTGAGCCTATATCAATGAACATTTATTATCTTCTGCTCTATTTCTGCCTCACTGCCAAAATACCTCCAGCATGCTCCAACTATGGCATCTTGATCGTCTGGGTCTACAAGCTCCTACATAAAGGGCATGGGCCACCTACATACCCCAAATATGGTCTAAGTGTCATCCCATATAAGCTTTCCCACCAGTTTCACTACCATCTCAACAAGGATCATAACAAATCCACGTGTGACTTCTTGGAAACATTCTCCTAGTTTTCTCAGTGATCCATTTATAAATACTGGTTTTCCGTTATCTTCTTTCAGAAATCATAGTTGTTATAATACTTCGTTAATTTTACCATTCTAAGCCTCAAATATGTAGTATTTTACAATTGTACTATTGTTGCTACTTCACTATTTCACATCTTTGATATCATTGAGTTTGTTCGTGACTTCATGTATTAGACTCAGCTTAGTAACACTTTTGGGTAGACATGATCTCAGAACAGGACATCGACTTCGAGTTGACTTTGACAAGTGTGGAAGTGGAAGTTTCTGGGAACATCGAGAAAACTTCGAGAATTTTTACACCAAACTTCGACACATCTTTGACAAATATTAAGCTCAAAATAGTGATTTCATGATGAAAATTGTTATATTTCATCAATTTATCCTAAAAACTAAATATATATTTATACATAGCCATCCATACATGTTTACATATAAAGAAAAACACAGTCACGTGAAAATATACTAATTCATCACAATTACTTGCCCAGAGAGCACAATGGGACATACTACTTAATGATATGATGTGTAAGCCATGGTTGTCAAGGCGTCTAGGTGGTCAGCATTTCCCAAGGGGCGCCTAGCCCGCCTAGGTGCCTAGGCTGTTCTGGGCGTTTTTTATATTTTGTATCTTTTTCAGTATGTTAATTTGATTCTTATTATACATATATACTACATATAATACCATATAGGAAACATAAAAAGAGGGCTGAATGAGGTTATGACAGCAATAGCAAGAGATGGGAATAGGAAGAAAAAGGGGAAGTAATATCAACAAGCCTGCAACAACAATTGGAGCAGGCGAAGTAGAAAAGAATGTAGGGAAAAAGGAAATGGAAGATGGAAAACAAAAGAAAAGAAATATAAACAACAACAGCAACATCATGAGGAATAGGTGATGTAAAAGAGGAAAGTAGAAAGTACAGCATCATCAACATTACGAAGCATAGTTGGTGATGTAAAAGAGGATTTGAAGAAAATAGAATTAAAAAAAACACAACAGTAGTAGGATCTCGGAGTAGGAGGGGATATAGGAGGAATAACTAAAAAAAACACAGCAGCAGTAGGATTAAGGATGAAAATGTAGGAGAAAGGATAAAAAAACAAAAGAAAAAGAAGCAAGAACAACAAACATATGAGGAAGTAATTTTTTTAACAAACAAGCTATGATGACTTACCAATTTGGCCCAAATCAAACATGTTTTCCCTATTTTCCAAATTTTGGCCTGATTTTGCCTAAATCAGACCTATTTCAGCCATAAATTGACTCAAGCTAATCTAATTTGACCAAATCCAGACTTGATTCATGCTAATTTATCCTTTAAATGACTTAATTTAGGCTAAAAAGGCCTTAGAAACCCATATAATGCACATACTAGGATGGGCGCCTTGCCTAGCGCCTAGGACGCCTAGGCGGCGCCTTGATAACTATGGTGTAAGAAATGTGCCATGATCAGACGGACTAAATATAGGGATAAAAATACTTACTTATTCCATTATATATGTAACCGAAACAAAATACATTCACAACCTCTTGATTAGTGTGATTCACACTACCAACAAAACCCAGATCATCTAGGCATTTAACTCCTTCTTTGAGGACCTCTTCAAACTTGGTTGGTATTTTTCTAATCTCTTCCTATTGAACTGGCATATTCTAGTCCCAAACAAGATCAGAAATGCTACTATCATGGGCGAACCTATCACATATACGAAAATCAAGATGGAGATGACATCCCTAGGCGAAAATAATCAATAGTTTCAAACATAGGAGTCAGTTTGTTAAGATATAAGGAACAGACTTGAGTTTGGAATTTGTTTGCTCGTATACCATGGACATGTTCAAAAAAGAATTTTGTGTTTAGTTCCAAATTTCAAAGGAAACTGAATTTTGTGATTTTGCTTGTATATAGGTTCCCACAGTAGCATTGATATTCTTCTTGTCTGGCTGATGTATACATTTTTGTGATCATTTTCACAAAGTATGCATGTTTATTTCATAGGTACATCTATGGTGAAAACACAATGAAAACTCCCAGTAAACATGCATACTTTGTGAAAATGATCACAAAAATTTACAAGTCGTCCAGACAAGAAGAATATCAATGCTACTGTGGGTACCTATATACAGGCAAAAACACAAAATTTAGTTTCCTTTGAAATTTGGAACCATCACAAAACAAAATGTTCCACTGACTGCTATACAATGGTAAATGAAATACATGGATTGTTTGATTTTTAGTAGGAGTGTGAAGAGCAGTTTCTCAATTGCAAAGAGCTTCTACCCTGCAATATCACACTTTGCACACTCAGTGCACCCAGAAAATAGAGTAAGATGCCGCTAGCCACTGTGTTTAGCTGAAGTACTATGTTGTTAACAAAGGTAGCAAATAGCAGACGTATAATTTCTGATTGTGGCGGAAGACAACTAAGTGAATATGATACCACGAGAAGCAATTCAAGACCAAAAATGGGCTAAAGGTAAAAGACTAAAGTACGGGACCTTTGTCTGAAGACTAGGATAGGTACATCTATGGTGAAAACATGGGACCTTTGTGGACCCAACATCTTGAGTAAAATCAGTGAAAAACTGAATCATAGAAAGAAGGTTTAAAGACCCAAGATTGTGTTAGTACCTTCAATTTGTCGGAGATCAACCACAGCAACATTCCTGCTCGAGGCTCGCTTGAGACGATATTGGAGTGCCGACCGAGGGCTTGCGTCAGAGTGTCAGCCGAGAGCGTCGGGCTTGCGAGGGCATCAGATTGCTGGACAAGCACTTGCACGCGGATCAACGGAGGGTAGAGAGGAAACGACCGGTGCCGAGAGCGAAGAGAAAATGACCAGCTCCGAGAGGGGAGAACCAGTGGACATGCACGGTGCGAGAGGGAGATGCACACGGCATGAGGGGAAACAACGCAGCTATGAAATGCGAAACAGTTCTCACAGAACAAGGGGAGGGTTTATCTTTTATTTTTTAATTTTGATTTACAGATGTTGTGATTTAGAATGGAGGGAAGGGTTATGAGATGGAGGGAAATATTTGTCATGACATTTTTCACGGGGTGATTAGTGTGTAATGTATTTGTGAGGGATTAGTGTTCACATAAAAGGTCTAAGGATGTTAAAAACACGGTTGAGGGATTTGGCCCCATGTTTGAAGGATGAGCCTTCACAAATAGACATCATTATTCATGATTTTTGGTTCCTCACAAATGTTCTTCAGCAAAGGCCAAATTTGTTGTAGTGCCAATCCTACTTTTCAGTCCATGTTTGGATACTTTTTGGCTATGATTACACATATGGCAGACAAAATGCCCATTCCTCAAGTGAGAGCAACCGTCCCCAATGTGGAATCTTTAGGTTCTAGGAAGACCTTTGAAAGGTTGAGACGAGTTGGGGCTATGGAGTATGTTGGTACGGAGGATCCAGAAGACACAGACCTTTGGTTGACGGAGTTGGAGAAGGCCTTCAAGATCCTCAACATTCCTGAGGCAGACAAAGCAATGCATGTTGTATACCTTTTGAAGGGGAGTGTTGGCCATTGGTGGGGCATAGAAGAGGAGAAGAGGCCAGGTGTTGAGATCGGTTGGGGGGAGTTCTGACCGAAGTTTTTTAGTTAATACTTCCCTAAGACGTATCTAAATGAGGATATTTCCTAGTTTGAGAAGATCTGGCTGGGATCCATGACGATCAATGAGCATGAGGTGAAGCTTATGGAATTGTTGAGATTTTGTCCTCACATGTATGTGATAGATTAGGAGAGAGTTAGACATTTTGAGAAATGGATGAGTACGGAACTGATAACGTCGATAGAAACCTTAGACAATAGAGAGAATTTTGCTAAATTTATGGAGTCTATCAGGAGGATAGAATGGTCAGTGGTTGAGAAGAATAAGAAGAGAACCAAGAAGATACTGACACAACACCAAGTGTAGTCATCTGAAGGCTTTATGGAAACTAGGTTCTCATCATTGCCATCACAGTAGAGAGCAACAAGCCAGACATAGCGTCACCAAGTAAGGGTAGAGACCACAACTTTCCACCTATAGGAGCCCAAAACATAGTGTTAGTGTCAACGACGGGGTCGTACAGGACATAGAATGAGATGAGAACTTACCATAAGTTTGGACAAGTGGGACATCTAAGATGGACGTGTCCAATGAAAGGCGATGAGGTGACCCAATAGTTGAGGCAGAGCCAACAAGGATCGTAGAGACAACAGTTAGTAGTGGTGGAGATCGAGTATGTGGACACTCATCAGAGGATGGTTCCTCTAGACAGGCTAGTGGGGAACAAGGGTGATAATAGGAAACACCAAGATTTTATGCTTCGAGTCAGTCGGAAGGAGAGGTCAACCCATGAGTAGAGATAGGTTTGGTGGAGTTAATTCATTATGATATGACTATAGCTTGTTTTATATATGTTTTGGTTGACTTGGGTGCTACACACTCTTTTATCACTTGCGAAGAGATTGATAGTTGTTTGTTGGTTAGTCATAGACATGTGATCTTGAGGAAGAAATGCGTAGAGAGTACTCGTCTCTTTTTGCTTAGGTATTCATGGGCAAAATCCTTATTAGGGGTTTATGGCTTGTAAGACCCTTGAATGGTGTTTTAGGTTAAACTTATTTTCTTTGTCTTGGTTAAGTTCTTAGAACCTCTATCTAATCCTTTGAGATGCTTTTAGAGCTTGAGGTAAGCTTACATTTCTAGTTTGAGCTAGTTTGGATGATGTTTGTGCCTTATGTGCTTGTTTTGGGTCAATTCCAATTTACCCATT
The DNA here is from genome assembly GCA_963693085.1 of Alisma plantago-aquatica. NCBI lineage: Eukaryota > Viridiplantae > Streptophyta > Magnoliopsida > Alismatales > Alismataceae > Alisma > Alisma plantago-aquatica. The sequence goes on from OY856411.1 coordinate 101,156,796, forward strand.
TGGGAGGGCTATCTTGTGATTTGTCATTACTTGTTTGTACCTTTCATTCCTTGTCATAATGAGAGAGTGTGTGATTCTTTGGGGCACTTTAGTTGATCCTTGGATGAGAGATGACATCATTAGAGGTAATTAGGGTTTCTAGAGTTTTGTTGTGTCTCGACCATGTGAGTTGGTTAAGTGTGGTGACCCTTGTCTCAAACTTGATGGTTTTGAGGTGGTTTGGTTCAAGACACTTTGTCCTTTTGCATAGTGTCTTGACCTAATTTGCATGGTAACCTTTTGTCTCAACCAGATGGTGCTTTGGTGGTTTTGTTTTGACCTCCTTGAGGTGTTCCAATGAAACCAAGTGTTGGGGACCTAAGTGGTCGAGACCCAACATAGGTTGTATCACCATCTCATGCATGCATGGTTTTAGTGGTTGCATGTGTGTTTCTTCGATGGACATGTGTTCATTTGGTTCCTTTAGGTCTGACGCCTCATCTCCACCCTACTTCCCTCCTCCTTTTCTATATAAACCCTCCTCTCCATGCATGTGACCCTTTTTGACACTCTTCCTTCTCCTTCCTTTCTTACTCGTCCTTGGAACATTGAGGAGCTTAGCGGTTTGATCCTTGGAGATTTGGTGACCGAGATCCCTTGCATGTGGTGACTTTTGGTCATCTTCAACCTTGGTAGCCTTTCTTTGATGGCATTTTCCTAGGATGTTCTACTCCATCTTTTTCTCTTTTTTTGGCCCTAGAACATGGATCCTCTATGGCGGTCATTTTGGAGAGAAACTCCTCATCAAAAGGGTCATAGGCCATGTTTTGACAAGGTGGTACCCAAGTGTGAGGAATTTTCCTTCTCTCTTTCTCCCTTCTTATTTTAGTTTGACATAGCGGTTCTTGCTCTCTTTTCTTGAGCAATCCTTGGCCTTGCCATCTTTTTCTTCATGAGGTGACCTTGTAGCCAAAGGTGGAGGTTTTGGTGGACCTTCTTCATCTTTGGTGATCATATGCTTGGAGCTAGTGATCCTTGGAGTCGATCTTCCTTAAGGTGGGTGATATAACACTCTACCTTTTATATTATTGCACTTTTCTTTACATGCAAGTAGGTATTTCTCTCTCTAAAACATTTCTTGAATATGCTAGAAGATGATAGCATGCTCTAATTCTTGGACAATGGTTGTAATTATGCTTGGTTTAGTTATAATTTGAAACCCTAATTTAGGGTACCTAATTTTTAGAGATGGTTGTGTAATGATGGATTACTCTCCTAACTTTTGATTTTTGTTTTGATCTCATGCATAAGGTCTTGTACCATGATGAAATAAGGAGTTTAGTTTCTATTTTGGAGATGTTAAGTATGTTCTTATCTCTCTTGCGTAAGGTTCTTCATGATGGCTTTTCCTTGATGCATGTCTAAGGTTTGGTGATTGTTTTTGTGTAAGGTTTCCTCCTTGATGAAGAATATTTTCCTTGGCATTGATCTTCTATTTCAGATGTGGTTTACTTCTATTTTGAAGGTGACTTGATGTCCCTTGAGGTGGCTTAACCTTTATGGTTGAGATACATGTTTTCAATCATGTTCAAGACAAGTGGTTGGCCTTTGTTTCAGTCAAGATAGATGTGTTTGTGATGGTCTATGCAGCTGATTTAGTTTTGGTAGTAATGCTTGCCTTTGGCCTCGATCAAAACAATGCTTTATGCTTAGTTGGTCGTAACCCCTCTTGTGGTTGATTGGTCAATACAAGATTCCTTGTGTGGGTCATGACTCTTTCTTCTATTTCAGTCGAGATGCATCCATTGAAATGGTTGTAACGTCTAGGTCAAGATGACTATTTTCTATTTTGTCTACGACGGCATGTTGTTGAGTGGTCATCACCCCTTGTCTTGGTTCTGGTCGAGACGCCCTATTCTTGTCCTAGTCGTGACACCATGTTGGTGTTGTGTCATGGTTGTGACCTTGTTGTTGTGTCTCGGTCGTGACCATGGGTTGTTATAGAGTGGACATGACGTCCATATGTGTGTGTGGTCAAGAGGCCTAGCTATGGTGTGTCTTGGTCATGACTAGGTTTTGGCATGTTGCGGTCGTGACCCTTATTATTGGTGAGTTCATGACATATGGTGTTGTAACGATCAAGACACCATGCATGAAGGTGGTCATAGCACATATGGGATGGTTGGCCAATACACATAATGATGTGTGGTTGTTAACTATGTGCAACATAGTAGGATGGAGACATGTATACATAAGATTGATGTCATACTTAGTGTTGTTGAGATAATGATCTAACTATAACTGAGTAATGAGCCTCAACCTAATATGCTCCAAGAAAGTGGGAAGTGGTACACCTAGGGTTTGGTGATGGCTTAGGCTAAAAAACCCTAATCAGATATGTATGTAAACTCTAACCCTAATACTAGGGTGTTCAATGCTTATTGAATGAATTTCATTATATTATATTTTCTCTCACTTGATTATAAACCCCTAACCATGCAGGTGATATGAACATGAATATCATAGCTAGTTAATGCTATGGTGAAGATGATGTGACACAAGATGATGGTAATGAGCCTTTATGAGGCATGTGGAGACATATGCAATCCAAGAATAATGTAATTGGGTCTCATGACCCGACAGAGGCTTAGTGCCTAGTTGAGGTGTTATCCTCCAATGATGTGAGTGAGGGGTTGATATCCCATGGTGATTGACATTCAGGATGTTCTTGTGATGGCAGTTTTGTTAGTATTATGAGATGATGTGACTAGTTCACACCATATACATTTTATATCTTTTGGAGTTGTATTTTCACCTTATCTTTTTAGATTTTTTTTACATTTGTACATTGTAACTTGATTGATTCTAAAACACACTTAATTGGCATAATGACCAAGTGGTACCTTAATCATGTAGTTTGTCTTGTACCATAGATCCTTCTTTAGTGTTAGTAATTTCTATATCATGAAATAGGTTTTTCCTTAGTGGAAGCTCAGAGTCGTATAATGTTGAGTATAAAAATTCACATGATTGACTGTAGTTCATACCCTGGAAGGAGTGTGGATGCATTCTTGACTCAGTGATGTGATTCATTACATACTTCTGATATTTCATAGGATTGTATGCGGGCCAAGACATGCTAGGTTGTTTTTGGAGTTGACTCTATATGTCACTACGGTGAACTCAGATTGACGGAGGGTGTGGAGAGATCATGGATTCTGTGTCTTCCATTGATCTTGTATGGCATTGATTTTGACTTAGCATTGGTCAGTTGGAGTATGAGTGGTATATCTCATCTCCTTAGGGCATAATGAAAGATGTAACATAGCTATGTAGTATATGTGCATAGGGACAAATGTGAATAACATTGGATGAGCCTTTGCCCTACTTTTACACAATTTAGTTGATAGAAGATGTACATGCTCTTCATATTCCTTCTTGAAATATTAATTGTTCTACTTCTCAATGATAATTGTCTGGATTGATTAATCTACTTTATCTATTAGATACATATCATTTAGCTGAATATATTTAACATGTTAAGTATGCTATTTTACTATTTTAGTTATCAATGCTTTAATAGCATTGGTGGAGATTTATATCTCTCACTGGGATGTTTGGTGTCACCCCATGGGTTTTCTACATCTGTAAGTGGTTGTGCATGAAGAGGTAGAGATTGTGCAGATGAGGAAGAGCAACAGAAAGAGCAGTAGTTGATAAGGTTGGTTGTGTTGCTAATCTTTTGGTGTTACAGTCCTAGAGTCATCCTGGTACACTCAAGTGTTGGGGGTGTTTTGGATGTGTTTTGTAGAAATCTTACTGATACGAGGTCTTTATCTGGTGTTCCTTTTGTTGTATAGTTTGGAATATGTACATGTATATGTATATGGAATAGGTTCCTCGCGTAACCGGTTGCTGACAGGAATGTTGAAAATAATGATGTAAGCACTGTTATATATTTTATGTCATGCAGGTGACATTGTTGTGGACCCATATGTAACAAGTTCCATGCTTTGATGCTTTTATGAAATCGATTTTAATTTATTGTGTTTTCTAGAAATATGCATGCTTAATGTTGAATACGTTCTTAGTTTTAAATAATCTCATTTGCAGCGTGTTAGGGTGTCATAGTTTGGTTGGTATTAGAACTTTAGGTTTGTTGAGTCTACATGAACCTCAGACTGGGTTTTTTTTTCTATTCTAGTGTCCTTCAGTCTATCTTATAGTGACTTCTTCCTATGTAGAAGAAGAAGAAGAGTAGAAATGATATTTGGAGAACACAAAGAACACGCTATAGAGAGCAGTTTTTCTGTAATTGGAGGTCGTGCAAGGGACCAGGCGAGATAAGATCGGGTGCCTGAGATGCCCTTATTAGACCTATAGTGGTGTCCAATCCTACTTTCCAGTCCTTATTGGGACAGTTTCTGGCTACAATTACACATATGGCAGGCAGAATGCCTATTCCTCAAGTGAGAGCAACACTCCCCAATGTGGAATCTTCAAGTTTAGGGAAGACCTTTAAATTGTTGAGATGAGTTGGGGCTATGGAGTATGTTGGTACATTGGGTCTAGCCGATACAAACCTTTGGCTGACAGAGTTGGAGAAGTCCTTCTAGATCCTCAACATTCCTGAGGGAGACAAAGTAAAGCATGTAGTATACCTTTTGAAGGGGAGTGTTGGCCATTTGTGGGCCGTAGAAGAGGCGAAGAACCCAGGTGTTGAGATCATTTGGGAGGAGTTTTGGTGGGATTGTTTTGGTTGATACTTCCCTTAGACTTATCTAAATGAGAAGATATCCCGATTTGAGAGGATCCATCAGGGATACATGTCGATCATAGAGTATGAGGTGATGTTTATGGAGATACTGAGGTTTTCTCCTCATATGGCTGCGATAGATCAGGAGAGAATCAAATGTTCTAAGAAAGGGTTAATACAAAACTGACGATGCCAGTAGTAGCCTTAAATAATAGAGAGCATTTTGCCACATTTTTGGTTTGTCAGGAGAATAGAAAAATCAATGTTTGAGAATCATGAGAAGAGAGCCAATACAAGACCGACACAATACCAAGGATATTCATCTGATGGCTTTTAGGAGCCTAGGTTCTCAACACCACCATCACAACAGATAGCAGCAAGCCAAACATAGTGGTCACCAAGTAAGGGCAGAGGCCACAACTTTCCTCCTGTAAGATCCCACAACATAGTGTCAATGTCAGTGATGAGGGCATCTAGTCCATAGAACGAGACCATACTTTCCATAAGTTTAGGCAAGTCAAACATCTGAGATGGGAGTGTCCAATGAAAGGTGATGAGGTGACCTAGTAGTCGAGGCAGGGCCAGTACATATCGTAGAGATAGATGTTTAGTAGTGGTGGAGATCGAGGATGTGGACAGCCATCGCAGCCTGGTTCCTCTAGACAAGCCAGTGGGGTATGAGGGAAACAACATCCAATTGCTAGATTTTAGGCCTAGAGTCAGCTGGAAGGGGAGGTCAACAGATGAGTAGATACAAGTCAGGTGGAGTTATTTCATTCTGATACACCTTCATCTTGTTTTATATATATTTTGATTGACCTGGGTGCTACATACTTTTTTATCACTCAAGAAGAGATCGATAGTTGTTTTCTTGTTACTCGTAGACATGGGAGATTGAGGAAGAGATACGTAGAAAGTACCTATCTCTTTTCACTTTGGATTTTAGGGGAGAAGTCCTTGTTAGGTGTTTATGGCTTGTAAGACCCCTGACCTATATTTTGGTTAAGCCCTATTTGCTTTGTCTTGGTTAAGTTCTTAGAACCTTTATCTAATCCTTTGAGATGCCTTTAGAGCTTGAGGTAAGCTTAATTTTCTAGTTTTAGCTAGTTTGGATGATGTTTGTGCCTTATATGCTTATTTTGGATCAAATTGTAATTTACTCATTTGGGAGGGCTAACTTGAAATTTTCCATGCCTAGTGTGTACCTTCCCTTCCTTTGCATCATGAGAGAGAGTGTGATTCTTTGTGGCTCTTTAGTTGAGCCTTGGATGTGTGATGACATCACTAGAGGTGATTAAGGTTTCTAGGGTTTTGTTGTGTCTCAACCATGTGAGTTTGTTATGTGTGGTAACCCTTTTTTCGACCTTGATGGTTTTGAGGTGGTTTGGGTTGATACACTTTGTCCTTTTGTGAAGTGACTTGACGTAGTGTTCATGCTGACCTTTTATCTTGACCAAGTGGTGCTTTGGTGGTTTTGTTTCAACCTCCTTTAGGTGTTGCGACCAAAACAAAATGTTGGGGATCTAAGTGGTCGAGACCCAACATAGATTGTATCACCATCTTGTGCATGCATGTTTTTAGTGGTTGCATGTGTGTTTCTTGGGTAGACATGTGCTCCTTTGGTGCCTTAAGATGTTTACACCTCATATCCACACTACTTCCCTCCTGCTTTGCTATATAAAACCTCTTCTCTCCATGCATGTGACCCTTTTTGAGCCTCTTCCATCTCCTTCCTTGCTTGCTCATCCTTGGAACTTTGACAAGCTCAGAGGTCTGATCCTTGGAGCTTTGGTGAGTGATATCCCTTGCGTGTGGTGACTTTTGGCCATCTTCAACCTTGGTAAGTGTTTTCCTTTCTTTCATGGAATTTTCCTTGGATCTTCTACTCCATCTTCTTCTCTAGTCTTGTCCCTAGACCATGGATCCTCCATGGTTGTTGTTTTAGAGAGAAACTCCTCATCACAAGGGTCATAGGCCATGTTTTGACAAGGTGGTACCCAAGTGTGAGGAAGTTTCCTTCTCTCTTACTCCCTTCTTCTTTTGGTTTGACCTAGGGTTTCTTGCTCTCTTTTCTCAAGTAATTGTTGACCTTGGCATTTTTTTTTCTTGAGGTGACCTTATGGCAGAAGGTGGAGCTTTTGGTGGAGCTTCATCATCCTTGGTGAGTGTGTGCTTGGAGCTTGTGATCCTTGGAGTTGATCTTCCTTAAGGAGAGTGATATAACACTCTGCCTTCTCTATTATTGAACTTCTCTTTACTTGCATGTAGGTGTTTCTCTCTCTAAAACATTGCTCGAATATGCTAGAAGATGATACCATGCTCTAATGCTTGTATAATGGAGGTTATTATGCTTGGTTTGCTTAGAATCTAAAACCCTAATTTATGGTACTCAATTTTTAGAGATGGTTGTGTAATGGTGGCATTCTATCCTATCGTTTGACCTTGGTTTTGATCTCATTCACAAGATTTGTGTACTATGATGTAATAAGGAGTTTAGTTTCTATTTTGGAGATGTTAAGCATGTGTTTATCTCTCTTGTAGAAGGTTCTTCATGATGTCTTTTACTTGATGCATGTCTAAGGTTTGGTGACCATTTTTGTGTAATGTTTCCTCCTTGATGATGAAGATTTTCCTTGGTATTAATATTCTATTTTGAATCTGGTTTAATTTTGTTTTGAAGGTGACTTTGTGTCCCTTGTGGTGGCTTAACCTTAATGGTCAAAATACATATTTTCAATCCTGGTCGAGACAAGTTGTTGGTATTTGTTTTGGTCAAGTGAAATGTGTGTGTGATGGACAATGCACCTGATTTAGTTTTGGTCATAATGCTTGCCTTTGGTCTCGATCGAAATGTTTCTTTAAGCTTTGTTGGTGGTAACACCAATTTTGGTTGATTGGTTGAGACAACATGCCTTGTAATGGTCGTGACTCTTACTTCTAATTCAGTGGTGATGCCTCCTTTAAAGTGGTTGTTATGTCTAGGTTAAGATGACTATTTTTTGTATCAGTCACGATGCCATGTTGTTGAGTGGTTGCGACGCCTTGTCTTGGTTCTAGTCAAGATTCTGTATTCTAGTCCTGGTTGTGACGCCAAGATGTTTATGTGTCGCGGTCGTATGCTTGTTGTTGTGTCTCAATTTTGACCAGGGGTTGTTGTAGAGTGGTTGTGATGCCCAGTTGTGTGTGTGGTCGAGACGCCTAGCTGTGATGCATATCGGTTGTGACCAGGTGTTGGCGTGTTGTGGTCGAGACGCCTAGTTGTGATGCATATCGGTTGTGACCAGGTGTTGGCGTGTTGTGGTCATTACCAGGTGTTGGTGTGTTGCGATCGTGACCCTTGTTGTGGGTGAGGTCGTTACATATGCTTCTATAATGTCGAGATGACATGCATGAAGGTGATCGGAAGACATATGGGATGGTTGGCTGATAGACATATATGATGCATGGTTGTTACCTATGTGTGACATAGTAGTATGGGGACATGTATACATATAAATTATGTAATACTTAGTGTTGTTGAGATCATAATCGAGTAATGAGTCTTAAACTAATATTCTCCAAGAAAGTGGAAAGTGGTGCACCTAGGGTCTGTTGATGGCTTAGGCTACAAAACCCTAGTTGGCTATGTGTGTAAACTCTAACCCTAATCCTAGGTTGTGCTATACTTGTTGAATGAATGGCATGATATGATACTTTCTATCTCTTTATTATAAACCCCTAACCATGCAGGTGATATGAACGTGAATATCATAGCTAGTGAATGATATGGTGAATATTATGTGACACATGATGATGATAATGAGCCTTTATGAAGCATGTGGAGACATATGTGATCCATGAAGGTTGTGATTGGGTCTCATGATCTGGAAGAGACATAGTGTCTAGTTGAGGTGTTATCCTCCAATGATGTGATTAAGGGGATGATATTCCATGCTGATGTGACATTGCAGATGGCCTTGTGATGATAGGTTGTTAGCATTATGTGATTACATGACTAGTTCACACCTTATACATTTTGTATCTTTTAGAGTTGCACTTTCCCCTTATCTTTGTAGAGTTTGTTTTGGATTTGTACGTTGTAACTTGATTGATGCTAAAGACACTTAATTGACATAACTAACCAAGTGCAAACTTAATCATGTAGTTTTCCCACCATAGATCCATCTTCAGCTTCAGTAATTGTTGGTTGGTGAAATGGGTTATTCCTTAGAGGAAGCTCAGAGACTTATACAGTTGAGTATATGCATTCACATGATTGTCTATAGGCCATACCCTTATAGGAGTGTGGCTGAGGTCATGACTTAGTGATGTGATTCATTACATATGATATTTCACAGGATTGACTACGGACCATACCCTGGGTGGAGCATGGCTGCGGTCGTGACTCAGTTTCACTAGAATTGTGCCCATATACCAAGGTAGGCTAGGCTATTATTGTAGTTGATTCTATATGTCACTGTGGTGGACTGGGACTAATCGAGGATGTGGAGAGATCATGGATTCTGACACTTCCATTGATCTTGTATGGAACTGCTTTTGACTTAGAACTGGTCAGTTGGAGTATGAGTGGTATACCTCATCTCTTGGGGGCATAATGAAAGATATAACATAGTCGTGTAGTATAATTGCATAGGGACAAAAGTGAATAACATTGCATGAGCCTTTGCCTTGCTTTTGTAAAATTTATTTGATAGAATATATACATGTGCTTCATATACTTTCTTAGAATATTAATTGTTCTACTTCTCATTGATAACTACATAGAATGATTAATCTGCTTTATCTGTTGGATACATATCATTTAGCTGAATCTTCTTAACCTATTAAGTATGTGGTTTTGCTGCTTTAATTATCAATTCTTTAATTAAGTTGGTAGAGAGTTATATCTCTCGCTAGGAGGTTTGGTCTCGCCTTGTGGATTTTCCACATCTTTTAGGTGGTGTTGCACGAAGTGGTATAGATTGTGAAGCTAAGGAAGAGCAGAAGCAAGAGCAGTGGTTGATAAGGTTGGATGTGTTGTTGGTCTATTGGTGTTAGAGTCCTATAGTCATTCTTGTGCACTCAGGTCTTGGGGGGTGTTTTCGATGTGTTTTGCAGAGATGTTACCGATACAAGGCCTTTGGTCGGTGTGCCTTTTATTGTATAATTTCCCAGATGTACATTTATATGTATATGGAACATGTTTCTCATGTAACAGGTTGTTTACAGGGATGTTTAAAACAAAGATGTAAGCACCATTATATATGTTATGTTATGGAGGTGGCATTGTTGTTGACCCTTATGTAACAAGTTATATGCTTTGGTGCTTTTATGAAATCAGTTTTAATTTCCTATGTTTTTTGGTAATCTGCATGTTTAATGTTGATTCTATTTTGAGTAATCTCATTTGTGACGCGTCAGGGTGTCACACCAACCCTACATGTAACACTCAACATAAGGATCTAGTAGAGGGAAATCTAAACCATAACAACTTTGTCTCCAAGCTTTAACTCCTTAAGCTAATCTAAAACTTCATGCCTTATCATCCAAGTCCTTCACTTAGGGTTGGAAGAATACCCCAACAAGAAGAGAAAATAGATGACATCAGCAAAGGTTGGTATGTGCATACTAAATAAGAAATTGAGAAATATATGGAATAAAGGACATCAAACTGTAAAGGCTTCCCATTAAAAGATAAGGACAATCCAAGTGGGTATCAAGAGAAATGAATTGAAATCATATGATAACAAAAGAATGATCGCCATTAATAAAACAAAAATATTGTGCCACACAAGCACATGTAAAGAATTAGGGCACACATCCCATATCATCAACATGCATGCATGTGAGATAAGCATAGCCCTAGAACAATATAAACACAAAGGCGGCCAAGTCTCATAAACTTGAAACCTAATAGAGAAAGGAATATTGCCAATCTCCCAAATATATAAAACATGGGCCAATAATCACACATATTGCCCTGAGTATGAGGTTCCTTTCCATCCCAAAAGAGTAGGAAATAGAACATCTGCTCTGCAAGAAAAAATACATCTTCCATATAAACCAATGCAATTAAACGACTCTAGTGCTACTGAATCACATTGCATGTTAAATGTAGAGGCAAGTAGAAAGTATAGTCAGAATATAAAAACTAGTCACCACATAAGTGACCAACATATACATCCACCTCATAAGTGGGCAAAAGACATCACATGCCATCTTTTAGAGTTCCATCATGAACAAAGCATAAGATAAGAGTTCAAAAGAATATCCATGATCACATGATCAATATCAAATAAGGTAGTTCACATGTACCATGATTTTCAAAAGAAAAGACAATTTGTATAGGCTAATGTCCATAGGAAAAAGATAATGAATAAGCATAGGTGAATTGCTCAACATAGAAGAATAGGGGATACATCTTACATTTAGAAAGAAGAATTAGAAATTGCTCAATATAGAAATAATGTGGGATGCAATCATACCTCGACTTCAGAGTCTAAATAGTCCAACTCAAGACTATGCCTTCAAAGAACCTCTAGGGAAGGTGGACATGTCCAACAAGTAAGGTTCCCAAGCTTAGAGAGACTAGTTTCTCAAACAAATCTCCTATCTCGAGCAAGCAGCAAATCTCCACTTTCAAGGTGAAAAACCCTAACAAAAGAACATGGAGATTAGATGTTTTAGGGTTCTAGGTGGATTTTTACCATGGAAGGTCATAGTTACAACCTATAAGAAGGTGGGAGGAATACTAAAAGAATGAAAACAAGGAAGTACAGGATGATACTTACTAGTTTTAGTCAAAATCACCAAGGAGGAGCTTAAGAAATCGTAAATAGAGAAATTTGGAACCCTAGGAGCCTTCTTCACCAAGGTAGGTAGCTCCTCTTACCTTGGGACAGAACCTTCATGAAAAACCAGAGTAGGAATGATGATCCAAGATAGAGGAAATATAGGAGAGAAAGATCTTTCAAATTGGGAGTTGGGAAGGGGTAGATATGGCTATATAAAGAAAGAGGTCAAGTATTAGGTGTCTATGAAACCTTCCATGTGTCATGTATAAGGGTGTCCATGGACATACAAGACTTTATGGATAAGTAAGAATTCAATAACAAGGTGTCAAGTTACTTTCCTTGTGTCCAATGATAAGGGTTCCTATGGTCATGCAAACCTTTATGGATAAGGAAGAAGTCAAGCATGAGGTGTCCATGGAGCTTTCCATGCGTCCTTAGCCTAGGGATTTCATGGCCATGCAAGAGGATAGCTCATAGAGGCTTATTGAATATCAAATGTCATTTTATGGACACTTATAGGTCATCCCAACTAACCTCCAATCAAAGAAATAACCCCATTAGTTGATAGCTTCTAAAGATAAGCTCATTTATAAAGAGAGTAATCCCTAAAATGCCCTTGGAAAGAAACACCTTCAAACGAAGGTGTAAGAAAGTGCCCCATGATTCAAAAACTAGAAAATGGTAAGAGAATATCTAAATATTACAATGCATGTGACAATTTAAAAAGAAAACCTCCGAATTGGGTAAATTATAGAAAAGTCCAGAATATACCTAAAATTGCATAACTTGCACAAACAACATCCAAATTGGACCAAACTTCATCCACAAGTTACCTTTGATGTGCTAAATATGAATTTGCTATTATTTACATATTTGATGTATATAATTACATTATTCATTACTTATGTCTTTTACTCATTTTCACTCTCCTAAACGTATCCTAATATTTCAAGGTTATCCAAATTAGATGAAATTTGACATGTATGCTAATTTTGATATGTAAATTTAGAATTTGAAGTTTGTTTCTAATTTTGAGACTTCTTTTTATGGGATATATCATATGGCCCATTAACGGCCCGTTATCTAAATTATTCATCAAATTAAGTTCCTTATCTTCATATTACCACCAAAATGAGTTATGTGGCATATTTTATGTATATATTATAAATATAAGATTAATGTTAGAACATTAGGTAATATTAAGGTGATCTATACATGCATTAGCTCATTGGGGTTATACTAAACATCTATTTAGGTCTAACCTTCAATCTTGTTTGGCTAAGTCCAAAATGTCAACTTCTAGGGTAGGGTCTGAGATCTAGTATGTTACACATAGATTTTTCGATCATCCTACCGAGACCCTCCATGTAAATGACAAAGAACAATGGTGACAAAGGATCACCCTGTCGTAGGCCATTTGCATTCTTGAAGAACCCAACAACACTCCCATTGAGAAGAAATGAGAAGGAATGTGTAGTGACACATTGCTTTGCCAGACATATCCAAGTGTTGTAGAAACCCATACCTCTCAAGAAGCACCAAATATAATTCCATCCAACTGAATCAAAGGCTTTGGTGATGTCAAGCTTTAAACATGCAAATGGGAAGTAATTTTGAGTGTTGAAATTTAAGGTGAATTCGACAGCTAATAGCAAGCAGTCCTCAATACTTCTACATTGTATGAAGGCGCTTTAGTTGATGGAGATGAGCTTGGGTATGATAGTATCCAGTCTTCTGGTCATAATTTTAGTAATGATTTTATAGAGCAATAAGCAACAAGAAATAGGGCGATAATCTGCAGGAGTAGAGACAATATCCTTCTTCAAAATAAGAGCCAGAAAGACATGGTTCATTTGCCTAACCATGTTACCACATGCAAAAAACCAGGAAATAGCATTCAATAGATCATCTTTAATTAACTCCCAATTGCTTCTATGTAAGATGCCATTGAAGCCATCTGGGCCAGGGCTTTTATTCAGACCTATACTCCAAACAACATCTTCAAGTTCCTGCATATCACGTTGCTTGCAAAGATAATCATTTTATTCATTAGTCACCTATTGGATCCAATCAAGGTCAAGAATATTAGTGTCGCAATCCTCTTGATTCTGGTTGTACAAGCCTTCAAAGAAATTGATAGATTCATGTCCAATACTTTCTTCATCAACCAAGTTGTTGTCGTTTGTGTCAAAAAGCTCAGTAATGGATTTAATAGCATCACATTTTTTATTGTTGAATGATGGAGTTTAGCATTGCGATCCCCATTGAAGATCCAATTCAACCTGCTACACTGCCAGTAATACTGCTCTTCAGCTTTAGATAGAATAGTAATGCAATCATGTGTGACCTTTTCTTCTTGTATGAGATCATCATCCAATGGGTTTCTTTTGAGCACTATAGAGATATCTGCCATCTCTAGTCTTTCTTTAGCAATTAGATTTTTAAGGTTGACGTATTTCTTTACCCAAAGTTTGAGTTCAGCCTTGACTACTTCAAGTTTTTGAGAAAAAAAGAGGGTTACCTTGGTGTTGAGTGAGCCAAGCTTTAGCAATAATATCCTTGCATTCAGGTCAGTCCATCCAGAAATTGAGAAAAAAAAGGGTCCCTCTTCCTAGCAAGCTTCTTTAGGTTGATGTTTATTGCTGAATGATAAGAAAACTCACAATTTAGCAACTTCATCCTAGTCTCTGGGAATTTGTCTAGCCATGCATCATTAACCAATGCCCTGTCAAGTTTGCATACTATTCTCTTAGTTGTACCCTTCCTGTTGTGCCAAGTATAGATTTCATTACCCACTGATGGCAGTTCAGTCAATCCAGAATTGTCAATTGTAGTGTTGAAGGAGTTGAGTATAATAGCTAGAACCTCCCATCCTCCTGCCTTCTCCTCCCTTTTCCCAATTTTGTAGAAATCTCCAATCACCAACCATGGATCAAAGTTAGTAGAACTAATTCTCTCCAAGGTTGTCCATAAAGAGGTGCATTATTGACCAATATTATGAGCATAAATGGAAGTAACAGTGATGAAAAGTCCTTCTTTGTCGGTACATTCCATGGTGACATGCTGATCACCAGAATCAAGACAGAATATCCCAAGAATTAGGATTCCAACCAATACAAATACGACCATTCAAATCATTGTCATTGTTGGACAACCATTTCCATCCATTAGGCAACATCTTGGATGAAGTGTGTTTCATGAAGCTTTTGATTTTGATTTCAACGAGCACAACTAGTGTAGCTTGGGCTTCCAAAATAGATGTTCTAACCTCCCTCTTCTTTCGTGGTTTCTGAGAACCACGGACGTTAGCCATAAGGATGGTCATTAATGACCCCTACTAGTTGAATGGGTGTTGCGTGACCCGCTCACTCTAGTAGTTTTGCTCTTCCGGGACTTAGGCGTCCTGCTCAACTCACCATCCTCTTTGTCAGCATCAATCTCCTTCTCCACTTGATCAACTGGACTGGAGCTCTGGCTAGCATCATGTGATCCCACATTGGATCCTTGAATGACCTTCGAGTCTGGCGATGTGGTGTTAGACACCTCTTCTACACCTTTCACAGTGGCATGATTTTGTTCATCGATAATGAGAACTGACACATCAACATCATAATTGTTTAGCTCCTCGTACCTATTACTGACTGGGATAAGATCTTTATTAGCATGAGCATTGGTATTCTTCTTCTTCTTGTTTGACACCACCTTCCAAGCTTGCATAGGAGCACAGGTATAAGCATTGGCCTGGGCTTCAGTGTCTGCGGTCGTCTTCGTCAAAGGACAATCGTTGTTGTCATGACCAAAGAGCCTACAATCTGAGCATCATTTGAGAACATGCTCGTAATAGATGGCAATTGCAGTGGCGTTACGATTGGGCATGTTGACCTAGATTTCAGCTGGAGGTTTCTCATCCGCATCCAACTCCATAAAAGCACGAGCTTCACCCAGTGACACTTGTCCTATTGACTTGTAATCAATGTGCACCAACTTGCCAACACCGCTCACAATGATGCCAATGGCCCGAGGGGACCAGTTCCTACCCATGTTGGGTATATTAAACAACACCGGGAGTGAATTAAAGAAATCCTTCTTCAGATCATCACCCATTATGTAGTCTTTCACAACTACAAGCCTACTGTCAAACCAATGAGGACCTGCATTGATGATGTTCTTCTTGTCCTCGACATAGTTAAAGCGTAGAAGGAAGAATTGTTTAGGCTTAGAGAAGAGATCGAAGCCGCCTCTAGGATTCTAGACCCTCTTAATCTAGGCTAGAAGATGGTGATAGTACGGATACTTGCCCATGACGTAGAGAATAGCAGTGTGCTCCCAAGATTTTTCCATGTGTTCATAGGTGCAATCGTCTATGGTGACAAATCTCTTTCCATCCTTCTTCTCTAGAGGATTAAATTTATGTTCTTTGAAGGCGTCTGATCCACTAAGAACCTAGTTCCAGGCTTTGCGGGGCACCTCAGGCGATTGGGTCTCAGCGGCCATCGCAGCGGGCACAGGGAGGAGAGGTTTGGAGATAATAGATGTGGTTTTAGAGGAAGATCCATTTGGATCAAAAATTATAGTAGATAAATCACTAAGAGGTTAGTGTATGGTTCTAGTGGGTATAGTTGGCTAGGGCGGGTATGGATGGAGATATGTACAAATTGGTATGAGGAGAAGAAGATGCTTAACAAGAGAGTATTGCAAGTTGTAGATTACATTTTTAGGGAATAGATCATTTAACGGTTTTATTACTAACTGAAGGATATCTAGTTATAAAATAGAGATGGAGGTTTAAAGGTTTCTCATAACATATCAGGACTAAAAGATTCATTTACAAGCAATTAGATAGGAGAAACTAGAGGAAGGAGTAAGGAAGGGGGATATTGTAAAGATGCCATTGAAATTAGATAGGGAGGTACGTGAGTGAAGAACCATTGAGCAGATCCTTTGGGGTTGTAATGGGCTAGTTTTTATAGCCTTCATCATTGTAAGAAAAGGTTAGAAACACTTAAATAATTGTATGAAGACTTTCGAGGTAGAGTTGGAGGTATGAGCAAAAGTGCCTAGAAATACGTCAACATTAGAGAGTGGTTAATGTTAGGATCTTGGAAGAGTTGGAATCTTTTCCCTCAAGTTTTTACTGCCTGGGTTAGACATATTGTAAATTGTTGTATGACAAAAATTTTGGGACATTTTTCCCTGTGCAAATAGGCTAATAAAATTTCATGTAGGAAAGACAAAGTTGGGGTTGGGTTGATTGACAACTAGTTACTTAGGATTCAGATGATATAATCCACTTGTCAAGGGGTTGTACATGATGGATTATCATATTCTGTCCTCATCTAGCGGTGTGATGTTTGTAGGTGGTAATACAGTTCGAACATTTTATAAGGGATTCCGATTAAAGGATATGATTCTTATGTTGTGGGCTGTATTTATGTATACATACCACATCTATGTACTCCCACTTGGGGTACTTCTGATGCTCTTTTTTTGTCGACCTCTCCTGAATGTGTGCGGGTATTTACCCATGTATAACTCCTGGACTTGTTGCAATATTCACATGCCAATTTCCAGTTATATTTACCCACTTAATTAAACATTTCATCCCCTCTCCTTCTCAATAGACGATAACCATACATCCACCGTCTGATGTTCTTGTGATGCCAACCAATTCACCATTATAGATCGAAAGAAGGCCATAAGGGTGATAAGCGACAAATACTGCATCATTGAGGGCTCTTCTCCATCATGAGGCTGGATGGAGTCTCCCGACAGGACACCGACCTGCTCTTCAATGGGGCGGAAGTAAGGGACAACGCTTAGAATCTGTGGCGTAGGTGCATATCTAACCACAACCAAATATCATACAATGGTGTGATTGAGGATTGAAAGTTGTTCCGGGTGCGGAGCGACAGATGACGATAGCCAGGGCAAGGACACGGTCGTCAGAATCTTGGGAGTCATGGCAGTACAATTGATTTGCTGACATCACCAGGGGGAGTTCGTCCTATGCTCTGCCTACATTGGGCTGCGGCATTTGCAAATGAGGATGCGATCAGCCACGCCTGTTCGGATATCAACTTCAATGAATTCTAAGACCTCTACTATCTTCATTCTGAAGAATCTGAACCACACACGCACATTAAAAATTAATTAGGTGAATTGGAAGACAAACCAGTTTACTGAAATTTGCTATAATGTTGATCATGTGGGATCCCTATCAGCTGCATCAAGTTCGAAGATGAGAAGTTTGGAAATTTTATTTGAAATACGCATGTGTAGCATTTTCCTTCTCATTTAGTGACATCCCTTAGCATCTTTTTCACTTACGTGCATCAACACCAAGCATACTATTTTCCTTTATGGACCTATTGATACGCATGTGTAGCATTTTCCTTCTCATTTAGTGGCATCCATTAGCATCTTTTTCACTTACGTGCATCAACACCAAGCCTACTATTTTGCGACGTGATATCTATAAGTATGATAAGTCTTCCAACTTCAGATCTGCATGCTCCCCCAATAGAGTTGTATCTATGATATCGCCAAGCAATTGTAATACCAGCCTTTTCTTGCCTAACTCCAACGTCAATGTCCTTTATGGACCCACTATGACTTACCTCGTTAGGAGGTTTGGAGACAACAACCTGCACCATGCTATGGACATGCATAGGCAACATGCACGTACGATATGCACGGAAAGGGACTCAATATTCCTATGAGAAATTGACGAGTATGGTATTTTTTATTTTAAAACGAATGATGAATTATGAATGGTGGATGGACCAACACCTGCTTGAATATAAACCTCAAATTACTAATAGGTAAACAACTTGTTGACTTTGTATAATTTTTCTGATGTCTTAATTGACATTTTTCCCAGCTATGTTCCATCTAATTCTACTATATGTCATACACCTTGATCTTGCAGCATTTTTTCTGAGGTCCAGGACATAAATGGATTCGTTCTTCTACAAAATGCCACCCTATGCCTAAATCTTGAATCTTGAATTCGTATGTAGTTTCCATTATTGGTGATGCTTTTGAACTCAAGATAATGAGATCTCATCTTTTGTGTTGTTCCTTTTGGTTTGGAATGCATATCCATAAACAATTTATGAATAGTTACGTGGACAATCTCATCACGTGAAACTGGTTTCCTTGAATAGAAGTTAACAGCTAAAAATAGCATCCCAAGGTACTTTGTTGTGATGTTTTCGACCTGTTTTGCATTTTTGAAATTCATGAGTTGTTGTGGCTCCATTTACATTCATACACTTTGAATAGGAAATCCAACATTATTTGCAGCATCACATGTATAGGATATGGGCTTTCTGTAGCACATATTGATACTTTAGCATGTGGTATCATGAAATGACATGGCCAACTACCCTCCATCATGACCATAATTTTCTTCTTCAGATCTCGCACAATTTTTACTAATCCATTTGAAGTGATGAATTATGTGTGTCATGGCCCAATCTGAATGTTGTTTTATTGAGTAACATCAACCTCCATGAATGAATCCACATGCCATTATATCAAAGGAACTAAATTATTATGAAGTTCCACCAGTCGAGTATCACACTATCCTCAGTTATGGTCTTATGATTCTTTTATTTCCAGTTAATGAGATATGTTCAATTTGTGTAAGGCATATTTGGACACTTTTGTGGAGCATGTAGTTCATTGAGAGAGCTTCTAAGTTTTAAATATATACATGATCTTGTAAGGGATGTTCTTTTTGATGTACTTAGGAAAATATGTGTTACTGC
Organism: Alisma plantago-aquatica; assembly: GCA_963693085.1. Lineage (NCBI taxonomy): Eukaryota > Viridiplantae > Streptophyta > Magnoliopsida > Alismatales > Alismataceae > Alisma > Alisma plantago-aquatica. The sequence continues at coordinate 101,176,076 of OY856411.1, forward strand.
TAAAGAGGACACACCTATGAACTTTTTGACAGATCCACAAGAGGGGATCGACGTTTAGACATGTCAATGTTTTGATTTTTAGATAGATCAGATAAAAACATGAACGTGTAGATCTAACAAGAGTTCCTCTGGTAGTCATATTGATGAGTGGTATTTTTACGGCAAGACAAGTTTTTGTTAAAGCTATCTCAACCAAAAAGGTCAAGTATGAAAAAGCGTGTACTAACAATCAATAAGCCATTATCCTTGTTGAATTTCATAGTTTTGGTTTCATAGCATCGGAGGTCATGGAGCTTCAGAAGATGGTTCAAAAAGTGATGAATAGTCATGTTTTTACTTCCAAATATATGGATGTAATATTTCAAAAGGATTAGTTTTGTGATCCAGAAAGGACTAGCATGGTATCTTGTTGCTTGCTTGTCTTCTGATTTGTTATCATATAAGCATTTATAAAGGTAATTATATACAGCTGTATATAGGATGATAAGTATATGAAGTTTCATGATACATAAATTTCAAAAATAGGTTACAATTTTTATCAAATTGTGTAAAGATTACATAATGTTTATAGTAGTTTAAGAACATTAAGTATTTAGTTCAACTTGCTACAATTAAAATTGTTTAATAGGCATTTATTTGATTAATCACCCATGTAAAATGTGAAAAAAATAACTTTTCTTATAAAGTATATCAACTGGAAACTAAATAATTATGGAAGATATGAGGGGACGTTCAAATATATGAGTAGATTCCATTGTAGCCTATGTGAACAATTAACGCGCAGAGCACATGCTACAATTAGTTTTAAATAATATACAAATGTAGGGACAAACACAAATATATCATTATTTTGAAAAAATGGCTATTATAGATATAGTAATACAAAGGCATTCTAAGAAAAATATGGTCTAATAAAAAATATAGATTTGACTTGTTTCTAGTGTTTAACTAATTTGATTACACTATACAGGAAAAATAAAATACAATTTGGAATGTTGAACATGCATCATATTATCTTATATCATTTTATATCAATGTTCGATAGCTATGTTTGTGGTATCTGAGATACTTCAGCAGTCATGCATTATAGTAAGGCTAGGTAGGTACCATCACATCACATAGCCATGGAGTCGAAGTAAATAGAAGTATCCATTGCTATGTCGACCACGATGAGGGAGGTGATAAATATGTAAGGGAGATCGAATATATGCTAGAATGCAAATCACAAGTAAGGAGAGGCATTAGTCTCCTCCCTTCCTCATAGTGGTGGCAGATATTAGAAGTTCGGGAGGGTGGCAAATCTAAAGCGACATCTAGGAGTCGGATTCAGGCCGCTTTGTTAGGGATAGTGTGCTTTACCTCTTGGACCACTCTTTGTGGGCTCACACACTTATTATTTGGTGTGTGCTTCTAATATAAAAAGAAGAAATTGTTTAGATACAGTGGTGTGTTATGACTCTTTATATTTCCATATTGTCATATTTTACATATGTTGGGATACGAAAGGTTCTGTTCCATGTCTAATTAAAATATGACTTAATAGCAGTTGGTATTTTGTGTTGACAATCCTAATAGAAGTTGAATCCAAAAAGAAAAGATATAGCTTCTTATATGTGACATTAATTACTGTTTGGAATTGGGCTACGAATTGGAGTTAGATTCCTACTAACTTCATAATTGTAAGAAGTCACCAAAATTCATTGAATTTTACCACATCTTTGTAGTCGGATAGGTTAAACAATTCAAGACAACGTTAGTTCGCTGCTTTAGATCATGATCAGGTTCTAAAGATTAGTCACCTTCCTTAATCGAGACTCGGTAAGCTTCGTAGACCATAGTAAGTGCCCAGTCCCAACTGCTCCTCCTATCCGCTTGGGCCCTAAGTAATCAAACTCTATTTCCTCGTATCGATAGTACTCATAGTTGTATTTAGTCATTTCCCTTAGGGAAGTGGGTAAACAATCGGGTATAAAAAAATCCGATAGTAAAAGAAGAAATTGGTGTTGGTATGTATGCCCTGAGAGCCAATCATGGGATGATTGGTGGGATACATTAAGATTGATTTGATAAACATAAAAGGCGAGCTTCCAATTCTTTTTGGTTCAGTCATATGAGATAGTGATAGAACAGATTGAATGTCTAGAGAATGACAGTACTCAATGACGTATGCCTTGAGGTTCATGACCTGAACGATGAGATCATACGGATGCTAAGAGTTTGTACATTCTTGTTATGTCCCTAGTCGGATGTCATTGTGGAAGGTAGATAGACAGCAATGACACACAAGACTAGATTGTGGTGTTGGTTGATGACAGAATCTCATTAGTCATGATATAGAGATATCAAACCAAACACATAGGTACTTGTTAGAGAACAAGGTACCGGACAGACCCACCGTGAGTTTGACACATGGAACCATGAGATGGTAGTCACAGTCAGTACTCACAGTGATGGTGGTGAGTGTGATTCTTAGACCTGAAATCACTGCACTCAACACATGTCGTTGGGCACACTTTGACATCATCAAACGCAGTCCTGAAACATGGGTTGTTATAAAGGTGATGATTGGGTGGCTTTGACACATGGGGCTTTTGAGGGGTGAGTGATAGATATGGGATTTGTCCCTCCTGAGGGAGTTTAATATCCATGGCCACTTGATGAGTAGGATTGAGAAAGGCGTGCACGCATGTGTGAATCAGTATATGATACTGATGTCATACATATCTCTTCCAGTCTACTCTGAGATCAAGGAAGTGAATGAACGTTGACAGGATGACTGTTCCATGCCTCGAGTTCATTCGGGATATCAGTGACAAAGGAATTATACATTCGCTGTAACACCATTCACAGATTGTAGGATGAAAGTTGTTCTCCAACTTTCTACTTTCACTTGGGTAGCACTGATGTGTGACTAGGCACCGCTCTTTGCTTGTGAAGTCATAAGTGTTATGGACTTTCACTGCCAACGTGAAATGGACCTGCAGGGTCACACACATAGGATTTAACCTGGAAGAGGAGTTTTGTCCACAAAGCAATGTTTAGATTGATTACTAAAGGAGTTTAGTAGTTCAATTAAACACTCAATCAGTCGATGGCTCAATATCGTATGGTTCAAGATGTTGGACGCATTGATTGGAGTATCGGATTGATTGAAATCACAATTGACTGATTTTGCCCAACCTGTACTCCCAACCGATCGGCTCATGTGATGAACCGGTCGGCTGAGGTTGCTGAACCCGTCGGCTGGAGTGTCCAGGTCGATCGGCTCATGCCCAGGTTGAAACGACCGGTTCAAGGGTTGAACCGATCGGCTCAACTGGTGCAACCGACCAGTTGGGAAAGTCATGTCGGCAAGAATTTTCCTTTGGTTTCAAATTGCCCAATTCGATTGGGAATAATATTGGTATTCGATACCAATTGGGAAAGAAACAAAGAAAGTCTTTTTGAGCCAAATTAGCACCATGAACCGATCGGTTCAGGGCACCAACCAATCGGTTGGAGTGCCCCAAATGATCGGCTCAGGTCCAACCGATCGGCTCAATGGCCGAACCGATCGGTTCAGTTGTGAACCGATCATTTCAAGTTGCGAAACGGTTGCTTTTTGTGCAAAATTCTCAAACCCTTCTACTCCTGCTTTAGTCCCGCATTGCCCGGGATGGAGAACCCTGTCCCATGACTCTCCTATATATATAGGGGTATTGGGGGCTTCTCAAAGTACAGCTCAGTGCAACCAGTTGCTCTGCAAGTTGTCGTTCTCTCTGGTTTTGGTAACCGTGAGAGAGCCCGAGCAAGTGCTTCCCGCAAAAGGGAGGTACAGCAAGGGAAGGACAACTGCAGTTGCAACAGGAGGCAGGAGAGCGTGTTGGCGACTAGTACATCAACAGGAGGGTGTGACTCCTTCCACTTCCTTGTGGGACAAGGAGAGTGGAGTTCCAGGTGGTCTGTGTGGACTACTACGGAGGCGGGAGGACACTGCCGCTTTGGAGGACAACTGTCATCCGACAGTCCGGTTCGAGTAGGAGTTGTGAGTCCCGGTGCGACCAGGAGCTGCACAGACACCGTCGAAGTCCGGAGTTGAAGACCACGCATTGCGCGAGGTATTGTCACCGAGCAAGCCTCGGGACAAGGTATGATTCCGCAAACCATCCTTTCCTATTATATAGACGTTGACGCGTTTCCTCGGTATGGGCTGGGGAGAAAATTTTTTTGTTTCCGCTGCCTTCTCTGTCTCCCCTAAAGCCCAACAGTGGTATCAGAGCCACGTCAACTGCTCTATGTTTTAGGAATATCGATATGATCGATTTTGGTTTGTCGCCTTTATTTATTGCATGCAATGCGAATAATATCGGCTTTATGCATGTCCAATCCTAAATCCACAAATCCCTAATTACATATATGATATGTATTATTAATGCACTCGATACGCGTCGCCCTTAAACGAGTTTTGTGGTGGATGTGTGTAGCGTGATTATGGCCTATAAACCCTTATCTGTGTGTGGTTGTTTGTGGTTGCATGCATCTCGGTCTGCGCACCGATCTTCCCTCTTTTATTCCTGATGTAACTCGAAATAATTCGAGATTCTTTCCTACCTTTGCTCCCCCCCCCGAATGTAACTCAGGGTTTCTCCTTTTTAAAGCAATGTAATAAATAGGATAGATTTTATTTTCTGTTATGTCAAAGACCGGCGGACATCAAGACGACTGCTCAGACGATCGGTGCAAGGAGTGAACCGATCGGTTGACCTTCCAGATGGTCGGTTCAAGGAGTGAACCGATCGGTTGATGACCGGTTCGAGGAGCGAGACGAGCGGGTGGCGGACATGACGAGATGCACGACGAACAGGCGAACCGATCGGTTGGAGGAGCCAACCGATCGGCTGGTGGCACCCAGACGACCGGCTGGAGAGTACAGATCATTCATGTGATGAGTTGATCAACTCGGATGGCAAGGCACAGATGTTCATCTTGTACAGGTTGCATGTGATGTAGACCTAGATGACTGTGATTCCTCTTGGCTCGAGGAATCACATTAGTATGGCCATAATCATCGCTTTTTATCGTTTGTGCATGTTTTCTATGGGATATAGCATGTATATGATACGTAATATGTATTGTGGTGATTGGATATGTATATGTATATAAAACCAAATCCCTCATTAAAATATTAAGTTTTAGATGCCTTCCAAATGCGACACACGTGAAAAGCTTGTTCGACCAAGTGTGGGCACGCCCTAGCGTGGCGCACCGTCTACCTCGTGGAAGCGTGAAGGATGAATGTGTGGGTCTGCCCTAGCAGGGTGCATGTTCATCGTGTTTGCTTTGGGTCGGACTTAACAAGGTGATCTAGATGGGATCTAGTACCTGGAGGCATGGAGATGATCATTGCAAAGAGTTGTATATGACATCTTATCAAGAGTTGCATATGATGCAATTGGCAAAAGTTGCCTACCTGAGAGATCTATGTTGTGGGTGACAGCCCTAACTGGTCCATGGCTTAGAGGATTTCAGGATCTTGCCCACTAGAAGATTGTACGCTGCAATTTTCCGAATTGATGGTGAGGGCTATCAATTTGAAGTAAAATAGTGGGAGCGATAATTAATTAAAGGCCTAATTATATCGTCAAATTTTAAATCAATCAAATAAGTCAAAAATGAGTTTTGGACTAAAATTGCATATTTTCCTTTTGTAGTTCAAATGGCAACAAACAACAACAATTTTTCTTTGCGATCGGTCCTTGACAAGGACAAGCTAAATGGGACAAACTTCCACGACTGGTATCGGACATTGAGAATTGTTCTCACTCAAGAGCGTAAGCTCTATGTCCTGGATACTCCAATTCCAGAGGAACCCGCTCCTAATGCACCAAGGACAGAAAGTGATGCTTACAAGAAGCATTCTGATGATGCCATTGATGCAAAGTGCTTGATGCTATGTTCAATGAACCATGAGTTGCAGAGGCAACATGAGAACATGGGTGTCATAGAGATGATTCTGCATCTCAGGAACATGTATGAAGATCAGGCACGGCAAGAGAGGTACAATGTTTCTAGGGCGTTGTTCAAGTGCGTCATGACAGAAGGAGATCCAGTTGGTCCTCACACACTCAAGATGATTGGGTATGTGGAGAACCTGCAGAGACTGGGATTTCCACTGAGCCAAGAGTTGGCTACTGACGTGATACTGCAATCGTTGCCAGAATCTTACAGTCAGTTTGTGATGAACTACAACATGAACAACTTTGATAGGCCACTGTCAGAATTGTTGGGCATGTTGAGGACAGCCGAGTTACAAATGAAGAAGGACAAGCCTAAGTCCGTGATGGTGATCACGAGCAAGAAAGGCAAGTCCAAGCGCAAGGGCAAGGGCAAAGCTAAGAAAGGTTCTGAAGCTAGCCAGGAGTCCAAGCCATCTTCAACTCTCAAGGCCAAGGGAGGCGTGACCAAGAAAGGAAATTTCCACCATTGTCAAAAGCCAGGACATTGGAAAAGGAATTGTCCTATCTACCTGGAAGAACAAAAGAAGAAGGAGGCGACTGAAGCCTCTACTTGAAGGTGTCATGTAAATAAACTTGTAACACTTTTGAGATATATGATATCAAGATGTAAAGTGTAAAGCATTCTTACTTGGGGCAAGTGTTGCCTTTATACATAGGAATACTTTAGTTTATTTTCAGCCAATAAGGCATGTAATACAGTTATGAACTGTTATTTCATACTTGCCAATAGATAAAAACACTTTATTTTTGCATATTGTATGACAATGATGGCAATTAATAAAGAGATGTTTCAATTTATAAAGATATGATCTTTGTGGCAATGCCTTATTTATCTTGTGATATTTGATATGCATAAGATAAGATGATACCTAAAGGTTATAGATAACTCAAACAATTTAATTAGCATTAATCATGAGAAATTCATTTCTAGTTTCCATATGATGGATAAATCTAGACTCTTTTGGTTATAGAACCAGTAACAGACATGAATATCTTGGACATGATTAATCAATCTTCACTAATGTAGTGGGAGAGTGATTATCCTATTAGGTGTAATACATGTGATGTATTTACATACCTATTGGAATAAATGCTAATACTTCAAATGGTGTTTAGAGAAATACCAATATGAATATCTTGAAGTGTTCAAGATTATCATGAATGAAGTACAAATTTGGTAAAGTATTAATTCTTGATGAGATCAAGGAATGAAATACTTGGACCAAATGTTTGAGGTCCTTATGAGTGATTATGATAGTGTATCATAGTGAATTCATGATTAAGGCATGGTGATGTCTGAATCAAGAAGGAATCACACTCTAAGGAGTTAGAGAATGATTATCAAATAACTGAATTCTTCTTAATAAAAGAATACCCCACACTAATAAAAGAAATTAAGAATCACAAGGGTTGTGAGTTCTTATATCTTTAACAGATACACCTCAATTATCTATGTGATGAGTTGTTCATGTGATGAGTCAACTATCAAGATGAATATGAGGAACCAAATCTTGAGTTATGGTTTAAAACCATTACATCCTAAATGACTTCCATGTGAACCATAAGGTATGACCTTGATGGTAGCACTCATTGGATCATATCCATAAGTGCAAATAAGTCTTAAGTGTTAAGACACATGGATAACACTTTGACAAGGATGATGCTTGTTGATTGCAACTTAATGACTAAGAAATTTGGCATATGGATACTAAAACCGCATTCCTATGAGGAATAAAAACAGGATGTGTACGTGACACAACCTATAAGGTTTATGAATCCACTAATGCAAATGAAGTCTATAAGTTACAATGGACTAATCAATGTGATTGATTGAGTACAAGCAACTCGAAATTGGATCTTTACTTTGATGATATAGTCAAAGGGTTTGACTGATATGTCAAAGATAAAGAAGGGATCTGTGATTTAGTGGGAGCGTGTTCACATTCCACATATTGATGTGAAATGGAAATGTTCTAGATTGGAAATCCGAATGTGGAAATTATCTTTAAGGAAGATAGAGATGTTTCCTATGTGATAGGAATAGAGATATATAGAGATAGTTCTCAAAAATCTCTTGACCTGGAAAGAGAGAGCATACATTGGCAATCTGTACTGAAGTGTTTAGTATGCACAGATTCAGTGGGAGAAAACTTGTCCATGTTACATGGAGTTAGTATCCCAAGGCCAAGTGTCCAATTCTTATGAAGAATGGAACACTAAGAATAGATATGGATCTATCATGTATGTAATCATCCCATTATCTTGCATGTATGACATGGCAAGAATAAAATGCATTCATCATCTTGTATGTAGGACATGGCAATATGATGTGCTCATCCTGATAACTCATATGTGTGACATGACGAGTGGATGTCTGTCTATTTCCAGTAAGAGTTACTGGAATACCATGAGAACTTGATAAGTGCTTGTGAAGTACTAGTTCTATGGAGATAAGGAAGAGTTCGATGTAAAGAGTTACATTGATGCGAACTTCCGAAAGGACAGAAATTTATTCACAAAATATACATAAGATGTATAAAAGTGAAAGTTTGTTGATAATTGGAAGTGTTCCAATAAAGCCATTTAAAAGGGAAATGCCGAGTATCTAGGTGTTCGCGAACAACAGTGGATACTATATGGATCTGAAAGTTCATGAGATGAACATATATTCCACTCATTGATGACAAGTCCGGAATCCTTGATCATGCAATGTGGCTAAAGGTTAGCAAATGGAATGCTAGATAGCATATTACGGCAACTCCATCTCATACGTGTGACGTACAACGAAGAGATGCGAGACATGCAATTCGTACAGACTTTGGCAAGTTGTTGCCATTACTCACTATGTTGGCACTAGAGCGCAGGAACATGTGGGACATGTTTGAAGATCACTATGAATATGATTCATGGGTGATTGGCTCGCAGTGCAAGTGGGAGTCTGTTGGTATGTATGCCCTGAGAGCCAATCATGGGATGATTGGTGGGATACATTAAGATTGATTTGATAAACATAAAAGGCGAGCTTCCAATTCTTTCTGGTTCAGTCATATGAGATAGTGATAGAACAGATTGAATGTCTAGAGAATGACAGTACTCAATGACGTATGCCTTCAGGTTCATGACCTGAGCGATGAGATCATACGGATGCTAAGAGTTTGTACATTCTTGTTATGTCCCTAGTCGGATGTCATTGTGGAAGGTAGATAGACAACAATGACACACAAGACTAGATTGTGGTGTTGGTTGATGACAGAATCTCATTAGTCATGATATAGAGATATCAAACCAAACACATAGGTACTTGTTAGAGAACAAGGTACCGGACAGACCCACCGTGAGTTTGACACATGGAACCATGAGATGGTAGTCACAGTCAGTACTCACAGTGATGGTGGTGAGTGTGATTCTTAGACCTGAAATCACTGCACTCAACACATGTCGTTGGGCACACTTTGACATCATCAAACGCAGTCCTGAAACATGGGTTGTTATAAAGGTGATGATTGGGTGGCTTTGACACATGGGGCTTTTGAGGGGTGAGTGATAGATATGGGATTTGTCCCTCCTGAGGGAGTTTGATATCCATGGCCACTTGATGAGTAGGATTGAGAAAGGCGTGCATGCATGTGTGAATCAGTATATGATACTGATGTCATACATATCTCTTCCAGTCTACTCTGAGATCAAGGAAGTGAATGAACGTTGACAGGATGACTGTTCCATGCCTCGAGTTCATTAGGGATATCAGTGATAAAGGAATTATACATTCGCTGTAACACCATTCACGGATTGTAGGATGAAAGTTGTTCTCCAACTTTCTACTTTCACTTGGGTAGCACTGATGTGTGACTAGGCACCGCTCTTTGCTTGTGAAGTCATAAGTGTTATGGACTTTCACTGCCAACGTGAAATGGACCTGCAGGGTCACACACATAGGATTTAACCTGGAAGAGGAGTTTTGTCCACAAAGCAATGTTTAGATTGATTACTAAAGGAGTTTAGTAGTTCAATTAAACACTCAATCAGTCGATGGCTCAATATCGTATGGTTCAAGATGTTGGACGCATTGATTGGAGTATCGGATTGATTGAAATCGCAATTGACTGATTTTGCCCAACCTGTACTCCCAACCGATCGGCTCATGTGATGAACCGGTCGGCTGAGGTTGTTGAACCCGTCGGCTGGAGTGTCCAGGCCGATCGGCTCATGCCCAAGTTGAAACGACCAGTTCAAGGGTTGAACCGATCGGCTCAACTGGTGCAACCGACCAGTTGGGAAAGTCATGTCGGCAAGAATTTTCCTTTGGTTTCAAATTGCCCAATTCGATTGGGAATAATATTGGTATTCGATACCAATTGGGAAAGAAACAAAGAAAGTCTTTTTGAGCCGGATTAGCACCATGAACCGATCGGTTCAGGGCACCAACCGATCGGTTGGAGTGCCCCAAACGATCGGCTCAGGTCCAACCGATCGGCTCAATGGCCGAACCGATCGGTTCAGTTGTGAACCGATCATTTCAAGTTGCGAACCGGTTGCTTTTTGTGCAAAATTCTCGAACCCTTCTACTCCTGCTTTAGTCCTGCATTGCCCGGGATGGAGAACCCTGTCCCATGACTCTCCTATATATAGGGGTATTGGGGGCTTCTCAAAGTACAGCTCAGTGCAACCAGTTGCTCTGCAAGTTGTCGTTCTCTCTGGTTTTGGTAACCGTGAGAGAGCCCGAGCAAGTGCTTCCCGCAAAAGGGAGGTGCAGCAAGGGAAGGACAACTGCAGTTGCAACAGGAGGCAGGAGAGCGTGTTGGCGACTAGTACGTCAACAAGAGGGTGCGACTCCTTCCACTTCCTTGTGGGACAAGGAGAGTGGAGTTTCAGGTGGTCCGTGTGGACTACTACGGAGGCGGGAGGACACTGCCGCTTTGGAGGACAACTGTTATCCGACAGTCCGGTTCGAGTAGGAGTTGTGAGTCCCGGTGCGACCAGGAGCTGTACAGACACCGTCGAAGTCCGGAATTGAAGACCACGCATTGCGCGAGGTATTGTCACCGAGCAAGCCTCGGGACAAGGTATGATTCCGCAAACCATCCTTTCCTATTATATAGACGTTGACGCGTTTCCTCGGTATGGGCTGGGGAGAAAATTTTTTTGTTTCCGCTGCCTTCTCTGTCTCCCCTAAAGCCCAACAGTGGTATCAGAGCCACGTAAACTGCTCTATGTTTTAGGAATATCGATATGATCGATTTTGGTTTGTCGCCTTTATTTATTGCATGAGATGCGAATAATATCGGCTTTATGCATGTCCAATCCTAAATCCACAAATCCCTAATTACATATATGATATGTATTATTAATGCACTCGATACGCGTCGCCCTTAAACGAGTTTTGTGGTGGATGTGTGTAGCGTGATTATGGCCTATAAACCCTTATCTGTGTGTGGTTGTTTGTGGTTGCATGCATCTCGGTCTGCACACCGATCTTCCCTCTTTTATTCCTGATGTAACTCGAAATAATTCGAGATTCTTTCCTACCTTTGCTCCCCCCCGAATGTAACTCGGGGTTTCTCCTTTTTAAAGCAATGTAATAAATAGGATAGATTTTATTTTTTGTTATGTCAAAGACCGGCGGACATCAAGATGACTGCTCAGACGATCGGTGCAAGGAGTGAACCGATCGGTTGACCTTCCAGACGGTCGGTTCAAGGAGTGAACCGATCCGTTGATGACCGGTTCGAGGAGCGAGACGAGCGGGTGGCGGACATGACGAGATGCACGACGACCAGGCGAACCGATCGGTTGGAGGAGCCAACCGATCGGCTGGTGGCACCCAGACGACCGGCTGGAGAGTACAGATCATTCATGTGATGAGTTGATCAACTCGGATGGCAAGGCACAGATGTTCATCTTGTACAGGTTGCATGTGATGTAGACCTAGATGACCGTGATTCCTCTTGGCTCGAGGAATCACATTAGGATGGCCATAATCATCGTTTTTTTATCGTTTGTGCATGTTTTCTGTGGGATATAGCATGTATATGATACGTAATATGTATTGTGGTGATTGGATATGTATATGTATATAAAACCAAATCCCTCATTAAAATATTAAGTTTTAGATGCCTTCCAAATGCGACACACGTGAAAAGCTTGTTCGACCAAGTGTGGGAACGCCCTAGCGTGGTGCACCGTCTACCTCGTGGAAGCGTGAAGGATGAATGTGTGGGTCTGCCCTAGCAGGGTGCATGTTCATCGTGTTTGCTTTGGGTCGGACTTAACAAGGTGATCTAGATGGGATCTAGTACCTTGAGGCATGGAGATGATCATTGCAAAGAGTTGTATATGACATCTTATCAAGAGTTGCATATGATGCAATTGGCAAAAGTTGCCTACCTGAGAGATCTATGTTGTGGGTGACAGCCCTAGCTGGTCCATGGCTTAGAGGATTTCAGGATCTTGCCCACTAGAAGATTGTACGCTGCAATTTTCCGAATTGATGGTGAGGGCTATCAATTTGAAGTAAAATAGTGGGAGCGATAATTAATTAAAGGCCTAATTATATCGTCAAATTTTAAATCAATCAAATAAGTCAAAAATGAGTTTTGGACTAAAATTGCATATTTTCCTTTTTTAGTTCAAATGCCAACAAACAACAACAACTTTTCTTTGCGATCGGTCCTTGACAAGGACAAGCTAAATGGGACAAACTTCCACGACTGGTATCAGACATTGAGAATTGTTCTCACTCAAGAGCGTAAGCTCTATATCCTAGATACTCCAATTCCAGAGGAACCCACTCCTAATGCACCAAGGACAGAAAGGGATGCTTACAAGAAGCATTCTGATGATGCCATTGATGCAAAGTGCTTGATGCTATGTTCAATGAACCATGAGTTGCAGAGGCAACATGAGAACATGGGTGTCATAGAGATGATTCTGCATCTCAGGAACATGTATGAAGATCAGGCATGACAAGAGAGGTACAATGTTTCTAGGGCGCTGTTCAAGTGCGTCATCACAGAAGGAGATCCAGTTGGTCCTCACACACTCAAGATGATTGGGTATGTGGAGAACCTGCAGAGACTGGGATTTCCATTGAGCCAAGAGTTGGCTACTGACGTGATACTGCAATCGTTGCCAGAATCTTACAGTCAGTTTGTGATGAACTACAACATGAACAACTTTTATAGGCCACTGTCAGAATTGTTGGGCATGTTGAGGACAGCCGAGTTACAGATGAAGAAGGACAAGCCTAAGTCTGTGATGGTGATCACGAGCAAGAAAGGCAAGTCCAAGCGCAAGGGCAAGGGCAAAGCTAAGAAAGGTTCTGAAGCTATCCATGAGTCCAAGCCATCTTCAACTCTCAAGGCCAAGGGTGGCGTGACCAAGAAAGGAAATTGCCACCATTGTCAAAAGCCAGGACATTGTTAAAGGAATTGTCCTATCTACCTAGAAGAACAAAAGAAGAAGGAGGCGACTGAAGCCTCTACTTGAAGGTGTCATGTAAATAACCTTGTAACACTTTTGAGATATATGATATCAAGATGTAAAGTGTAAAGCATTCTTACTTGGGGCAAGTGTTGCCTTTATAGATAGGAATACTTTAGTTTATTTTCAGCCAATAAGGCATGTAATACAGTTATGAACTGTTATTTCATACTTGCCAATATATAGAAACACTTTATTTTTGCATATTGTATGACAATGATGGCAATTAATAAAGAGATGTTTCAATTTATAAAGATATGATCTTTGTGGAAATGCCTTATTTATCTTGTGATATTTGATATGCATAAGATAAGATGATACCTAAAGGTTATAGATAACTCAAACAATTTACTTATCATTAATCATGAGAAATTCATTTCTAGTTTCCATATGATGGATAAATCTAGACTCTTTTGGTTATAGAACCAGTAAGAGACATGAATATCTTGGACATGATTAATCAATCTTCACTAATGTAGTGGGAGAGTGATTATCCTATTAGGTGTAATACATGTGATGTATTTACATACCTATTGGAATAAATGCTAATACTTCAAATGGTGTTTAGAGAAATACCAATATGAATATCTTGAAGTGTTCAAGATTATCATAAATGAAGTACAAATTTGGTAAAGTATTAATTCTTGATGAGATCAAGGAATGAAATACTTGGACCAAATGTTTGAGGTCCTTATGAGTGATTATGATAGTGTATCATAGTGAATTCATGATTAAGGCATGGTGATGTCTGAATCAAGAAGGAATCATACTCTAAGGAGTTAGAGAATGATTATCAAATAACTGAATTCTTCTTAATAAAAGAATACCCCACACTAATAAAAGAAATTAAGAATCACAAGGGTTGTGAGTTCTTATATCTTTAACAGATACACCTCAATTATCTATGTGATGAGTTGTTCATGTGATGAGTCAACTATCAAGATGAATATGAGGAACCGAATCTTGAGTTATGGTTTAAAACCATTACATCCTAAATGACTTCCATGTGAACCATAAGGTATGACCTTGATGGTAGCACTCATTGGATCATATCCATAAGTGCAAATAAGTCTTAAGTGTTAAGACACATGGATAACATTTTGACAAGGATGATGCTTGTTGATTGCAACTTAATGACTAAGAAATTTGGCATATGGATACTAAAACCGCATTCCTATGAGGAATAAAAACAAGATGTGTACGTGACACAGCCTATAAGGTTTATGAATCCACTAATGCAAATGAAGTCTATAAGTTACAATGGACTAATCAATGTGATTGATTGAGTACAAGCAACTCAAAATTGGATCTTTACTTTGATGATATAGTCAAAGGGTTTGACTGATATGTCAAAGATAAAGAAGGGATCTGTGATTTAGTGGGAGCGTGTTCACATTCCACATATTGATGTGAAATAGAAATGTTCTAGATTGGAAATCCGAATGTGGAAATTATCTTTAAGGAAGATAGAGATGTTTCCTATGTGATAGAAATAGAGATCTATAGAGATAGTTCTCGAAAATCTCTTGACCTGGAAAGAGAGAGCATACATTGGCAATCTGTACTGAAGTGTTCAGTATGCACAGATTCAGTGGGAGAAAACTTGTCCATGTTACATGGAGTTAGTATCCCAAGGCCAAGTGTCCAATTCTTATGAAGAATGGAACACTAAGAATAGATATGGATCTATCATATATGTAATCATCCCATTATCTTGCATGTATGACATGGCAAGAATAAAATGCATTCATCATCTTGTATGTAGGACATGGAAATATGATGTGCTCATCCTGATAACTCGTATGTGTGACATGACGAGTGGATGTCTGTCTATTTCCAATAAGAGTTACTGGAATACCATGAGAACTTGATAAGTGCTTGTGAAGTACTAGTTCTATGGAGATAAGGAAGAGTTCGATGTAAAGAGTTATATTGATGCGAACTTCCGAAAGGACAGAAAATTAATCGCAAAATATACATAAGATGTATAAAAGTGAAAGTTTGTTGATAATTGGAAGTGTTCCAATAAAGCCATTTAAAAGGGAAATGTCGAGTATCTAGGTGTTCGTGAACAGCAGTGGATACTATATGGATCTGAAAGTTCATGAGATGAACTTATATTCCACTCATTGATGACAAGTCCGGAATCCTTGATCATGCAATGTGGCTAAAGGTTAGCAAATGGAATGCTAGATTGCATATTACAGCAACTCCATCTCATACGTGTGACGTACAACGAAGAGATGCGAGACATGCAATTCGTACAGACTTTGGCAAGTTGTTGCCATTACTCACTATGTTGGCACTAGAGCGCAGGAACATGTGGGACATGTTTGAAGATCACTATGAATATGATTCATGGGTGATTGGCTCGCAGTGCAAGTGGGAGTCTGTTGGTATGTATGCCCTGAGAGCCAATCATGGGATGATTGGTGGGATACATTAAGATTGATTTGATAAACATAAAAGGCGAGCTTCCAATTCTTTCTGGTTCAGTCATATGAGATAGTGACAGAACAGATTGAATGTCTAGAGAATGACAGTACTCAATGACGTATGCCTTCAGGTTCAGGACCTGAGCGATGAGATCATACAGATGCTAAGAGTTTGTACATTCTTGTTATGTCCCTAGTCGGATGTCATTGTGGAAGGTAGATAGACAGCAATGACACACAAGACTAGATTGTGGTGTTAGTTGATGACAGAATCTCATTAGTCATGATATAGAGATATCAAACCAAACACATAGGTACTTGTTAGAGAACAAGGTACCGGACAGACCCACCGTGAGTTTGACACATGGAACCATGAGATGGTAGTCACAGTCAGTACTCACAGTGATGGTGGTGAGTGTGATTCTTAGACCTGAAATCACTGCACTCAACACATGTCGTTGGGCACACTTTGACATCATCAAACGCAGTCCTGAAACATGGGTTGTTATAAAGGTGATGATTGGGTGGCTTTGACACATGGGGCTTTTGAGGGGTGAGTGATAGATATGGGATTTGTCCCTCCTGAGGGAGTTTGATATCCATGGCCACTTGATGAGTAGGATTGAGAAAGGCGTGCACGCATGTGTGAATCAGTATATGGTACTGATGTCATACATATCTCTTCCAGTCTACTCTGAGATCAAAGAAGTGAATGAACATTGACAGGATGACTGTTCCATGCCTCGAGTTCATTCGGGATATCAGTGACAAAGGAATTATACATTCGCTGTAACACCATTCACGGATTGTAGGATGAAAGTTGTTCTCCAACTTTCTACTTTCACTTGGGTAGCACTGATGTGTGACTAGGCACCGCTCTTTACTTGTGAAGTCATAAGTGTTATGGACTTTCACTGCCAACGTGAAATGGACCTGCAGGGTCACACACATAGGATTTAACCTGGAAGAGGAGTTTTGTCCACAAAGCAATGTTTAGATTGATTACTAAAGGAGTTTAGTAGTTCAATTAAAAACTCAATCAGTCGATGGCTCAATATCGTATGGTTCAAGATGTTGGACGCATTGATTGGAGTATCGAATTGATTGAAATGGCAATTGACTGATTTTGCCCAACCTGTACTCCCAACCGATCGGCTCATGTGATGAACCGGTCGGCTGAGGTTGCTGAACCGGTCGGCTGGAGTTTCCAGGCCGATCCGCTCATGCCCAGGTTGAAACGACCGGTTCAAGGGTTGAACCGATCGGCTCAACTAGTGCAACCGACCAGTTGGGAAAGTCATGTCGGCAAGAATTTTCCTTTGGTTTCAAATTGCCCAATTCGATTGGGAATAATATTGGTATTCGATACCAATTGGGAAAGAAACAAAGAAAGTCTTTTTGAGCCGGATTAGCACCATGAACCGATCGGTTCAGGGCACCAACCGATCGGTTGGAGTGCCCCAAACGATCGGCTCAGGTCCAACCGATCGGCTCAATGGCCGAACCGATCGGTTCAGTTGTGAACCGATCATTTCAAGTTGCGAACTGGTTGCTTTTTGTGCAAAATTCTCGAACCCTTCTACTCCTGCTTTAGTCCCGCATTGCCCGGGATGGAGAACCCTGTCCCATGACTCTCCTATATATATAGGGGTATTGAGGGCTTCTCAAAGTACAACTCAGTGCAACCAGTTGCTCTGCAAGTTGTCGTTCTCTCTGGTTTTGGTAACCGTGAGAGAGCCCGAGCAAGTGCTTCCCGCAAAAGGGAGGTACAACAAGGGAAGGACAACTGCAGTTGCAACAGGAGGCAGGAGAGCGTGTTGGCGACTAGTACGTCAACATGAGGGTGCGACTCCTTCCACTTCCTTGTGGGACAAGGAGAGTGGAGTTCCAGGTGGTCCGTGTGGACTACTACGGAGGCGGGAGGACACTGCCGCTTTGGAGGACAACTGTCATCCGACAGTCCGGTTCGAGTAGGAGTTGTGAGTCCCGGTGCGACCAGGAGCTGCACAGACACCGTCGAAGTCCGGAGTTGAAGACCGCGTATTGCGCGAGGTATTGTCACCGAGCAAGCCTCGGGATAAGGTATGATTCTGCAAACCATATCCTTTCCTATTATATAGACGTTGACGCGTTTTCTCGGTATGGGCTGGGGAGAAAATTTTTTTGTTTCCGCTGCCTTCTCTGTCTCCCCTAAAGCCCAACAATTGGTACAACCAGGCCGGCTTCCAGGGAGAAAGGGTTAAAAAATTATGAATCGTAACACTATAACCCCCAAATCTATAAATGTAGTGTTCAAAAGAATTGATTTTGCTATTTAGAAGGGGTTGACGACACAGCTTGTTGTCCGCCAACCTTCATTTTTATTGTAAATATACAATTTGATGATGGTGCCAATACTATTGTGTCAATTATTGATAGTTAGTAGATGATAGTGTCGTTGTTGAAATGCAAATTAATAAATGGAGACATGTATGCTTCCTGTTGCCTCGACGTGTTCCAGTGTCCAACAACGGATCCGCAGTGGACAAACGCAGTGGACAAACATTGTGCTTAAAGCCTCGAGCCCAATGCGTCGCCACCCACCGTGCAATGCGCATCACTTATTAATTTGCTTATTCTGGACTTTCGACAGATCCTGGGATGGTGTAGTCTGTTTCAGACTTTCGGTCATTTACTATTTTGTTATCAATCATTATCTGCATCAATGAATAATCTGGGAGAAACAGACAAAAGGAAACATAGAACGTTACTTAACAAGATGCCCCGGCCCACGACCGCGACTAATCTAGTCCAATCATTCGCAGGCACATTTCCGATGCCATCCCGACAGCTCATCCAACTCATCAGGATATAAAAGAGCAGGAGGACTACGTACTACACTACTACTCCATGATCGATGGTGTAAATTAAATTCCCACACCTTTTAGCATTATATGATCCACATTGAGCCGACGTGTTCTTTAAGGAAACCGTATATTACATTCCTCTAGAAATGTGAGTCTGACGTGCAACAAGCCAACAAATGCCAGTGAATGGACATGCATGCCGCACTGGCGGCGCCACGCCAAATTAATCGAACTCCTTTCTGCTAGCCAATCGACTATGGTATGTCGGTGACCTAGCTCGTTCATCCGATTAAGTTATATCAGCAATAGATCTCGAGCGCTATTACGACAAATTGCAACTTACATGAGATGGATTGTAGCCAATCACTCAAGCTGGTACCTGAATATTACCTGGCTTGCATGCTCTTTGTGACTGTATTTTGTGATTTAGCTCATATGCAAAGCTTTTGTATAGCACCTTTATCGCTTGTTGCGAGCAGGATTGCATTTTGGAATGTTATAGATGTAGCTTTACCGCTCGGTATGAATACAATGAGTGTTCATGGTTAATCATTGAGATCTCTTTTAACAATCAGTCGTAATGATCTTGCTTGGATGGATGGTGTGCTCAGTATATGAACCTGACACATCTAGTTCGTTGATTTAATATTCTCTTTCCCCTTCTTCAACTCTTTGTTAACCAAAATTAGAGACCATAGAAAGGCACCATTCTCAATGGCTGCATCCAAGTAAATTAAGTGGCGGATCCAAAGATTTGAGTTAGATAAATCCATGGTGCATTAGTTTATTTGCCATCCGCAACATTGTTAATATATAAAAAATCAGCATACATTTATTCTTACAGTTATGCCCACAACATCAAAATTATGTTACAAAAATGAACATATCAAGCCTAAAAATATATCTTTTAGAAATAATATAATATGGTAAAAGAGAATCCCAACTAGGTCTTATAGTCTCAACCTCAACATCAATATTTTCCGAAAGGCCACGTTGACTGTATTTCACCAAACTATCATTTCGAAATTTGTCACTTCTTTTTACGTAGTCATAGATGATACAATTGTAAGAAGAAATATGTAATTATGACATGTTCCTTATATAAGACATGAGGCAATAAATATATAGGTAAAAAATACAACTATTGAAGGTACAATTCTACCTCAAACAAGTAGTTTTTATCAAAAGTTTCAAATATAAAATTGACCACCCTTATTCAAGGTGCATGATTACTTTAGAATCAACAAAAACCATATTGTTATTGTATTCTATTAGTAATGGGAGACGAATTAAAACACAATCTTTTCTTTTTGTATTAAACACGTTGAATGGATTAAACATGTCAGATTTGTTACTAATATATGAGAGTCTTTGTTTACTTTAAAAATTTCTCTATTCTCTCTATGTTCAGCAATCTCGGCCTATTTCCTGTGATACACCACAACATGCATAAGTGTCGCATGTAAAATTAGTAACTCCCCGCTCTCTCACCCTAGAGCCGCTAGGGTTCCTTTCTCCACAGGTGGTTGGCTGGGGGGAGGGGGTTTGGCCGCCGCAAAGTGGTTCCCCGTTTTCCCTCGGCCTCTTCTTGCCCGTCATCAGCAAGGTATCTTCTTTGGGAGGTGTGTGGGCATGGTGTCTTTAGAGACAGCGGTCTTCTTCCTCCCTGTCGTGAGCCCAACTGCAATGAGTTTATGATCTCCTTTCTCTTTTACTAGCTTTCTATTTAGGCTAGATTGTTCTATTCTTTCGTCTATCTCACTGTTAATCGGTGCTTCTTTCTCTTCTTGTGGTAGATTTTTCTTTCTCGGTCAATTTTGTTATGGAGTTTGTATGACATCAAGTGCGCTGAAAATATCATTTTGGAACACCGATTTGGTTAAGGTACTCTACCACATATACATACTCAGGTTGAATGTATTCATCATAGAAAGTTGCTTTAGCTAGAGAAGGAGAAGAGGGATATGTACATCATTGTCCTTATCAGATTTTGACATAAGTTTTTGTGGTGGTTTTTATATGTTCTTGATCTCTGAGTGGTCTTTTAGTTTTTTTTCTCCTCATGTAGATGTCGTATGGCTACTCCATAATGAAATTTGTCAATTTAACTTCAAAAAAGAAATCTCAGCCTATTTCCTCTCTCACATTTACATAAACGGACCCTCTCTCTCATGTTCTCTACGATTCCCAGTGCCCTCAGTTGTCTCTTTTTTTTGTGGACGTTTGCTCTCTCCGATCTCAAATTATCTCCACTCCCACCAACATCTCTGCTTCATAATTTCATCCCAGCCATATATGCCAACTAATACCCAGCGTCACTAATTGTTTAATGAGAGGCCAAACGTACATAGTGGGTGAGGCCGTGAAACTTCCACCCATTGAATGTATGGGACATAGCTGGGTGTGGGTGAGGCCACAACCTCACCTCGCCCAGCTGTGCTTCCACGAATGCATATCCATCATCAGTTTGACAGAAATTAGGATGGTTTCATCCAAGTAAATTACATATCTTTCATTATGTAAATTTTCAAGCACTTACTAAGCCCAAACTATTTACTTTGAAGTAGACTCAAATCCAGTATCACTTTGTTTTCGAGTATACTCTTTTAGAATTCTAATAATTTAATCACAATATTTGAATATATTTGTTTCATTAATTATATTTTAAATAGAAAATACCTTAGATCAATTGTTCGGATCTTTAGCTTGAAATCATTGTCTCTACAAAATTGTAATGTGCGTGTTGAGATTGGGTCTCAGAGGTAATTGGTTGCCACAAAATGGTCCACCTATATTGCATGGAGCTTCTCTCTCGTTGCTCTATGTTTTCCTTGCATAAAGGATGAACAATTCCATATGAGGCACATAATTAATTTGTTTTATCATATTATCAGTTTAAGTATATATGCAATCCGTATAGGAGTATACCTCTATAACTCATGAAAACCCTGGTGATGGTGAATTGTTATATTGGGTTCATGAACCTCCAAGAAATATTTTGAATGAGTCTCCATGTCATTAATGACCAATATTCATTGCTATAAGATAATGTGTTTAAATGATGTAAAGTATTTATGAAAATAGACTCTCATAATTTATTTGAATCTATGTGTCATAAAATTTTGGATCATTGGTCATCTTATGTAATAAGGATATGTAAATTAAATATTAACTATGAACTTTTTGATGTACCTTTTGTGATGGTTTTTCAACATATATTTATTAATGTTATGATGTTGAACTTATTAACTTAATGAGTTTAATAATTGATATTCATGCATGAAAAGGTGGATCAAGTTATGGCTTAAATTTAAATTTACTTGAGCTATGTACATGAGATATTAAAATAAGAATATATACAAGTCAAATATTATGTTATGTATTTTTCACATGATAGTTGCAATTTTATCCAACATGTATCCTACACAGTAGAGGGCCTTTGGATGGAACATATAACTGGGTAATCTGACCTACTCTTGACCCTATGTAGAACAATGAAGGGAGACTTGCACTAGATTATGTCACATAACATTTGTGAGTTGTATGATAGTTACCTTAGGATGTTGATCCAATGATGCATACACTGTCTTCTTTTTCCTTAAGGTTTAATTTTTATTGAAAAAAATATACTATTATAGCTCAAGAGGCATTAGTTGGTTGGTCAGGCTTGTTGTGCCCAATGATATCAAGGATCTCAACTACCCTTACTCTCAAATTTTATGAATCAATGAGAAAGATCAATCATCGCTACTACAGAAATGGCTTATAACGTCACTTTTTCTGGTGTCGGTTGTAATAAAAAACCGACACCTAAATCATACATTGTCGGTATTTAAAATAAGCCGACATCAATCTTTGAAGGGTGACCAGACATGGGTATCACTTTTATTAAGTGTCGGTTCCTTAATAAGAAACCGACACCTAAAAGTAACTGCCAAAATCAAAATTTCCAGCGAAAAAAATTGCCTCCAAAAATTGACATACATCGTCGGTGTTTAAGAGAGGAACCGACAACTAAAGGTTTTCTGTGAGAAAAAAATTTGCTCACTTTTTATCGTAAGTTTTGTGACAATAACGGACGTCGTTGTGTTTTTGTGCGAATAACCGCAAAAATTTTCACCTCCCTTTAGTGTCGGTGGTTTGTTGCAAACCGACACTTAAAGTTTATATTGTCGGTTTTTGTTAGAAACTGACACCGAATGTTAACTTAATATTGCGCGAGCGATCCTGACTCTTCCCCTTTCTCTCTGTGATTGCAATCGGCTATTAGGGTCTGGCGATTCCGGCATTCTCCTTGCTCACCGCCGCCGATCTCCTTGCTCACCGACGCTGTGAAGTGTCGCCGTGAAGCACCGATCTCCTTGTCGCCGCCGTGAAGCGCCGTCGTGGAGCTTGTCGTTTGTGGAGCCGCCTCCGTGGAGCTCGCCGTTCGTGGAGCCGCTACTGTCATTGGTCCTCTCCTCCAGTCGGTCCTCCTCTCACCGGTGCTAGCAGTAGCCAGCGCCAATAGCAGTAGCCGGAATCCAGAGCCAACGCCAGTAGCTAGTGCCAACAACAGCAGCCGGAACCAGAGCTTGCCATTATCGTCACCACTACCACTGCTAGAGGTAAAGCCTCCAATTGACTAGGTTTGCAACCTCAATTCATCCTTGGCTTAACTTATTTTTTAATGTGTGTTGTTGATATGTGTTGACCTTGGCTTAACCTATTTTTTAAACAAGTAGATGTCAATGATAATTTAGTTAACCAATCCCTATGATTGATCATAATTCAGTTCAGTATTGTTTTGCATTCATACACGATCGTGCTAAAATTTATAGTGTGCATTTCCAGTTTTAGGTTTGACTTTTTTGATGTTACTAGCGGATAGGAGCCAGACTCATGTTCATTTTCTGATTCACTTCAAAATGATTAGAATGTGCCTAGGTCCTTATTATAAGTATGTTCTTTTATCCTTTTAAAAAGTATTTCAAACATAGTGTCATGTACTCATAAAACTAAATATGAGTGTTGATCATTAAACAAATAGATAATAAGTGTCACCTCATTTTATGAAATACCAAGATACATCAAATTATAGAAAATACTAGTATGAAAATTTATAACTTCATTATATGTACTTACACTTTTTTTGAAAATATATAACATCGTTATATGTACTTACGTACACTTTGTTAATACTAATATTATGCAGTCTCTGTCCACCCACAACAGTCACTATGAATTGGGCCTCTATGTCAATGTTAACATTCCCTATTGAAGAACAATTGGACATCATCCTAGATGATCGTTCCTTAAACCAATTGGCCATACCCAAACATTGGTGTTTTCTAAAAGGAAGACACTACAGGCCTGGTGAAGTGACCCTAAATTTTGGCAATTATTCACATGTTATCGAGGTTGAGTATGATTGGGCGGGAAATCCTGTATCAAAATCCAGTTGGCGTGATTGGATTGGAAAGATGCATGTGGGCCGTAGCGATAGGCTTTTTCTCCGTCCAGTTGGGCATAATACCATCAACGTTTGGATAACCAACATCAACTGCGAGACCCCCGATCATCTACTGCGGTATGAGAGCACGACGGAGGATATCATTTATGACGAATCTGATTATGAGGCCCCTGTCAGTTCAGATTCATCTAAATACAGTGAGGAGCTCCATGACACAACATCATCAAAAAGGCCACGGTAGGTCCAATTAACAAATATAATTGTCAAGACAAAAAATTTGTGTTTACACTTTTTATCTGAAAGCAATCAATACTCATAGCTGCTTTCTTTTCTGAACTTCAGGAGAAGATCGCCACAATGATAAGTCCTCAAAGTTATTGATGCGGGACCATGTTGGTGTAGTATTTAGTTGTCTATCTATCTAGACTTGTTTGTATTTAGAGTTATTTTAATTATGCGCATGTTTAGGGGTACACCAACCCCTTTGTTTAGTTATTGTTTAGGGGTACACCAACCCCTGTGTGTGGATGTAAAATGAGATTAATGAATGGAACTGAAAGTTGCTACATGAATGCTTCTAACTGAATTGATGATTGGCTTGGTTATTGAATGTTACAAATTACTGATAAATTTCATTATAAATGTTCTTTTATCCTTATTATAACTATGTTTTCAATGATCACTTCCATTACGGTTCAGGAGCTCGCCGACCTTCTGCCCGCCCGTTCGGCTTCCACGTGCACCCATCCGTCTCGCCTCTCTCCCTACTCCAGAGCAAGATGCCCGAATGGGCTCAAACAGAGGTAAACATTCCCAAAAACCCTCTGTCTCGCCCTTTGATTTGTATTTAATTAAATATTGATTTGTATTTACTTATCCACTCGTTCATCTAATGATTTTTTATTCATCACATTATTTGAATTTAGGGATTTATATTTAAATGCATCTAAACATTCATAAGCTATTAATGTTGATTAATTTAGGAAGCATTGATATGTTGTTATGGCTGTCCACACATGTTTTTATAAGAAATTGTGTGTTGAATGGGGTTGTGAACAAGGAATTGGTGTTGTATTTGTTGGCCTAGAAACCCATCCAAGATTTACTCATTAGGAGTAAATCTTGGATAGCCCCCGGTTTGGGACTGTTCTTGAAAACCTAATTTCAAGATTTACTCATTAGGAATATACTTATTTTCTTTTTGATCAGAGAATGGATAGATCATGGATGTCCATTCGCAATCGCTGCACCCCAAAGTTTATTTCTGGTCTTGATCAGTTTGTTAGATTTTCCGAGGAACATAGGAAACAACCTGGAGATAGGTTCTACTGTCCATGTAGGCATTGCGGTAACAACTTGAAAGTCAGTACTGGTGACGAAATCAGAAGTCATGTCATGTGCAACGGGATTGTACAAGGATATACAGAATGGCACTGGCATGGAGAGATTTCAAACCTGAAACCAATGGATGTCGATAGCAGTGCTTGTGTGGAAGAAGAAATTGCCTCCGATGACATAGATGTGAATGAACCAGTTCCAGTAGACATTGTTGATGCGATGCTGGATAGTTGTGGGGTAGAGCACACTGATCCACCTCCCATGTTTAGAAACATTGTGCATGATGATGAGATACCATTATACACGGGTTGTAAGTTTACGAAGCTTAGCGCTGTGTTGAGATTGTATAAACTAAAAGCTAAAAATCGATGGAGCGACAAAAGCTTCACGTCATTGTTGTCTTTGTTGAAAGAAATTCTTCCTGAAGGAAACGAGCTTCCGATCTCAACATACCGGTTAAAGAAATTGTTGTGCCCAATGGGAATGGAGGCCAAGAAGATACACGCATGCCCAAATGATTGTGTATTATTTAAAAAGGACTATGTGAATTTGAAAGATTGTCCGAAATGTGGTGCGTCAAGGTATAAATTGACGACTTCAGGGGAGTCCAAAACTGGTTCTCCCGCCAAGGTGATGTGGTATCTACCTATAATACCACGGTTTCAACGCTTGTTTGTCAATCCTATAGATGTAAAGAATTTGAGGTGGCATGCAGATGTTAAGAAAAATAATGATGGGATCCTACACCATGCGTCTGATTCCCCACAGTGGAACAAGATTGATCTATTGTACCCTGAATTCAGTGAAGAGGATAGGAATCTAAGACTTGGTCTTTGTACAGATGGGATGAATCCGTACGGGACATTGAGCAACCAACATAGCACTTGGCCAGTCATGCTTGTTATATACAATCTTCCTCCCTAGTTGTGTATGAAAAATAAGTACGTTATGCTATCGTTGTTGATATCGGGCCCTAAACAACCTGGAAATGATATCGATGTTTATCTTGAACCTCTGATTGATGACTTAAAGAAACTCTGGGGTGAAGGTGTGATGACCTATGATGCTTCACGAAGAGAGACATTTTATTTGCACACGATGTTGTTTTGCACTGTGAATGACTTTCCAGTATATGGGAATTTGTCTGGATATAGTGTAAAAGGATCTAAAGCGTGTCCTATATGTGAAGAGAACACTGATTCAATACGACTAAAACACGGAGGCAATACTGTATATCTTGCTCATCGAAGGTTTCTTCCAAAATTTCATCTGTATCGTAGGTTGCGCAAAGCATTCAATGGACGGAATGAGGAATGTAGTGCACCTAAACCTATATCAGGGGAGGATGTTTATGAAAGAGTGAAAGGCATCACCAATGAATTTGTTAAGAGATCACAATGTACGATGGCCACAAGGAGTGACAAGTCTTTATTCAAGAAGAAGTCGATATTTTGGGATCTTCCTTATTGGAGTTCTTTGACAGTCAGGCATTGTATCAATGTCATGCACGTTGAGAAAAATGTATGTGATAGCATCATCGGTACTCTGTTGAATATACCAGGTAAGACTAAAGATGGGATAAAATCCAAAATGGACCTACGTGAAATGGGAATAAGGTCAGAATTAATAGAATTACATGAAATTGGTAATAAAAGAACATACTTACCTCCCTCTTGTTACACATTGTCTAGAAAGGAGAAGAAAGCATTTTGTGAATGCTTGGTAAATGTTAAGGTGCCACAGGGTTACTCATCCAACATCCGTACATTGGTATCAATGAAAGATCTAAAGTTGATAGGTCTTAAATCTCATGATTGTCACATTCTAATGCAACAAATATTGCCTATGGCAATTAGATCTATATTGCCGAAGCATGTAAGGTTTGCAATCACCAAACTTTGTTTCTTTTTCAACAGTCTGTGCAGCAAAGTTATTGACCCTGATACTCTCGATAATTTGTAAAGAGAAGTGGTTGTTACCCTATGTCAGCTTGAGATGTATTTTCCTCTGTCGTCCTTTGATATCATGGTACATCTTGTTGTCCACTTGACTAGGGAAGTGAAAATGTTGCGACCGGTTTTTTTTGCATTCAATGTATCCCTTTGAACGATACATGAGCGTTTTTAAAGGTAATGTTCGTAACCGTTATCGGCATGAAGGGAGTATTATTGAGGGTTATGTGGCGATAGAGGTTATGGATTTTTGCAATGACTTTCTGAGTGGTAATGACGCTCCCGTGAATGACAAGAATATTGAGGAGCATTTTGGCAAAGGAGTTTTGGGAGCACGGGTGAAAGTAATCAGCCGTGAGCAGTTGGAGCAAGGTCACTTGTATATTTTACACAACATGGATGAAGTGAGTGTTTATATCGAGGAACATACAAATTTCATCAAGAGACAATATTCTCGATCCAATTCAATGTGGCTTGCTAGAGAGCATAACAAGACATTTATTAAGTGGTTTGAAGATAAAGTCTTACATCAACTATCTCAAACACCATATAATGTTACTAAAACCATCAAATGCCTTGCCTTTAAACCAAAATTAAATGTTATGTCTTATGAAGGGTTTGACATAAATGGTTTCTCATATTACACACAGCATCAAGATGATAAGAGTGTCGTCCAAAACAGCGGGGTCACCCTTCAAGCGTCGACTATGTATTTTGCAAGTGCAAAGGATAAAAGTCCACATGAAGCTAACATGTCATATTACGGTGTCATTGAAGACATATGGGAGTTTGACTATGTAGATTTCAAAATTCCACTCTTTAAATGTAATTGGGTTGACAACAACTAAGGAATTATAGTGGATGAATTGGGTTTCACGTTAGTAAACTTTGAAAAGATTGGTGAGAAGGGTGAACCATTCATATTGGAATCACAGGAAAAACAAGTATTTTGTATCGATGATCATGCAAATGATAAATGGTCAGTTGTTCGTCATGGTAAAATACAGTTCATTGAAGATCCTATAGATGAAGAAGAGTACTATGGTAAGTATGATGACTCCAATCCATTCTCAGTTGGGTTGCCAACACCACCAAACATTGAAGCTGGGGATGAAAATGACTTGTATGTTCGCGGGGATCATAATGAAGGATTGTTAATTGATAAAAGATCACAATATTAGAGGCATGGGTGTTTATATTTTTATTATGTTCCCATGATGACCGTGTTGATGATCACCGTGAGGGTGAGGACGTGCTTGCAACGCCTGACAATGTAAGTTTTAAGAATATATCCCTGAGGTTTCTATCTATATGTTCATTTATAATTATATTATGTAAGTGTGTTTTTTATCAAATTTTTAGGATACTAGTTAATAGAAATTCTATTTAATTTGCAGGTGTTCGCCAAAGACTACAGGCTATGCAGGACGGCCATGCCATAGCTATGCAGGCCATCGACATTGCTTTGTAAATCCAAAGCGCAACAGTCAGAGAGAAAGCAAGCATCCCACACTATAGCTTAGTACATATATAGTGGAACTAAGGTGACGATCCCACCTGCTAAAATAGGTTACCGACAACTACATGTTACGACTGGGAGGTTGTGATTCAGCAACCATATGCATTAGCAGGAGGACAAATATATTTCACCACGAGTTAACATTGAAGAAGGTCTACTAACCTACACTGAGCTAAACAAGTTTATCAGTACTAGCCTAAGGCACAAGTACCATTCGTCGGGACAATGACGGTCGTGGAATCTTAGTGGCTCTTTGAATATATGATTTTGTTGACAATGATGACAATGTGAATGAATTTTTATGAATTTTGTGTGAAAATCATCAATACATGAATGTTTCTACATGTGTCTGAATGTGAAAAGAGATAAAATGTTTGCAGGTTTGTGGCCTGTTGTTGGCTGATATCAATGGATGTCGTAAAACTTACAGTTCATAACTGAACTGCAGGTTTCTCATCCTGCGACCAGCCATAGCAGGTCTGCAGACTGACAGAAAAAAAAACATCGACGTCGGTTATTTGAAAAAAACTGACGATATATGGTTACAATGTCAGTTTCCATACTCATAATCGATGTCGATTTCCCTAATGAGGCCAGACACCATGGTCGTGTTGGCCAGCATGACTATGGCAGCGGACCAGACATAAAACATGCGTCGGATATTTATATACAAACGACGACATAGGATAACAGTGTCGGTTTCCCTACTAGTAACCGATGTCGATTTCCCTAGAGGCCAGACAACACGGCCGTGCTGGTCAGCACGGCCGTGGCAGTGGGTGAGATGTCTATCGGTTATCACTAAGAAACCGACGCCGATAGTGCCCCAGATGGCGCCCTTTCTGTGGCGCGAAGGTATGTGGTGTCGGTTTCGAACCTAATAACCGACGCTTATAACCCCTGCTGGCACGTTTTTGGTGGAGCGCGAAGGGTTTTGGCGTCGGTTTGAGAACCGACGCATAACGTTTGGGCATTTAACGGCGCCCACATAGGTGTCGCTTAAGAACCGACAGTAAAGGCCTTAAAAATTTGACACTAAAGGCATGTTATGTACTAGTGCATCTCCCCATGATTACTCTTCTTATATTGCTAAGGCTCTTTTCATGTAAGAAGTATTTGTCTTAGACTGTAGATAATGAGACAAAGTAGGAGATAAGAACCCTAGTTATTTCACAAATCTAGTGTTGTGCCTACCTATTAGGGTTGGTAATTGGTGTCGTTAATAAACTCAATTATATCGGAGGTAAAGAATAATGTAAATGAGGATATATTCAGTGTACCACTAAATATAAAGGGAGTGGTTTCACTTACAACTATTAGGGTATGATTTAAGGAGAACGACATGTAAGAGAAAAGGATAAATGTGTAAAGGTTGAATCAATTTTGATGTTGTACAACCTCCATTAAGAGAAGGCATGATTTGGAGTTTCGAAACTATGTACAATATTGAATCTAATCAAAGGTCCCATTCTCTAATGTATGTCTAATGATGCTTGTGTGTCTCACCAAGTTATATTGGGGCATCCACTTATTAGTGCTAAGTTCTTTAATCATGAAAACACCTTAGTATACAAGTGAAGAAGAAGAAGGGTGACACATGCTCGATAGCTTATTGTCCCAATCTAGGGATGACTGTGTAAGAAAGATTGGTGCCCAAGTGTGGTAACAACTGTTATGTGGGGTTTCATCTCATTTTTTCTAGGTGGGAAAATATTGACAAAAAGATGGAGATTTAATGTATAGGATACATCCATTTTTGGATAATGTGAAATTAATCAGAAACTCGGTAAAAATCTAGAAATTATGTGTGAAAATGAATGGTAGATCTATTAAATGTTGCAAATGTTACTGGGTTATTCATAACATGTAGAATCTTACTGAGCAAATGATTTTCATGTTTTGACCTAGAAATTAAGAAATGGATTTGGGAAATATATCATTCATATAAAATGTGGTTATTATTCGTAAGTAGCTAATTTTGAAATTCAATTCTAATACAAAATATTTAAAACCTCATATGCATGTGTTATTTGTAAAGAAAATCATTTGCCATCTTTGGGCTCAAGTGAGGGTTATGAAAGGTGACAAACGATCGGGAAGTCACGACAGAAGGGGTGGCTTTGGCCATGCTAGACCCTAGGATGAAAATCACAAAGAGGTTTCGATGGATAACTACTCTATTGGTGGTAAGAAGAGAACACCATATGAATGTGGTAGCAAAGAGATGGATGAATATGCCATGTGTACTAATCACCACACGATAATAGCTTATTAGACTAAAATAAGGAAGTCTTACATATACTCTATTTGTGACGCCCTACGCCACATCAAAATGAGATTACTGCAAAGCAAACCACTGAAAAGAGATCAACAGACTTATTAGCAGATAACACTAAAAATAAAAACCTTTTTGCATAAAATCTCCACATAGCAAGAAATTTTACACATGTGCACTTTCATGCCTTAAAGCATCAACAAAACAAGTTGTTAACATGTAACGAAGACATTGTTCCAGAATGTATATACATGATTCCACCATAGCTGATATACAAAGGGCGCACAAGGAATACACATTCGCAAAACATATACAAAATGTTCCCCAAGGACCCGAGTGTACACAAGAATGACTCTAGGACTCTACCACCAAAAGACAACCAGTGGAATTTCCAACCTTATCAGCTACTCCTCCTCTTGCTACTACCCAACCTTCTCTACATGATCTCTACCTCCTCGTGCTCGAACACCTAAAAAGGTCATTAACCAATAGGGTGAGACACATAGTCCCAACGAGAGATATAACTCTTTTCCAACTCTATTATTATCATGGATAAGATATACTGAGTAGCAGTATAAATAACATGAAGAACATTTACTGATGAATGACAAAACATCTTAATAATTTAAAAAGTAATATGAAGAGCATGTATATTCTCTATCAACAACATTGTATAAAGATCAAGCAAGGCCTCAACCAATATTTTCATATATGATCCTATACAATGATGCTAAATGGATGATTATGTATTCATTATGCCGTGAGGATTTGAATCATACCATCCAAATCCAACCAAAAACTATACAAATGTATAGTCAAGTCAGTGACATACAAGGTCTAATGGAAGATCTGGAATCCACGACCTCACCTTCCTCGGTCAGCACGAGTAAACATGCATTGACATCATGAGTCATCTGCTTCTAGGGACATGTTAGTCCAACTGTGCATATTTAGCCCACCTTGGTACAGGTCACGGAGCTAGAGAATTTGAGCTACAACTTGTAGTAGTGCTCTTCAAGGTATGACTTACTGCCAATCATGTGACACAATTCTAGGTATGACTCATAGTCAATCTTGTGATACAATTCTAGGTATGACATGTAGTCAATCCTATGATACAATTCTAGGTGTGACTTACTGTCAATCCTATGATACATTTGTTTTTAGGATATAAAGTGGTATTCCAACTTGCACCCCACATATTCAACAATATGCTTTCTGAGTTAAACTCGTTTCACCATTTAGCAAATGTTGACAGCAAATGGATCTATGGCACAGGGCAACTACACTATCAAATTTCCCTTGATTAATTAGATCAATTTAAAAATCTTTAAGCATCAATCAATTTACAATGTGCAACCTTTAAACAAAACCAACATAAATAGGGTATGACTCATCACAAACACATATTAAAACACATCATTACTTTATGCCTGATATCACTTACATGACCATCTCAAGGACCAATGTCCATCACAAGGACCACATGTCCATCACAAGGACCACATATCCATCACAAGGACCAATGTCCATCATAAGGACCAATGCCCATCACAAGGACCACATGTCCATCCCAAGGACCACATATCGATCACAAGGACCAAATATCCATCACATCATAACCACCATAGCTCATACCTAGATATGTTCATCAATTTGTAACGCCTGCATGGTTAGATATTTGATAACAAGAAGACAAACCATAATCATCTCATAGAACTCATGCCATACATACACATCATACGCTTTACATTATAACAATTAGTGTTTCACTTTACCCGATTAGGGTTTACAAGGTTAGGTCATCAACCACCCTTATATTATCACTTTCCTCATCATTATGAGATGTGTTTTAAGACATAGAAGCATGTTTCTCATTATTATTATAAAGCATGTTATGTGATTTAGAAACATAACCTTTTCATCGAATGTAAAACTTTTCCATAGGATATCACATCATCACCATGAAACACCAACATCAACATGGTATGTCTCAACCATCACCATAGAGTATTACATCACTCCATCAAACCCAAGCATCAACAAGATGCATCACTACATCATATAGGGGTATCAAATAGGGTTAAGGTATCAGACACCATACTAAAGTAGGATATCGATTATCTCATTAAGGTAGTGTATCAGTTAACCCTAGATATCAGGTAACCAGCCTAGGTAGGGCATCGACGTTACAACTCAAAGATGAGTATCAGTTTATCACAAGAGATATCGGTTCATCACCACCTTGTATCAGGCACAACATCTCAATGAGAGTGTGTCGGCCAAGGCACAAAAAAGGCTATCGGTTAAGAGGTACATGAAGAAGGGGTATCAGTTATACCATTTCTACTAGGTTTTGGCCTCATCACTTCAACGAAGATATCGGCATCACCATCCCTTAGGGTATCAACCTACCCATCAACTAGGGTATTGGCCTCACCATCCGTTAGGGTATCAACCTACCCACTCAACTAGGGTATCGACCACATAGACCTACATAGGATATCAACCATAAGGGTTGGTGGTATCAGTTGAACCACAAGGTTGGTGCTTCTCACCACTAAACAAGGTGTGACAGGCTAATGTGTATCAGTTAGCAAGATGTGTCAGTTCGCACATGCATATCAGATTAGGGTTACCCATGTCGGCTTCCACACTTAACTAGAAACATGGAGACTCAACACTCTCCTATACTAGCAATCATGAGATCATAACAAACCACAACACAAGAGGCATGTTGGTTTACCCAAGAACATATCAGCCAAGCATATCAGTTTATACATGTATTGGTTTACACTTCATATCTCATATCAGTTTGCAAGGAGCAAGTCATCTCGGTTTAGTCACTTCTACCTCAAGATGACAATAATACCAAGGCAAATAAAGGAACGCTTCATGGAAACAACTTAACAAGGTTCTATTCTCAAAAATAGAAGGGAAGGCTACCAAGAAAAGCTACTAGTAGGAAAGAAAAATAAGATAAGAGCAACTAGTAAGATAATAAATAGAAAGGTGATAATAACAAAGTAGGGTTAGAGTTATATAATTCGCCTCAAGAACAACCACCAAGCTTTAATCTCTAAGGTCAAGCTCCAAGCTCAAGGTAGAAGAAGATCCTCCTAGATCGACCTCCACTACAACTCTAAGAAGGAAGAGAGGACCAAGGTCAAGAAAGTAAAAGAGAAAAAGAAGATGCCAAAGTACATGGCCAAAAAGAAGAAAGAAGAAGAGAAGGAAGGCTAGAAAGTCATGGTTTACCAAGGAGGAAGATGAAGAAGAGCACCACAAGCTTCTAGCTCACCCACCAAACTCCAACGGAGAGGACCTAAGTCTCACCAACTTTGTCACTAAGGAAGGTCGAGGTCAACATGCCCACCTTCCTCCTACACAAATCGATAGGGATGAAACCCTAGGTCACAAGACAATTTGACATTCCTCCTAGAGTCACAAAAACCCGAGATGGTGATCCTCAAGGAGCCATAAACTGGTAGGATGTCCCTTAAGACACCCTCAACCAATACCAAGCCTCTCCAAGGCAACCACAAATCGATACAAGGCCCCAAGAAGGCTCTCAAGCCTGAGACAACACTCCAAAGAGAAAAACACACCTCAAACATTTTCCCAAAACATCAACAGTGATGTCACCACTCAACCAAGGCTAAAACAAGGCGCCTAACACTTCCTCTCTCTTATAGATGATGCCAAGAGAGAGAAGAAACACTCCAGAGGTGGCAAACTTGCACATAAACCATTACTCTG
Source organism: Alisma plantago-aquatica (assembly GCA_963693085.1). NCBI lineage: Eukaryota > Viridiplantae > Streptophyta > Magnoliopsida > Alismatales > Alismataceae > Alisma > Alisma plantago-aquatica. The sequence goes on from OY856411.1 coordinate 101,211,127, forward strand.
GTTAAATTGCAAGTTTGTACCAAAACCTCACCACAAAGTACAAACACCAAGCAACAACGCTCAAACAAGGAGCACAAATATCCAACATGTCCTAATTACATCTTAGATGATTAGAGAAGGGAGTTAAGCAACATGCTTAAGCAAAACAAATAGCATTAGATCAAAATGTGGGTTAGGGTCCTTACAAGCCATAAACCCCTAACATGGATTTCGCCCCCAAAATATTAACAGAAAAGAAAAGGGTACTTCCTCCTCATCTCCTCTTTCAGCTCCCACGTGGCTTACTCAACACCAAGATGATGGCAAAGAACCTTCACAAGAACGAGGTCCTTCCTATTCAACTTCTTCACCCTCCGATCAAGGATCAACACTGGACCTTCCACATAGATCATATCCTCACCAAGTTCCATCTCCACAGGTTGTATCATTCGCTCTGTATCCAGTCGAAACTTCCTCAACATATTGACATGGAACACTAGATGCAACATGTGAAACTCTGGTGGAAACACCAGCTTATAGGCCACCTTCCCAATGTGTGCCACAATTGGGTAAGGTCCCATAAACCTGGGAGCCAACTTACCCTTCTTCCCAAACCTCAAAACACCTTTCCAAGGAGAGACCTTTAGATATACTTTGTATCCCACTTGGAACTCCAAGGGTCTGTGACGATTTTCTACATACAACTTTTGTCTATCCTGTGCTACTTTCAACTTTTGTTGTATCACTTTGATCTTCTCTCTGGTCTACTACATAAGCTTAGGACCTAGAAGATGATACTCCCCTATCTCATACCAACACAACAAAGACCTATAATGTCTTCCATACAACACCTCATATGGTGCAATACTTCTCTGATAGCTGATATTGTAGGTGAACTCTATCAAACTGAGGTGTATATCCCAACTTCCTGGGAAATGAAGAACACAAGCCGTCAACTGATCCTCCAAGATCTAGATGGTACTTTTAGACTGACCATCTGTCTGTGGGTGGAATGCAGTGTTAAACTCCAACTATGTACCCAAGGCTATAAGCAATTGTTCCCAAAAGTGACTTGTAAATTGAGGACCTCTATGAGATATGATAGTAGTTGGGACACTCTGCAAACACACTATATCATCAACATAGACTTGAGCATGCTTCTCTACTATGAACATTGTCTTCACAGGGAGGAAATGTGATGACTAGGTCAATCTGTCAATGATCGCCCAAATGGAATCATAACCTTTTGTTTTCCTAGGTAGACCAACCACAAAGTCCATGGTCACATGATCCCATTTCCACTGAGGTATGGGCAACAATTGCAATGTCCATACAGGCTTCTGATGCTCATCTTTGACTTGCTGACACACATCACATCTTGTAATGAACTTAGCTACATATTTCTTCAATCCTAGCCACCAATACATATCCTTCATATTGTGGTACAACTTAGTACTACCTGGGTGCATAGCATACATAAATGTATGAGCTTCTTCTAGCACCATATTCCTCAAATTATCCACATCAGGAACTACTATCCTATGATGATAACATACTATCCCATCTTCCATATCATGAAAACCATCATGCTTCTTGCTGTCAAACTCTAATCTAATATGTTGTGTCATAGTATCTATCTACTGGGCTTCTTCGATCTACTGCCTCAATGTAGCCTTCACTTGTAGTTGCACCCACAAACTGGTTAACAAAGAGACTTCCGACTTGACATTCATCTATCATATAGTGACCAACATGTCTCTCTTGTGACACATCAAAGAACTCAATTGTCCTCTATCCAAAGATGAAGATTTCCTACTCAAGGTGTCTTCCATGACATTCACCTTTCTCATATAATAATTAGTTGCGCAATCGTAATCTTTAACCAACTCCATACAATGATGTTGCCTCATATTCAAATGCTACTGGGAAAAGTTATACTTCTAGTTCTTGTGATCTGTGAGGATCTGACACTTCTCCCTGTACATGTAGTGCCTCCAAATCTTCAAGGCATGAACCACTGTAGCTAACGCAAAGTCATGGGTTGGATAAATCTCCTCATTTTTCTTAAGTTGTCAAGAAGCAAAAGAAACTACCTACTTGTCTTGCATCAAAACACACCCCACACCATGCTTGGATGCATCACAAAAGATGATGTATCCTTTTCCTTAATCGGGTAAAACCAAAACTAGTACACTTTTCAGCTTCTCCTTCAATGCTTGAAAGGCTCGTTGACATCTATCATCCCAAACAAATGACACATCCTTCCTTGTCAACTTAGTTAGGGGTAGGGCAATAGAGTGGAAATTCTTAATGAACCTCTTGTAGTAGCTTGCCAAACCTAGGAAATTGCACACTTCTATCGGTGTCTTCAGCTACTCCCATTCTGTCACAAACTCTACCTTCTTAGGGTCCACTCATATTCCTTCTATGGATATAACATGTCCCATGAAAGCTACCTCCCTCAACCAGAACTCACACTTACTGAACTTAGCATAGAGCTGGTGATGTCTCAACACTATCAACGCCTAGCGCAGATGATGTTCATATTGCTGATTGTCCCAATTGTATATCAAAATGTCATCTATGAAGACAATCACAAACTGATCAAGGAATGGTCAGAACACCCTATTCATCACATCCATGAACACTGCTAGTGCATTAGTCAGCCCAAATGGCACAACTATGAACTTGTAGTGACCATACCTCATCCTAAAAGCTGACTTAGGTATGTCATCCTCCTTGATCCTCAACTGGTGACATCCTAACTATGGATCTATCTTCTAGAACATGCTTGCACCATGCAACTGATCAAATTGATCATCTCTTCTCCATGAAGGATACTTATTCTTTATCGTGACCTTATTCAACTACTTGTAATCTATGCAAAACTACATATACACATCCTTCTTCTTAACAAACAACATTGGAGCACCCCACGACGACGTACTTAGCCTGATGAAACCTTGGTCAAGCAGTTCTTGTAACTGTCTCTTCAACTCTGCCATCTTTGTCGGTGACATCCTATACGATGTCTGAGCTATGGGCTGTGTACCAAGAACCATATTGATCTCAAAATCAATCTCATAGGGTGGGGGGACACCTAGAAACTCTTTAGGGAACACATCCTCCAACTCCCTAACCATTGACACTTATTGGATACTAAGACTCCTCACCTATGTATCCACCATGTGTGCCAAAAATGCCTCACAACCTTGTCTAAGAAGCTTCCTTGCTAGCATAGATGAAACAAGACATGTTTGGGAGAATCTTCCTATCTCCTTGGAAGAACCACGTCTCATACCATCCACAAACATCACTTGCTTGGAACTACAATCCAAGACCACTCTATACTTCTCCACAGTATCCATTCCAAGGATCATATCAAATTCATGCATGTCAAGTGGTATGAGATCCACTTGAATGTTGTGTCCCGAGAACACAGGAATGACATACATCCTACAATATTGTAGAACCAACCAATGGGGTTTCTAGCAACAAGCTACTCTTCCTATGACTAACAGGCAAGGAACAACTACTAAGAACTTCCCATGTGATAAAAGAGTGTGTAGCACTCGGGTCGATCAAAATAGATATAAAGTACGAAGAAGACAAATTAGAATGAAATAACTCCATCTGACATGTCACCACTCGTGGGTTGACCACCACCTCTGGCTGATTCCTGGCGTAGAATCTAGTCGTTGCATGTTTTCTCCCCCGTCCTCTACTTCCCTGAGCAGACGATCCAACTTTGGATGATTGGCCACATCCTCAACCTCCCACACCACTATTTTTCTATCTCTGTGAGCCTTGCTGGCTTTACCTTGGCTACTGGGTCACCTCTTCACCCCTCATCAGACATTCTTTCCTTAGATGTCCTATCTGCCCACACTTGTGGCAAGCCCAATTTTTATATTGTGGCCTAGATGACCCTTTACTGATGATGATGCAACACTCTGAGCTCCTGAGGGATGAAAACTATAGCCATGCCCTTGCTAGGTGACCACTATGTCAAAACACCAGACCTATATGATGTTGGCGGTGTAGAAAACATCAGCTTCTTGAAGCCACCTGACAACTGCCCTTGAAATTGTGTAGACTGCTTCTTGGTACTTGCCTTTCTCTTCTCTTTCACTGATCATTCTATCATTTGAATAGACTCCACAAACGTATCAAAACGTTCATAATTCTCTAAAGTAGAAGCTGGGGTAGACAACTCAACATTCAACCCCTTCTCAAAATGATGAATCCTCTAATCTTCTATCATAGCCATGTGAGTAAAAAACCTCAAAAATTTCATAAACTATGCCTCATACTCGTTGATCATCATGGATTCCTATCGAATCCTCTCAAATTGATTGATTTTCTCGTCCAAATATGTCTGTGGGGAGTATTGACCAACAAACTCTTGTCGGAACTCTTCCCAACCAACCACCACACCAGGTCTCTTCTCCTCCTCTATAGCCCACCCATGGCCAACACTCCCTCTCAGGAGATACACCGCATGCTTCACCTTATCCTCTTTAGGGATACTTAGAATCTGGAAAGCCTTCTCGAGCTAATTTAGCGATAGATCCACATCTGTCGAGTCATCTATCCCCACATACTCAACTGCCCAACACGGAAAAGCCACTAGAAAGTCTTCCCAGTACTCAAAGATTCAGCATGGGGAACAAGTGCCCTAGGCTGAGGTGCAGGCATCTTAGCTGCCATATGAGTCATCATTGCCATAAACTGCCCAAAAAGTGATTGAAAGGCAAGGTTTTCTATCATGGTTGGGTCAAATTGGGGGACTTCAGGCACCCGATATTCATGTTCTTGGTTCTTTTCACCACCACATAGTGTAGTGACACTGCTCTCGGCATCATGTTCTTCGAGTTCTCCACTCATCATTCAACGTTTCTTCTTCTTCTGCATAAGAAAAAGTGAACATAAGACAGACTGGAGGATACTAGAATGAACACAAATCGTAGTCCTTGGTCCCTGTAGACTCAGTGAACCTAAAGCTCTGATACCATCCAAATAGTGAGGCCCCACACCTCAGTGAAATGAGATTACTCAAAAACAAACCACAGAAAAGTGATCAACAAACTTATTAGAAGATAAAGATAAAAATAAAAACCTATTTGCATAAAACTATCACATAGTAAGAACCTTTACACATGTGCACTTTCATGCCTCAAAGCATCCAAAAAACTTGATGTTAACCTGCAACAAAGGCATTGTTCCAGAATGTATATACATGACTCCATCATAGCTGATATACAAAGGGCACACAAGGAATACACATTCGCAAAACATCTACAAAACATTCCCCAGGGGCCCAAGTGTAGAGGGATGACTCTAGGACCCAAAAGACAACCAACAACATTTCCAACCTTATTAGCTATTGATCCTCTTGCTGCTGCCCAACCACCACTGCACGATCTCTATCTCCTTGTGCTTGATCACCTAAAAAGGTTATTAACTAATGGGGTGAGACACATAGTCGTAGCGAGAGATATAACTCTTCACCAACTCTATTATTATCACGAATAAGATAAACTGAGAAGCAGTAAAATAATAGGAAGAACAATTACTGATGAATGATGAAACATCTTAATAATTTAAAAAGGAATATGAAGAGAATTTATATCATCTATCAACAACATTGTATAAAGATCAAGCAAGGCCTCAATCTATATTTTCATATTTGATCCTATACAATGATGCTACACGACTGATTATGTATTCATTATGCCCTGAGAATTTGAATCGTACCATCCAAATCCAACCGACCACTATATGAATGTATATCTGAGTCAGTGCCATACAAGGTATAATGGAGTATCTGGAATCCATGACCTCGCCTTCCTTGATCAGCATGAGTAAACATGCAGTGACATCATGAGTCATCTGCTTCCAGGGACATGTTAGTCCGACTGTGCATATTTAGCCAATCTTGGTATAGGTCACGTCACTTGAGAATTCGAGATACATCTTATAGCAGTGCTCTTCTAGATATGACTTATTATCAATCATGTGACACAATTCTAGGTATGACTCATTGTCTATCCTATGATACAATTCAAGGTATGACTTATAGTCATCTTTTGATACATTTCTAGGTGTGACTTACTGTCAATCATGTGATACATTTATTTTTAGGATACAAGGTGGTATTCCAACTTGCACCTCGCATATTCAACAATATGTGTTCTGAGTTAAACTCATTTTACCATTCAGCAAATGCTGACACTGAATGTATCTATGGCACAAGGAAACTACACTATCAGATTTCACTTGATTAATTAGATCAATTCAATAAAGTTACAACGTATAACCTTTAAACAAAACCTACACATGACTCATCACAAACACATATGAAATCACATCATCACTTTATTCCTGATATCACTTACATGTCCATCTCAAGGATCAATGTCCATCACAAGGACCACATGTCCATTACAAGGACCACATGTCCATCACAAGGACCAATGCCCATTAAACGGACCAATGTCCATCATAAGGACCACAAGTCCATCCCAAGAACCACATATCCATCACAAGGACCACATGTCCATCACATCATAACCACCATAGCTCATACCTGGCTATGTTCATCAATCAGCAACACATGCATGGTTAGCAACTAATAACAAGAAGGCAAAGCATAATAATCTCATAGAACTCATGGCATACATTCACATCATATTCTTTACATTATAATAATCAGGGTTTCACTTTACCAGATTAGGGTTTATAAGGTTGGGTCATCAACTACCCTTAGATTATCACTTTTGTCATCATTATGAGACGTGTTTTAAGACATAGAAGCATCTTTCTCATTATTATTATAAAGCATGTTATGTGGTTTACAAACATAACCTTCTCATCCTATGTACAACATTTCTATAGGATATCACATCATCACCATGAAAAACCAACATTAACATGGTATGTCTCAACCATCACCATAGAGTATTACATCACTCCATGATACCCAAGCATCATGAGGATGCATCACTACACCACATAGGGGTATCAGATAGGGTAAGGGTATCAACCACCATACTAAAGTAGGATATCAGTTATCTCACTAAGGTAGTGTATTGGTTAACCCTAGATATCAGGCAACCATCCTAGGTAGGGTATCGACCTACCAACTCTAATATGAGTATCCATTTATCACAAGAGATATCGATTCTTCACCACCTTGTATCAGGCACAACATCTCAATGAGAGTGTGTCGGACAAGGCACAACAAATGCTATCGGTTAAGAGGTACATGAAGAAGGTGTATCGGTTATATCATCTCTACTAGGTGTTGGCCTCACCACTTAAATAAGGTATCAACCTCACCATCCCTTAGGGTGTTGGCCTATCCATCAACTAGGGTATTGGCCTCACCATCCCTTAGGGTATTGACCCACCAATCAACTAGAGTATCAACCTACCCATCAACTAGGGTATCGGCCTACCCACTCAACTATGATATCGACTACATAGACCTCCATAGGATATCAACCATAAGGATTGGTGGTATCAGTTGAACCACAAGGCATGTGCTTCTCACCTCTAAATAAGGTGTGACAGGCTAAGGTGTATGGGCTGGCAAGATGTGTCAGTTTTCACATGCATATCAGATTAGGGTTACCCATGTCGGCTTCCACACTTAACTAGAAACATGGAGACTAAACACACTCCTACACTAGCCATCACGAGATCATAACAAACCACAACACAAGAGGCATACCATTTTCCCAAGAACATATCGGCTAAGTATATGAATTTATACATGTATCCATTTACACTTCATATCTCATATCGGTTTGCAAGGAGCCACTCATCTCAGATTAGTCATCTTCTACCTCAAGTTGACGATACTACCAAAGCAAAGAAAGGAACGCTTCATGATATCATCTTAGCAAGGTTCTATTCTCGAAAATAGAATGAAAGGATACCAAGAAAAGCTATTAGCATGCAAGCAAAGCAAGATCAGAGCAACTAACATGATAACAAATAGATAGGTGATAATAACAAAGTAGGTTTACAGTTATATAACTTGCCTTAAGAACAACCACCTTGCTTTAATCTCCAAGCTCATGCTCCAACCTCAAGGTGTAAGAAGATCCTCCGAGCTCGACCTCCACCAAACCTCCAAGAAGGAAGATAGGATCAAGGTCAAGAAAGCAAAAGAGAAAAAGAAGGTTCCAAGGTCCATGGCTGAGAAGAAGAAAGAAGAAGAGAAGGAAGGCTAGAAAACCATGGTTTACCTAGGAAGAAGATGAAGAAGAGCACCACAAGCTTCTAGCTTGCCCACCAAGATCCAAGGGAGAGGACATGAGTCTTGCCAACTTGGTCACTAAGGAAGGTCAAGGTCGACACACCCACCTTCCTTCTACACAAACCGATAGGGATGAAACCCTAGGTCACAAGTCAATATGGCATTCCTCCTAGAGTCACCACAACCTGATATGGTGATCCTCAAGGTGTCGAAAACTAATAGGATGTCACTTAAAACACCCTCAACTGATACCAAGCCTCTCCAAGGCAACCACAAACTGATACAGGGCCCCACTAAGGCTCTCAAGCCCGAGACAACACTCCACAGAGCAAAACACACCTCAAACATGTGCCCAAAACATCAACAGTGATGTCAGCACTCAACCAAGACCAAAAAAAGGCACCCAATACTTCCTCTCTCTCTCTTCTAGATGTTGCCAAGAGAGAGAAGAAACACTCTAGAGGTGGAAAACTTTCACATCAACCCTTACTCTGGTTAAATTGCATGTTTGTACCAAAACCTCACCACAAAGCACAAACATCAAGCAACAAGGTTCAAACAAGGAGCACAAACATTCAACATGCCCTAATTACATTTTAGATGATTAAAGCAGGGAGTTAAGCAACATGCTTAAGCAAAACAAATAGGGTTAGCCCAAAACATCGGTCAGGGTCCTTACACTGTTAGCGGGATCAAGAATCCTCATGGTAATAGGTATGACATATCATCGAATCTCCTCAAGACATCTAACATCACAGTTGATTGTAGCATAACTATACCATTCACTATCCATCATTTGGCTTTTATACAAATGACATTGTTTTGTATAATGTTTTTGTATAAAACGGTTTTGATTGAATGTAGTGGCTTATGAAAAAAGGCACTAATGACATACTAGTTCTGCATTACTAATTTTGTATGGATTTTAGTCAGTCAATTTGTAGTTCATGATTAAGTTTTCTAATTGAATGCCTTTTGAACCCAAACACATTCCAGAAGTATTGAACTTTTTTATCTATAATCAAATGACAATTACATGGGGAGGACATTTTACCTTGCCCCTTGTATTGAATACAACAACATCACATATGACTATATATGGTACATATTGTAGACATGAACACTAACTGGATAACAACTCATTTTGCACTTGGATACCCCCCAAAGGAATACAAACTCATTTTCTTACAAAAACATACAACTCCATTCTAGCATTCCAAGTAATTATGAGTTTCTATAGGAGTAGACCAGCTACACTGCAATGAAGGTTCACCTTCTTCTCAGCTGCAGTGATAGCATTACGACCATATGGTCATCAGATTCCTCAGCAGGTTCTTCCTTCTTCTCTTCCACCTTGGCAGTAGAAGCAACAGGTGCAGCTACATAGCCTGAAGCAGCAATAGGGGTAGCAACAACTGCAAACTTGCTAGGATGCTACAATGAAGTGAGCAAAATGTTGAGCACTTGCATGCAAATGTAAGACAAAAACACTTACAACACTAGCATGCTGTTAAGATAGTATCAGGGAAGATAGCACCATTGACAAATTTATCAATAAGGTCATCTTCAGTAAGGTGAAGGACCAAATCTACTTGTGAAAGGATCAAGTTGTGAGTTAAATAGATAGAGTCAATATTGTTATATGCAATCAATTTTCATCTAAAAACCTACGGTGTGCATAGACACGGTAACACTAAGGTCAAGTTATAATTGTTAGATCTTTTCCTTTCTCATGATGATAATTCATGAACAACTGTGGAGAAAGGATTTTGAAAAAGGTCATAGTGTTGCGATTAAGTATTTTATTTGAAAAATACAAGTTTTATTCCATCCACAATCGTGTCAGGAAATTTTTTTGAAGGAGACATGGATGCAAGAAGTTAACCACACATCCCAAAAAGAATTTATTAGTAATACACAGAGACCTTAATCCTATTAATATGGTGTTGGCTGGTCTATGGTTTTCAAGATGAAGGTCAGTCCCAGAATCAAATATGTATAGTTGACACTAAGTCACTATTTCAATCATGATGAAAGGAAAAGTAATGCATAAATCATTGCATTTGAAATATTGATTCACTTATGACCATACAGATGATCAAAGCTATTAATTATGAATCTTTGAAAGAGCAGTCAATGCAACCTCATTACCAGCTATCTTCATCATGTGATTGAATCACTCAAACAGTGATACTTAATTTTTTATTTTTTGTATGTTTCTAGTCCTTAAAGTGTAGTCCAATCTCTAGCATTTTTCATTTAGTTGTGTGTATCCGCCGTTTGAATAGTCAAAATTTTTAGTTGCTTGATTGGTATCACTCATTGGACCTGCTTGCATTTTAGTTGTTTGTATCTGCCATTTGAATAGTCAAATTTGTTCTATTTATCGATTAGTATCACTCATTGGACCTACTTAGATTATAAATGTTTACATGATTGCACCTTACTACGAATATGCTATTGCTCAACCCCTAGTAATTTCTTATTCTCAATCATATATAGATCTATCACAACAGGTGCAGACTACCATGGAGATCATGCTAAAGAAGACCAATTTAGCACTATTACTACATCGTTATGACCAAAATGCTAAGCCCTAACAGTAGTAAAAACAATTGGCAAATTTGATAAGCATCCATTTCGGAAAGGATTTGGAAAAGAGATGCAAATGGAAAGAAATAACAAATAAGATTACCTTGTCAGTAGCTTACATAGCAGTTTCGACAATAGAGCAGCAACCGATAATGACAGACAAGAAACCCGCGATAATCCTCCAGTCGTGTTTGAGTGTCATACCGTGGGCAATGGTCGAGCTTCACCTGCGTGGAGAGTCTAATGCACAAATAATGACCATTATCTACTACTCATTGGCTAAATCATATATATATTGGATGCGGATAATGACAACAATTTCTCTAACCACTTTACACTTTTACTACCCTATAATATATAAAGAAGACATATATGTAATTAGTAAAAATGTTGCAATGAAGCAGCCCACAGAAGGATGGAACATCAACGCACACATCCAAAAGGAACAAAGAAAGAAAGAGGAGAAGAGACTCATTCTCTAGCTTAATAGTTTACACATGATCGCTCAAAAGTAATAAAGAGAATTAAAATCTTCAGTGCTTACCAAATGGGTGGATATTAGAGCCAACCACAGACCGAGATATTGAAGTTAGTGACAACAAAAGGAAGGCAAATTTCCTTTTATAAAATTTCCCAGCAGTAACAAAATGACCATTTTAAATGATTATGAGACTAACAATGAATTCTTAAAAGAAAGTTACACAAAAACATATAAAATTTTGTTTTGAGACTTAGAATGATTATGAGACTAACAATGGAATAATAAACACCTATAGTACTATCACTTAGGTTATATGGAACATTCTGCTTTGCTGTCTCAGGTACCACACTTAGCTTCACATTGAAAATGTGACTGTTCGAATGTACATTTTTAGAATACAGATCTTCAGAATGTACCTCCAAAACTATTGTTTTCTACATTTTTGGAATGTAAATTTTCTATAGTGCATTTGATTCTTCTCGAACTACGAAAAAGTGCAAGAAATGATGAATAAAGTAAAAGGTATTTTGGAAAGTGTCCTGAAGCCATTCTAGGCATTTCTAGAGTAGGATTTGTGCCAGGACAAACAAAGAAAGGTACCAAATCTGCAAATGGGGAAAGGTAACATTGATACAAGGAACTGAGAAAATCATGGATACAATTGATATGTAGACCTTTCATTACTTATGATGTAGGAAAATTGATACAAGGAGCTCAGAAAATCATACCTCATTTAAATAAAATGACAATGGATTACCTTCTTTATATCATGTGAACATGATGCTCTCTATCAAATAACACAAGTCTCCTTCAACTCCTATTAGGGTCAATTGCATCTCAGGCAAGAATTGATCAAAATTTATGCTCTCTATCAAATACCTCATTTAAAGAATTGATCAGAATCACCCTGTTAGGTCATTATTGATCAGAATCACCCTGTTATAATAGTTACACGTTTTTCTATACTGCACATGTCAATTATCTCTTAGAGTTTGTCTTTCTGCAATGAATTGGTGGTCTTTGGGACGGCTCAACTAGTAAACTAACATATACTTTTTCTAAACTAGGTATAACAGCTGACAACTGAACATCCAGAACTTCTTCCTCAGATTGTCTGTTAGGTTTTTTGAAACTGTGCATTTCATTTTTTTTTGTCATTATCACTTGTAATGTATGGTTGAACTACTTGTGACTGATTATATGTTCAGACTGCAATTTGAAATTCACATTCTTATCTCTATTTTTAGACTTCATAGTGAATAATACTCAATTTAACTAGTTAAACTTTTTGTATTAAATATCATTTACTATCTGCATTAACTTTGACTATCTTTTGGGTGGCATTAAATGGTTGGCCCATCATGGATGAACCAATTATGTTGAAAATAGATTGTGATGAACCTTTACCATGGTTCTCTTGGGTATGTAGATAACAATAACATGAATTAAGACTGACTCACACGTGATATGTCCTAGTGAACAAGGTTAAGTATCAGGGTACCTCTAAAGTTCGGTAGGATACCTAAATTATGTTTAGATTTGTTGCTCAAACTGATTTATATGTTTATGGCCTAATATACATGCTCATGCACATGTATCAACTTCGATTAAGCATGAGCTCAAGGTTCCAAAATAAGCAGTACATCCTCTAATATGTAGATCCATGATATTGCCACTTAGGCTTTTGACAAGTGTGACAAAGTCTCTATCATGGCCACCAATGCCTGATATGGGCACTATGGGCTTTAAAAATGAGTAGCAATCTGTAAGTTAGGTATGCAAGTCCTAAAAAATGGACACGATGCACTGAAGTTTGTGACTCTATATCATGACCATTAATACCTGATATGGACACTATGGGATTTAAAAATGAGTAGCAATCTGTAAGTTGGGTATGCGAGCCCTAAAAATGGGTAAGATGCAATGAAGTCTGTGTCGTGCCTCTAGTAAAGAGTGCCATGGGGTGCCTTGAGACACCCACCAAGGTTTATCCCCGTTTGCCTTTGCTACTAGTACATGTGTGTCTGAATAACTATGTTGTGAGGATTCTATTGATTTGAACTGACAGATAGATTGAAACCCACTTCAAAATAAGCATGATTAGAAAACTTGATATTTTTGTGCTTCTTTTCTCGACTCATGGTTTCTCTATATTTTGTCATATGCAAGGCCGTATGTACAAATTTTTATAACTGCTACTACTACTACATATTAACAAGAAAGGAATTCCTTGACTTGGGTTTATTGTTACATAGTATGTTCTCATATATGCATAATCTTATGTTGCAGTCTTGTTAACTATCTTCTCTTGGCGACTTTGGTCAATAGTTGGAAAATATATACTCAAAAAATGCATGAACTACAAGATCACAATAAATTTTATGTTCCATGAATATATAGGCTCACAATGTACAAGCAACACATGCAAGATTATCATCATACCTGATGCCTACTACTTGTTTGAACCATAGACATTGAAATATGATAGAATAGCATCATACCTGATGCCTACTACTTGTCTGAACCATAGACATTGAAATATGATACTTCAAGTAGCTGAAAATTTTGAGCTAGACAAAATCAAATCCCTGCACATACTCAAGATGGGAGATATGATACAACAAAAGTAATTTCTACATCATCAATTGTTACTCTAAAGATTAAAACTGACCTGTGTAATCAAGAAAATGGCAAACTTTAGTTTTAAAAGGATCATCCTACAAATATGCAACTTTAGGGATCCGACAAACTAACCTGCATACATCAGGTAGTTGAGTTTAGTATCAAGCCTCATAAAAAGATTGATGGCCCATTGTAGACAGAAGATAGAAAATATCACAACACCTAAGACATATCTATGAGAGGAAGGCCTTTACCTGATAAGCAAGAAGAGTTTCCAGAATTGATTCACTATCCCCTTCAACTACAAAAAAGAAACGAAAAGTAGTGAAATATACTTTATCCAAGAATCCTTAAATCCACCCAAAGCAAAACTGGAAACCAATGTTGGCTAGGCTGCAATACATCAAGAACATGTAAGCATGTACCATTTTGTTGGATTGCCTATAAGACCAATTCCTCTTTGAATCCCTTCTGAATAAATTTAAAGACCACCGGTGACCTTGAACTCTCGGCCTCACGAGCTTGAAAATGGTCATATGATCCACATGATATTACTGTGTTCACATCGCACTAGTGACCCAAAGTCTAAAGGTACAATACTACTGTTCAAGCATTCCAGCAACAAAAAGGTTGTTACTCTGATAATAAAAGTCTGACTATCACAGAAATACAATGGTATTTGCTCCTACAATGATCAGGACAGGTGCACGATAGCTTCTCAAAACACCCATCAATTCTATCAGAGATATCCTAAAAAACCAAACGAAGCATGAACAAAATCACTTATGCAGCATTCTAAAAAATAAACCATCCTAAAAGCACTTGATAGGAAGCTAGTCAGCTAGCTTTGTCATGTTAGCGGTTGTTAGTCTGAGCATTTTTTTAAAATTTCAGTCGTAAAATGATTTTGCACTGGAAAATGCCTTAGATTATGGTGAAATAGCTGCATCTTACACTTTGAGTATAATGAATGGCAGGGTTTGGTTGTTCCTCGTAAACCTTGTAGTGGCACTATCCTGAAGGTAGAAAGACTAGAATGAATAATTATATGTACCCCAACAAATAGAAAGCCTTTCTACATGAAGAGGTCCAAGTGAAGCAATAGTCTTCTTAGACCAAAATGTCAGAAATAGAATATCGGATCCATGGAAGTGAAACATATGTGGAAACTTTTCTGATGCTTACGTTTCATCCTAGAAAACTTCCACAAACACAAGATTCATAAAGCGTATTAGCACAACTATGACAACTAGATACATAGTATTCTATATTCACTGCACCAAACAAACAAAAAATTAAAAGCATCTTAATCACACCCACATACCCATCCACTATGCAAAGGGGATCCACCAAAAAATTTAGGTGAGAAAAAGAAAGCTGCTTTCCACATATATCAACGTGGCTAAAACACTCACCTTGCCAGCAAGAAGAGCTTCCAGAATAGCTTCACTATCTCCTTCAACTACAAAAATAGAAAAAAAGGGAATCATGTGAACTATAGTTTTTTATCCATTGTTCCTTGATACCATAATAAACAACAAATATAACTAAGTGGAAAGTAAACTGGGTTGGGTCATGCTACATCCAACACCCATAAACATGTACCATTTTGTTTGATTGCCTTGAGAACAATCTCCTCTTTGAAACACATATGCACAAATTCAGAGACCATTGGCGATCTCGAACTCCTGGCCTTGCAAACCTGAAATTGGTCAAAAGATCCACATTAGGCTACTGGTAAAGCTTGCTAGTTAACGATGAATACAACACTTGTGTTCAAGCAGTTGGTGACTAAAGTCATTCTTTCAAAAAGGAAGTCTGGACTTCTCATAAGGACATGGATCTTCTCTATCGGGCAGATCAGAACTGGTAGGGGAAAGCTCATCCAGTATAGTAACTTCCATACCCACTTGCTTGTTTTTTCTCCCCATACCCTGCTCCTCGGCTACTATCCTTGACACCTTCTCCATGATCTCGTAACAACATCCTCATGCCTCTGCAAATCAAGACAAATAGAAATTAGCTCCTCTCTTTGTATGATCTGAAGAACATTAAGAAAAAAGAATAACTCCAGGATGTATGACATCAAAAAGCTCGTAAATCAACCTCATGCCTCGTCTTAACGGATCATACTATAGGTTAGGCACTTACATAACCAAAAAGGAAGCATATACACTTCTCCAAGGTCACACGCTCTGCAAAACCAGAAGGTCTTCAATGAAACTAGATATCACTTTAGATCTAAAACAAAAATAGTAATTGCATTTAGAATAAAAAAATCTACATGAAGAGAGCTTCATACTAACTCTCATCATCCATGAACACTTAACATCATCCTCAAACCTCCATAAAACAAGACTATCAGACAATTGCTCCTCTCTTTTCATGATCTAGAGAAATTTCAGAACAAAGAAGAAATTGTTGGATGCTTTCAACATAAGACTTGAAGGAACTGAAGATAACCAGATAAAACTTTTGCATATAATTAAATTTTGTAATAGGACATTAACTAGTAGTAACTACATGTATAGAATTCAATTTCAAAAAAGATAACCTTCCCTCTATAGAGTACAAGACAAGAAAATGATGTTCCAACTACCTGAAGGAAACTAGCTATAAATATCTTTGATAGATAGTTATCAAAATAGACCAAGAACTCACAAACACTGGAAAAAAATTCTAGTAACTATTGAGGGGATCTACAATATGGAAGGGGAGCGCTATAATCTTCCATAGATTATATCTTTGTGCAAAAAATATAAGGTCGTGCGTAAATTTTATCAAAAATTGGAAGAAAATACATTAGTCTTACTGAATTATGATGGGATATTTTTAACAAAATAAAAGGATAAGGAGTTATGATTATGATCCTAAAACTATGTCCATGATTGTAAGAGTGCTAGTAAAATATCAATTTTGTATTTCTAATCAAGACTTGAAATTCAACCTTAGTTGGACAAAAAACACACAAAATAAAAAATACAAAAGATTGTAAACATGACAACTTAGGTGATGTTTGGTTCGGGATATGATCTAGATTAGCAGCTGTCTTTTGTGCCACATTAGCGTTAATCCTGACTAACTCTGTCCAATTCCAGTGTAGTTTTGTTTGGTAGAAATCAGAGTGATGGGGTTTGTTCCGGATTCCGTAATCCACGAATCCATACTAAGTCAATCCTGCTATGAGTAGGATTTCATATCCCAGTCCTGATTTTTGACTCTATCTTTTATGTTATTTTCTTTTATTTGCCATACTAAAAAACACAAGTTATGAGGCAAGTCCAAGTAATGAATGCTTGCAATTGAATTGAGTTACCCAATAGAAATAACACCGAATCCAAATAAACTAATCCAGATCTATCGACTAACCCAATCTGGATTTCATAATCTTGATCTCCAACCAAACAAGGGCTTGAATCACCGCAAAAGCCTACCTCTGTACCTATGGAGTATTCATACCAATCCCATCAAGCCCAACCTATTAATGGACTACATTTCATTCTCTACAATCCCTAATCCCAACCTTCAAACATGAGGAAGTCTTGTATGTGTTCTTGAGTCCTTCTAGAGCTAAGTGTGCCCTAGTTTGGAAGTTCCAACAGGATCTAATGTCTTTCATAATGTCACCATACTACACATGTTGAAAACTCATTGAATGGTCTATTCCACATGTCTTGGACCTTTTCCATCTTCAAGGGACCAGGAAAATCTTCTTGGTTAGCCATGCTTCTATTTCATCCTCTACATCATTAAAGGTTGCCTATCTATCACCCTACTCTGATCTAGGAACATGCTCCTCCACCTGCACTAGTGAAAGAAAAAGAGTGGCAAGTACCCACTTAAGTACACCCAAAGGCCCTGACTACCCATTATGGTCCTTGTGTTCTATCCAAACAGGTGCACATATACCACCTAGGTCTCCTAACTGGCTATCTGGCTAAGTTATAAACAAAATACCCAACTTTTGCTTCTTGAGCAACAAACGAGCCAAATAATTATAGATGCTCATGAACTAGAGGACCAAATGCATGCAATAAATTGCATGATGCAAGATGATATGTGTGTATAATTAACCGAACCAACCAAACTCTATTTTACGTAGAGCAACCTTCCTGGAATTCAATGCCATGCTAAGGTAGCACACAAATGTCGAGCATGGAATCCTCTCACTCTCCTGGCACAAACAAATGACACCAAGACATACCAAGTAATTAAATAGAATAAAAAGGGCTTCTTATATCATTTGATTCCATGCATTAGCAAAAAATGGGAAAATAAATAATAGTAAAAAAGTTAGTATTGATGTTTGAGTGTTAGACACATCCGAGAAAGTAGCATTGGGCCTACATTTTTCCTATACACAATGTATAATGGACATGCATCGCCTAGTCTTTCCTACATAAGTGTTGAAAATCGACATGTTCAAATCAGGTCAAATTCATTTGCTGACTTCATTATATAATGATAAGTTTTTCTTCTACTAGTATTAGATATTTATATGCGAGTTTAAGATCGGGTATTATATTTAATTGCATAGCATCTATTCAACACATCTATAGAGAAAAGAAGAGTAGTTGTGGCCATGCAGTTTGACATTTGGTTAGATGATCATCCAATTTTTCTAAAATATACAAAACTATACAGATCATTTCACGTATTTCATGTGGGTTCACATGAATAAATTACTAGGTTATATCAACATGTATATACAAATAAATGCAACATAGAGAAGTGAAAAATATCCATCATTTGGTGTTTATAGATGCCAATCATATACACAAAATTGAAATAGTTATCATGAATTAAATAAATTTTTCAAAGAAAGGAAGAGAAAGTGCACCTTCAGTTCCCATAATTGGATTTTCATGATCATCAATTCCTAGATCTTCCATCCAGTGTCAAAACCAAAGATAGAACCTTGCTTGCCATGCTTTCTTTTCTTCCTAATAACCATGAATCTTTGGAAGTGGAATTGTTGCATCTTCAATAATCACATGACCTAGAATAGTGATTGTTGATATATTAACAATGTCTTGGTCAATGGAATAATAATATAAGAGAAAACTAAATCTCATACAACTACTCAACATTACAATTTATAAGGAAAGTAGGAGGATATGGTTGTTCTAAATGATACTTACTTATATTCTAGTTTACAAAAGGAAAACTAGATCTACTTTAGATTCTGGATTATATCAATAGCTTTCTGTCCCTGCTATGAAAAGAAGATATCCCAAAAAATTTAGTGTGGAAAATCACCTCTCGTTTGGGTCTGTTCCTTGTGAGAAGTATGATGTTAAAGTTGTGTGAAAAGAGCACCCGCTTGAGAATAGTGAGAATAGTGTTAAGGGGCATGTTGCAATGAACTTTGAAACCAAAAATAAAGATGGTATGAACTCATCTAATCAGTTTGTGCTCCAACAAAGAAAGGCATGTTACCAGAAACATGATCATCTTTGATACTAAATATATAGCATATCTGTTTACCTATACCAAATGGTACAAACATATTTGTAATGTTTGCACTTAACAACTCTGTCCTACCATCAAAACCAAATTTGGCATATAGAAAACAACACTGTGACATTAAGCGGAATGGATTTAACAATGATAAACAATTATCAACGACTATAAGAGTACATATAAATATTATTCTATGTAAATTATGAATTGAAATAATATTTTTTGAGCATTAATGTTGATGTAGGAAACTCTTTGAGCTTTTGCAATCAGATCTTGTATAATGTAGATAATCAAGAAAATAAACTCAGTTTGATTTCCATAAAGAAACTAAATTGACTCGTTATGTAAAATATATGAATTCTTTGCCAGTTATGCCTACCTAGTCCATCAAATTGAATTGGAGGAAAAATTCCAAATATTTTCAAAGAAACTAGTTTGGTTATCAAAAAGAGAAGATATGCATTCAGGTTCATAGGGCAAGAAGGTGAAGCAGGTTTCCAAATATCATGTTAACTGACTTTGTTTGACAATGTTTTGGATGGGTTTTGAACACATGGAACAACATGTGCTCTTTTGGTCTTCATTACCTTATTTAGGTCAGACTCCTTTATATGTTGTATGTTCTATGTTGTATGTTTGTTTCCTCATGTCTCCTTTTGAGCTCTCCCATTTATGAATTACCAACACACTTCATAAGCACCTTCAGTAAAATCTGCACCAAGAAAACAAAAACATTATAACCATAACAAGTTAATATCAAAGCCAGTGGTATTGTTTTTTACCTTCATTTGATGGTCTTGTTTACTTTATCCAAACAGTGGCATTGTTTCCATGGCTCCACTTACGTAATTCATTACTGATTGATATCGATTATTTTTATGTTTTCTTCATGTATGCATTACACTGCTTAATGCTGATAATTGGAAGCTAATGATTCATTGACAAGAATCCGTATGGTAAAATCAAAGCGAGCAGCAGGTGTTGCAGGCTGCAACCAGAAAAAAATAATACATATGGCAAGCGGTAGTTGTCAAGGATTTTATTAAAACTAGGATGCTATGAGGGACTGCATATTTATCAGTACCGATCAAGACAAGCACTGCAATTATTTATGCATCTACTACTGTATAAACAAGTGATCACCTATTGCGGGAGAGGTGGGAAATCCTTCACAGCCAAAGACAATCGCCACCCAGAGCTAAGAGAAGTAGCATCACTCAATTAGAACAATTTCACACTCCTTAAATCAACCATTTTCATTTTGTGAGCCTAGCAAGCTCCCCGTGTAGACCTGCCCTTGATTTTGAGGATATTATTGTTATCAAAGACCGATTCGTAGTGATCCCTCTCTTTGTTTTCACTTCCTTGGACATAGGTAATGTGCGACCCCCTACTAGGATTTCAAAAATTGTAATTCAGACCACCCCTTACTGATCAAGAAGAAGAGGGGACATGGGAAATTAGGAAACAAACAAGAAAGGAAGAAGATATATTGACAAGCAAGAAACCCAACCTATAATCATTGAGGTACACTGGGGATTGCTCTGCGGAGAAACATATAGGGTCTAACGGAGACATTTTCTGATTGAAAGGGAGCAGCATGACCTGTATTTCACTCGTCGAAGATCCAGTCTTCCGGCGGCTTACACGCAGACGCATGGGCAGACAAAATCCGGTCAAGAGATGCTCAAATCCACTAGAGTCATGTCGCGTGCCAAGCAAAAACCTACCTTTGAAGCAGCGACTGATGCTTTAGCAGCCGGAGTTGGCCATGACAGTGCTAGTTCAATATTCCTCTGAGGCGCGACTGCTCTCACACACGCATGCTTCGGAGGATGTTAGGGTACCATGTCCAGCACCCAATACTAGCAGCATCGGCAAGATGCTCCACCTTCGGGGGTTCCTGATCTTCGTGGATGTTGCGCTCCCTCTCCAGCTTTTTACACTACAACGTCAAGGCAAACACTGGTCAAGGTATTAGGGGGAGCATACAATCACCCAGATCTACCCTAGTTGTGCGGCAGTTCTTGCTTGTGGTTATTGCGGGGGTGGGGTTGTGGGGGAGAATTGCGGGCGGAGGAGGGGGTTTGGGAATAGCGCAAAGCCTAATTGCTGGCAAGCGGATTTCCCACTATCAAATTAACCAATTGAAATATCAAATTGGCGTTTTTTAATTTCCACAAATCATATATATAAATGCCTTTAAAATTTACTATTTTTGAGAAACTGAATAGTAGGGGAATAGAGGCATTTTATATAAAAATGCTTGAAAATTAAATAAATAATGACTTTTTTTATAAAAGCCACTAGAATAAATGCCACTAATGGGCATTTTTTCTGTAGTGATTAGTCATGGAAAGGGAAGAAGTATACCCTCCACTCCTAGAACCTTGGAAGTTTGCGGTGATCATAAAGGTGATTGATATCAACATCATCTTCTAGGTTGTGGTGAATCAGTTATCCATCTTATGTGGTATCCATGAGCAATTCAATATTATTGATTTAGATAAGGGTTACTATATCGTATAGTTGTTTAGCAATGATGACAATGTCAAGATTTTATCATGGGGAACATGTACACAGTTTGAGAACTACCTATCTATTCAATTTTGGTCTACTCACTATGAACCATGTGATTCAACCCTAGGAATTTAGTCATTTGGATTGAGTTCCCTAATCTTCCCGTGCACCTATATCAAAACCAACTTCTATCAGGTATTGGTACATTTTCTAGCAAGTCAATTAAAATTGATGATCCTACAACACAAGACAATTGTGGAAAATTTGCTAGGAATATCACAGAGATTGACACATAAGATCCCCTTCTACCTACATTCTACATTAATGGTGAAATCTTTAAGATAGAGTATGAGAGCCTTCCTGCTCTAGGTGTACGTTGTGATCAAATTAGACACAAAGATGCAAGGTGTACTCGCATCATAGTTGCCTCTACATCCATTGAGAACCCACCAATCCTCATCTACAGGTCCCCTTCTCCTTGGCAATGCATGAAAAAAAATCAAAAAGACGTCCACCTAGGAAGATGAAGCAAACCAACCACTCAAATATACATGACAAGGAAGATGAGAAAGTATAAGAAGAAGTCCCTCCCAACCCTAATGGCGACACCACAGACCCTAGGAAGTGGAAGACAATGCAAAATTGACAAAATCATAAAAAGATAATTCCAACAAGAATGTTCAGATAGGCAAGGAGGGAACCTAGAATAATGGAGGGGTGTAGTCCATAATTTCTTTATCAACCAACACTTTTGTTAACCTCACATGTGATAGCACTTCCACTGGTAGGGTTCTGAATTAAGGCAAGGATGTTCCCTTCACGTTTTTTTTTTTACAATTTTGTTGTTGCATCCAACAAGTTGTTTAGGAGAAATATCTGGTCATGTCATTCTATAAAAGAGAAGGATCACCTATCAAACATTTCCTTGTAGCCCAGATTGAACACAAAAAAAGGGGAAATCTCAAGAGGCACCATCAGTGCCAAGGTGAGTAAGGCCCAATGGTTGTCTAGCCTCCTAGATTCACATCCAAAGGAGGAAGTAGTATAAAACATAGATGAGGAACACAAACCCAAATTTAGTGGTTCGGTAGCAGACCATCATTGTCCTATATTCCATTTTGTCATGCATCCACTATGAACTACATATGTTGGAATATACATGGAATTTTCTCTAATGATAAGATCCAATATATCCTCCATCTAAACTGAATTCACAAGATTAGCATAATGGTTATCGTCGAACCTTATTGTAGTGGTAGCAGACAAGATGATATCATTAGCAAGCTGGGTTTGACATCCTGTCATCAAGTTGAAGCAGTAGGGTTTTGTGGTTGTATTTGGATCCTCTTAGATCAATATATCTGCTTAGTCAAGATTCTTTTAAACCATAAGGAATTTATCTACTCAATAGATCTGTGATCACATTTGTGTATGGGATTCTAAGCCTAACCGCTCACTTCTAGTTGAAGAATACCCTTACTGATATCACTAGTCAAATTTTTTATGATTGGGTTGTCATAGGAGGTTTTAACATAATGATTTCACTCTCAAAGAAAGAAGATAGTACCTTCTTTGATCACAGATCATGTCCCACTTTCAGTGAAGTGTTACTGAATATAGGACTCACAGACATAACTATGGATGGACAATGGTTCACCTTCTAGAAAGGGAGACTATTTAGAAGAATAGATCACATCATTTCCAGTGAGAAATGGTTGGATTGCAACCAATTCACCATTGTTTCAATCCATACTCTCCTCTTATCCGATCACAATGCGCTTCTTATGCCACACATCTTAGCCAATCGGCATGATCGTGTTTTCAAAATGCAATCTAGATAGAGGCTGAAGATGGATTTTTCCTAG
The DNA here is from genome assembly GCA_963693085.1 of Alisma plantago-aquatica. Taxonomy (NCBI): domain Eukaryota; kingdom Viridiplantae; phylum Streptophyta; class Magnoliopsida; order Alismatales; family Alismataceae; genus Alisma; species Alisma plantago-aquatica. The sequence continues at coordinate 101,234,915 of OY856411.1, forward strand.
TGGTTGATGGACAATTGGGATAGCAATGTGCCATTCCAATAAGCCTTGCAAAAATTCAAGGCAACAATCATGAAATGGGACTCAGAGTCAATGAAGCTTCAACACTGACAAAAGACTAACATAGTGTGATGAATAGATGAGATACATGTATATCTTCTAACTATGTATAATACCAATAATGAATTTCTCCATATTGAACTCTACGGATAGCTCCAATGCATTTTATTAAGTGAAGAGGTGGATTCGAGGCAAGATATCCATATTGACTGGCTTCGTCTTGGGGATGGAAATACAATTTTTTTACTCATATGTGCGGCTGAGGCATCTATGAAATTGTATATCCAAGTTGTGAGAATCAAAAGGGAACTAAAAATTTGAAGAAGGACCCCTGAACCATCTTATTAAAATCTAGTTTTTCGCATGTAATTATATAATTGAAATGCAATTATTTCTATAGAAAGGATATATTGGAAATACATTATGCTTTTTTGTGAAAGTTTGGCTTTCTTTTTTAAAACTTCCCTTCATTGTGAAATTTTTTATTTCTACTATTTTGGAATCCAATAATGAATATAGGGGAAAAGGAAGAGAAGAAAATCCAATATTAAGAAAAATGGCACAAGATAATGGATAATAAGTAATGTATTTATGAGAATTGTGTAGAATTCTCTAGAAAGTAGTATGAATGAACACTAATGGCTGGATTTTGATTTCACATGAAATCTAATAGGAAAAATAATTAAAATAAAGAGTATAGAAAAGATAAGAATGAGAAAAGGATTGTTTTAATGCATAAAATGTGCCTTATAAGAGGAATACTTGTATATTAAGAAAAAATAATGTTTTCTTTTTTAGTGTTGGCCTCAAACTCTGCACAAAGTTGGATAAGGTCATTATAGACTTCCCTTTAAAATTTAGAAGAAAAAGGAATTCCCATGATGTGTTAGTAACTAATTTAAGGTTTTGCCAAAAGAGCATGTTCCGGATAATTAAGTTATTCTAATGTCTCCCAAAAAGTATATGTATGTTGGGAAAGTTAATAATGCTTATCCTCCAAATTTTTTTATAAAATGAGGTTCCAAGATGCCTAGAGAAATCTGAGAAGAAAGAGGGTTGTTTTTTCCATTAATGCTTATATTCCATATTTCAAAATTGAATAAATGCCTTTCCAACTACAGATGTGGCTATCAACGACCCTGCTAATGTGTCACACACATAGTAACTACTAGATTTGTTATCAACGGATCCTGCTATCTCATCTACGTCCTCCATAAATAGGAAGATTGAGTTACAAAATATCACCCTCTCCCTTTTGAGTTTCTCTCTATCACGATCATGTCCACACCCATAGTCTCTTTCATTGTATTTGGGAGATAGATCTGACTAGATCAAACCCTAGAACTCCCTACTTTTGTGTAGGATCCAGACTTCCCTAAATTCCAATGGAGTCAAAACTCTGTTCAAAGACCCTAGTCACCCTCTATCTCCTATAAAAAGGCCTCGACTCCCTCATGAATTTGGGGGTAATATTTCTACAAGAATATATCCATGTGAGAAGACCCGGTGTGCCAAGAAGGGGCATCATCCACTGGCCCTACATACTCCCTAACCTGGGGGGAGGTGGCTTGAGGGGTATTCAACCCCGACCACTGGCGGGTGTATTTAGGGAGTCTATGAACTCATACGAAAAGGACAAAGCCTATGGAGCATTCATGTGAATGTCCAAATTAGATAGAGTGATAGTCAACATGTAGGTTGACCATCCATGGCATTGATGTGCGAGAACTAGAGAAATGAGGGAAGGAGAAGAAGGAATAGAGAAATTACATCCATGTCCCTGTGTCACATGCCGAAAGGTGAGGCATTTATGGTCTTTTAGCTTCTTTTCTGGATCGATCCACATGGGTGCGTGATGTGAAATGGGTGTGAACCCTTTGGCTAGCCGTTCCAGGTAGATAAATAAGATCATAAAGTTAATTTTTGATATGGTGTTTCTTAATTGGCCCAAGCATGTTAATTTAGAAATATTCATAGTTAATTATTGGTATCTCGGATCAAGACAAATTATATATGAAAAATAATCAGGAGAATGCAAGGATTTTAATCAAAATATAATCAAGATATATATATGCCTCTAGTTCAAAAAGTATCCAAAGGCTCCATATTAAATGTGTATAATACATGAGAACCCTAATTTCTAGGTTTTAGTGATGCTAACATATTCAATGGATCTTTTTAGTCAAAGTTGGTCCCTTTTTTATAAAGAGGATAACTTGGATCTAATTTGAGAACAATAATCCATAAAATGGGGAATTAGGGTTTCCTTGAGATTAAAAGTGCATATAATGATAAGACTAGGGTTTCTAAAGAAAAAGGCATAAAAAGTGATAATTAAAGTTTAAGAAGCTAAAACCCCAATGAAACCCTAACGCGGACCCAAGTCAGTCTTAATGGTAGATTTTAGATGAAATAATAATACATGGGTATTATGCTCTAATTTCGGGATAGTTTCTTGATTGATTTCTCTTGTTGATTGTTTACTTAGACATAAAATACTCATGAAGAAGGTATGGGGTTATGCCTATGAATACTCCCATTAGTTTGTCAGCATTTTCTGAGGTTTTCCATATTGTGTGAAATAAATGCTTGATTGTTTATTTATTTCCTACAATCTATCAAGTCACTATGGCTATCACATTACATGCTTGTAACTTGATCGAAACCCAAATACCAACTCTGGAAGTTTGATATTGTAAGGAATGAAATAGTCTTTGTGATGACTAAACTCAGGCCCCAAATTGGGAAGGTCAGAGTAGGACCCAAATTGGGAATGACATATGAGGTCAGGCCCCAGATTGGGAACACCAACATGACACCATGCTCCAAATTGAGATTTGACCTAATGTCCACTGTAGGAACAAGACCCTATGAGAAGTTATCCTAGAGGTTAAGTAAAAATGGGTTGAGAAGTTAAGAATAAAATGATAATTTTTATTCTATAACAATAGTTGTTGTGAATATTTTGTTACACTTGGATGCAATCTTTTCTTTTCCCCTTATACTAGTATAACTTGTTATACAGTCTGAGTTTTGATTTGTTGGTGTTTTAGGATTATTTGCTATCATTTCTACAAGTATAATGGAAAATGGACATTCATGAAGAACACACTGAACAAGAAGTAATGTAATCTTTGGAGGATTTAGTTAGTTTTTATTTCATGTTGCATACTTTAGAAAATAATATTATGTAACTTCTTTGCAGAAAGTTAATATTTTACAAACTAATTCCTATTTAGTGAAAATTATTAACTATGTCTATTTGTTTGATAAACCTCAATCATGTTTTTATGTTAATTGCCCATGCCCTTTCAGTCCTCTTGAATAGGGGATTATAGGGGGAGAGGGTCGTTACATTTGGTATCAAAGCTAGTTTACCATTTAACCTCTATTAATTATTAAATTTAAGAGTTTTGTAGAGAGAAAAGGGAATTATTAGAGTGTTTTTCAAAGATGATGGTGTCTAGAATGGGTCAGGATCTGAGGTCTGACAATACTTTCCCCACACCACTAGTTGTCTTACTAGGACTCTCGGCTCTGTGCATCTAGCCTAGACAAAATTAGAGGATTTCACTCAAAATAAAATACCTCTAAGATTTCTCATCTACTTTCATCACTTCTCTATGTCCTTCACTCAATAAACCCTAGGTACCTATAACTACTATCCTTAGCTTTTCCTGAGTACTAGGGTTATGGGTATTAGGGATTATGGCATCCTCCACCAAATAATGAAATGCATGTAAACAAGATGTCATGGACATAATCTTAGGGTGTTTAGAAAAACCCTAAATGTGTTGGGGCATGCTTCCAAACCTAACTTTAAATCCTAACCTTAAACAATGTATAGAGGAAAGAGAAAAATACAATGAGTTCTTCCATGGATGCAGGTATGTTGAGTCAAGCATGCATGATACGAATGTGGATTGAATGTACATACAAATAAGGGGAAATAAGTGAGTACATAATGACAAAAATATGAAACACTTCAGTTCAACTTTTAAGATTGGTGTCCCGACCTAACGTGGGTCAACCCAAGACTGAAGAAATGATCTATGAGGGAGTTAAACCCTAAGGTCGAGTTGGGACCAAAAATTCTAAAGTCCTTTTTGTTGGAACCCTAATAGGAAGTGTCTCTTCACATAGATACAAGTAGGAGGTAGACATGCATCTATGTGAAAGCAGGTGACATCAAGGTTGGGAAAGGGATTAATTCTAATCTAGAGGGTTAATGTTTGTTGGATTATTAGAAATCCATATTAGATGGAATAGATGAGGAGTTTAGTAACAAGGTAATTGCTTTATGATGACCTTGGTTAGATTTGAGAATTTGACTTTAGTTTTGTAATTTTAGACAATAAGATTTGATAATACAAGTGTGTACACTTATCCAGATAAGATGAACTAGATGAGGATAAGATGTGAATCTCCAGGAGCCTCAACCTCTTCTACAAAGGGGGCCCTCTAATTATAGGACAAGTTATAGGGTTAACTCCTGAGAGAGTGAGATCAGAAAGAGAAGGTTGGGAACCTAGACTTCAGGACTTGAGGGATTACGAGAAATATATATATGTCATGTCCTAAACTAGAGAGAATGAGTTGAGCTACTATATGTATGATCCTATAGGCTTGTTCCCTAGATGTCCTTGAAAGGATCAAACCCTAGAGACAAGGAAGGAGGATTCTTATATAGATGTGTTGATGATATGAGTACCTACCATCTAGGTGAGGGAAAGAGAGTCCCAAGATCCTGGAGAGGTACAAAATGGTAATATGTTGTGAAGCCTCATATTCAGGTTGGTAGCTCCTTATGTAGGACTCTAAGGGTTGTTTATGTGAAAAAGAATGTCATATCATGATACTTGCTTGAGTGGCTAAGTCATGTAGTTTAGAGGACCAATTCTAAGGAGGTAAACCTGTGGTTCCTAGACCAAAGAGGGAAAGTGGTAGTGTCTAGTGCATATAATGCTCACAAGGTTGAGTGAGATCATAAAGATTAAGCATGGAACCCCCTCAAATTTTGCATTGAAAGTAATCCCACTTGGACTGTGATATATGTTTTATGATCCACTCACACAAGTTGGTTTATCACTACACGAAATCATATGTACATATGAAACTGGTCCAACTTTGCGAGATGAAAAATGGATATGACATAATGAAAAACTTAGAAATAGTAAAATAAGTTCTCTACTTTATAGACACATTCATCTATGGAATAGTAGGAAATATGCCTACATGTGATGATACAAACTTTGCATTCAAGTATGTTTTTGTGAACCTTGGTACTGCCAAGTATTAGTTTTGTCTTGTCCTAGAAAAGGACCCTTCCTAAAGGAGTGAGTTCCAAAATTAGTTTCAGAATTGAGGTAAAATTAAAGGTCACTTAAATACTTGGTAAATTTAGTGCAAGAATCATAAAAGCACATATTCTGAGTATTATTCATTTCACCCATGTATGCCATCTCTAGGGGACATGAGGAAAAGTCACTATGTAAGTAACGGATATAACGGTCTAGATGGGAAGGTTGCCATCATCCCCATGAAGGGACATAACGAAAACTATGTGTGCCCTATGAGATGAAGGAGATTTGGGTGAATGAATTATAAAGGATATAATGTACTTAATATTTGTTAGGGAAACTATAAGCAACAGTGTGGGTTGAAATAAAATAAATTTATGACATTTCAATAGAACCCTAAGTCAATCCTAAGGTCAAGATGGGATGAGAGTGATGGGAGTAGGAGTTGATTGATCCCTAAATGCACAAGACCATATGGTCAGGAGGAAATATCTATGTTTGCCCGAGGCCCATGGGTTAGGAGGTCGGCCACCTTCAAGAGTTCATTTGTCCTAAGCAGTAAATGTGAGAGGCACTCCTTAGATGCACAAGGATGAGATCACTCCAAAAGTACTGACACCCTAGAGACTTTGAGGAGATGACTAAGGCTACTGAGAAAATATATAAAGAGCCAAGTAATAATGAAATTGCACAAACCCTAGAGTGAGGAAGGCTAATGACTTCAAGAAATATAAGAATATTGTGAAATGAAAAGAATGTATGGTTTAGAGTCATGTAGAGAGGGATTCAACCTAAATATCAAATTAATATGGTAATGTGTGATGTGCCATATTTACTCTTGGAATGGGATGATCTTTGTATTTGGACCGCAGCCGAATGCTTATTTCATCTTGTTATGCGTGTGAGAGATGAGACACACGCAAGCCATACTAAAAATGGAAATGATATGAGGAGGAAACACTTAAGTTGAAACCTTTTTAGGACAATCGAGCATTTGAGGTATTACCATAGCATTATGAGAGAATATTGAATAAATGGGTTGGAAGCCTAGGTGAACAAGGTGATCACCAAATTAAAATCTCAAATGAGGATATAATTAACAAGTGGCATTTAAATTCTATAGGTTTATGATTGAATCTGGTGATCAGAATAATGGATGCAGTTGAGGTACCAAATAAAGATAGACCAAGCCTGACTTGTTGACCGAGATTGTAACAGTCTAGTTAGATGTGATAAAAAAATTATAGAAAGGCTACAGACACATCCCTCGGTGGAAGTGGATGGTGGTTTCTGAAATAAGAATCACATTTGGGTTCCTGAGGATTCACCCTTAAGGACTTAGAAGTTCATTAATTCAAGTTTATCGTGCATCCTGACATCACGAAGATGTTTAAAGACCTACAGTGATCTTTGTGGGAGCCTAGAATGAATAAAGGCATACTATCATATGTAGCCAGTTGTGTCACATGACTAGATGGTGAAGACTGAACACCAACAACCTGATAGGTTACTATAAAAAATTGAGATCCCTGAGAGGAATTGAGACCAGAACACTATGGTTTTCATGGTGGGTCTCCCCAAGACAAAAAAATTCATGATGGAATAAGGGTTGTGGTGGACCACCTAACTAAGTCGGCATGTTTCCTCACCTTGAAGATTACTACTGAGGTTCCAGACCTATCTAAACTATATGTAAGAGAAATCGTTCACTTGCATGGTGTTTTGGGTTCAATAATTTTTAAGGTGACCCTAAATTCACTTTGAAGTTATGGAAACAAGTGCATGACAAACTCAGTACAAGGTTGAAATTCAGAACAACCTATCAACCCCAGACTAATGGATAGTCAGAAAGAATGCTTCAGGCATTAGAAAACATGTTGAGAGCATGTGCGCTCGATTGGGGTGGATCATGGGAGCAGTACTTGCCCATAGCTAAAAAGCTACCAAGCAAATATCAGGATGCCTTAGTATGAAGCTCTTTCTAGAAGGTCATGTTGCTGGCTACTTCACTGGGATGATGTTAGTGAGAGGACCTTGTTGAGGTCAGAGGAACTATATTTATATGCTGACAAGTTCACTTTGATCAAGTAGGGGCTGAAGAGAGCCCATGATCGATAGAAGTTGTATGTTGATGCAAAGTGGACAGATTTGTACTACACTATGGATGACTATGTGTTTCCTAAAATCTGACCCCTATGAGCTACATCTAAGAACAGAGGAAAATTGATTCCCAAATACATGGGTCTGTTTGAGGTCCTACAAAGGATTGGTGAAGCTACTTATCATCTAGCCTTACCCCCGCAATATAGTATGATGCATGATGTTTTCCATGTGTCCAATCTGAAGTGTTATGTGAAGAATTTTAGCCATGTGCAGTGCATTAACCCTATTGAACTCCATGGGAGGATGACATACCCTAAGTTACCTGTGAGGGTACTAGATACCTAGGTGAAAGAGCTCAAGCTTAAAAAGATAGAGATGGTAAAGGTTCTTTGGAAGCACCATGGAGAGGATGAAGCCACATGGGAGCTACAGACGAACATGGAGAAGTCCTATCTTGATTTTTTATATGCTATGTCAAATTTTGAGCACAAAATTCCTATAAGAGGGGAAGGATGTATAACCTGGTTTTTCCCATGTGATTATACAATTGAAATATAATTATTTTAGTAGAAAGGACATATTGGAAATATGTTATGCTTTGTTATGAAAGTCTGACTTTCTTTTGCAAAACTTCCCCTTGTTGTGATATATGTGATTTCTACTATTTTTTAATTCAATAATGAATATTGGGGAAAAGGAAGAGAAGAAAATCCAATATTAAGGAAAAAAAGGCAAAAGATAATGGATAATAACTAATGTACTTATGAGAATTGTGTAGAATTCTCTATAAAGGTAGTATGGATTACCACTAATGGTTGGATTTCAATTTCACATGATTTCTAATAGAAAAATTCATCAAAATAAAGAGTATAGAAAAGATAAGAAAGAGAAAAGGATTGTTTTAATGCATAAAGTGTTCCTTATAAGAGGAATACTTGCATATTAAGAAAAACATCTTTTCTTTTCATGTTTTGGCCTCAATCTCTGCCCAAAGTTGGATAAAGTCATTACATATTTCCTTTAAAATTTAGGAGAAAAAGGAGTTCCAATGAGGTGTCAGTAATTAATTTAAGGTTTTTCTAAAGAAGTAAGTTTCAGCTAATTAAGTTATTCCAATGAGTCCCAAAATTACATGTATGTTGGGAAAGTTAATAATGACTTATCCTACAAATTTGATTGTAAAAAGCGGTTCCTAGAAGCCTAGAGAAATATCAGAAGAAAAAGGGTTATTTTTGCAATTGATGCTTATATTCCATATTTGAAAATCGAATAAATTCCTTTCCAACTATACTTATGGATATCAACAACGTTATTAATGTGGCAAACACAAAGTAACTGTTGGATCTGTGATCAATGGCTGCAGCTATATCTTCTACCTCCTAGCTAAATAGGAAGATCTAGTTACATAATATCACCCTCTCCCTTTAAACTTTCTCTCACTGGATCACACCCACACCCATAGTCTCTTCCATTGCATTTGGAAGATAGATCTAAGTAGATCAAACCCTAGATCTCCCTATTTTTTTGTAGGATCAAGACATCCCCAAATTCCAATGGAGTCAAAACTCCATTCAAGGACCGTGGTCACCACCCTATCTCCTGTAAATGGTCCTCAACTCCCTCGTGAATTTGAGGGTAATCTTTCAACAAGAATCTATCCCTGTGAGAAGACCCAGTGTGCCAAAGAGGGGCATCATCCCCTGGCCCTGTGTACTCCCTGACTTGGGGGAGGAGGTGGATCCAACCTCCAGTGGGGGTATCTGGGGTGTCTACGAATTCGGACAAGAAGGAAGAATCCTATGGAGAATTCATGTGAAGGTTTGAAGTAGGGAGGGAGAGAGTCAATAGGTAGTTTGACCGTCCATGGCGCTAGTATGTGAGAACCAAAGAAATAGGGGAAGGAGAAGAAGAAACATTGAAATTGCACCCATGTCCCTAGGGTCACATGAAGAAAGGTGATGCCTTTCTAGTCTTTTAACTTCTTTTCTAGATCAAGCCACGCAAGATTGTGATATTGATTGGTCATCATCCCACTGGCTAGTCGCACCATGTATATAAATAAGATTGTAAAATTCATTTCCAATATGACGTTTCGTAATTGGCCCAGATATGTTAATTTTGAAATATTCATATTTAGTTACTAATAACTAAGAACAAGGTAAATCATATGTGAAAATTAATCAGGAGAATACAAGGATTTCAATAAAAATATAATAAGGACCTATAAATGTCTCTATTTCAAAAAGTATCCAAAGATTACATCTTTAATGCGTTTAATGCATAAAAACCCTAATTTTTTGGTTTTGATGATGTTAATATGTTCAATGGATCTTTCTAGTCAAAGATTGTCCCTTTTTGATAAAGTGGATAAATTGGATCTGATTTGAGAATAATAATCCATAAAATGGAGAATTAGGGTTTCCTTGAGATTAAAAGTGCATAAAATGATAAGACTAGGGGTTTAAACCAAAAGGGCATGAAAAGTGATAATTAAAGTTTACGAAGATAAAACCCTAATGAAACCCTAACTTGGACCCCTAGTTAGTCTTAATGGTGGATTTTGGATAAAATATTAATACATGGGTATTGTGTTTCAATTTTAGGATAGTTGCTAAATTTATTTCTCTTATTGATTGTTTGCTTAGACATCAAGTATTCCTATGGAAGGTCTGTGGTTATGCCTATCAATACTTGCATTAGTTTGTCAACATTTTGTGAGGTTTTCTGGATATCTTGAAAATAAATACTTGCTTGTTTATTTATTTCCTACAATCTATAAAGTCACTATGGCTATCACATTATATGCTTGTAATTTTCTCAAACTTCACATACCATCTCTGGAAGTTTGATAATGGAAGGAATGAAAGAGTCTTTGTGATAACTAAAACTAAACCCCAGATTGGGATGGTTAGACCAGGCCCTAGATTGTGAATGTCATATGATGTCAGGCCCTAGATTTGGAACACCAACATAACACCTAGCTCCAGATTGAGAGGTGGCCAAATGTCCATTGTAGGGACAAGACCCTAAGAGAGGGTATCCTAGAGGTTGAGTAAAATGCATTAACAAGTTATGAAGAAAGCGATAATTTTGATTGTGTAATAATATTTGTTGTGAATATGTTGTTACTCATAGATGCAATCTTTTGTTTCCCCCACATAGTGGTATAACTCATTATACTAACCAAGTTTTGATTTCTTGTCATTTTAGGATTATCTACTATCATTTATGCATGTATAATGGAAAGTGGATATTCATGAAGATGGCACCAAAAAAAAACGTAATGTAATCTCTCGAGGATGTATTTAGTTCTTATTTCATGTTGGAAACTCTAAAAAAATCATATTATATAATTCCTTTATAGAAAGTTAATCTTATACAAACTCTTTCATTTTTATAGAAAATTTATTCATTATTAATGATTATTTGGTAAACCCTCAATCCTATTTTTATGGTGATGGCCCTTTCCCTCTTGGTCCACATGAATAGGGGATAATATGAGGGTTGGGGTCATTACACAACTACTATGGGGGCACTTTCAACAACTATTGGCCTCATCTACACAAGCTTGCCGACAACCTCACTCATATATCTGGCAGTTCCCTAGACTGTCTAGTGCACAATGCCTCAAGCTATCATATATTCCTTCAACATAGGAAGTCAAGCCCACCCTTTTCAAAATGAACCCATCCAACGCCCCTGGGCCATATGGATTGCATAACGAGTTTCACCAAGATAATTGGAGGACAATGGGAAACTCTGCGGTAAGGAATGTTTGCTCAAACTTTGCCACATCCATGATTGTTGCTGATATGGCAAGTTCACATGTGGTGTTGATTTCCAAGACCGATAATATCTAAACTTACAATGACCTTTGACCTATATCTCTTAACAATAACTTCTTCAATATGATCTCAAAAGTTCTTGCTAATAAAATTAAACCCATCTTGAATGACTGGATCTCACCATCCCAATCATGTTTCACTTTAGGACAAATTATAATAGACAACATCCTCTTGATACAAGAGGCCATCTACTCAATGCAATTTCAGATAGAGAAAAATAAGTGGATGGAGGCAAAGCTCAATTTGTCTAAGTCCTTTAACAAAATGAGCTAGCCCTTCATTCAGGATTCCCTCACCATGGTGGGACTCCCAAGCATCACCAATGATTCTAATATACATAACATATATCTTCAGGGTCCTCTTTTATTTTATTTAACGGTATCCCCCTCCCAGCAACTAAGGTCAACCAGCATTTTTGGAAATGAGACCCTATACATCCATATGTTAGTGTGTTCTACATGGAATATCTTAGCCAAGAAATTATCTAGTCTATACTAAGAGGATAATTAAATCCAATATTTTTGTCAAAACAAGGTCCTCAAATATCGTATGTTCTCTTTATAGATGAAATAATTCTCCTAGTTAAAGCTTCTTGTTAGTAGGCAAAGTGTATCAAGAACCCCCTATGTGAATTTTTCTTCATCTATGATCATATAGTGTTAGCTGAAAAAATCACAGCGCTTCTTCTCCTTCAATACCTTTAACTCAAAAAGAAGAAGAATCAATAGGTGCTTGGGCATCCCAACAACTAATAGTTTTGGTTGTTACCTTAGTGTTTGTATCATCTACCATAGATTCAACTGTAACACTCATGTTGAGGTTGTTAATTCTATCAACATGAAGATGAATGGATGAACAATGTGTCACCTCTCCCTAGATGGGAGGATGGCACTAGACAAAGAAACTCTTGAGGTCATTCCATAATACACTATGAAGACAATTTGTTTATATCCTTTGTTGTGCGATGAACATCAACATACACGTGAGAAGGTTCAATTGGCATGGCTCTTGGGACTAGAAGAAAGCCTCACTGGTCTCATGAAATAAGATCTCCTATGTTAGAGAAATTGGTGGTCTAATTATCATATATGCAAAGGACCATAAAGAGTCCCTAATGCTGAAGAATGCATGGATCTTTGTGACTTGCCCGTGGAATCCTTGGGTTCAAGTAATTTGGGATAAATACTACAAAGGCAATGTTGTCAAGAAGGACTTGTTCTTATTGGCATGGTTCTTCATCTGCAAATCCATCCCCATGGTCAAGAAACATAGTAGGTGCATTGTGAATAATGGGAAAGACACCAATGCATGGTCTAATCCATGGTTCACTGATGCAAGTTTGTCATCTTACATACTAGTGTTTGTATCCCTATAACTCTGTATGACCTCAAGGTATCCTCAATGACAATGGACACAAGTGGCTGGTACTAGACTTTTACTTGCCACCACCTCCCTACTGTCACTTAGGATCATATCAGTTTCATTCCTTCTCCATCACCCCTCTCAGGTCACAATACATGGGCATAGAATGGTGAGAGCTCAGATTCCTTCACATCTAATTCTTTTACAAGTGGTTGGTAATTTGACCCGGCCTGTGTAGTGAGGATGGTTGAGCATGGTCGGTCCTCCCCGGGGGACCGGGGTTTGAACCTCCCGTTGTGCACATTATTTACCACCCTTGTAGTCATCTGGGCTCTGGCATGCTCTTTGAGGGAGGGGGAGACTAATGTCTCTTCTAACTAAAAAAAAAGTGGTTGGGAATTTGATAAGGAAGTAACTTGTGATAGACATTGGAAGGTTATGTGGAAGCTCAAGCTACCTAAATGTATAAAAAGCTTTTTGTGGATGATGATACATAAGGCTCTTCTCAGGAATGAGGAGAAAGTACAACATCATATAGATACCTCTGAAGTTTGTCCACAATGCAATAGTGCCAATGAATCCCTTCTTTACTGCCACTTTGATTACCCTCGTAGTAGTAGAGTGTGGATCAACTTGGGAATGAACCAACATTTCTTCAACTAAGTTGTAGATTCTTTATGGTCATCCATCATCAACAACTCAGTTAACAACCCCTACTAGCTTTCATCTTTTAGCACTTACGGACAGTAAGGAATGAGGTGGTTCAAACCATGAAGACAAGGCCTATAAGTTTCCTTGTCAAATTCATCACCGAACAGAGACAGATGATCAAGGAACTGCCACTACAAAACCTTGATCAAGGAATTGAAGCCAAATAGTTCATTCCACTTGACAACTAGGATTTCCTAATCTATTTTGATGCCTATTAAAAATATTTCCAATACATGTACAAATCGTATATACATCACCATTGTGGTGGGAATAATAGTTTGTGGATGTGGGAAACCAAGATATGCAACAAGTGCTCAGTCAGAAGAGATTCAAGCACTTACTCTTACAATTGAACTTTGTAGTTCCATTTAGTTATCCAACCTATTGGTCTTATCTGACTCGAAGCAAGTCATAATATATGTAATGTAGTGATTGTAGCACTAGCTAGATTCAAACCATATCTAAGATTATTGATTCATTTCAATGATCTCCTAAACCCCTCATCAATAGTCTTTATCCCTAGAAACTTTACTATAGTTGCTAACGCCATTACAAAACATGGAGTGCATACTACCATGGCAGTATATTTCACATTTATGCCTCCTTGTCTCTTGAACGAAGTTATCACTTTTATCTTGATGAACTGTAAAAATAGATGGTGTTGTTATTGCAAAATTAATATAAATTGTAATTCATTTTTGTTGGATCTAGTGACCATAATAAAGAAAGCATTAGCGACCCAATATAATGAAATAAAAGGAAAATAATTTCATTCATAAATACCATCATGTTTTATATCTACAATAGTAAAATATGTTGAGAACTTAGCTACTGAATCATGACAACATATGTTGTTAAGGTATGCAATTATATTGGTGTTGTATATATGGAAATTTAAACATGATACAAAAAAGTGATATAATTTTCTAAATTATGTTTATTATGTGAAATTCTAAATATGGTTCAAAATATTAAATAATTAGTAAGTACATTATGATATTTATAGTTTTGGTTTAGTATATAATAATACTTTGCAAAATACTCAATGGCTTACATGCATCCTTTTTATTATTTATAGATTATTTTCATGGTTTTCTTTATATCAATTTACCCCAAAAAAAATTAACATGGTTTCTATTGTGGTAGTTTGTTGGTTATTTGAAATGGAATTATTTCATTGGATGCAAATTTCATGTGTAAAGTGTGGTTTGACGTTATTGAATGCATGTTAATTGAATTGGAATAAGTATGATATGAACATTGGTTGATGTTCATTTTCTAGCTTGTGGGTTCTTTGTCGTTGATTAGTTGATAATATTGCATTATGAAGTTGATTGTATGGTATATTGAATTTTTAAAGTTTTTGGGTATTTGTAGCTTCACTTGGGATCATTTAAAGTGGTTGAGTCTTGTTTGTAGAGCTATTAATTATTGTGTATTTTTCACAGGCATAATGGGTCGATTGGGTTTTTGATGCTTTTCGAATATGGTTTATTTGTTTGTCTGTTAAATTTCGATTACTTGACTTGGTTTGTTGATTATTTTTAGGTTTGAAACTATTTTTAGATATTTGAGAGTTTCTTAGAGTTCCTTGTATGTTGTTTCTAGGTACAACTAGTCAGTAGATGCGGAAAGCAAAATTAACCTATTGTGATGGTTAACTAAACAAAATATTGCTACAATATTGTTGAGATGTGATTTTGAGAGGAGCTCTAGAAAAATAGTTTTACTGTGATAACACTAATTTTTAGGGTTAAACAATCAATCTAGTATTTGAGTACAAAATTGAAGTAAAATGATTTAATAATGGAATTTGAGGTCTTATATGGTCAATTTATGTAAGTCGGTATTCAATTGATATGGTTAGTGTTTATATTGATATACTCTTTTAAAGGAGCAAAATTCCAATGGTTTTAGAATAAAGTCGAGTGGTCACTGTAACACAACATTGTCACGGTACCATTGGGTTAGTATGTAGTGTTGAACCATGCTAGCCGATGTCAGAAGGCTGAATATCTCCCAAGTCATCCCTCGCCTCAAAAAATAGAGGAGTAGAACAAGTTTGAGGTGTAAGTAGATCTGAATAGGGTGGGTGATTTCTGTACACATAATCGTAATCTATGCATATACCCAAAGCCATCAAATAATCACAATGGAGTTTCTATAACTAGGGTAGATAGATTGGTCCCTCTCTATTTCACGACTCTTGGTTGTTGCTTGCATGAAGAAGCTAGCAGGAGAGTCCAGAGAGAGAGAGTACATTCTAAGTCTTTGGGCGAAGCAATAACCTCCAAAAAGTCACCAAAAGCTAGTTCAAAGGCCCCTCACCACCATGTATGCACTTGGTAGCGGCATGCTCCACCTTCTTTATGGTCGGAACTGGCTATGAGGGTGCGGTTCTCCACCCAACCACTGCTTTTTTGCGGCGCCCCTAAACTTGGACCTTAGTGCTAGTGTCATCGTGGCAAAATGGAATTGTTCCATAGTCTGAGGACTTTTCGCTGATCTCCTTGGTGCCCTTTGATCATCTTCCTAACCTTGGAAATGGAGGTTTTGGGCTACAAAAGCCAACAACATCGTTAGAGAAGGAGAGCTTGGTCTGGGAGCTCCTCTATCACTCACAACCAACCAAGGATCTGGACAAGTCAAGTTGGCTTCCAGAATCTTTCCAAGACCTCAAGATCAAGTTTTAGGTTGTGAGATAAAAAACTCCAATCTGTGGTCGTGCGGAACTAGTAGACCACTGGGAGCGATCTCTTGATATCTCCTTGAGAACCCAATGTTCCAACGACGCTCCTAGAGATATAGATACTTATGGGGTTCTCTTTAAAAACTACTAGAGGGGGGGTGAATAGAGTTTTATAACAATTTTAACAATTATTTAACTCAAACAAACAACCACAAAGATATTGGACAAGGAGACAAGAGTTTAGAGTGGTTCCAACCTTAGCAAATACTAAGGAAGTCAGTCCACTACCCGGTTGCTTACCCAACCGGGATTTGAAAAGAAATTTATTTTATTACCTCGCAAGGATTTTACATAAAATACAATTTCTTTTCCTAAACCCTTCAAGCAGCCTTCACCTAGAAGTAATCGCCCAACCTTGAAGCAGCCTTCACCTAGAAGTAATTGCACCACCTTGAAACAGCCTTCCTCTTGAAGTAGCTTCCCGTTGCAATAGCCTTCTTGAAGTAGCTTCCCGTGCGATAGCCTTCTTGAAGTAGCTTGAAGTCCCCTTCTCCACCTGAGAAGTCAAACTCTCTCCAATCCGTAGCCTCCAACCCTAGGAGTAGCAAGGAGAATACAAAGGATAGAAAGGAACAAGAAAGGAAATAGAAATTACAACTTATCCTTTTAAGCACAAGGCTTGATTTGCCTATATCAAGCGTATTGATCTCCTAACCAATGAGTGTAGAAGTGTAAGTGCTGTAGTAAGGAGATGCTAGCCTATAGGACACGAATTTGAGCTAAGGAGAAAGTAGGCCAATGATCACAATGCTCAAATTGTTTGCAACAGATTGCTCAAGTATGCTCAAGTATTTCTCAAGTGTAACAAGTGTAAAACAAGTAGTTTTAGGTGTCCTATGGCTTGTCCTATTTATAGGAATGGCCTAAGGATGCTTAAGGACGTTCTAGACAACTTCTAGGGGTTTCTAAGTGCTTAACTAGCCGTTAGGTACAAAGTTGTTGCTTTAACAACGGCTAATTAATTAATTCTGCAGTTGCTGTCAGAGACCATCTCGGTCGACAAATGGTCGACCGAGATACCTACTCGGTCGAACTTTTGTCGACCGACAGGCTCTCTGGAACAAGTGATTTGCAACGTCTTTCATCAACTGCCAACTAACTTTTCTGTTGTGTCTAACGGCTACTTTGGATCTTTCTCGGTCGAGAAGATTGTCGATCGAGAGTGTCTCGGTCGAGGAGTTTGTCGACCGAGATTGATCCTGTTTCAAGGTTTCAATTTAGGCACTAATTATGTGTGTGAGTGTGCATAAGTAATCCTATTTGAATGGGATGACTTGTCTAACTGTGGTGTTTAGCTCGGGAGAATCTAATGCTTGATTTACATGCAATTCTAAGTACTTGTACATTATATTTTTGTACAAGTTTTTACAACAGTGATTACATTGCATGAAAAATATAAATATGTAAGCTTGTATATTTTCCCTTGTTGCTTTGTCATCCTGCACACTCAAGTAGCTCGTTAGATTAATAAGAATGAAATGTTTGTCATAATCAAAACAAAGGGATTTATAGATGTCCATTTAGCCAACAATCTCCCCCTTTTTGAAGATGACAAACATTCCAAAATATAAATAAAGGAAATATAAAACATATGAGTTTCATACCTTTAGATTACCTTTTGTAGCTTTTTCTCTTGTGTATAAAATGTGTGCTTATTATTCCCCATGAATTATGGAACATGAAATCCAGATCATTTGGGAATATAGCGACTTTCAATGTAAAGCCAAGAGTTTATTTATGAAACTCATTAATTGAGTTTGACTAAATGTTAATTTTATATGTATCTCTCCCCCTTTGTCATTTCAAAAAGATAACCGTTAAGAATAAAAACTCCCCCTTAATTAGATATCCTATTAGGAACATGGATTTAATATCATATTTGTCTAATTTAGCCACAATTTGTTTCTCAATCATTTGCAAAGGATGTTAAGCCTTGAAATGATATGAGATCCTGTTAGATACATGGCATATGTATTGATTGCTCATCCATTTTACAAGGAATGTTAAGCCCATAAAATGATATGAGAATCCTTTAATCTCAGAGTACATAAAAATGTCTCCATCCAAATGCAAGGGATGTTAAGTCCCGATTTGTTTAGAGAGTTCCTTTAAGTACAAGTTATATCATTTTTCTGAAATTCATAGATTTCTTCATAACCAAAAATACTAAGGTCGTAACAAGCTCCAAATAATGTTTTTTTTTGTAAGCTTCTTAATCAAATAATCAAATTTGTTTTTATGAGCTCCCCCTTAATCTTACAATTAAAACAATTTAAGGCTGCTAAGGTCACAAATGATTTTAAGTTTTGATTTTGACCTTTATCAAAAGTATACTAAGATTAAGTACATTAAAATGATGTCCATATAACGACCAAGAGCTTGTGTTTTAAGTAGCACCAATATCAAAGAAAACATCTTCCAAAGTGGAAGCGGTTTCGCCAATTTTATCTTCAACATGATGAAGAGAAACATGATTAATTTGCAAATATATTCAGTTTTATTGCAAACTTGACAACAGAAACCTGCTCGGTCGACGATCTTTCGACCGATAGTGTTCTCGGTCGAACAATTTCTCGACCGAGAATGTGTCTGGATTTGTTTCATAGCTATTTTAAGTAATTTGTCAATTTTGCCACAATTATAAAGGTTGCATTTTTATTTATTTCTCCCTTTATTTGGTATGTTCTACAATGATGATCTTATAATCCATATTTTGAATATGTCTCACATAAAAATATCCATTGGAATCAAGTAAAAATGGCCCGTTTCATTAAAAGCATGTATTACAAGTATAAAAAGATAGACACATCATATAGAGATGACCCATTACAATTATTCAAAAGATATCATTACAATAACTCCAACATTTATTGGAAAGACTTAAGGATTACATCAATGTCAGGGTCTTTCCCAAGAAAAGGCTCAGTTCCATAATACTGGACCAATGTTTTCCAATCTAGAGCACCTGTCTTAGTTAGAGCATATGCTTCCAAGAATGTAGGTACTCGGTCAAATCGGAAATGAGCGGCAATATCTTGCAGTTGCATGGATGAAAACTGAGTGTGTGTAAGATCCACAGATGGTGGAGGTGGAGTTTGATAATAGTTGTATGAAGGATTGTATGGATTGAGCATGCCAGGATTTAAAGAATACGGATATTCATCAGGTTGGTTTGGTGAAAGGGTTTGCATTCTTTGGTTTATATAGGTCATGGCATGATGGTTATAGTCTAGTTGTTTTCTCAGGTGATATTGGGAGCCAGCAATATAAGTAAGAGTGTTTTGAATGGGGTCATGTGATAGGTTAGTAGAAGGAGGGGGTGGTGGTATGTCTTGATGAGATGTTTCTCCTTCAACTCTAGCCCTTTTATGACCAAAATCAATGCCCATTTTTTCTACTGTATTCTTACTTATCTTTTGTGGTCTACGCTCCCATGTATATCCCATATCCTCAAGTTGGGTCTTAAGGAAATGTTGAGTAATTTGGCATACAAAATCGGCATATGGAGGATTTCCAGAAAACTCAAGCATGTTTTTAAGAATGATGCGGATAAAATTTGTGGGAATACGTTGAATAATGGCATATATTAGACACATGCGAAAAACAAGAACTTCAGACTTATTGGCTCTAGGATGTATGTTTGTTGAAACAATGAGGTTTACAATCCTAGCAGCTGGTTTAAGATTTATAGCATAATATGTGCCTCTATCTTCGTGACAGGTTGTATTGGATTTAAAAATGGTCCTTTTGATGTCACTAAGACTAATGGTATGGTCATCTTGGAGGAATTGGTTAAGGGGGTTTCCAGAAGTAAGGTCAAGGGTGTCTTGATATTCATCTATGTCAATGTTTAGCATTTCAAGAATATCCCCTTCAGTAAATCGGAAGCTATGCCCATTGACCATAGTGTAGAAGAAGATAGTTTCATTTTCAGAGTGGGAAATGAGGTTTGCATAGAATTCATTCACTACCTTGATTGAATAGGAAGGAAAAGAAGGGTTGATGAATTCTTTTAAGTTTTGTACTTCGAAAAGGTCCTCCAAGTCGACGATGTTGATGAAGTCCATAACTTCAACTGGTCGTCGTGGGAGAGGAGCTTTAGAGGAAAGCCGTAGATATCGATCACCAGCATCTCCATCGACGAAGGCAATGTCGTTGATGATCGTTAGTGGTGGAGTAGCTTCCCGAGCTTCCCTTCCTTTCCTGCCGGCGACCTTCTTCTTCCCACGAGCAGATGATGAGGCCATTGTGTTGCTTGAAGGTGGAGAAGAAGCAAGGAAGGCTTGGGGATGAGGATGCTAAAGAGTTGCACAAAAATGCACTAGAGAGAGCCTATGGAAGCAAGAGTATGCAAGTGTGAGGAAGTGACCTGTTTTTGGTTCCTTTTATAACATTCCAGCGACCTGGTCGGTCGACGACTCGTCGACCGAGCGTCCGCAACGGTCATGTTGCAGACGCGCCACTTGGCTCCCCAACGGTCATATAACGGTCATAAACAGTCATAACGGTCGGTTTACAACGGTTATATCCAACGGCTATTTCTCGGTCGAACAATTGTCGACCGACATTGTCTCGGTCGAACATTTGTCGACCGAAAGTGTGTCTGATACTAAATCTGTATAGATTCTGTCGGTCGAGAGAGAGGGACTGACCGAGAGGTTTTCGGTCGAAGAGTTCGTCGACCGAGAGACTTACTGAGTACGAATTTGAAGATGATTTTTAAGACTATTTTTGTAGAGCACACATATATAGATTTTCCAAGGGATTAATATTGTGTTTATTATTGACAATATTGGGACAAGTTGTGATCATAAATTAATTTCTTTTAACCATAAAAGGATATCCAAAATAGTTATTATGTCAAACTTATTTTAGGTCGAATTTGACTACGACCATAGCGCCCCTTAGTCAAATTTTATTTTGACCAAGAGGCAAATTTTGCATATTTCTCAGATTGAATATATTGAGTATAATATCTGCTTAAAATTTAATTTAAATATCAAGTTGAAGCATACTACTTAATTGGAGGCACAATTAATTATTTCAAAGATACTAAGTTAGAGATTTTGTTGCAAGCAATAACATATAACTAATAAATTATTTTGCTTGCTTATATATTTTCATGGATCCATGCATACAATTATCTATGCGCACCCAATGATGAAAGCATGGTATAATGGTAATAACATCATACAATGATAATTCCATTTTATGATTAGTATATGAATAGACCAGAAAATACTTTTACGAAAAATCATATGAAAATAGGAATTTTCTTTTCATTTGACTTAAACTTTAAATCATCTAGGGAACAAAACTAATATTAATTTCATTTACATTTGTAATTATGTAGAGTTGAGATAGACATAGAAATATGCAACTAATGTCTTTGGTCATATCTCAACTTGATTTTGTTCATTTAGTTTGGAGGTTTTGGAACCCAAACTAACTCTACATCTTTTCTCTTATAAGGACATGAAAAAGAGTAATGTCCAAGACGTGAGCAATAATGGCAACATATAGAATCAACCTCAAGTCGTTTTCTATGGTTTTGTTCTAGGTTGTTCTTTGGTAAAAATGTATTTGTTCCTTTCGGTACATATATAGATTGATGGGTTTGTGACTTTTTCCAACTAGGTTGATAGGACTTCCCTTTAGGCTTATAACCTAGTCCTCTTCTCCCAATCTGATGATAGGAATTATCTAAGATTTGATCAAGAATGCCATTATTATTTAAATTACTGACTTTTTGTTGTAACTTGGTAATCTCTTCCATTCTCTTCTTAATATCTAGTTTTGCTTGGTCTAAATTAGATGTCAATAAATTTCTTTCTTTAACAATAGTGTCATAATCTATATGGGTGCACAATAATGGTTGTTTTTGAAGATCGTTTACTTGAGTCTGTAAGTTTGAATTTTCAACAGAAAGGAGCTTGCAATCGGCTTCCATAGATTTTAACTTAAGATCAGAAAATTTATTTCCCTCTTTGAGATCCTCATTTTCAGATGCAAGAGCAAGAAGTTTAACATTTAGATCATCATTTTCCTTATTTGATTTCTTTAATTTCTTTTTGCACTCAACATATTTATTATGTGTCTCTTCAATAATAGCAACTAATTCTTCCTTAGATAAATCAAAAAGACTTACCTCTTCTTCTTCTTCACTAGTTGTAGCAATAAGACATTCTTTGTGCTCTTCCTTTGATCTCCATGGGCATCCGGTTGTTTTGTGGCTTGTTCCTAAACACCAATTGCAGCATGTTGTGGTTTTGTCCAAACAACACCTTTCACCATTTCCCTCCATTCTTCAAGACCCGGTTAGGGTTCCTTGAAGCCTGCTCTGATACCAACTGAAAACTACTAGAGGGGGGGTGAATAGAGTTTTATAAAAATTTTAACAATTATTTAACTCAAACAAACAACCACAAAGATATTGGACAAGGAGACAAGAGTTTAGAGTGGTTCCAACCTTAGCAAATACTAAGGAAGTCAGTCCACTACCCGGTTGCTTACCCAACCGGGATTTGAAAAGAAATTTATTTTATTACCTCGCAAGGATTTTACATAAAATACAATTTCTTTTCCTAAACCCTTCAAGCAGCCTTCACCTAGAAGTAATCGCCCAACCTTGAAGCAGCCTTCACCTAGAAGTAATTGCACCACCTTGAAACATCCTTCCTCTTGAAGTAGCTTCCCGTTGCAATAGCCTTCTTGAAGTAGCTTCCCATGCGATAGCCTTCTTGAAGTAGCTTGAAGTCCCCTTCTCCACCTGAGAAGTCAAACTCTCTCCAATTCGTAGCCTCCAACCCTAGGAGTAGCAAGGAGAATACAAAGGATAGAAAGGAACAAGAAAGGAAATAGAAATTACAACTTATCCTTTTAAGCACAAGGCTTGATTTGCCTATATCAAGCGTATTGATCTCCTAACCAATGAGTGTAGAAGTGTAAGTGCTGTAGTAAGGAGATGCCAGCCTATAGGACACGAATTTGAGCTAAGGAGAAAGTAGGCCAATGATCACAATGCTCAAATTGTTTGCAACAGATTGCTCAAGTATGCTCAAGTATTTCTCAAGTGTAACAAGTGTAAAACAAGTAGTTTTAGGTGTCCTATGGCTTGTCCTATTTATAGGAATGGCCTAAGGATGCTTAAGGACGTTCTAGACAACTTCTAGGGGTTTCTAAGTGCTTAACTAGCCGTTAGGTACAAAGTTGTTGCTTTAACAACGGCTAATTAATTAATTCTACAGTTGCTGTCAGAGACCATCTCGGTCGACAAATGGTCGACCGAGATACCTACTCGGTCGAACTTTTGTCGACCGACAGGCTCTCTGGAACAAGTGATTTGCAACGTCTTTCATCAACTGCCAACTAACTTTTCTGTTGTGTCTAACGGCTACTTTGGATCTTTCTCGGTCGAGAAGATTGTCGACCGAGAGTGTCTCGGTCGAGGAGTTTGTCGACCGAGATTGATCCTGTTTCAAGGTTTCAATTTAGGCACTAATTATGTGTGTGAGTGTGTATAAGTAATCCTATTTGAATGGGATGACTTGTCTAACTATGGTGTTTAGCTAGGGAGAATCTAACGCTTGATTTACATGCAATTCTAAGTACTTGTACATTATATTTTTGTACAAGTTTTTACAACAGTGATTACATTGCATGAAAAATATAAATATGTAAGCTTGTAGATTTTCCCTTGTTGCTTTGTCATCCTGCACACTCAAGTAGCTCGTTAGATTAATAAGAATGAAATGTTTGTCATAATCAAAACAAAGGGATTTATAGATGTCCATTTAGCCAACACTCTTCCTAAGGATGGCACCACTAGATCATGGTTGTGCTCTAAGTCCACCATGGTGTTGGAAACAAAGAAACCTACACGCTGAGTCACTGAGAGGGGAGATTGCCTAAGGAGGTCGGTGGTGCGGGAGGCTCAATAGTTGTAACCAAGCCAGAGATGGCTGGTTCAAGGCAAACTTGTAGGGTGAATCAAGCCAATCCCCATGATCTACATGTCACCTATCCAGCACCAACGGACGAGATATGAGTGCTAGTGAATTTCTAAAAAATTAAATACCTCAGTTAACGCACAGATCATAGAAATTCCATTAGAAATAAATTCATTGGCCTATAAATTCCCCAAAAATACCCCCAGACATAGAAAAATTCCCCCTTTGTTAGCAGATCCCTAAATCATGCCTTTGAATAACATGATATGATTATTTCTAATATATATGTTTATGCTCTATTTTAGTGTTAGTAAATTGGAATAATCAACAAATGAAGCAAATTCAATTTGATAAAAATATTTTAGGACCCTAGTACCATTTAAAAACTAATTGTGGACTCCAATCTGAATATTATTGACTAATTTTAGGCCTTTCTCATTATTGCGTAATTACATGTTTCAAATCCCATATTAATCATAGAAACTAGACCAAACATCAAAAAATTATAAAAAATGGACCATACCCCTAGAATGGCCTCCTGATCAGTACAAAAGTATTAGAAACATGTTTCAGGTCACTAAAATCAAGGTTTGACCTATGCCCTAATTTGGATCTAAAATTACCAAGAATATGACGTACACATAATTAATGATGGTTAATTTGTTATTAATTAGGTGATGACCAGAGATGTAGATGGTCCAGAATATAAATGTGAATCTCTAAACTCAGGTACATATGTTTTATTTATGTATATGATTATGATTTTCTTAGTTGAAATCCTGATATGTATGTATGCTCTCTCTCTTATTTGCAAATATTGGATGTAGTATTAATATACGTAGTCAGTGATTTCTGATTTGAAACATAAATTATATGTAGATGTTTTGTAGTTATTGAAGGTGTTCATTATCCCCCTTACTAGTGAATGGATTAATGTTGACTAGTACACCTCCCTAGAGAACATGGTGTACAGGAAGTTTCCCAGACTACTTGGTACATGGGATAGGGCCCAACATGTATGTTTTGGTACTTGTCCACCTTGATAATGCAACTCATTTAGAAAATTGAATAAAATCGGCATATTTCACTCATAAAATAATTTTTTTCTATCATCTTCCTTATTTCATTTTGCAAATATTTTAGAATTATGAAGAGTATAAATATATGTATCTTTCTACCCATGTACACAACAAATTGTGTTGATTCATTATTTCATGTATATTTTAAGTTCAGAGCTAGCATGGGAGAAAATACCGTAAGTGAGCAGTGTCACTACTACAAAAATGGCTTATAACGTCACTTTTAAAGGCGTCGGTTGTATAAATACACTGACACCTAAAACCTAAAGCGTCAGTTTAATAAAAAAAACCGACATCTATCTGTGAAGGGTGACCAGACACGTGTATCTCTTTTATTCAGTGTCGATTCCCTAATAATAAACCGACGCCTAAAATGAACCGCCAAATCCAAAATTTCCAGTGAAAAAAATTACCTCCAAAATTTAACATATGGTGTCGGTTATTAACTATTAAACTGATGACGAAAGGTTATCCGCGAGATAGAAATTGGGCACATTTTGGTCGTCGGTTTTGCTACAATGACTGACGCTTATGGGTTTTCCCGCGTTGTTCCCGGGAATTTTTTCACACCCTTTGAGCGTCGGTTTTTGAAAGAAACCGACGACTATGGTCATTAATCGAGAACATTTTTTTTAATCGGCATATGTATATAGACGTCATTTTTTTTCTAGTAAAAATTGATGACTACCATTGAGAATAGGTGTCGGTGTGTTTGGAGAACCGACGCCTTTAGTTTTATGTGTCAGGTTTTTTGAATAATCGACGCCTATTGTTAACTTAATAACACCCGCGTGAGCCAGACTCTTCCCCTTTCTCTGTTTCATTCATTCTCGTGCTACTCCAGGGTTTGGTCTAGCGATTTCTCCTCTACCCCCACCTCCGCCGCCGCTTACTCCGACCGTGTGCTACTCTGCTCGCTTGCTGGTCCTCTGCCCACCTCTGCCATTGCTTGCCCTCTACCCCCAGCTCGCTACTCCTGTGACCTTCTCTCCTGCTCTGGCAGCCTGCTCTCCCCGTACCGCCACCGCTCGCTGCTGCTACTCTCCCCGCCAATGCTGCCGAAGGTACCTTCTCTGCTCTTCTTTCACCTCTTCTTCCTCCGACCTCAAGAAGGTACCCTACTCTGTGAATGATGATGGTGTGTGAAATCGCAGGTTGGCACGACCGTGCTGGGCAACATGGTCGTGTTGGTAGCACGGCCGTGTTAGCTTATTTTTTGCTATATTGCTCAAATATAATCAGATAGCTACATGTGGGTAATTATTATCTTGATGATGAACATGCATCTACATTTTTGTGTATTTGTGTTGTTGCAGGGGTTGTTGACTTGTTGTTGATTTGCATATATTTCTTCTTCAGCCTTCAAGTGAGGTATAATATTCTCACTCTCCCAATGTTCCATTAGGCTCCATTTTGATTCAAATCTTTGATATATGGAATCATGGTTTATTTACTATTTGTTATTTACTGACAAACATGATTAAATGACATTACAAAAAACATAGGATATGAATGATGAATCTAGGATTGCAGGTATAAGAATGACAACACATGTATTTTTTGGCCTAGAAACCCGTCCAAGATTTACTCATTCGGAGTAAATTTTGGATAGTCCACAGTTTGGGACTGTTCTTGAATACCTAATCTCACTTAGGATGTAAGTGTATAATGTGTATTGGGTTTTCAAGAAAATTTCGGCAGCATTTCCCCGTTTGTTCTCTAAGTACATATGTACTTAGAGAACAGCGGGGAAATGCTGCCAAAATTTTCTTGAAAACCCAATACACATTATACAATTACTAGTGAGATTAGGTGTTCAAGAATGGGATAGGTGGTACACATTTATTATATATAAGAATGACAGCACATGTATTTGTTGGCCTAGAAACCCGTCCAAGATTTACTCATTAGGAGTAAATCTTGGATAGTCCCCAGTTTGGGACTGTTCTTGAACACCTAATCTCACTTAGGATGTAAGTGTATATTGTGTATTTGGTTTTCAAGAAAATTTTGGCAAAATTTCCCCATTTGTTCTCTAAGTACATATGTACTTAGAGAACAGTGGGAAAATGCTGCCGAAATTTTCTTGAAAACCCAATACACATTATACACTTACTAGTGAGATTAGGTGTTCAAGAATGGGATAGGTGGTACACATTTATTATATATAAGAATGACAACACATGTATTTGTTGGCCTAAAGTTTTAACCATGCAAAAACTCTAATCCTAGACCCTAATCTTATTGTAATATATACTTGTTTTCTCTTTGATCATAGAATGGATAGATAATGGATGTCCATTCACAATCGCTGCACCCCAGCGTTTAAATCTGGTCTTGACCAGTTTATTAGATTTGTCGAGGAACATAGGAAACAACCTGGAGATAGGTTCTACTGTCCATGTAGGGATTGTGGTAACAAATTGAAAGTCAGCACTGGTGACGAAATCAAAAGTCATGTCATGTGCAACGGGATTATACAACGCTATACAGAATGGCACTGGCATGGAGAGATTTCAAACCCAAAACCAGTGGATGTCGATAGAAGTGCTTGTGTGGAAGAAGAAATTGCCTCTGATGACGTAGATGTGAATGAACTAGTTCCAGTAGATATTGTTGATGTGATGCTGGATATTTGTGGGGTAAAGCACACCGATCCACCTCCCATTTTTAGAAACATTTTGCATGATGTTGAGATATCGTTATACACATGTTGTACTAAGTTTACGAAGCTTAGCATTGTGTTGAGATTGTATAAGCTGAAAGCTAACAATAGATGGAGCGACAAAATCTTCACGTCATTGTTGTCTTTGTTGAAAGAAATGCTTCCTGAAGGAAACGAGCTGCCAATCTCAACATACCAGGTAAAGAAATTGCTGTGCCCAATGGGAATGGATGCCAAGAAGATACACGCATGCCCGAATGATTGTGTATTATTTCAAAAGGACTATGTGGATTTGAAAGATTATCCAAAATGTGGTGCGTCACGGTATAAATTGACGACTTCGGGAGAGTCCAAAACTGGTTCTCCTACCAAGGTGATGTGGTATCTACCTATAATATCATAGTTTCAATGCTTGTTTGCCAATTTGATAGATGGAAAGAATTTGAGGTGGCATGTTGATGTTAAGAAAAATAATGATGGGATCCTACGACATGCGTCTGATTCCCCACTGTGGAAGAAGATTGATCTATTATACCCTGAATTTGGTGAAGAAGTCAGGAATCTAAGACTTGGGCTTTGTATAGATGGGATGAATCCATACAGGACATTGAGCAGCAAACATAGCACTTGGCCAGTCATGCTTGTGTATCAAGAGACAATATCCTCGAGCCAATATAATGTGGCTTGCTAGAGAGCATAACAAGACATTTATTAAGTGGTTTGAAGATAAAGTCTTACAACAACTATCTCAAACACCAGATGATATTACTGAAACTATCAAATGCCTCACCTTTAAACTAAAATTGAATGTTATGTCTTATAAAGGGTATGAAATTAATGGATTCACATATTACACAAAGCGCCAAGATGATTAGAGTGTCGTCCAAAATAGTGGGGTCACCCTTCAAGCATCAACTATGTTTTTTGTAAGTGCAAAGGATAAGAGTCCACATGAAGCTAAAATGTCATATTACGGTGTCATTGAAGACATATGGGAGTTTGACTACATAGATTTTAGAATTCCGCTCTTCAAATGTAATTGGGTTGATAATACCAAAGGAGTTATAGTGGATGAATTAGGTTTCACTTTAGTGAACTTTGAAAAGATTGGCGAGAAGGGTGAACCATTCATATTGGCATCATAGGCGAAACAAGTATTTTATATCGATGATCCTGCAAATGATAAATGGTCGGTTGTTCTTCATGGTAAAAGACAGTTCATTGAAGATCATATAGATGAAAAAGAGTACTATGATAAGTATGATGACTCCAGTCCATTCTCAGTTGGGTTGCCAACACCAGCAAATATTGAAGCTAATGATGACTTGTATGTGTGCGGAGATCACAATGAAGGATTGTTAATTGATAAAATTCACAATATTAGAGGCATGTTTATATTTTTTTATATGTTTTATTTTTTTGAATGTGAACTTTAAAATGTGAATTACTTTACAATGTGAATGTGAACTTTACAATGTCAATTTTACAATGTGAATTACTTTACAATGTGAACTTTACAATGTGAATGTGAACTTTACAATGTGAGCTTTACAATGTGAATTACTTTACAATGTGAACTTTACAATGTGAATGTGAACTTTCATATGGCTGAGCATTCTCCTGATGACCGTGATGATGATTATTGTGAGGGTGAGGACATCAATGCGCCACCTCATAATGTAAGTTTTAAAAATATATCATATATTTATATCTACATGTCCATTTATAGTTATATCCTGTAAGTGTGTTTATTTTAGGTTGATGATGCACATGTACCCTCTGAAGCACTTGAGGCACTTGATGAGTAGCACCAAAAAGTTGACAAGAGAAGGGGCATCACTATTATGATGAAGTTAATAGCGCAAAGCGGCAATGGACCCAAACTCATTGTGGATTTTGATTATGTAGGAAATGCAATTGGAGTGAATCAGAGTTCGTTTGTTTCATATCTTGGGTATGTTACTCGTAGCCATTGCGGTTGTAAGATAGATTCTTGGCACAAAGTTCCTAAGGGGAAGAAAGATGTAATATGGAAGGATTTATGTGTGAGTTGTATTAATTTGCAATTCTATTTTGTAGATTACTAATTTTTTGGATACTAGTTAATAGCAATTCTATTTTGCAGAGTATATTTCAATTGGATGAAAAGCTACATCGTAAATGCATGATGCAACGCTGTGGGAGAGTCCTAAGGAACTATAGGACAAATCTCACCTGAGAATACATAAAATAAGGTGACAAGAGGAAGAAGACAACCACTGAACAGTGGAACTTCCTGGACCAAGAAGAATGGGACGCGTTTGTTGCTTCAAGACAAACTAATGAATTCAAGGTATTAGGCGTCACTCCCAATTTAATTAATATACGTTGTATTCACCTATTTAAGATTAACATTTAGTGTTACTAACCAAATCATTAATGTGCATACTAACTAGGCCCTCAATTAGGCACAAAAAGCAAGGCGTGCACTGAATGTGCATGACCACACAATGGGTCCAAAGGGGTATGCAGGCATTTGCCAAAGACTACAGGCTGAGTCTACTGCTCAGTCTGCTACTACTCAGGAGTCCTCTACTATAGGTACCACACCTCTACCTCGCCATGATGTCTGGATAGCTGGGAGGCAAAATAAGAAGGGAGAAATAAGGAAGCCCGCAACTGCTGAGGCGGCTGCAAAAAAAGTAAAATACAACTCTTAGAGCAATTGTTCGAATGTTGATTATTTGTGGTATTTACTTAATTAAAATTTTTTATTTTGGCGACTAACGGGAGCTGCACGAGCTGAGGAAACAAGGCAAGTTCATCCAATAGGGCACAAGGGATGAATTGATAGTTGCTCTGGGTAACCAAGAGCATCCTGGACGTGTTAGGGCTGCAAGTGCTGGTGTTGGCATCAAAGCGTTCTTTGGGCCATCCCAGGGAAAACATGTCCCAAAAGTAAGACTTTCACAAGAATAGGTAACCTATTCTTTCTTTATAATGTTACTGTAAAATAGAATACAATAATCAGAAGCTAACGTTTCTTTTATCCATGTATAGGTAGATAAGATAGTTGATAGGAAACTCGAAGAAGCAATGAGAAAGTGGTAGGCATCTCTGACTACCACTCAGCAAACAGTACCTATGGCGTCCCGCTCTACTCCTACTACAGAGGTTGGGAGTAATCATGTAGACCCACCACCTAGCACATCCGATGTAAGTATTTTTATGACATAGTAACTAGTCTTTTCAAGATGATATATATATATATATATATATATATATATATATATATATATATATATATATATATATGTGTGTGTGTGTATATAACATTCTTTACACAAACATTTGTAGGGGTTGAAACCATGCCGTCTAAAAAGTAAAGAATTTGTCATTACAGAGGCGTCGTCTTACCCATCCCTACCAGGGGAAATGTTTCATGGGTCTCCATTACCAACTGGTTGGGTTCGTGTGAGCCCGGTACATATATTCTCCAATTGGATGGATCTTCCATTGCCATATGCCCACCCAGATTGTGAAACTCTTGGTAAGGCAGAAGGCGGCGTGTCCCACGCGTGGAAGAGGAGAGGCAATACTACGGAAGGGGCAGCAATTTTATGGACAGTAGAAGCATGACGATAAACCCTAATCGGAGGGTTGAAGAAGATCGACCGAGCATGATGAAGGATATCAATAATGGTAGACGTACACAGGTGATTGGCGTTCCTTGGGACACGTGCTACAGATGCTTGGAGAAAGGACACTGGCAATCACAATGCAATTGGGAGAAAGTGTGCTATAAGTGCCGCAGGCCGGGTCACCTTGCTAGAAGATGTAATGCTGATTTAAGCATCCGTCATCCTTCCCCCCCGGATATCATGTCGAGGACTGTTTTCCCACCCTTGCACGTAGGTATCCCGGCTCGTGGTGCACCTCAGCATGTTCCGAAGAGAACAACCGTTGATTTAGGGCCAGATGATGAGGAACGTAAAAGAAAGGCTCAAGCTTTGTGCAAGGCGGTGGAGATACGCTGGCCACCCCAGGTGTCTTGGACGGAGCTATCTCCTTTCCTGAAGAATGTGTGGAAGCATGCCATAGATCTTTACAGATTTTCTAAGCACAAAGCAGTCGTATTTTTCGGGAGTGTGAAGGAAGCACAGGATGCAGCCAATTCCAAGGTGATGGGGTTCAAAGGTTTTGATATTAGCTTGCATGGCATGGAGGAAGGAGAGAAATGTGCTAGAAAGGAGGCGATCTAGTTCTGGATCGAAGATTTACCTATTGTATGTCAGGATGACAAGGCGATAGACGACATTGTGAATAGTTTTGGGAGATTGGTAGTGGCCTCTGGATGGATGAGAGGACCCGATGACATTGCTGGTATACTGGTGTTAGTTGAAGCTTTCAATGAAGATGTACCTCAATATGTTACTTTGACATATGGGAACAGAAGGCCTAGCGTGCACTTGCAGATGGTAGCTCGTGGGGAACCTGGTTCAAATCTTTTCTCGTTGACGGAGGTTGGTCGTGACCTTGACATTCCGTTGCATGCGTTGGCTATCAATCGGAATGGAGGCGCAGCGGGATATGCTAGTGATGATGGACAGATGATGATATTGCATGATGGAGGCGATGGTGAGAATGAACAACATGAGAAGGAACAGCAGATGCCGCCACAATCTGAACCATGTGTTGAGGAAGTTGAGTGTACAACACAGCAGGTAGCTCCACGTAGGATTGTGTTTGATGAAGATGGTGCAATGAAGATGTTGCATGATAGAAGTTTGCGTGACTACATACACATAGGAAATGAGGAAGATGGTAGATATCGTGAAGATTTCAGTCGTGAGGAGTGTATGGGTCAGCATGGACGTATGGGTGCTTCACACAGAGCTATTCATAGAAGAAGGTTATCTGAAGGTGAGCTTCCGTTTGCTTATGATGCTCGGGAGGACAGAGATAGGAATTTCTGATGGAGGAAGGTTTGGTGTTGATTGGTTTAGTCCATGGACTCAAACTACCTTTTCTGGAATATTAGGGGAGCGGCGAATAATAAGACGAGAAGGGTCTTGGGTAGGTTATGCAGGAGGCATAAGCCCAGGATTGTGTGTATTTTTTAGCCTTTTCTACATGCTCGGGTGGCGGAAGAACTTCTGGACATTGTTAATTTGGATTGGGAGACTGAAAATTCAGTTGAGGGGGGTAAAATTTGGTGCTATGCGGATAGCACTCTCAAGCCGGAGGTTGTGAAATGTCATAGGCAGCATGTGACGATGAGATATACTGATGAGAGTGGTAATATGTTTTTTGTTACTACGGTCTACGCAAGTTGCAATTATATTTACAGGAGGTCTCTTTGGGAGGACGTTCTTGAGATGTCGGGTGTCATTGGCGATAGTAGTTGGCTTCTATCAGGTGATTTTAATATCATTAGAAGTGATCAGGAGAAGAGAGGGGGCAATAATAGGAGCTTTTAGGAAATAGTTGACTTCAACGCTTTTATCCAGAGCGGTTACTTCAAGGAGACGCAGTTTGAGGGTAGCAGATTCACGTGGGTCAATAAGCAGTACAATATGCCTACTATTTGGGAAAGACTTGATAGAATGTTGCTGAATGATACTTGGGCAGCTCTACGACCGGATTCCAGTATGATTCATCTTACTCGTTATAGAGTGTCGGATCATTGCCCGATTCTATACAAGTCTGGGAATTTAGCTATTGCCAGAAAGAAGAGTTTCTTTGCTTTCATGCAGACGTGGCTGCAGCATGAGGAGTGTCTAAAGATCATTGTAGATACTTGGGATGATTCCAGAGAGGGGCACCCGTCAAATGTTTTCTACTATAAGCTTAGAAAGATGCGAGAGGCTTTAAAGTCTTGGAGCAGGAAGACCTTTGGGGACGTGACCCAAAAGATCCTAGATCTAGAGGATGTGGTCCACGTTACCCAAACTGCCTTTGATGAGTACCCTTGCATGGACAATGAGACAGCCTTGAGGATTGCAGAGTTTGAGCTGCAAGAGGTTTTAGATATGCAGGAGAATGTATGGATAGAAAAGTCCCGGATCCAATGGTTGAATGACGGTGAGCGCAATTCAAAGTTCTACCATGCTGTTGTGAAGTCCCGTAGAAAGAATAAGAGAGTTAGATGCATCACTCTACCATCGGGGGATAGGGTGACTGACCCGCAAGAGATTGCGTCGTGTGCTGCTGAGTTCTATAGGAATGCTTACAGTGAGATGGTACCTCATGATGCTGATGTGTTGGAGGAGCTCTTAGCTAGTATACCGGAGGTTGTGTCTATGGATGATAATATGTCTCTTACGGCTGTTCCTAGTGCGACCGAGGTGTTTGGTACTATGAGCCAAATGGACAAGTTTTCTGCTCCTGGTCCTGATGGTTTTACTATTCCGTTTTATATGGCTGCCTGGGAGTATATTAAAGATGATTTTATGAGGCTTGCTGAAGCGTTTTTCCTTAGACAGAATTGTCACCGTAGCTTGTTCTGTTGCCGTATTGTGCTTATTCCTAAGAAGGAAGATCCGACACTCCTGGAGAAGGATTTCCGCCCGATTTCTGTAGAGAATGTGGCGCTGAGGATTCTTGCACGTGTTATTAGTAACATGATGGTTTATTTGATGCCGGCCTTGATTTCTGAGGAGCAGGCGGCGTTCATTAGAGGGAGGGAGATCACTCACTATGTCCGGTTGGTGAAGGAGATGATGCATGACATATACTATGGGGGTGAGAGACCGAACATCATGATAAAGCTTGATATGTCTAAGGCTTACGATCGGATTAAGTGGGATGTCCTGGAGCAGATCATGGTGAGGTTCGGTTTTGTCAAGGAGTTCATCGAGTTATGTATTAGTTTCTTCTCTAACTCCTGGGCGACGGTTACGATTGGGGAAGAGTCCTCGGGTTTTTTCCCTTTGCTTAGGGGGCTGAAACAAGGTAATGCCATCTCTCCCTTTCTGTTCATTTTGTTTGAAGAAATCCTATGCAGAAGGATTGCGCTTATGGGGGAATTGAGGAGATTGGCGAGATTTCTTACTAGGGGAAATGGGATTCCTCCTCTCTTTCTGAGTTATGATGATGATATTATGGTCTGTGTGAATGCTACTCCTAACACGATGGATGAGATTCAGGTGCTTCTTTCTATGTATGAGAGTGTGTCAGCCCAGAGGATTAACAAGTTGAAGTTTTCTTGTGTTGTTGGCAGCAAAGACTTGGTTACTAAGATGGATATAGGCACCACTATTCAGATGGATAATGTGGTTGATCATTTTGTCTACTTGGGAGTGCCGATTAGAGCTGGAAGGAATGTGATTTCTGATTTTGATTATCTTATTCAGAAGGTTTCTCATAAGATTGCTTCGTGGAAGTCCAGGCTGTTATCTTTTGCAGGAAGGAAGCTTTTGATTGCACATGTACTATCTTCTACTATGGTGTATGCAGCGACTGCTATTGGTATTCCGGATGGTATTGCTTCTCGTCTTGATGCCATGTTATCTAAGTTCCTTTGGGCAGATCGTGCCAACATCCACAGGAAGTCTTGGGTCAGCTGGGACAGAGTGGCGGTTTCCATGAAACAAGGTGGTCTTGGGTTGTCTAATACTCGCAGCATTAACAACGCTTTTGTGGCCAAAGCGTGTTGGGAGATGATTGTTGGAGACACTTTATGGGCCAAGTTCTGCAGCGCCAAGTATGCGAATAGAGCGGGTGGTCGCTCAGCTTTATATCCCAATCATTTGAAGTATAGGTCGAATGCGTCTCCTTATTGGAAGAAAGTTTGGAATATGTTCCCGAGCATCTATCCTCACTGCCGTTGGATTGTTGGGAGGGGTAATTTTCCATTTTGGGACTTCTTGTGGTGTGATGAGAGGTTGTTTGATCATGCACGGTTCAACAGTGATCACAACCAACCTTTTTTGGTGCATGATTTTTGGATTCATAGTAGTGGATGGGATTGGCCATCTTTACAGCAGGTCCTCGACGAGCATGGGGTGGAGCTTATTAGGAAGGCGGGTCAGCAGGTATCAGACACGGATGATTATCCCATTTGGATACCGGATATGAGAGGACAGTTCTCCATTCGCTCTTTCAAGACGATCTTGGGAAGTACGAGTTATGATGGACCGCATGGACTTCACAGGATATGGCACGTCAATTCACCTAAGGCGTGTGCTTTCATTTGGAAGATGATGAAGAATGCTATCCCAACTGATGAGAACGTTGCCAGCTGTTCTATTGCTTTAGCGTCCCGGTGTGATTGTTGTGATGAGCCAAGTGTGGAAGATGTTGACCATCTTATGTTCCATAGTCAGATTGCCACATCTTTCTAGACCAGGTTCACTGAGATTACACATTATCCTGCTCCCACAGATCGGATGTCTTTGATTGATGCTTGCTCTTTTGGTAGTTCTGACGACTTGCCGCTGTGGCTTGTGGCGTGTATGGCCACCATTATTCCTTACTGTATTTGGCGGATGAGGTGTGCGGCTAGATATGATAATAGAAAGATTCTCTGGAACAGGGAGGTGGATTGGCTGATATATCAGATAAACTCCTTGATGAAGCAAAAAAGATTCACCCGCATAGCTGATTCCTCTTTTCATAACAGGCTTAAGGCCTATGGGGTGGAGGATCCTATATACATGCTGAAGGAGATTAGTTTGGTGAGGTGGATGAATCCTAACATATATAATCTGAAGCTGAACATTGCGGTTGGGCAGAACCGTGACTTCTATGGACGTAATAGATGGTGGACGGCTGGGATTGTTAGGAACCATCATGCTGCTGTATGTCAGATTACTAGAGCTTGGTTGACGGTTGATAGTTACCAGATGGCGCTTGTACAAGCGTGCGCAGTTGGTGTTAAGTTTGCGGAATATCAGTTTTTACACATCTCTAGTGTGGAGATTGATGATCGTTCGGTCTATGGTATGTTGTGGGGAGTTGATGTTGCCCCTTGGAAGATCGTCAACTTGATCAAAGAGGTGAAGGAGATCATTGCGGAGAGGGACATTGCTGGATCGTTAGTGCATAAAGTTATCAATTCGATCCTGAAGGAGATAGGGAGATGGGGTATGCATTTGACTGAACCACTTGTTGTTTCTGATATGAGGGATGTTCCTGGTAGGATTAGGGGCATGGTGTTTCTTGAGAAACACAAGACGCCTTATATTGTGTTGAGGAGAGAGAGGTAAGAGGGGATGTGGGCTGGTTGTGTGGCATAGTGTCTTTTGTGGTGTTTGTTTGGTGTGATATGTGGGGTATTACCTGCTGTTTAGCAGGAGTTGTATGTTTGATTTTTGTTTGTGCCCACACGAGGGGAGTGGGGTGAATAGATGGTCCCCTGGCTTATTTAAAAAAAAAAAAGTGGATGTCCTCTATACTGAAACTGTATGGTAAATTTACATTATATTAAATTGTTAGTGTGTGTATATGATGTCAATTGATATGAAATTAGATATATATATATATATACAGGTTAAAAAGAAGACACCCAGAGCATCTAGGCCTCCACCTCCACCTCCTACATTACCAAGTTGGGTTCCACAGGACCTACCTGTCCCGTTAGGTCATAATTGTAGGGGTATGGCAATATGGTTAGGCAAACATGGTATAAATTGCCCTATAACTGTTTCTATGGATGCAGATGTTGCATGTTAATCATAAGAAAGAAAACTATTTATACAAGATATTTTGGAGTTGTTTCGATATGATTGGCTGAATACATCTATAGATAAGGTGATATCTTCTTTATACATCCATATACCTTGTGTAGGATCTGGTGATCTGGTTTCTTATTTATTAATGCATACGTAATACATGTTTTGCAGCTACTTAGACAAGATATGTGCAGATTTTTCATTCGAACATGTAGGATTTTTTATTCCATCTTTGATTAGTCTAGTAGCTAAAGACCATCCGCCAGTTCAACAATACTATTGTGATGCTTTTACAAATTTTGGTCAAAATAAGAAGACGGTGATAATAGCTCCATTCAATGTGGAGTAAGTTTACTTTGCTTATAATTTGGACTTAAGAAAATTACATTTTTATTGTGGATTTTGAGTTATTAATTTTTAACTTTTTTACCTCTAGTGGTATGCATTGGGAGTTACTAGTTATTGTCCCCGAGACGTTCACTGTCTATTATCTAGATCCTAAGGGGACTAAATTGAATTCAAAATATGGACACAAAATGAAAATGGCATTATTTCAGTGAGAAATATTTCATTTTCATATTTGTTAACATATGTTATTACATTACTATTTAATTATGCAATGTATTGTGTTACATTAACATGTAGGGGTTTAGATGAGTTCAAAAAGGTTGGAGGAAAGGTCCCCAGGAAAAAGAACCAGCCAATAATTTGGAAAAATGTAGAAGTTCTCGACTACAATGTATATATTATTTATGTGAACAGTGCTTAATTAGTTGTATTTTTTAATATTTTGTATGTTTCAATATATAGTGTGCTACACAAGACAATGGATGGGCATGTGCATACTATGTGATGTGATTTATGCACATGATTATCAAATATGCCACAGTGGACATCGATACCATTTCTGAGGTATTATATATAGTCTCATTAGATAATATGAAATATATCAATCTTATTTATATATTATTAATTATATATATACATTTTTTTTGAAGTCAGAAATTATATATATATATCATTCTCTTTGTAGGTGTTTAGAACTGACCACACTACAGGAAAGGCCTTACCAGATGTACATGCTCCCTATACGAAGGAAGAATTAAATGATGTAAGAGAAGAATGGGCAACAACCATACAAGTAGTGGGGGTTTTAACATATAATTGGGATGTTGATAGTGAATAATGACTAAAGAATGATATTTTGTAAATGAATTTCTAAATTATAATATGTGTGAATGTTTCTACATATCTGAATGTTTATACATGTGTCTGAATGTTTATACATGTGTGATTGTGAAAATGAATGAAACTGCTGGCTGCTATATGAATGTTTCTACATGTGTGAATGTGAAAATGAATGGAATTGCAAATTGCTACATGAATGTTTCTACATGTGTTCAAATCGAATGGAACTGCAGGTTGCTAAATGTGTGAAAATTAATGTTGTTAATTTTGCAGGTTTGTGGCCTATTTTTGGCTGATATCAATGGATGTCATGAAACCTATAGTTCATAACTGAACTGTAGGTTTCTCATCCTGTGACCAGCCACAGGAGGCCTGCTGACTGATAAGAAAAAAAACATGAAATAGGCGTCAGTTATTTGTTTAAAACCGACAAAAAATGATTACAGCATCAGATAAATAATTATAACCGATGGCTAATGCATGTGATGTGGTGTCGGTTATCAATAATAAATCGACGTTGATGGTTCTGGTGTCAGTTTCCGTACTAGTAACCGACGTCGATTTCCCTAATGAGGCCAGACACCATGGCCGTGCTGGCCACCTCGGTCGTGGCAGCGGACCAGACACCATAGTCGTGCTGGCCAGCATGGTCATGGCAGCAGGCCGACAACACGGCCGTGCTGGCCAGCATGGTCGTGGCAGCGGGTGAGATTGCGTCAGTTATCATTAATAAACTGACGCTGATAATGCCCCAGATGGCGCCCTTTTTGTGGCACGAAGGTTTATGGTGTCTGTTTCAAAGCTAATAACCAACGCCTATACCCCCCTATTGGTGTGTTTTTGGTGGCGCGCGAAGGGTTGTGGCATCAGTTTGAGAATCAAGGCCTAACGGTTGGCCTTTTAGCGGCGCCCACATAGGTGTCGCATTAAAACCGACACTAAAGGCCTTAAATAACTGACACTAAAGGCCGGTTATGTACTAATGTGTTCAGGTTGTACCCATTGTATAAGATCCTAGTTAGCATGTATGTTTAGACTTATAAAACTATCCTTTCAATATGTACTGTAAAATTTTAATAATTCATATTGTAATTGTATACATGTTGGATGTTGACAAATTGTATGGTGTATATTATGGCTGAATGTTCATGTATGCGTATGTCACTTATGCATCGCTCTCTGATACAATTAGCTAACACTTTTGTATTTATCCTCTCGTTCCTTCTAAATCTTAAGATGACAGAATTCGGGAATGATTCATTTACCATTTTGATCATTTGAAGTTTATATATATGTATATGTTATATATATATATATATATATATATATATATATATATATATATATATATATATATAGCATCAATACCTATAGTATGAATTGTCACCTATAGTTCTAGTTTCTTTAGTAAGTTTATGTGACATACACCCTACATGTGTTGGATAAATATTTGATGATTTAGACTTTGGTTGTTGTGGTACCCATCTAGAAATTATTTGTTAGATAATGTCATGACACCTAATTAAGTACAACTTAAAGTTGTGTATGTACTTGTGCTACATGAATCATATAAAGGCCAACACTATTTGAGAGAAGGGATTACTTCATATAAAAAAACAACTCATTGATAGATGTGAAAGGGGACACTTAATTAAAGGAACTATAACATACTGAAAGCTAACTTCCTATTTTTAGAAACCCTAATCTCAGGATTCAATGCCTTTAGTCTTAGGTTACGAGCAAATCCTAAGCATGGTTAATAGGATGTCGATAGATAGTGTGTAGAAGACCAATATTTATAAATATATAATATTTAGAATTTTATTATTATAACTAAAATTACTTGATTTTAATATTTTTACACCGAAAATGATAAAGGAACTAGTAAAGTGCATAGTACAGTTTGAATACCAATATATTAGTAAATGGAATATTATATCAATATTATCATGGAATATTATATCAATATTAGCCTAAATACATGTATATCAATGTATTAAAGTCTCACAATAACCACTGTTATAACTAATTCAACTAATAAGTGCAATAATAACTAGGATGGGATCGAACCTATCCATTCCATTATACACGATGCAAAGTACATTAATAGACACAAAGGGGTACTACATTTATTTAAAGGGTTACATAACTAAAAGGGGAAGTTGAGTCAATTTGAGAATAGTAGTAAATAGGGACAAACAAAAGTGATGCATCAATAATATTGATAAAAATACATTTCAGCTTAATAAAATGGAATAAATTATATTAATAGAGTGTTATTTTGATGTTAATTAAATAAAACAACATTATTGGACTTATAAGGAATCTTGAGTAAGATATAGCCATTGCTACACGACCGACTCCCTTA
The DNA here is from genome assembly GCA_963693085.1 of Alisma plantago-aquatica. Taxonomy (NCBI): domain Eukaryota; kingdom Viridiplantae; phylum Streptophyta; class Magnoliopsida; order Alismatales; family Alismataceae; genus Alisma; species Alisma plantago-aquatica. Next base: position 101,275,944 of record OY856411.1, read on the forward strand.
TTATTCTATCTCCCAAATCAGGAGAGAATGGTAAGAAATATTTATTTGCTCAACTTATATATTGCAAGGGAGCCTGAAAGGAAAGATCTAAGGAGCTCAAATCCCTATTTTATCCTCAAATTTGTTCCATGCTAGTCAAACACCTTGGGGGTATCTTCCTCATTTTTGTCTTTCATAGACCGCGTTGTCTTTGGTTGGAAAAAAGTACTGACATGCCTCCTCTATGCCTAAGACCTGCTTTTGATATATAAGGACATCTCACTCTTTATTCTATCTTTTGGTAATGTAAAAATCGTAAATAGGAATAATTGAAAATGCTTATCAAATTATAGAAATGTCAAAAGAAATGAAATAAATTATTTTTTTTGAATCAAAAAATTATTACTATCAAATGGTGCACGTTTTATTACCCAATAAGAATATTGTGATTTTTAGAGATTATATGTTTAACGAGAATCAAACCCTAAATCTATAAAAATCTTTAATACATAAATCAAGGCCCTTCATGGAACTAGGGATAATCCGTGGTTGGATATAGAATTGTGACTCGGGTATGTTGGATTCATAGATTCATAATTGGGCAATTAACTATTTTGACTCCATGATCGATTTAAATATGTGAAGTTCTAATTTCTTGTAATGAGTCATGAAACTCTAAATTGATTTTCCGTGTATATCTTTTGGAAATATGTATTAGCAGATTCATTTGTTACTTGATTCTCTATTATCAAGTACAAAAATGTTTGATTCTTTATTTATGGTTCCTTTGACCCCACTTTTTATGCCCATATATGTTCACATACCTTTTTTGTATATAAATATTAGTTAGACTAATCTTTTAATCTTTCCTACTCTATTATGTATGTGTGACTTTGTCTAGTTATATCTAATAGTAGATACACCATAAATTTGGAACTTGGTTTCATTCCCCTTCCTAGAACTGACATATAATTTCCTGTCTTATGTGATTAAGGCACTAGATTTGATTCTCATATCATGCACTATGGTTTTGTTCCATTGTCATGCACTATGTACTATATTTTTTTGGAAAATTATTTAGTTCATGTTTCCCTTTGTAGGAATTTGATGAGTTCTATTCATGCTTTTAATTTATACTAGTGTTTGTTTTATAATTTTTTTTATGATTGTATAATTGGTTAAAAGGCATTAATTCATATTATTTATTATCTTATTCAAGTGAATTCACTTTTTGGAATCATTATTGTTTTGAAATCTATTTAAATGGTTTCATATCCCTCTTTGATTGAGATACTTGATACATTTGTTTATGTCCTTTTCTTATTAGTTATTTTTTTCCTATTACATGAACATACCAGCTTTAGCCAACATCAGTTGAAAAGGGAGTGATAAATAAGAAACAGTGATTAACATTGATTGTATCTACTACCTTTAACCCTCAAAGTATTGTGAAGTTGTGATGTTATATGATAACCCTAATTTTTTCTCTCTTCTCATATACATTCTATGCAAAATCATATCTGCACTAATATCTCACTCTAGCCCTCAATTTTATGATTCCAGTAGTTATGATTCTTTTTGAGGTTATTCCTGTACACATGATGAATGGTGCCACTCAAATTTATTTTGAAACTAAGGTTGAACCCAAGTTATACATCTCCCTTTTCATCTATAGTTTTCTTTCATCTATATTGATATATACATCCTAACCCTATTCTCTTATTTTAGAGGGAACTCATACATTTCCAACGCTTCAAATTGTTCTCAATTCTGAGCTTGTATGAGAGAGATATGGTCATTTGAGTTTTGCATTGTTTTATTTCCTTTTTAACTCTTTTAATCAATTTTACGTCTTATTGGGCCTATTTTTTGGACGCACAACCCACTTCCCTTTTCTTTTGGCTTGCTTATCTAAACCCTCTGAGGACGATCAATCAGTAGTCTTGAGTCAATTAGAAATTATCCATAGCCTTTGGATATCACTACTAGGGATTGGGACCCCCATCCAACGGCTGAAGTGTTGTCCCCTACCTCTACACATATCACCAGTGTAGGTGGCGCCGAAGCTACGTACCTACTCACCATTTTTCTCCTCCAATCACTCACATTCTAGCCTCTAATTGAACAATTGTTGATTCCATTCCTTTCCTTTCCTCCTGTTGCATATTTCCCCTTTGTTTGCGACTCAAAAACATGGCCGAAAGCCCCTCATTTTCTTCCCCTTAGCCTTCCACCTCCATGGTGGTGTTTCCGCTCATGTATTCTAGCATGTTCATGCCCACCCCCTTAAGTATCTGGTAAGGACCGTGATGTATTTGTGAGCTTCCCCTGAGCATGAACGATCCCCTTCTCATGTGCATCACGCCTCATTCCCCTTATTGTTGTTCGGCTCTGGAGACCCAAGCCGCTATAGGTGGAGGTCTGTACGAGGTTGGAAAGAGGAATTATAAGCCCCTAATGTCATTCATAATGGGCTTCGACCATGATGGTCCAACAATCCAACGACCGTCGTACCCTACCCCATGCAGATGCCCACTGTCTCCCACTCAACTCAGCAGTCAACAGTGATGAGTGACAATTTGGGATAGCAGTAGTGAGTGATTAGGTGTCTCCAGCAGCCATTTGTGGCGGTTGGCAATGGTTAGAACTTCCAGGCCCCCGCTAGCAACAACTAAGTGGCCCAGTTGCAGCATGTTTAGTGTAAAACCCTCCCAAAACCCCAATTTAATGTTTCTATTTTCAAACTCTTGTATCTCCTTCATCTCTTCACCAAATACCCTCATGTAATATACCATTTTGATCAGAAAAATGTCAACTTCCTAATGGTACTAATATAACTTGCTAATTTTATACTTCCTATTAGTGTTTTAGTAAATATGATGCCATTATTATATCATACTTGCTAGTCAACCTCAATCATGCTTTAACTTGTATCATTCATGAACCCTAACTAGTTTAATCCACTAAATCAGTAACCTTTGGTTCTTTTTACTATTATTGTTGTCTTGGACCATATACATGCACCACAATGATCTTTTTGACCTTCTATGTTGACCCTTTACCTAAAGGTGACCCATTTAAGTGTGCATTCTAAAACTTTCTCATGTCTTGGGCCTTAGCTTAAGTTGTTATCATCAACCTTGTAATCTCAAAATTAGTGCCTTGATATTCTTTATTCCATGATAATCTAAGAATTCATGCCAATGTAACCCATGGTTGATTAATGATACCTCAAGTGCCTAGTTTGTGCTTTAAAATGACTAAGTTGGCCTAGTTGGGTCTAGATGATGAAATATGATTATTATGAAAATTCCATGCTCTATCCTATTCAAATCAGTAAACTCATCACACTTGTAACACCAAATACTAATTGTATCAATCCTATGATTCTCTATCATCACAAGACTTGGATATTTGATAGTAGTGCTTGAATTGGATCTTATATGACTAATGTGATCTTGCATGATTAGACCTTGTCGATAATCTAATTCTCATGCTTCCTCATTACAAAATCATGCTTTACCTAAATCTTGTATTAATCATAATGTAGATGTACCACCTAGACCTAGGGTGTTTGTATGACTTTTGAAGAATGTTGAATCATAGTATGCATCTGTGGAACATTGGAACTAAGATATATATGCTTGAAACTTAGATATAAGGGAATATCCACATGAGCTATATGATGATTATATTTACATGATCCTATTTGTTATGACCCACTCTGTGATTAATCAGTAAGTATCTTGATTAGTGCTAAGAACCCTATTAAACATCATGGTTAATCAAAACAAGCTAATATGTGAATCAATAGTTGAGATTGAATCACCTGAGGCAATTAATGATATTAGCAATGATGATCGTTCGATTAATTAAGTTGGATTAAGTACTCACTGATGCATTTAGTGCTTTGATCAGGTGAGACATTCCAATTAGCATGTTTTCTCGATTCAAGGTTGTAGAGAATCCTGTGCTTGAAAAGTTGCAAGAGAAATCATCCAAATCGGGCATCCGATGTACTAGATATGACATTTTTAAGTCTTTGGGGCTGATTTTGTAAATTTTCCATTTTTTTATTTTTATTTGATCTTTATCCCTTAAAATGGGTCGGCTGATTTTCTTTTCGCTTAAGCCTTCTTCTTCACACGACTATTAGAACAAGAACCGACAGGAGCGACGCCCTCAACCGCAGTGCGATCAGAGTAAGCTAGGGCGGGCAGTTCTTGGCTCTGGGCTCCGATCCAGCATGGGCGCCACTCCCCTTCTCCTTCTCCCACCTTCCTTCCTCCACCCTTACCACATCTGCAAGCCCGACAAGTAGGGAGGCCAGCAAATGTAGCAGCAGTAGAAGCGCCGCTCCCTTGGCGACAGCGACTGATTCAAGGCCGATCTGGGCTCTCTTTTGCTTCGGTTCAGCAGCGTCGCCTTACTCTTTTCTCCTTCCTCCCTTAGCCATCCACCTAGCTCAGCTGCCCTGCTGCTTGGCCAAGCGGCCATCCTGCAGCAGCCGTAGCTGCGTGCAGCAGCAACAGGCCGCCTTGGGCGTGCCGAGGTGATAGGGGAGGTGCCTTTGAGCACGGTCCGAAGTTCTAAATCCAAAATCGCAGCCCTAGCCACGAGTAGCCATTCCAATTGAGATCCTAGCTTATTCTCTGCCAACCTGTAGTGAGTGTGAAGCAACTCGAATGTGAACATGAACAGTAAAAGCCAAATTCAAGGTTGAAGACAATGGAAATTTGCCCGGAATCAGGCCCTGGACGCAATTCCGGACGAATCTGGACAGACCAAATCACTGTGAGTAGGATTTCATTCATTTATCATTAAATAACTCAGGCGTTTGAATATTTCCAGTTATGTGCGCGAATTACGCTGATAACAGGCGTTATCAGGCGTCGGGCAGCGTTTGGCGTCGCCCGACTTTTTATTTCATAAATTTCTTATAGACGCTGTTATATGATTAAATTTAGCAATTGATCAGTGTGGATTGAATCGGTAGATTTATATGGTTCATTGGAACCTAAATTGCTTATTTGAATGTTGAAATTAGAAATTCATGTCTAAAAATGGTATGGATTGGGTATGAACCCAGACAATAAGGATTTCTGATAAATTATCAGATGTACGATTTCAAAGTTGATATGAATAAATAAAATATGCAATAAAACCCTAAATTGTATATATCTTTTGACGTTAATATGTGTAAATTGATATTTACATGAAATGGCACATTTCTCTGAAATATTACCAGAAATTCTCAAGTATTGCTATTAAATTGTGTTGTGATAGGTAATTAACTCTTAATTGAGTTAAGTGATGCACAAACCAGGATTTGGGTTAATGTGCACGTTTTTCGAGAAATTTAGAGAATTGATAATTGTTGAGTATGATTCTCATATGTGAAGTAAATTTCTTTAATTTGTGCAATAAGATGTTCAATTACGTAAATTCACTATGTATGTGCCAAATTGAAATAAGTTGGGTTATTTATGCATTTCTAATTTGCTTGAATGCATGGTATGAGAATTTATCAGAAATTACAATGATTTGAAATATATTGCTCTGTCGGTTTAGAATGACAGTGTATTGTGATTTGATATGAAATCAGTAAATGTGATATTCCTGTTTAAATGTTTATTTGTTAATCAGTTAATAGACTTAGGTGCCCTAACACCGTAGAACCCCTCGTGAGGTCTGCACCTTGGGGTGAAACGACCTACCTAGCGTGTGTCTAGATGGTCGGTGACTCGTGTTCAACAATAATCCGTGCATGTGTCACGGTGGCACGAGGGCAGAAAGGCAGTGTTCAACAATAATCCGTGCGTGTGTCACGGTGGCACTGGAATATATGGGGGTTATTCAACAATAATCCGTGCGTGTGTCACGGTGGTAACCCCGACTCTCCGCCTGTGTGCTCAGGTTCAAGGAGGAGTCTAGAGTACACTCTTTTGAGAGTGCAGTGAGGCCGTGTGAGCCTGAGAGTCCTGTAGCAGACCAGGACAGCAGTCAGACTTAGCATTTCCCGGGTGTGTCGCTAAGTCTTGTACGGTGGGACCGTAGCATGAACTTGCTGCGGATCTTTATATGCAGAGTACACTGCATATATTTAGGGCATAATAATAATATGAATAAGTAATCATGTAGGATCACAGTAAATTTATATAACTGTTTATTTACCTGAATTATCTGTTGATGCTTAGAAATGTGATTAATATCTGTATATCTGCTATGTATTTAGAACTGCCTTGCTTAGTTCTGCATTTATGTTTAATTTCAATTTATAAACCTGATGAGTTGTTTAGTGATAGCTAAGTGAAATACTATTCACTGAGCGAGTAGGCTCATACCTCTACTCAAAACATTTTCAGGTTATCATCAGTAGCAGGAAATCAGAAGGATCGATTTATCCTTACGCCTAGTCGATAGAAGGTTCGTAGTTAGTAGTTAGAGGTCTCTTAGTCCATTCCCCTCGATCTTCGGGACAAGGTGTGAGTGAGAGAGAGAATGTGTACAAAGATGTAAATTAACTGTTTCGCTTTATTTTATGTCAAACAGTGTAGAATGCTGTAGACTCTGTTTATATTGCTAGTCAGTTAATAAAGATGTTTCCGCAGTTTGTTTAGTTTCAATTTACAGCATAAATCAGATTATCCTATTAATCTCTTTAAAAAGTTTTAAAAAGTGAAGAGTGGTTGGCTTATGTGTAAATCCCATCCTGTCACGTCCTAATCTCGTGGTTTGTGGTTAGTGTGAGATCGGGGCGTGACAATTTTGGTATCAGAGCATAGGTTGAGTACATAGTTACTCTAAGTCAAGGTCAGGAGACGATAAGAGACCAATAGGATTAAGGTTTAGGTGTCTTTCTTCTATCTGTAATTTTCTAACAGGAAGTGTTCTGTTATATTATTGCAGACAGTAGGAAGAGGATGTGGTCACGAGAATCAAGTAATGAGTTTAAATTGAGTCGTTAAGAATCATTAAGGTCAAAAGATAAAGTTATAAATAAGGCGAATAATAAATGTTGTGTTTTAGCTCTGGAAGATCTGAGTGTTTAGATACCCTGGCCAGGTGTCTGAATACTTAGATTGACCAGTATCAAGCTACTCTGTTTGTTCTTCTCTGGATGCCCTGGCCAGGTATGCAGAGGAAGGATAGGCTAGAGAGAAAACCCTAGAAATCTTAGGGTTAAGAGATAAGAAATTAATATAGGAACAGGAGATTAAATATAGGATGCAATACAACTCTTGTTTTATATTGCTTATTTGATTAGAGATCATTAGAATGCTCTTATATGCATGAAATTAGATTTTTAGTTTGTAAAGTAAACATGATTCTTTTATGTTGTTGTATGTCATGAAATGGTTTATTTATTGTTTAAATTCTTTGTATCAAGTAGACCAAAAGTTATGTTTAAATGAGTTTGCCTTAAGTGGATATTCATTCCACATGTTTGAAATCAATAGGAGTTGATTAATCCTGAGTAGCTCTTGGCTTCAGGACTACAGGTTCGGCCTGGTCCGGCTGGCAGGATGCATTACTGGGATCTAATGACTCCTATTAATAGTATAATTAGAGTAGACTCTGGATGATTTAGACTTGAATCATAGTAAGAATGTACATACGATAAGATGTTGAGATATAAGGGAAAGATTAGAACAGCTAAGAAGTAGCTGGAAATGATATCAGAGGCCCAATGTTGGAGTCTCATATGAGCAATCCTTAATTGGAAATAAAGGAACTTGATACAAGGTTTAGATTCAATTTAATGATTTGTATTATACAAACTCTAAATATAAGAGTATGGAAAGGATATGAGAAAAGTATGTAATGGCTAAGATAGTAAGAATCAAATTTGGGTTGGATCATGGAATGGAGTAAAATACTTTATGTACTTTAAGGAGATGGGAAAATAGTAGAAAATAAGTTGAACATGCAATAAGTACATAGAAATAAAGAGTCTTATGAAAATCATAAGATCAAGACAAGAAACTTAGTAGGATTAAAGGAAATGTTAAAAATGATGACTTGATTAAGGAACGAGAATTACAAGACATAATTGAGAGTATGGAATGCATATCTTTATTATAAAGTTAAATACATTCATACATATTACCTTTGGATTCTAAGTCTCTATAAACTAACAAATTAGTTTTTAAAATAAAGAACAAACACATAACTTAGAAAATGAATGCATGATATAAAAAAATTCTCAGTATTTACAATTATACGATCAAATTTTCTGAATGATATAGCAGTGTGGTAATTGAATTTTATCTTTTTATTGGTATATCCAATTGATCTCAAATTTTAACTGTGCTTGAAAAAAATACAATTTTAGACACTCTATTAAATTGGAATAATTTTTGAATGACTTTTGACCTCTACAGTAAGGGTGTCGGCCGAGTTTGTAACTCAGCCGAACCTGCTGCAGACTGCAATATAGCAGTGCACTGTTAGATTTTTAATTAATTATTGGTAACTTGAAATGATCTGAAATTTTTACTGAGGGTCTAAAACTTCATTAGGTACAACATATAAATTTTTCAGAATTTTTGGAACTTCTGTTAGCAGTTTAATAAACGAATTACAGAAAACTATTGTGAAAACTGAATTTTCAGCTAATGTAATTAAAGTTGAGTGTTGGGTTAATATGTTATTGACCCAAGCAACTCAATTTGATTTATATAATCGATCACACATACACACAATAAATCTATGTTACTGATATAGACCAAAACCCTAGAATGATTAAAGTTGTAGTAGTTTAAAGGATATCATTAGTGATGTAACCTTGTATACCAGTATCTTTGTTAAATAAGATCTTGAGATTTGTTCTATGAAAAGTAAACTGGCTTTGATAGTGATCTAGGGTTTTGAAGTAGATAATCTGGTCGGTACATGAACAACATGAAATGATTTAGAGGAATGAGTAAGACATAAACCTAAAATGTAACAATAAGTAAGTAACATAGAAAGCGGAGTATTATCTGATTATGATCTAAAGATAGTTGATGTAGTTCATGTTTTAAAGACATAGTGTCACTGTCTTTATGATGTGACAATAGATTACCACTCTGGTAAAGAGAATGTGGTGGATGATGTTTCCAGCAGAAAGTCAAGTTCAACAGCCAATGCATTCTCTATGACAGGTTTCAATAGAGACCTGCTAGTAGAAATGTGGAAGTTGAACTTAGACTTAGGGGTAATAACACAGAGTGATTTGATCGTACAGATGTAAGTTAAGCTTACTTCTTATGATCAGATCAAGAAACTACAATAGGGTGATAGTGAGTTAAACCAGACTATGCATGACATGATAGGAGGAAAAGAGACTAGAGTTTAAGTTTTTAGATGATAAGGTGTTGTATTAGCATGACATGTTGTGTGTACCTCGAGTTAGTGTAAAATTCTTTTAAGGGGAAATGGCTGAAAGAAAAGATTTTTATGGAAGTGTATGTATTGATGTATGCTATGCTTTCAGGAAACACTAAGATGTATGTGAATCTCAAGAAGTTGAAATGGATGGTCAGATATGCAGAAGGATGTAACTGAGAACGTGATTAGAAGTAGTGTGTGCCAGAAGGTTAGGATTGAACCCTAGAAATCTACAGCTACCTTGTAATCTTTTTCTATGCCTGAATAGGAGTGGGAATTTATCACAATGGATTTTGTGATAGGGTTGCCCAGGACACCTAGAGGTTGTAACTCTATATGAATGATTGTGGATAGACTAATTAAGTCTGCTCACTTTCTTCATATTAAGTCAACCTTTGACGTTCTGAAGTTGGTTAAGATATTCATGGATGAGATAGTCAGGTTGCACGGTATCCTAAGTTCACATTCAGGTTTTGGAATGAGTTGCATTGTACTTTGGGCACAAAGTTAAGGTTCAGTACAACCTTTTCACCATAGACGGATGGTCAGACTAAGAGGACCATTCTGACTTTTGAGGACATGATGAGAGTAGGTGTCTTGCATTTCTATGAAAGTTGGGAAGAACACTTAAGCCTTATAAAGTTTGCATACAACAATAGTCACCATTCCAGTCTTGGTATGGCCCCGTATGAAGTTATGTATGGTAGAAAGTGTAGATCACCCATATGTTGGTATGAGGTTGGTGAAAAGCAGATTCTTGGACCCGAGATAGTGGATTTGACCACTGAAAAGATTACTGTGATCAAAGAACAGTTGAAAGTTGCACAGGACATGCAGAAAAGTTATGTTGAGAAAAGACGTAGACCTCTTGAGTTTCAGGTTGGTGATGAAGTATATTTGAAGGTTTCACCATGGAAAGGAGTGTTGAGGTTTGGTAAGTGAGGCAAATTGACTCCTAGGTTTATGGGCCCATATCCTATCATTTAGAGGATTGGACCTGTAGCCTAAAGGTTAGAATTGCCATCTGAGTTGTCAAATCTATATGATGTGTTTCATGTATCTATGTTGAAGAAATGCTATCCTGGTACAGAAAAGATAGTTGACCCAGAACCTGCACAGCTCAGATCAGATGTGTCTTATGTTGAAGGTTTAATTCAAATAGTTGACCCGTAGATCAAGAAGTTTAGGAAATCGTGAGATACCATTAGTGAAAGTTCTGTGGAGGAATCATAACCTAGAGGAAGCTACATGGGAACTTGAATCTGAGATGCGTAACAAGTTTCCTTTTCTCTTTTAGGAATTTCGGGACGAAATTCTTATAAGGGAGGAAGATTGTTATGACCCACTCTGTGATTAATCAGTAAGTATCTTGATTAGTGCTAAGAACCCTATTAAACATCATGGTTAATCAAAACAAGCTAATATGTGAATCAATAGTTGAGATTGAATCACCTGAGGCAATTAATGATATTAGCAATGATGATCGTTCGATTAATTAAGTTGGATTAAGTACTCACTGATGCATTTAGTGCTTTGATCAGGTGAGACATTCCAATTAGCATGTTTTCTCGATTCAAGGTTGTAGAGAATCCTGTGCTTGAAAAGTTGCAAGAAAAATCATCCAAATCGGGCATCCGATGTACTAGATATGACATTTTTAAGTCTTTGGGGCTGATTTTGTAAATTTTCCATTTTTTTATTTTTATTTGATCTTTATCCCTTAAAATGGGTCGGCTGATTTTCTTTTCGCTTAAGCCTTCTTCTTCACACGACTATTAGAACAAGAACCGACAGGAGCGACGCCCTCAACCGCAGTGCGATCAGAGTAAGCTAGGGCGGGCAGTTCTTGGCTCTGGGCTCCGATCCAGCATGGGCGCCACTCCCCTTCTCCTTCTCCCACCTTCCTTCCTCCACCCTTACCACATCTGCAAGCCCGACAAGTAGGGAGGCCAGCAAACGTAGCAGCAGTAGAAGCGCCGCTCCCTTGGCGACAGCGACTGATTCAAGGCCGATCTGGGCTCTCTTTTGCTTCGGTTCAGCAGCGTCGCCTTACTCTTTTCTCCTTCCTCCCTTAGCCATCCACCTAGCTCAGCTGCCCTGCTGCTTGGCCAAGCGGCCATCCTGCAGCAGCCGTAGCTGCGTGCAGCAGCAACAGGCCGCCTTGGGCGTGCCGAGGTGATAGGGGAGGTGCCTTTGAGCACGGTCCGAAGTTCTAAATCCAAAATCGCAGCCCTAGCCACGAGTAGCCATTCCAATTGAGATCCTAGCTTATTCTCTGCCAACCTGTAGTGAGCGTGAAGCAACTGGAATGTGAACATGAACAGTAAAAGCCAAATTCAAGGTTGAAGACAATGGAAATTTGCCCGGAATCAGGCCCTGGACGCAATTCCGGACGAATCTGGACAGACCAAATCACTGTGAGTAGGATTTCATTCATTTATCATTAAATAACTCAGGCGTTTGAATATTTCCAGTTATGTGCGCGAATTACGCTGATAACAGGCGTTATCAGGCGTCGGGCAGCGTTTGGCGTCGCCTGACTTTTTATTTCATAAATTGCTTATAGACGCTGTTATATGATTAAATTTAGCAATTGATCAGTGTGGATTGAATCGGTAGATTTATATGGTTCATTGGAACCTAAATTGCTTATTTGAATGTTGAAATTAGAAATTCATGTCTAAAAATGGTATGGATTGGGTATGAACCCAGACAATAAGGATTTCTGATAAATTATCAGATGTACGATTTCAAAGTTGATATGAATAAATAAAATATGCAATAAAACCCTAAATTGTATATATCTTTTGACGTTAATATGTGTAAATTGATATTTACATGAAATGGCACATTTCTCTGAAATATTACCAGAAATTCTCAAGTATTGCTATTAAATTGTGTTGTGATAGGTAATTAACTCTTAATTGAGTTAAGTGATGCACAAACCAGGATTTGGGTTAATGTGCACGTTTTTCGAGAAATTTAGAGAATTGATAATTGTTGAGTATGATTCTCATATGTGAAGTAAATTTCTTTAATTTGTGCAATAAGATGTTCAATTACGTAAATTCACTATGTATGTGCCAAATTGAAATAAGTTGGGTTATTTATGCATTTCTAATTTGCTTGAATGCATGGTATGAGAATTTATCAGAAATTACAATGATTTGAAATATATTGCTCTGTCGGTTTAGAATGACAGTGTATTGTGATTTGATACGAAATCAGTAAATGTGATATTCCTGTTTAAATGTTTATTTGTTAATCAGTTAATAGACTTAGGTGCCCTAACGCCGTAGAACCCCTCGTGAGGTCTGCACCTTGGGGTGAAACGACCTACCTAGCGTGTGTCTAGATGGTCGGTGACTCGTGTTCAACAATAATCCGTGTGTGTGTCACGGTGGCACGAGGGCAGAAAGGCAGTGTTCAACAATAATCCGTGCGTGTGTCACGGTGGCACTGGAATATATGGGGGTTATTCAACAATAATCCGTGCGTGTGTCACGGTGGTAACCCCGACTCTCCGCCTGTGTGCTCAGGTTCAAGGAGGAGTCTAGAGTACACTCTTTTGAGAGTGCAGTGAGGCCGTGTGAGCCTGAGAGTCCTGTAGCAGACCAGGACAGCAGTCAGACTTAGCATTTCCCGGATGTGTCGCTAAGTCTTGTACGGTGGGACCGTAGCATGAACTTGCTGCGGATCTTTATATGCAGAGTACACTGCATATATTTAGGGCATAATAATAATATGAATAAGTAATCATGTAGGATCACAGTAAATTTATATAACTGTTTATTTACCTGAATTATCTGTTGATGCTTAGAAATGTGATTAATATCTGTATATCTGCTATGTATTTAGAACTGCCTTGCTTAGTTCTGCATTTATGTTTAATTTCAATTTATAAACCTGATGAGTTGTTTAGTGATAGCTAAGTGAAATACTATTCACTGAGCGAGTAGGCTCATACCTCTACTCAAAACATTTTCAGGTTATCATCAGCAGCAGGAAATCAGAAGGATCGATTTATCCTTACGCCTAGTCGATAGAAGGTTCGTAGTTAGTAGTTAGAGGTCTCTTAGTCCATTCCCCTCGATCTTCAGGACAAGGTGTGAGTGAGAGAGAGAATGTGTACAAAGATGTAAATTAACTGTTTCGCTTTATTTTATGTCAAACAGTGTAGAATGCTGTAGACTCTGTTTATATTGCTAGTCAGTTAATAAAGATGTTTCCGCAGTTTGTTTAGTTTCAATTTACAGCATAAATCAGATTATCCTATTAATCTCTTTAAAAAGTTTTAAAAAGTGAAGAGTGGTTGGCTTATGTGTAAATCCCATCCTGTCACGTCCTAATCTCGTGGTTTGTGGTTAGTGTGAGATCGGGGCGTGACACTATTGATCTAAGACCCCATTTTATATCAATTTCATCTTAGGTCCCCTTTGGATTGGACCTTCGCTGGGATCTACTCATGGTTTATAACTTGTACTTTATACACAAGGTATGTTTTCCTCTTGACCCTACTATGATATTGGCTTGCTTGTATGTATACTCATATGAATGCTTGGTTACTTACTTGGTTGAGATATTGTTCCTATGATTACTCTTTCATGTTTGAGTATTGTACATTGACAAACCTTGAATATAACACACAGAAATCTATTATGCAATCTAATGTGTACATAATGGAGAAAGGAACCTAAAGTATGCTTTGTTTCTTGTTCTTGACTATGATCATGTTTCTAGACAAGCAAGTTTTGTATTACTCTTAAACTGTTTTCATTCCTTTTCATAGCGTATTTAATGTTTTAGTATTAATATGTTTTGTTTATCAAATTTTTAGTTGACAAATGAAGATCCACTGAAGTCAAGGTTCCACTCTATGAAAAGAAACATCGATGGGATGCTAGAAGTAGAAATGGGTACATGCTTCTCTATCTCTTTTAGTATCTTGTTGTATCATGTTGTTATTACTTTTGCATACATATTGCATGAGTATAAATATTTGTACCATTCTAGGGACGGATGCCCAAGTCCACACACCTTTGACTATGTGTCCATTAGGAGTGTGTACTTAGGGTAACAAACACTTCCCTGACAAATGGTATCAGAGACAACACCCAGACCTCTATATATGTAAGGCATAACACATCTTCCCCTAAAGCTTAGAAAGTCTTGTAGCATCTCACCTCTTCTTTAAGGACTACCTAAGACACCCAAGTAAATGATGAATAGTTAGTCTTCTCATCTTCTCATGTGATTCTTCTCTAATGACTATTAATCACATGATTTCTCAATTATGGATATCTTATGTATGGGAAACTAAAATTGATTTGAACTCATGAAAGTTGATCTAAATGACAATGCTATGATCAGATGTTAAATGAAAGAACCTATTTGACAAATGAAAGTACTTGTGAAAGTAATGTACGCATGTATAAATCATGCAAACTCAATATTACCAATTGGATATAAATTGTTTCAATGTTTGAGGTAAATCCTTGATGTTGGAGATATAAGATGGAACTTATGTTCTATACCCCATGTTTGACAGGGTCCCTATTGATTTAACCTATGTTGTCCCTAGTTTGATCAAACCTCAAACATATCTAAGAAAAACCATCCCTATTGATATGTATCACATCACATACTCTGATACATGTATGCCTTTGCACCCCAAGATCACGATGTGAAGACTTAGATACATACATAATTCCCTATTGACTTACATGCCTCTTTTGCAAGCTCAATTTTGCATAATCATAAAGGACATGAATGTCACTCTAGCCCTATTATGCTCAAACTCTTGACTCCTCAATTTGACTTATTGATTTCAAAAATCTACCCTACTTTAGTCTTTAAAGGAAGGGAATGGAATTATGTCTTTGATCTTGAAAAATATTGAAGTATGGTTGCCCTAGTATAATCTTGAAGTTCAACTCATGACCTTGTGAAATACGATTTGATAGTTGATACTTGCCCTATTCAGATATGCTTGATAACTCATGACCAATGTAGACTAGTGTACTATGTTAGGGTGGTAGTTGACTTGTGACTCCCCTAACCTTGGTCACACCCCCATCATGACTACCTCCAAATTGTCATCTTGTTGATTATTTAGATCTTGGAAAGGTGACCCTTTCACATGGATTTTTTTTCTTGACCTAACTCCCTAATAGGTTATGTCTATGATAATATTGATACTTGATCTCAAAATCTCAATTTAATGATGATCTTGGATATGATGACATTGACTATACCTAATGGTCAAGTTTCTAGGAAGACCTAGGCCTAGATCATTCATCAACAATTAATACTAAAAAAATAAACTCGATGTTGATGCCATGAAATGTTGAATAATGCTCAAAATGTTGCTCGATTGTTGTATATGAAAAAATGATAACCCATAGAAGGGTGAGTTAATCAATCAATTTAAGATTTGAGGTATCCTCAAATGTCACCAAATAGTAGGAGGGTTAAGTATACAAAGCATGAAATAATATATATTGAGTATAATTCTTTAAACCCAACTATGCCATCTCTAAGGGACGTAAGAATAAGTCAGTGAGGAAGTGACTGACAGTAGGTGACCAAGCCCAAGAGGGAAGGTCACCAAAAGGCCAAACCCAGGTGGGAAGACCAACATGAAGACCAATCCAAGGAGGGAAGGTCACCAACAGGTCAAGCCCAGGAGGGAAGGTCAACATGAAGACCAAGCCTAGGAGGGAAGGTCACTGAGAAGGCCAAGCCCAAGAGGGAAGGTTGCCATGAGCCCAATGTTGGGACATTAAGAAAATGATGTGCACCCTAAGAGATGGAGAAAATATTGGTTTAAGAGTTACATAGAAGATAATGTGCTCGAATGTAGCTGGAGAAACCCCAAGAAAAATGAGAATGATATCTCAATAAAAACCTTACAAAGGTTAGAGCCCTAAGTCACCCCTAAGGTCTAAAATAAGTATCTAAACCGTAGCTTCAAAATGTTTATACGATTACTTTGTTGTCCAAACTTGACTCTCGATGTTGAATAATGAAATCTTGACTCATGATTAATGATCTTAACTACACTCCTATTATCACCCTATGTGGATCTTGAGATCACCCTCAATATATGACTGGCAACTTTCATGTTTCAAATCTAGAAATTTGAAATGAGGATTATGTTAACTGACTCAATTTATCACTTAGACTTAAGCTCCATATGGACTAGGATGGGCTCTCCCATCGATTTTTAGCACAAAATCAAGATGTTGAAACATGATGTTTGTCTCAAAATGTTGAAGAACGGATTCTCAGTCATGGATGTATGACCCCACCTAGTCCAATATGGAATCTAGGACCCTAAATGTTGGGAATAAAAGTCATTCTTTACTCTTGATTCAATGAACTCTATTTGTTTGACATAAACTGTGATCTCTCCAAATTTGTGACTCATGTAACTATCTTCCCAACTCGTTGATCTATGTGACTATGCGTTGACTATGATGCCCAATTACTCAATTTTGAGATGGTGTTTACAATTGTCAATTATTGTGATATAGATGGGAAGTTCCAATCTCAATTGAAGAACTGTCCTAATTTTGGGGACAAAACTTTCTTTTAAGGTGGGGAGGATGTGATAACCCTGATTTTTTCTCTATCTTTTCATGTTTATTATATGAAAATAATATTTTCACTAATATCTCACTCTATCGCTCAATTTTTATGATTCACGTTGTTATGATGCTTTTTGAGGTTATCTTGTATACACATGATGAATGGTCCCACTCAAATTGATTTTCAAACTAAGGTTGAACCCAAGTTATACATCACCCTTTTCATTTATAGTTTGATCTCTCATATATATATATATATATATATATATATATATATATATATATGTCTTAAAAGCCATTCTCTTAGTGTAGATGACTCTCTTATGTTTCCAACACTTTAAATTTCGCTCAATTCTGAGCTAGTATGAGAGAGATATGGTCATTTGAGTTTTGGATTATTTTAATTCCTTTTAGCTCTTTTAATCAATTCTACATCATACTGGGCCTATTTTTGTTGGATGTGCAACCCACATCCCTTTTATTTCGGCTTGTTTATTTGCACCCTCTAAGGATGACCAATCAATAGCCTTGAGTCAATTAGAAACATTCCATAGCCTTTGGATCTCGCTACTGTGGATTGGGACCCCCATCCAACAACTGAAGTGGTGTCCCCTATCTCCATACATATCCCACAATGAAGGTGGCGCCAAATCTACCTACTCCCCTTTTTGCTCCTCCAATCACTCACATTCTAGTCTCTTATTGAACAACCAACACTACCATTCTTTTCCTTTCTTCCTCTCTCATCATTCCCCTCTGTTTTTAACTCTAAAACATGGCTGAAAGCCCCAAATTTTCTTCCCCTTCGCCTTCCACCTCCATGGAAGTGTTGCCGCTCATGTAATTTAGTGTTTTCTTTCCCACCCCCTTCAGTTGTAGGTAAGGACCATGATGGATTCACAAGCTTCCCCTGATCACCAACGCCCCCCCTTCTCGTGTGCATCGGGCCTCGTACCCCCTACTATTGTTCGGCTCGACGACCCAAGCTACTACATGTTGAGGTTTGTACAAGGCTCAAAAGGGGAATGATAAGCCTCAAATGTCGTTCGATATAGTCTGGGACCATGAGGGTCCAACAATCCAACGCCCCCCTTACCCGCCCCCGTGCCAGACGCCCACCTCTGCCCACTCAACTCAGCAGTAAGTAGTGATGAGCGACAACCCAGATAGCGATGGAGAGCAATCAAGAGTCTCCAATAGCTGCCCGTGGCGGTTGGTGGTGGTTGGGACCTCGAGGCCCACGCCAACAACATCCAAGTGGCCTAGTTGTGTCCTGTTTAGGGTAAAACCCTCCCAAAACCCGAATTTAATGATGTTATCTTCAAACTCTTGTATCTCCTTAATCTCTTGACCAAATACCCGATGTGATATACCATTTTGATCACAAAAACATGGCCTTCCTAATGGCACTGATATAACTTGCTAATTTTATACTTCCCATTCATGATTTAGTAAATATTATGCCAATATAATACCATTCTTGTTAGTCAACATCAATCATGCTTCACCTTGTATTATTCATGAACCCTAACTACTTTAATCCACTAAATCAGTAACCTTTGGTTCATTTTACTATTATTGTTATCTTGGACCATATATATGCACCCAAAAGGATCTGTTTGACCTTCAATGTTCACCCTTGACCTAAGGGTGACCCATTTAAGTGTTCATGCTAAAACTTGCTCCAGTCTTTAACCTTAGCTTAATTTGGTATCATCTAGCCTTATTATCTCAAAATCAGTGACCTTGATATGCTTTGTGCCATGATAATCTAAAAGTTCATGCCAATGAAACCCATTGGTAGTTAATGATACCTCAAATGCCTAGTTTGTTCTTCAAAATGACTAAGTTGAACTAGTTGGGTCCACATGATGAAATATGATTGTTATGACAATCCCATGCTCTATCATGTTCAAATAACTAAACTCGTCATACTTGTAACACAAAATACCAACTGTATGAATCCTATGCTTTTCTATGATCATAAGACTTGGATATTTGATACTAGTTCTTGAAATGGATCTTATATTACTAACGTGATCTTGCATGATTAGACCTTGTTGATAATATAATTTTCATGCTTTCTCATTATGAAATTAGGCTTGACCTCAACCTTGTATTACTCATAATGTGTATGTACAACCTAGACCTAGGGTGTTGGTATGACTTTTGAACAATGTTGAATAATAGCATGCATGTGGAACTTTGGAACTAAGATGCCATGATAATATAATAATATATGATGCTTATCTTACCATGATTCTATTGATCTAAGACCCCATGCTATATATTTTTCATCTTAGGTCACCTTTGGATTGGACCTTTTCTAGAATCTACTAATGGTTTATAGCTTGTACTCTACACGCAAGGCATGTTTTCCTCTTGACCCTACTAGGATATTAGCTTTCTTGTATGTATTCTCATATGAATGCTTGGCTACTCACTTACTTGGTTGAGCTATTGTTCCAATGATTACTACTTTCATGTTTGCGTATTCTACATTGACAAACCTTGTATATAATATATAGAAATATGTTATGCAACCTATTGTGTACTTAATGGAGAAAGGAACCCAAAAAATGCTTTGTATAAAACGATATTGGTAAGTGTTCTCACTTTGTTTCTTGTTCTTGACTATGATCATGTTTCTAGCCAAGAAAGCTTTTGTATCACTCTTAAATAGTTTTCATGCCTTCTCATAGCGTACTTAATGCTTTGGCATTTATATGTTTTGTTTATCAAACTTTTAGTTGCCAAAGGAAAATCTTTTGCACTCAAGGCTCTACTCTATGAAAAGAAACATCAATGGGATTGTAGAAGTAGAAATGAGTACATGCTTCTGTATCTCTTTTAGTATTTTGTTATGTCTTATTGTTATTGCTTGTATATATATATTGCCTTTGTGAAATATTTGTACCATTCTAGGGACGGACACCCATGTCCACTCGCCTTTGGCTATGTAGCCATTAGGGGTATGGATGTAGCGTAACAACCAATTTTGTGACATGTTTGTTTACTTAGAATCCTAGAGACCTAAACATGGATAAGAAGTAAACCCTAGTGGAAGGTTTTGGCTGGGAGAGGGAATGGAGGCCGTCACGACCACGACAGCCACCCTGGAGTTCAAGGAAGCTACACCCAGGGTAGACTTCCTCCTCACTTGAGTTCTACAGCTCCGGACACCACTCCTATCACCGCTGATGCAACACCCACCACCACCTTCAAAGAAGTTGGAGGAGAATCATCCTCAACCTCAGTGCATGAAGATATGCAAGTCAACAAGCCACCGAGCTCCTTGGCTACAAAAACATCAAGTGTTGACCCACATATGTCCCCTCGATCAAGAGGGTTTCACCAAACATGATCAAATCGGAGGACATCTCCATCGATCGTAGGGGTGCATTTCCAACAATCACTATTAATCCAACAACTATCCAACCCCTACTGGAACTATGGAAGTTCGCATTTGTTGTGAAAGTCATCAACATTAATATAGGGTTCCAATCCCTAGTCACTAGACTCCAATCACTATGGAACCCATCTGATATGTTTTAAGCAATAGACTTGGAGATGGGATACTACATCATCCAACTACCAAATAAAACATACTTCATTATCACCTTGACAAGAGGACCTTGGACTATTTTTGACAACTACATGTCCATACAGTCCTGGTCATCTAGTTTCAGACCTTCCGACCCCCTTACTCGTAAACTGGTGGTTTGGTCCAAAGTCCCAGATCTACCGGTCTATCTCTATCAAACACATCTACTAATAAGATCAACAATCTAATTGGGAAAAAAATCAAGATTGATGACACCACAATGACCGGTCGTAGAGGAAAATTAGCATTCATCATTGTGGAGGTTGACACTTCCAAGCCCCTATTGTCGGCAATTATAGTGAACAAGGAATAGTTCTGTATTGAATACAAGAACATGCCCATCATCTACATGAGATGCAGCCGTGTAGGTCATGTTGACAAGGAGTGTGCCTTTGTCCCTTCATTCAGTACCCTGGATGCTTTTACATTGGTATTCAAGCTAGTGGTAGTAGCAACACCCTACTCCCAGGCAATCCATGCAAAAAAAATCAGAGAAGTGTCAGCCCCCAAGAATCCAGGAAAGCAGACCAAGGAAACACTCAATACAAGCCCTCAAGTGCATGTTGATGCATATGTCTTGTAAGCCAAGGCACTAGAGACCGAAGAGGAGGAGTGGGAAACGATGACAAATCATAAACAAAAGAAGAAGGGAACCAAAAAAACATGTGATCAATGCAGGGAACCTGACAACAAGTCCACGTGCCCCCTCCAACAAGCAATATCCATCCACCCAAGATACATCAATGATCACAGTGGATAATGAGATTAGAGAAGGAGCCAAGTCACACACTTTATTCCAGTGTGGGAGCCACGTCACTATCCCTGACAAGGGCACTCCTAACTTCAGTTGGGGTGACAAAGGGATGGGAGCTAGTGAAGTCCTATAGGAATAGAAATATTGTCTACCAACCTATGCAAGTTAGTCCTGACAGGGAGAGAAAGAAAGGGAAACTAGCCCAAATGCTTACAAATGCAAACAAGACAATTGAATCAAGACGTATTCTAAATTTTTAGGAAGACAATGAGGTCATGGAGGGGACCCAACTGAGACAAGGCAGCCAATTCGTAGGACTTGGAGCCACCATTATCTAGCCTATCAAATCTCACTAGATGCTGAACATTCTTTGTTGGAACATCGAAGGAGCCAAATCTGAGGATAAAATTTGCCTCCTCAAAGAATACAAAGAAATAAAAAAAATTCATCTTCTCACTCTAGTCAAAACTCATTGTAGTGGTGACATCACCCTTAAAGTCATCCGTAAAATTGGTTTCTCTTTGTCACACAACATGGAACATTTAGGCTTCTCGGTTGGAACATGACTTCTTTGGGATATAAGGTACTGCGATCTTGAAGTACTAGTCAATCACATGCAACAGATCCACTATAGAATCAACCAAGGGTAGTACAAAATCTTTGTGTATGGCAGCCCCAATCCAAACAAGCGTCTCCTCCTATTGAAGCGGATGTAGGAAATTTCTCAAGATGTCCGTGGTGCCTGGGCAATTATCGGAGATTTCAACACTATGCTTGATCCAATTGAAAAGAAGGCAGTAGATATTTTGAAAAAGAGTGTCCAAAATGTTCAAAGATACCTTGTTGCAAACTAGCCTTGCCAAAGTTACAAGACAAGGACATTTTTCAGCATCAAAAGACCCAACATGCGAGAGAAACTGGATAGAGTCATAGCAAACGATGCATGGCTCACCATAGATAGAGGATTACAGTCTCTTTGCTTGTTTTTATGTAAGCATATCACAATCCCATCCTCATTAGCAACAACGCTGCTTGTAGGAAGTCCATACCGTCTTTTCAAACCAAAGCTAGTTGCTTCATGATCCCTGAGTTCAAGAAAGAACTACTTCCAAAGGGGGAAATTGCAAGCCTTTCACCGATGCCCTTCTATCCATCCAATCGACAGTGCTAAACTGGGAGTCAAAGTGATCTATGATGCAAAGAATAGAAAAAGACAACACCCTTAAGAGGCTCAACAGAATCCAGGTAATAAGAAATACCTCTCCTTTTATTTATAACAATTTGAATGCCACTGCTCTGCAAGAAAAATACCACACATTATTCTGTGTGAAGAGGTTGACCGGAGGAAAAAGGCGCACATCAACTGGTTGAAAAACATTGATGGCAATACAAACTACTTCCAAAGATATGTCAAAGAAAGGAGGCAACTGAATAAAATCACCCACATCCGCAATAGTCATGGAGTGTGGATTACCGACTTCACAACCATACAACACTGAGGGACTACTCCCAACCCTGATGACCATTCCTACCATAAATCGCATATGTGATGCTGCTATCACCAACTAAGGGGCATATTTCCAAGCATCACTCACTAGACCAACAACTTCCTTGCACACATGCCAGGCCATGAAGAAATTCACAAGGTTGTCCTCTCAATGGCACCCAACAAAGAAATTGGCCCTAATGGTCTTCTTTTCTTCTTTGTGACAAAGGACTAAAGAAACAATTTTGACACGGTCCTCTCACTTGCACCGAGTCATTGTACCAGAGTTTGGGTGGTGAAATGTTGGAGATAGACCTCCGGAAAAACTCGTCTTAGGAGCAACGAAATATGTCTTGAAGTTAGTGTTTCACACGCCTTCATCGCAGATTTTAGAGTTTGCATCTTCTAACTAATTAATGTTTTCTCCAAATGCATAATTGTAATTATCATTGATGCATATTTTGGTGGTTAATTGTGTGTCTTAATCTAATTAGTCTTTGTCTAACTTCCAACATATAGTTGACATAATATAGGATTCAACAAGGTATAAGCTAATCAATTTCGAGTTGTTCAATTCTACGTATTGGCATTGCCCAAGACTTATGTATTGACATAGTAGTAAAACGGGTTCTATCACGTGATTGATAGAGGTATAATATATCAAGCATTTAATTGCACCGCTTTACCACATATCTTAATTATAAATCATTGTGGATATTTGCAAACGTACATCCAATGCATATACTCAGCTAACGTACTATCGCCATAGTATATCATACGACTTATAATAATATCCAGTTTATATGTAATTATTTTCTCAACTTTAAATTTGTTATAGTAACTTCGGTCCGCCAGTTAAATAGATGTGAAATGAAAAATTTTAGTATAGGAAGCGTTTTGTGTTTTTCCAAATAGAGATCAATGATTATTCAACATTTATCCTCTTAACATGAACCCCTTAGAAAGTTATGAAAAGAGAAACACCTAATGTACACTAGCAGATTTTCATTGGGCTCCTAATAAGTTATTATAGTATGGCTGTTATAGCAAGTGCGTCCGAATCAACCCACTAAGGATGTGGTGGAACTGATATATATACATATTGTAACAGACGTACACCCGTGCATGTAAGCTTATTGCGACCCACAAGCATTTTGCGCCGATATGATTCTTACCAGTTGGAGCAGCTGGCCTGCCTTAACTGCACCGCTGCTTCCAACTTGTACAAATAACTGCACTGTACAGACTACGTTCTGCTTGCATGCATGCCTAGTCAAGTATTCCACGGTAGCTGCGCCCTCAACTGAAGGTGTTACTATCTTCTTAGTAATACCTACCGATCTGCTCATGATGCATGCCCATCTGCACTATCTGCTACGCCGCCTGAACACTGTAACAAATTCAGTTGTGTATTTATAGAAACTGGTCCAAGTGATAGATATAACGTAGGCAGGACCATAAATGGTACATATCCCATCAATGGTCAAGCGAGCTATGTTATATAAGCAGCGTGCCAAGAAAGTAGGCCTGCTTGAGCAATATAAACTCTTGTACGGATCTTATGCCTCCCTGTTGCGTAGTGCAAATCATACGCAAGAAGATCCCCACACCTGTGGGGCAGCTAGATGAAAGCTGCAGCGAGTTTTGTTGCGGTCACAAACAGAAAACAGCGAGGTCCTCTTTACCGCTTCTTATAAGGCAAAACGTCAATTTATCGCAATGTCCAAGGCTACAATATGTGGAGATCTGCTCCTCTCTAGGTTTCTCTTCGGAGATGTTCGTTGTTGGTGTGCATCTTATATGGAGCCAAAAGAGGTTTTGTTTACCTAAGTCATCTGTTTGAAAACCACGTAGAAAAATATTTTTTTTAACTAATTAACATAATGATCAGAATTGTTAGCCATAGACCTCGCTTTGCAAAGAGCCCAAACACTGTCCATACGATATCTTGTACTGGAGACAGATTGCAAGGTGGCAACAAACATGCTGCAGGTGCACCCGAGCTGTAATCCCAAGTATGCTATATGGATTGACAGAATACAATGCAGAATCAAAGAGAACAAAGATTGGTTGATTATGTATGCGAACTGTGAATGCAACTTTGCAGCGGATAGCTGGGCTAAGTTCCACCTAAAGCATAAGCAAGGCAGTTTTAGGTATGTTAGACCTCCGGATATGGTTAAGGCTTGTTTGGAAAAAATGTGTGTAATGGTAGTACTACCACATTTATGTCTTGTTCAAATGTGATACTAATAAATGCACATGTTTTGCACGTACTATAATTGTTACCCATTTCTTTTGAGGTTCCGATTGGTTTGTTGTAACTGGTCCGAAAAATATATGAACTGGAGTTCCTTAAGCAGTTTATCATGATTGGTTTAAAGTAAGTGTCGAAATTTGAGTTCCATAACTTCCGGTGAGTTACAAACTTACATACAAAACACAGTTTCTGAGTTCCCTCAAAAAAAGAGCAGAAAACGAGTTCCAAGACAATTAATAATATTTCTTACACTATTACATCCTTCATTCGTCATAAGTGACACATGTAAATATTTATGACTAGAAATATTAGTGGTGTGGTTATAGTTTGTTGCTGAAATCATAACACAATATAACAAAATATTATACACTATAATCACACTATGTAAAACATTTTACACTATAACCACCATTGTCAATGTGATTTACAAAATAAAAAATACAAATACAATGAAGAAAACACACTGCACCATGTGAAAATAATGTGATTTACCTATATATTTTTATTCAGCATGTTTAAATAATGTGATGTGAAAAATAATAATTATCTATAACCATGCACGAATAATATAGTAAAAGTTCCTTATAAAAATAATGTAAAAATTAATCTTCTACATTGTGTTAAACAATGATGAACCAAAACTTATATTTACAAGCACAAGAAATGCAGAAATTATTACAATACTTTGTACATACAAAGTGAAAAAAAATTGTGATGTGATTTTAATTATAATATTTTATTAAGATTATAATTGTACCATAATAATATATTTTTAAAGGAGGAACATCTACACAATAACCACTTGTTGAGGTTATTATGATTTAAGAATATTATGATTTTCTTACAAATATGATTCTTTTTTATGTCTTTTCCATCCTTACATAGTAAAAATGAATAATATTTGTAATGATTTCCATATTTATACTTACAACAAACCAATCACATGGAAGTTAATGGAACTTAAGTTTGAAAACTGAACTTGAGTTCCCAGAAAATGAGTTCCACAAAACTTATGACTTACACCAAACCAATAGGTAGTGAAAATATATTTTTACACATTGGGTATACATGACCCCAAACTTAACTAAAAATATTCAGTATATTAATAAATGCATACATGTTTGCCTACTAAGAACTTAGTATAAAATTGAACCATTATCATTAGATTAAAATGATTGCACTAACAAGAAAAAAGATTGTTCTTTTACTTCAAACTTTCAATTATGTTTGTAAATAATAGATGTAGTATGTGGGTTTGGTTAAAACATGAGAATTCAAATATCTAGTTTAACAAATTATAATAAAGGTATAAAATGAAATGTATGGCGTCTCATCAATGTTATTGAAGAAAAAGTAGTATCCTTATGTAACACTACCAAGGTGTTTATTACAATTGACAATGGTATTATTATAGATCAAATTGTGATGAGACTTGTATCGATGTAGTTAACTTCCACTGTTGAGATGAGAACTACCAAGGTTCTATGATTATATTCCACATTAAACTCAATACTAATTGTATTATTTCATAAAAGATTACTTCAATTTGTTTTATTAAAATAAAGATAGTGGAAGTAATGTAATATAGAATTTTTTTCATTGGCTGACCAATTATATGACAAAAGAAAACAAAAAATACAACATTATTTGAAAAATGGAAATCAAGCAGCATTTATATCACCAACCCTGAACAAATGTGCGTATGTGGGAACCAACGTGAGACATTTTACAATGTACCTTGCATTAACCTACTTAATGGATATTTTAATGATGCAAATGGGAGCAAAATAGATAGAAAGAGTGTTGCGGATATATCACCATCACCCTAAACTGATATCAATCCCTATATGATTGTTGTATCATAGGCAATGTTATTGTTCAATAGTACAAAGCACAACAATGTTCATCAGTTAAAGAAAAAAAATCTTAGATGTATTATAATATGGATTTCATGCAATGAATACTTTCTGCACAAAAAATGAGTTTATCAATACAAGCCACATGTTTGTATGGAGTTCATTAACCAAAAGTAGTTATATTTTCATTTTATTATAACATAGTATGCCTTACATATTCAATAAGCTACAATATCTCGCCTTAGACTAGTTGTATTTTCCATGTTTTGTTGATTTGTGTATGTTATGGTGACCAAAATCTAACGTGCATGTAACTCACCAAGAAAAATTAAAGGGTAAACTTTCCTTTGCATGTAATATAAGTATAAGATCATACTTAGTATTATGTATCTTATAACACTAATGCCATTGTTATCTTGATGTTTTTTATTATTTGTACTTACTATCATCCATTGTGTGTGGATGGATACCATTGTGTGCGGATGGATACTAGATTTTAAATCATGATCTTAGTTTGTTATCTTGTCTCGAACCAATTAGGAAACTGTGGATTAGAATAGGGTTTTTCTTAATTTAATTTTTCTTCGTGTCTAAAGATTAAGATTGTATTTTAGCACAACTAAAATGTATCTATATATATTTTGAATTTTTAATATAACAATATATTCAAAATGTATTTACTTTAAAATATCATATTTACATTAAAACATCATGAGTAGAACAATATATTCAAAAAGTATTTTGAATTTAATATCAATACAATATAGTTGTAAAACTTAACCTATTGTTATATCACAACATATATTAACATTATCATGAATGTGAATTATATATTTATGGAATGAACATAATGGGTTTCAGGCTATGAAGGGCATCACATATGCTTGTCAAACCCCACTATGTAACGATTATATAAATAAAACCACGTGATCAACCAATGTGATTGTCACATAAACATGGTGATGACATTTCCATCTTAACAATATGTATTTTTTTCTCCATAAATTAAGATTGTGTGGAGTCTGTATTTAGTTCATTCAAAAGGATCTATATGGAACGCAAAAAGAGAAAGGATGAGAACGTATATTCAAGGAATGGGATGTTTTCATTCACATCATTTGTCTGAATAAAACTAAGGATAAAATTAGTATTTATCATTTATTTATAAGTAATATTGTTTTCTTCATTCAAAGCGTTAACTAATGTTTCAAATTCATGTGTTTACGAGAGAAATATTTTTCATATTTATAAAATATGTATAAATGCATATAATATATGATTTAGAATCCTGCAAATATCATATTTTTATATTTTTTCCACATATGTAGTCAAGAAAAAAATGTTCTCTACAATTTAGTTACATGAACTAGTACATCTTACATCATAATCATCATTTTTATAAATATTACATAACTTTTAGTGATTGTTATAATATATAAAATCATACTTCTATGTGAAATTATTTGAATTATAAGTCATTCATTATTTACATAGAAAGTAATGAAATTTAATTTGGACATATAAAGCGAATTTTATGATCATTTACACATTTAAACAAATTATGTTGTAGCATTTAGTTCTTGTGTAACCGGTAGTCCACCTTTAAAATAATAAATTCTTCAAATTACAAATAGATAGAAATAGAAATATAAATATTGAATTTTTTCTAATATTTAAAATCATAACTTTGAAGTTTAGCTAATGATTGTATTTTTCTCTTAAGACACATCCAACATATCATAAATAGGAATGTGATGATTCCAATGTTTACATGTTCAGATTTGAGGTTTTTTATTAAAAAAAGATCAACAACCCAATTTGTAGCTCCTGCCTCTATGAACACATTTCTTTAAAATGTGTTAGGTAAGTATGTACAAACGACAATAGTATTGTCTAGTTTACATTGCTAGTGATTTTTCTTAATCAAAATTCAAACCAATAGCAAAAGTGAAAATTTGCTAATTTTTTAATTATATTGGATATGATATCAATGTCTTTCAGTTCCATATTTTGGTTCTAATAAATCAATTTTGTAAATTATATATATTTCTAAAAATTGAAAATGAAATTTTTAATAGAGATGACGTCTTACAAACTTTACCCTTTGTGTTTGAGATAGAGAACTCAACAACATTTTCATCTGCAAATACAATGTTGTGTTAACGTAGGTAGATAGGATGCTTGTATATGAGGAGGAGATGGGTGGCAGAACCATGTGGGATCCTCGACAACAATCTTGTGACATAAATGAAGAATCTCATGTTTTTGTTAGTCATTGCACACATTAATTGTGCATAGAAAAATTAACAAAGAAGCAAACTGTAGAAGGTGTTGCACGTCAAAAAAGAACAAATATGACAAGTGCAAAAGAAGAGGGAGGAGAAAAATTGATTGTGAGTGAAGAAGAACATATATATGAGAGAAGAACTAAAAGAGAAAAAAGAATAATAGGACAACATGAGAATAACAAAAGGAAATAAGAAGAACAAGAGGATGAAGGAGAAAATTAACGAGAAGAACTATTTCAATGAAATGAGGACATATTAGATGAGAGCATAAAAACAATTAATGAAAGAACACATTGGATGAGAGGAGAAGCACAAAAGTACAATTGCAAAGGTAAATTAAGATGATAGATGAAGCAGGTGAGGAGAACGAATAATTTATTAGCATGATCAAGCACCTTTATAATGACCTCACTTTTCAGCAACCCTGAATTAAGGAAGGTCAAAAAGATAAGAGTCATTACCTAAAATTTTCCCAAGGATGCAAATCTATACTACTATAAAAAGAGCGAGTTTGATGGTGCACTCTCCTTGATTCACTCTCTTCTCTCCTTTTTTCAAGGAATTTTGCTTCTACAAATATTTATTCTCACACTCTCCTATTAACTTTTAGTATCTTTAATTCTATATTTCTCTCTCCATCCCACGGAAACGGTTCCTTGATTCTCTCCTTTCAAACAACCAACACAAATATCTTTTACCGTAGGGACCTTTTCACGGACAAATATACACGAACATTTCCAACTAATTTTATATGTCACGTGCATGTGCACGTGTGCGTTCACTAGTTTTAATAAAATAACAAGTAACTGAAAATAATACCATTAATTCATAATTATTGTTTGCAAAATGCTTACATGAACTTTCACTATGAGAATTACAATATATGAAAAGAACTATCTATCTAATCCTCATTTTGGTAACTTTAATGCCTTCACATGGTTTCATCTTTATCTTCATGTCCCTTATCATGGATATCATCATATACCTAAAACTCCCTGAAACAGTCAATATAAAAAAATATACTATATGTGGGGGAATAAAATATTCACATTTTATGTAACAACATAAATCAAAAAAATATTGGTTATAGAATCAAAATTATTATTTTAATCATGGCTACTCAACCCTAATCTATACAGCCTCTACCAAACCCCTCTGGGTACCTACAATGTACATAGTCTTCCCCTATTCAGGAAAAAGACCTTTGGTTGTCTCCCTCTATTCAGGCGGGTGACCTTTGATGCCTGCCCCTATTCATATATATATATATATATATATATATATATATATATATATATATGTATATATATGTATATATAAATATATGTATATATATGTATGTATATATATGTATATATATATGTATATATATGTATATATATGTATATATATGTATGTATGTTTGTATATATATATATATATATATATATATATATATATATATATATATATATACATACATAGATCCAGACATGGCTTAGGATTCAAGCTAGTCATGTCCATATAATGTGATAACCTTAGTGACTTTATAGTTTGCAAGAATTAAATAAACAAGAAACTATTTAATTTGCAATCCATCAGGCAAACTTCATAAAATGTCAGGAAACTAAATCAAGTAGACTTATACGTAACCACATACCTTGAGGGTGAGCCATACAGAGTATCATGTAGAATACACTTCAAGAATATTATCCAATCAGCAAGCAAATAAAGAAATCCCCATTTTATCCTGCATGAATGTAAACCCTGAAATGTCACCATCAGATAAATTAGATTATCCCCTACTCAGTCCTAATCTACGTTTTAAGGCTTCCTTAGTTTTGATTCATTTCAGGGTTATGTTTGATGCCTCAATTCCCATGTTCATGATTTAATGACTCAAGAACCCTAATTCATATTAAGCATAGCCATTATTATCAAATCTACCATATACCTTTATTATGAACACTTAGAATAGATTAACTTCATTAACAACATAGAAACTTAGGATCTTTTAACCCTAATTACTTCATAAGCATGATTATTCACATTAGAAGTACTAACTACACATCATTAATATCATGATCGTCTTGATTTCTCATCTTGTTTAACAATTTTAGTTGTTCTGGTAAATAGTTCATGTTTAGCATATTCAACCATCTTCTTACACAAATCTAGGGTTTATATACATGAATCACCACTTTATCACATATCACACTACTTTTAGATAAAAGAATATTTAGACTCTATAACTATGTTATTTGCATTGATCTAGTTTTTTTGATCAATTTTCATAATAAACTTGTCTTGATCTGACCATCCTAGCAATTATTACGAATTATGCAAGATAAACATAAATTAGCTAATCACATGATGCCACATCAGCCAACTTACTTGTTTTTCACTTTTTAGTAGGGCCGTCCAGGGAATTTGGGAAAGGAACCCTTCTCCCTTGGATGCTACATGTCCATTTAAGAGAATGACCATCCTTTGATCATGGAACTCCTTCTTTCTCACGAGTAAACCGCTCGCGATCTCAGCATTTGGCCACCAGGTCAGAGGTCACGGCCCTTGAGACTCGAGGTCAGGGAAAGGTATGGGAAACTTCCTCCCCTTCCGACCTTCCCTCCTACCTCTGTCGAAGATGACCAACCCCAACTACGATCAACAACAGTTTGGAATTGAGAGGTCTCATCCTCCTATTGTTCTTCTTTTCTCCCTTTGTCATGGTGTAGATTTATCCCAGCCGCATCAGCTCTGCCCCACCATGTGACGCTTACTACCACTTGCAGAGTACTCATCATCCTTGTGCATTGGCATGCACCAAGCCATAGAGATGCATGTGGAATCCTGTGGGGGAGTACACCATGGTGCCCAACTAAGAAGTTGTTGTCTTCTCATTGACGTGTTGCATGTCTAAGCCATGAAAGTGGAGGATGTGAGAGGGTTTAGGATGTATGTGGATTTCCCCCATGGATCTCCTTGGTCGACACAAACTTGAAACTGAGTTCTTTTATTCAAGCATGGGTTCCTGTGATTCCTTATATAGGTCCCAAGCTTAGCACTAGGGTTGGGAGAATGATGGGAAGAGATGGCACCTTCTTGACTCACAAGAGGAATCTAGGCTCTCTATCCACAACTTGGCCCCAAGGTTTAAGTTTTGCCTCCCCCCATAGGTCATCTTCCCATTCTTGGGTTGACCCACATGGGGTTGGCACACTAGCCCTAAAGGTTTAATATTTGCATCTTAATTTGTTATTTTATTATAACTTCTCAAACCTTGTTGCTCAATTTCTGAGGTCTACCCACTCACTGGGGGTGACCATAATGACGTACCAACTCACTGGGGGAAATTTCAATAACATACCCACTCGTTGGGGGTAGTTTTAATATCATACTCACTTGCTAGGAGTATTATTTATTCATTTAGAGAGCATAATGATCAAGTTATATTCATATTTTCATTTTTCATATATGACCATTAGTTACTTAGGTTTCTCATGATCCTTTCACATGTATCATGCATAAACTTCTCCACATTCATGCATGGGAGACTGGGTCACCAAAACCCATTTATATTTTCTCTTTTCTCTTACCCTAATCGAGTTCAAATAATTAGGATCAGTATAACATTATCATCTCTTATGATTAGGGTTTTAGGTTGAACCAGCTACTAATCATCGCCTTGGTAAGCCATTGCCTCACCAACTATATATATATATATATATATATATATATATATATATATATATATATATATATATATATATATATATATATATATATATATATATATATATATATATATATATATAAAGAGAAAGAGACTCAAGCTGGAATACATTCGAGTGTATCGGAGACGCTATACATCCCAGTCATTTCCATCATGTAACAATTGTAATTAAAATCCAAACTACTGGTCTCCTTAAATATGTTATGAATATGCTATATTTAAAATTTGAGCTCGATTGGACTTATAGGTCATGCATATGAAGTCAACAACAATTATGCATGGGAAATTTTGTGCACCAATTTGTTGTTATGGGATGAGTGACTTAGAAGCATCCAAATTAGTTCAAATTTTGCAACCTAAATTTATTATAACAATGAATATCAATGGTTTAGTTATTGGAAAAGTTGTTCTTGATGAGTAAATACCTTTGGAGTGTACAATGTGATTTGTACACTCGAGTGAATTCTAGCTTGACATGTCCCTTGACCCCCTTTGGTTCTTCTAAACCAACCATAGTCCCATCTAGGGTTAGCCTCCTATGGAAAACCTATATAATGTTTACTTTATCATTATCTCCACATCACATGTACAATATTATTTCCACATTACATGTACATTATCAGTTATATATTACATGTATATTAATTGGTGGAGGATGCCTTAATCCTACTTCTTCTCACAAACTCTAACTTTACATAAGGAGATAAGTTCCTTTTAGGGTTAATTCAGAAAGAGGATGTGAAGTGGACGAATCAGATGAGAAGAAAGCCTAAAGGTATTTTACTTTGAGCAAAATATTTCGGCTTTGTCTAGGAAGGATACACGGATCTGGGAGTCCTCATAAGCTGACTAGCGATGCAGAGGAAAATTGTGTCAATCCCCAATCGTGATCCCTTCTAGACACCATCTTCTTTAGATAATTCCTTAATAATTCCCTCGTATGTTCTACATTTTACTTGAAATTATAAACTATTAAATTTATTTGAAAAATTTGGTGCTCTGAAACCAAATGTAAGGACCTCAACTGTCAGCAATCCCCAACTATGGAAGGTCAAAAAGAAAAGAGCCATTACCTAAAATTTTCCCAAGGATCCAGATTTTAATCAATAACAAGTAACCGAAAATAATTTCATTAATTCAAGAATTACTATTTTCAAAATTCTTACATGAACTTTCACCATGAGAATTACAATATAAGAAGAACTATCTATTTAATCATCCCTTTGGTAACTTTATTTGCCATCACATGGTTTCATATTTATCTTTATGTCCCTTATCATGTACATCCTCATATACCTAAAACTCCCTAAAATAAAACATGGTCAGTATAACAAGTTATACTGATATGTGGGAGAAATAAAATATTCACATTTAATGTAACAACATAAATCACAACAATTATTGGTTAAAGAATCAAAATTATCATTTTAATCATGGCCACTCAACCTTGATATATCCAACCTCTACAAAAGCCCTCTGGGGTACTGTCCCTACAAAGGACATAGTCTTCCCCTATTCAGGAGAAAGACATTTGGTTGTCTCCCCCTATTTAAGCGAGTGATCTTTTATGTCTCCCCCTATTCAGGCGGGTGACCTTTCATATATATCATAGATCCAGAGGTGTCTTAGGATTTGAGCTAGTCATGCCCATATAATGTGATAGCCATAGTGACTTTATAGTCTGCAAGAACTAAATAAACAAGCAACTACTTAATTTGCAATCCATTGGCAAACTTTAGAAAACGTCAGGAAACTAAATTGAGTAGTTTTAGGCATAACCACATACCTTGAGGGTGATCCATGCATATTACCATGTAGAATACACTTCAAGCATATTATCCAATCAATAAGAAAATCATGCAATCCACATTTTAGTTTGCATGAATGTAAACCCTAAAATGTCACCATCACATTAATTATATTAAGAGCTATTATGTCCTAATCTATGGTTCAAGGTTTCCATAGTTTTGAGTCATTATCAAGGTTTTGTTTGATCCCTCAATTCCCATGTTCATCAATTTAATGACTCAAGAACCCTAATTCATATTAAACATAGCCATTATTATCAAATCTACCATATACCTTTATTAAGAATATTTAGATTAGATTAACATCATTAACAACATAGCAAGTTATCATCTTTTAACCCTAATTACTTCATAAGAATGGCTATTCACATTAGAAATACTAACTACACATCATTAACATCATGATTATCTTGATTTCTCATCTTGTTCAACAATATCAGTTATTATGGTAAAGAGATCATTTTTGACATATTCAACCATCTTCTTACACAAATCTAGGGTTTAACTACATTAATCACCACGTTAGCACAGACTACACTACTTTAGAATTAGAAGAATAACCATACTCTAGAACTATTTTATTTACATTGCTTTAGGTTTTCTGATAAGTTTTGATATAAAACTCATCTTGATATGACCATCCTAGCAATTACTATGAATTGTGCAAGATAAACATAAATTAGACAATCACATGCTGCCACATCATCCAACTTACTTGTTTTTCTCTTTTTTAGTTGGGTTGGGTAGGGAATTTGGGAAAGGAACAATTTTCCCTTGCATGCTACACGTGCATGTAAGAGAATAACCATCCTTTGATCACGGAACTCCTTCTTTCTCGCAAGGAACCCGCTCACGATCTCAGTGTCTGGCCGTCGGTCGTGGACATTGAGACTCGAGCTCAAGGAAAGGTTTGGGGAACTTCCTCCCCTTCTGATGTTCCCACTTACCTCTGCTGAAGATGACCAGCCCCAAAAACAGTCGATAGTAGTCCAGAAACTAGAGGTCCCGTCTTCCTATTG
This sequence comes from Alisma plantago-aquatica, assembly GCA_963693085.1. Taxonomy (NCBI): domain Eukaryota; kingdom Viridiplantae; phylum Streptophyta; class Magnoliopsida; order Alismatales; family Alismataceae; genus Alisma; species Alisma plantago-aquatica. The sequence goes on from OY856411.1 coordinate 101,311,671, forward strand.
TTCTTCTTATCTCCCTTTGTCATGGTGTAGATTTATTTCAACTGTGTGAGCTCCACCCCACCCTGTTGACCCTTAGTGCCACTTGCAAAGTACTCATCCTCCTTGTGCATTGGCATGCACCATGCCATGGTGAATCATGTGGAAGCCTGGGAGGAGTACACCATGGTGCCCGACTAAGAACATTGTTGTCTGTTCATCAATGTGTTGTAGGTCTAAGCCATAAAAGTGGAGGGTGTGAGAGGGTTTGGGATATCTGCATATTTCCCCTTGGGATCTCCTTGATCGACACAGGCCCGAGTTCTTTTCTTGAAGCTGGGTTCCTGTGATTCCTTATATTTGTCCCAAGCCCAACACTAGGGTTGGAAGAACAATGGGAAGAGAGGGATATGAGTGAGGGATTTAGGTTACTTCGTTCCTCTTGTCCTAAGAGTAGGTGATGGTATTCATTGAAACAACGTAATTGTGTTAAATAAACATAATCCACCCAATATCAATTACTTTCTGATCCCATTATTCCTTTCCCATATACACGACTATATGGCTTATTCCAAAGTGTTTCTTTTAGTTTCCTCTTACTAACCTCTCTCTCATGGCTATGATAAAAACTTATAGAACAAGCATGGACGCTTGTCAAAAAGAATTCATTCAATAGATTCCCAATATATGTACACATGTATCCACAATTTAATTACCAACTTAAATTATTTGACACGTACAAGACATTAATAAAAACATATGCCTATATGGAACATATTGGATGATTTGATTACTCTTTGTTTAGAGACATTAAAATTATTTCATATTTCTATTATTCAACAATGTGAAAATATCTATTATTTATTTATCTTGTGCTCCATGGACATATTCTCAACACAAATAGTCTCATAAGTACATGATCATATCAAAAGTTGCTATTATCTATTAATGTATGGATTCCTTCTATTTAACTTGTGCCACAAGCACCCATGCCACAAAGGTGGTTAGCATTATCATTTTGCCAATCATACCATTGGAGAGAATTATTTATCAACTCATGTTTTATATTTGTATCATTTAATTTTATCAAAATTGAGGATATAATAGCCTCCTTGCCTTTGAACCCATGGTGTTATTCCTGGCAAACTCTGACGACGGTGCCACACACAACACTAGGTCCTTTTCAATGTTTTCCATTATATCCAAGTACCCACGCTACAAGTCATGGTGTGAGACAGCCGCAATGACTCCACTCATTGTTGGACATCTGTGTCATTCTCGCCTTTATGATGTAGTAATACAATGTGGAGTTGAAGCCCCTGGCGACAATGTTGTTCATGCATGTTCTTCACATAGCAGTCTAGGACAAAGATGATGTGTCTCATGCTACAATTACTCATCAATATAGATTTGGCAAAAGACGCACCTACCAGTCATAGATAGTTGCGTAGGGGGTATGCGCTCCACATATTTGAGGAGCGGATGACACGATGCAAGTGGAAAATTTCATAATAGTGTGCTAGAGTTATAACTCCAATCATAATATAGATATCTTCTGAGGGACGAGAGACAGATCAGTGCCCGAAAGATGGGTTCAGTTCACCGAGGGGTGGTGAATGACTCCATTCCTAAAAATTGGCTTCAGCTGTATATGGGATCAGAATAGGGAGAGACCCGATAGATGGGTTCAAATCCAGAAGGAAGCATAATGTTAGGTAGGATTATATTCAGCAAGAGTCTAGTGATAAGTGGAGACTTAACCAAGGATGAAGACAAGTGACATTTAGATTAATAGAATAGTAGATTAGTTTTAGTGATTCATTTTTGCTTGCAAGAGGAGTGCGGAATGAATAGATAACCTCCTAGCATCCCTAAAAAATTATAATTGGAATTTGAATATATAGTGCCCTTAGTATTAGTATAAACAAACTCACATCCTAAAATTGCATACCTGAATTGCATTCCACCTCCAAACATAGAGGTTGGAGAACAAGCCACTTCATATTTAATATTAGTTCTTGTTGTGACAATGGCAGATTCCATTATTTTTTTCATGACTATACATACAAATCTAAAATGTTCTTTGACCATTACTGCGAGGATATAGATGATAAGGGTTTAGCATATACACACTTACTCCATCCCTTTATCTATAAAAAAGCCATTGACATTACACTCTAGAATGTTTACATTAACAAGACCAAGTCAACAATTGCACCTACATGTAAGTAACATAATTTGGATATTGAGGTTGCTAGTTATTTGCATCTAGCATTCTATATGTGCAACAAGTACTGCACTTAACAAGTAACTTAGTTTTTAAAGTTAGTGGTTGAACATAGCACTGGTCATGAATTTAAACACTATGCTTGGGTCTAGAGAGGGAAAACCCCAATAGTCTTCTTCGCATGACTATAATTATCCCAAACACCTTTCCCTAAAAGGCATCAAAACTATATTGTAAAACAACTAGTATCCAAATCACAATATGCTTCCTTATCTACTTTGTGTTATGTAAACAAATATAATGATAAGGTGATTGGACATTGAAGAGATTTTCTCTTCAAGTCACAAATATGTTCACCAGTACATTTTAGTTGGTGCTATAGTTACAAAATTCGGCAACCCAAGAGTCTCATGTTGTGTTTGAAAAATAAATTGCATAATGTTGGAAAACAATGGAGGATTAAAGGATTGAGGTCAATTTCATATTGAGTTGAGTGAATTTCGTGAGATTGGATGATTATACTATGTTGTTCTTTCTACTACATGTTGTTATTGTCTACTATTTAGTCTTTCATTGTACCTTATATTGTCTATGTGTAATAAAGATAGGTTGAAGATCTTTAGTTGAGTCAAATTAAGCAAGATAATTAACCTTTTATCAAAATGGGCCCAAAATAGGAGTTCTTGAACAAAAATTGACTAAAACCCCAATCCTATAATGTATGACTTGGTACCGTAGACTTCCTAGAGTTCACAAATCAAAATGGGTATTCTTGCAGCAAGCCAGGGATTGTGAGAAGGTATATAGACTTGAATTTTGTTAAACATACATGGTTTATTCAGAATCCTTGTGAGGTATGGTCCTCCTTATCATCCTAAGATCACCTATTATGTGAGTTTTGTAGAGAATCACTACTACATAAAATTCTTTTTGCAACAGGAGAAACACAACAGTTTTGTTGGTTATGTTGTAGTTAGCATACTAATCACAACAAGCCTATTTGCGTGATCTATATTGTATATTTTATACAACACAAGTTGTTTACAACAGGACAAACCCGTTGTAGTATACATGATACTACAACAGGTGCTAAAATATTGTAATATACTATAGCATCGCGACATACTTAAACATGATGTGGAAGTCCTTAATTACACAATATATTGTGACATGTTGTAATAGTCACACATGATAACATATTGTAATAGACCATCATTACACAACATAGACTAACCCATTGTAGTATATCTTAATCACACAACATGCATTCACTTCTTGTAATAGGTACTTGTTGTAATAGACCACAATAAAAGAACATGTTGAAATCAATTGTTATATAACAAGATTACACAATAGACTCTGACATGTTTTTATATACTATAGTTACACAACATATTGTGATCAGTTGTAATATCCACACATGATAAATCATTGTAATAGACCATCATTACACAACGTAGACTAACCCATTGTAATATACCATAATCATACAACAACAGTTCACCTATTGTAGTAGCTACGTGTTATAATAGACCACAATCACATAACATGTTGTAACCATTGTTATATACACAGATCATACAATAGACTCTAACTTGTTCTTATATATCATAATTACAGAAAAAACTCTAAATTGTTGCATAATCACATTATGACAACATTTGGTAATACGATTACATCAGATACGATAGCGATGGAATACTAAAAGTCAACCGTGGGTAGCTAAAATATCAATACTGAAACATTAGATTAGCAACCAGTAAACTTTTACATACTTTTCACACTCATCTGCAATTATCTAACTAAGATTATTCACCAGATCAATTTTACGTGGTGACTCTGTTGGGTTTTATAGGGAGACAGAGAAGGCAGTGGAAACAAAAAAAATTCTTCTTCCAAACCCAAAATAAAGGAATCGTGTCAATGTCTATACATTAGGAAGGATGTTTTTTAGAGGCTTACATTGTCCTGAGGCTTGCTCGGCGACATTACCTCGCAGCTTGCACGGTCTTCACCTCCGGTCTTGGACGGTGTCCGTGCAGCTCCTGGTCTCACCGGGACTATCGAGATTGACAGTTGTCCTCCGAGCGGAAGAAGTCTCCCTCCTCTGCAGTCGTCCACACAGACTGCCTAGAACTCCGATCACCTTGTCACACAAGTCACCGGAAGGAGTCGTACCCTCATGTCGGTGTACTAGTCACCGATACACTCTCCTGCCACCAGTCGCTTTTTTGCAGTTGTCTTTCCCTTGTTGTGCCTCCCTTATCGGGCAGCACTTGCTCGGGCGCTCTCGGTTACCAAAACCAGAGAGAATGACAACTTTGCAGAGCAACTGGTGTTCTGAGTTGTACTTTGAGAAGCCCGCAATACCCCTATATATATAGGATGGTCATGGGACATGGTTCTCTACCCCAGGCAATGCGAGATTAAAGTAGGAGTATAAGGGTTCGAGATTATTCACAAAACAACCAACTGCACCAGCAGAAACTATCGTTTCAAGCATGAACTGATCGGTTGGGGACCTGAGCTATTCAGTTCACACCTGAACTAATCGGTTGGGGCATCTGAGCCGATCGGTTCACTTCTAAAATGATCGGTTCACTGCCCTGGTCAGTTCCCAATTAACTTTTCCTCTTTTGTTTTGAATTGATCCAAATACAATCCTTGTTCCAATCAAATTGGACAAGTGAAACAAAAAGAAATTTCTCACCAACCTGACTTTCCCAAATTGCTCGTTTGGACCTGTTGAGATAATCGGTTCAACCCTTGAACCGGTCATCTCAACCTGTCCTGAGCTGATCGGTTCATCACATGAGCTGATCGGTTCACCAAGCTGAGCCGATCGATTCATCACATGAGCCGATCAGTTGGGAGTGCAGACTTTGCAAAATCGGTCAATTGCAGTTTCAATCAATCTGATACTCTAATCAATCGGTCCAACACCTTGAACACTATGATATTGAGTTATCAATTGATTGAGTGTTTAATTGAACTACTAAACTCCTTTAGTAATCAATCTAAAGATTGTTTGTGGATAAACTCCTCTTCCAGGTTAAATCCAATGTGTGTGACTCTACAGGTCCATTTCACGTTGGCTGTTAAAGTCCATAACACTTATGACTTCACAAGCAAAGAGCGGTGCCTAGTCTCACATCATTGCTACCCAAGTGAAATAGAAAGTTGGAGAACAACTTTCAATCCTACAATCCATGAATGGTGTTACAGTGAATGTATAATTCCTTTGTCACTAATGTCCCGAATGAACTCAAGGCATGGTATAGTCATCCTTTCAACGTTCATCCATTTCCTTGATCTTAGAGAAGACTGGGTGAGATGTGTGTGACATCAATATCACATATTGATTCACACATGCATGTGCATGCCTTTCTCAATCCTACTCATCAAGTGGCCATGGACATCAAACTCCCTTAGGAGGCACAAATACCATATCTATCACTCACCCCTCAAAAGCCCCATGTGTCAAGTCACCCAATCATCACCTTTATAACAACCCATTTTTCAGGACAGTGTTTGATGATGTCAAAGTGTACCCAACTACATGTGTTGAGTGTTGTGATTTCAGGTCGAAGAATCACACTCACCACCATCACTGTGAGAGCTGACTGTGACTACCAAATCATGGTTCCATGTGTCACTCTCATTGTGGGTTTGTCTGGTACACTTATTCTCTAACAAGTACCTATGTGCTTGGTTTGATATCACTATATCATGACTAATGAGATTCTGTCATCAACCAACACACAATCTAGTCTTTAGTGTTATTGATGTCTATGGTTATTTCCACAATAACAACCGACTAGGGACTAAACAAGAATGTATACTCTTAACATATGTATGATCTCATCATTTAGGTACTTAACCTAAAAGCATATGTCATCAAGTAAAACAATTCTTTAGACATCTATCATGTTACACTATCATCTCAGAAATAGTTAAACATATAGATTGGAAATTGCCTTTATTATTCAAATCATTTACAAAGTATCCCATTACAATCATCACATGACTTGCTCTATGGGCATACATACCAAAAGACTCCCACTTGCATTTAGAGCCAGTCACCTAGGAACCTCAGTCCTTGTGACCTAGCATGACCATCATGCTTCTGCTGAGAAAGGGCCTAAATCAGTGGATCATCTATGTTGTCTTCAGTTGGTACTTTGCAAATCTTCACATCTCCTCGATGTACGATCTCTCGTATGAGATGGAAGCGTTGCAGTATGTGCTTGGACCGCTGATGTGATCTAGGCTCCTTAGGTTGAGCAATAGCTCCATTATTGTCACAATAAAGCTCAATTGCATCAAAACTACTGGGAACTACACCAAGTTCAGTGATGAACTTCCTAATCCACATAACTTCCTTTGCTACATGTGAAGCAGAAATATACTCGACCTTTGTAGTAGAATCGACAACTGTTTCTTGCTTGGAACTCTTCCATCTCACAGCTCCATTGTTTAGGTAAAACACAAATCCTGATTGCGATCTGTAATCATCTTTGTCGGTTTGGAAGCTTGCATCGGTGTAACCTCTTACAACCAGTTCTTCCTCACCGCCGTATATAAGGAACTGATCCTTAGTCCTTCGCAAGTACTTGAGGATGTTCTTTATGGCTGTCCAGTGAGCATCCCCGGGATCTGACTGGTACTTGCTCGTCATGCTGAGGGCATACGAGACATCTAGGCATGTGCACAACATATCGTACATGATGGATCTGTTGGTTGATGCATATGGGATCCCATTCATACACTCCCTCTCTTCACAAGATTGGGGACATTGAGCTCTAGAGATGGTGACTCCATGTAGCATGGGGATGTTGCCTCTCTTTGAGTTCTCCATGTTGAACCGCTTCAACACTTTGTCAATGTATGTGCTTTGACTTAGTCTGAGATGCCTTTTAGATCTATCTCTATATATCTTAATACCTAGAATGTAGGATGCTTCTCCTATGTCCTTCATTGAGAAAGTATTCTCAAGCCAAGTCTTTACCTTCTCTAAGGCTGTGACATCATTCCCCATCAATAGTATGTCATCCACATACAATATGAAGAATGTGGTCATGCTCCCACTAACCTTCTTGTACACACAAGGTTCATCTTCATTTTGAATAAACCCAAACACTTTGACTTCTTCATCAAATCGAAGATTCTAACTCTGAGATGCTTGCTTCAATCCATAGATTGACCTTTGTAGCTTATAGACTTTATTGGTATTTGGATCTACAAAACCTTTAGGTTGTGTCATGTACACATCCTCATTTATATTCCCATTGAGGAATGTGGTTTTGACATCCATTTGCCAAATCTCATAGTCATAGTAAGCCGCAATAGAAAGCATGATCCTGATGGACTTAATCATGGAAACTGGAGAAAAAGTTTTGTCATAGTCAACACTTTGAACTTGTCGGAAACCCTTTGCAACCAACTTGCCTTTATAAGTTTGCACATTTCCATACATGTCGGTCTTCTTCTTGAAGACCCACTTGCACCCTATGGGTTTTACCCCTTCAGGTGGTTCCACCAAAGTCCATACTTTGTTGGAGTACATGGATTCCATCTCGGATATAATGGTCTCAAGCCATTTCTCAGAATCTGGTCCCTCCATAGCATCTAGATAGGCAGTTGGATCATCATCTATGATCAACTCACCACCTTCCTAAGTCACAAGGTATCCAAACCTCTCAGGTTCAAGGCGTGTCCTACTAGATCTACGAGGTCCTTGTGTTACTTGAGGAGACTGATATTCCACAACACCTTGTGAATCTCTATGTTCTTCTTGTGCATCTACTGGTTCAATGTTTTCTTGTTGGGATTGAACCTCTTCTAGCTCTATTTTCCTCCCACTGTTTCCTCTAGAAATAAATTCCTTTTCTAGGAACACAACTGTCCTAGAAACAAACACTTTGTTGTTAGTAGGGTGGTATTAATAATATCCTTTTGTTTCCTTGGGGTATCCAACAAAATAGCATTTATTGGACTTGGGTCCAAGCTTATCAGGAAACATTTTCCTGACGTAAGCCTCACAACCCCAAATCTTAATAAAAGACAAATCGGGACGCTTCCCATTACATATCTCATATGGTGTCTTTTGAACCGATTTAGATGGTACTCGGTTAAGTGTAAACACGGCGGTTTCAAGAGCATGACCCCAGAAGGAAATCGGAAGGTCAGCAAAACTCATCATTGATCCCATCATATCCAATAAAGTGTGATTCCTTCTTTTAGACACACCGTTATGCTATGGTGTTCCAGGCGGAGTCCATTGTGATACAATATCATGGGCTCGCAGAAGGTCCCCAAACTCCTGGCTTAAGTATTCTCCACCTCGATCGGATCGAAGTGCTTTTATACTTTTACCAAGTTCGTTCTGTATTACATTCATGAAATCCTTGAACCTTTCAAAGGTTTCTGACTTATGTTTCATCAGGTACACATAGCCATACCTACTGAAGTCATCAGTTTAGGTAATGAAGTACTGATACCCATTTTTGGCATTAGTTCTAAAAGGCCCACATACATCAGTATGTATGAGTCCTAATAGAACACTAGCTCTCTCACCTTTACCTGAAAAGGGAGTCTTGGTCATCTTTCCCAACAAACAAGATTCACATGTCTCTATTGATTCATAATCAAAAGAGTCTAGATAACCATCTTTATGGAGTCTAGAAATGCATTTCTCATTTATGTGCCCTAGACGAAAATGCCAAATATATGTTTTGTTTGAGTTGTTGAGTTTTTGCCTTTTGGTGTTTACGTTGTATACACTTGTCTCTAGATCTATCAAGTATAGACCATAAGAAATTGGGGCACTGCCATAAAAGGTCCAATCTTTTGAAATAGAACACTTTCCATTCTTAATAAGAAATTCAAAACCATCCTTGTCCAAACAAGAGACGGGAATGATATTCCTATTTATGGTAGGTACATAATAGAAGTTCTTCAACTCTATTATTAGCCCACTAAGTAGAGTTAACACATAGGTTCCTACAGCACTGGAGGCAACTCTTGCCCCATTGGCAACACGTAGTTCAACCTCACCTTTCCCTAAAGGCCTACTTCTCTTAAGATCATTCACATTTGAACAAATGTGAGATCTACATCCGGTATCAAGTACCCATGACAAATAAGTAGTAAAGTTAATCTCTATCACGTATACACTAAAAGTAGAGATCTCTATCTCTCACTTCTTCTTCCATTGTTCCTTCCATCCTCTCCATGTTTTGAGCATAGAAGATTCTGACATTGGTTTGGCGAGAGAACCCTTCTCTCCCTCACCTTTATCATTAGACTTTGTTCCATTGATCTCCATCAATGAACTATCCTTCTTCTTAAGTGTACATAGAGTAGATTCAAAGGCTACCAGTATATCTGGATTTTGCAGAACACTTCTCACAATTCCCAACTAGTTATGGAATTTATTCTCAATTAATTTGCCCATTTTAAAAGATGATTCTTTTGCCATTCTACAAGAGAAAATTGCATTTGTCAAAACTCCTTTTGATTTGATTTGATTTGAGTAAAATTTGACAGTAGTTAATTAGACCTTTAATTAATTACCGCTCCCACTATTTTGATTCAAATTGACATCCCTCACCATCAATTCAGAAGATTGCAGCATACAATGTCCTAGTGGGTCAAGATCCTGAAATCCTCTGAGTCATGGACCAGCTAGGGCTATCACCCACAACTCAGATTTTCCAGGTAGGCAACTTTTGCCAATTGCATCATATGAAACTTTTGAAAGATGTCATATGCAACTCCTGGCCATGATCACCTCCATGCCTCAAGGTGCTAGATCCTATCTAGGTCACCTTGTTAAGTCCAACCCAAAGTCAACATGATGAATATGCACCCTGCTGGGACAGACCCACATATCCATCCTTCACGCTTCCACGAGATAGACGGTGCACCACGCTAGGGCGTGCCCACACTTGGCCAATCAAGCTTTTCACGTGTGTCGCATTTGGAAGGCATCTAAAACTTTAATATTTAATGAGGGATTTGGTTTTTTTATTGGTACATATACATATCCAATTACCACAATATAGTAAGTATCATATACATGCTATATCCCACAGAAAACATGTGGAATGATAAAAACAATGATTATGGCCATCCTAATGTGATTCCTTAAGCCAAGAGGAATCACACTCATCTAGGTCCACATCACATGCAACCTGTACAAGATGAACATTGTGCTTCTCCTTTCTGGGTTTGATCAACTCATCTCCATGATTGATTGGCTCGCCATCATGCTGGTCGGTTGGGTGCCAATAGTAGATCGACTGGCACCTCTAGCCGATAGGTTCACTGGTCGTCGTGCATCTCCCCAAGTCACCACCCGCTCATCTTGATCGCCAACCGATCGGTTCACACCTTGAACCAATCGTCTCAGTTGTCATCAGATTGTCCTCCGTTCTTTGATATAACAGGAAATAAAATATATATCCTATTTTACATTTGAAAAAGGGAAACCCCGAGTTACATTCGGGGGGAGCAAAGGTAGGAAAGAAATCTCGAGTTATCTCAAGTTACATCAGGAATAGGAGATAGGGAATCGGTGCGCAGACCGAGATGCAAGCAACCACATTCAACCAAGCACACATACATAGGGTTTATTGGCCATAACCATGCTATACATCCACCACAAAACTCATTTAAGGGTGACGCACATCGAGTGCATTTATATTACATATCATATATGTATATTCGGATTTGTGGATTTAGGATTGGACATGCATAAAGCCAATTTTATTCACATCGTATGCAATAAATAAAGGCGACAAACTAAAACCAATCACATCAATAATCCTAAAGTATAGAGCAGTTGACATGGCTCTGATACCACTATTGGGTTTTATAGGGAGACAGAGATGGCAGCGGAAATAAAAAATTTCTTCTCCAAAACCCAGAATAAAGGAATCGCGCCAATGTCTATACATTAGGAAGGATGCTTTGTAGAGGCGTACCTTATCCCGAGGCTTGCTCGGCGACATTACCTCGTGGCTTGCGTAGTCTTCACCTCCGGTCTTGGAGGGTGTCTGTGTAGCTCCTAGTCTCACCGGGACTGTCGGGATTGACAGCTGTCCTCTGAGCGGTAGAAGTCTCCTGCCTCTGCAGTCGTCTACACAGACTGCCTGGAACTCCGATCGCCTTGTCACACAAGGAACTGGAAGGAGTTGTACCCTCCAATCAGTGTACTAGTCACTGACACACTCTCCTACCACCATTCCCGTTTCTACAATTGTCTTTCCCTTGTTGTGCCTCCCTTATCGGGTAGCACTTGCTCGGGCTCTCTCGGTTACCAAAACTAGAGAGAACGACAACTTTGCATAGAAACTGGTGTTCTGAGTTGTACTTTGAGAAGCCCCCAATACCCCTCACTACTACAGAAATAGCATTCAGTGTCGCTTTTCTGGGCGTCGGTTACTAAGGAAAACCGACGCCTAACATATAAGGCGTCGGTTGTTTAATAGAACCGACGTCTATATTCGAAGACCATCCAGACACGGGTACCGCTTTGTATTAAGCGTCGGTTTTTTATAAACAACCGACACTTAAAGTCGCCCGCGAAATCCATTTTTCGATAAAAAAAATAGTGTCATTTTCAGCGTCAGTTATCCCTCTCTAACCGACGCTGAAGGTGGTTCCCGCCAAAAATTTCCATGAAAATATCGTCCAATTGGACGTCGGTTGTTTCAACCAACTGATGCTAAAGATGTTTAGGCGTCGGTTGTGGTAAATAACCGACGCTATTTGGGAATTATAACCCCCGCGATCGCCCGACTTTTCCCCTTTCTTCTGTTTCATTGCTACCCTATTGCGGCGATTTTCCCTGTTCCGGCGACTTTCCGGTGCTTCTCTGCTGCTGCTGCTCTCCGGCGCTTCTCTCCGGCGCCCCATCTCCGGCGTCCTTCTTCTCCGGCGCCCTTCTTCTCCGCCGCCCCTGCTACTGCTGCTGTCCGCTCGTCGCCGCCGGTCGTTGCCCACCGCCCCTGCTCTCCTCTAGTCGTCGCCGCCAGTAGAAGCAGCTACGGTGCTGTCGTCGTCACCTCCGCCCCCGCCGGTAGAAGCAGCTTTACGCGTGCTGTCCTCGTGCAAGGTAACCCACAAACCTTCACCACCTTTTTTGTCCTCTGCCTTGCTTTTCTCTGCCGCCGCCAACCTAGAACTCACGCAGGCAGTGCCTAAGTAGGTGCCAGGGCACGCCTAGGGTCCCAAGCCCAGGTGCCCTGCCTAGATAGGCCTCTGGGCAGATGCTTGGGCGGCGCCAGGGCACGTCTAGGCTGCACGTCTAGTGGATTTTTTGCTAAAAGTTATTTACTGATTGTGTTTATTTAATAATGTACTGATACATATGTGATATACCAATCTGATAGTCCATGATAGAACAAAACATAATGATGTTGACTGCAACTTTGTGTGTCATGCTATTCTTAATTAAGTGTATATTTACTTCATAATTGAATGTTTAAGTAAGTTATAGATATCATGATGATGAACTGTAATGCACACATGTGACATGTTTGGAATGTAAATGATGAACTGTAATGCACACATGTTTAACTTATTTTATTGTTGAGTATATTGAGAATCCTAATCACCCTTCTTGCTTAATGATGAACTGTAATGCACACATGTGAATGCTTGGAATTTAAATGATGAACTTTTCCCTAAATTGCCAATCATGCTTTTAAAGACATCAATAATCACCCTAATTTGAAGAACTAGGATTTTAGGTATAAGAATGACAACACATTATTTGTTGGCCTAGAAACCCGTCCAAGATTTACTCATTAGGAGTAAATCTTGGATAGTCCCCGGTTTGGGACTGTTCTTGAACACCTAATCTCACTTAGGATGTAAGTGTATAATGTGTATTGAGTTTTCGAGAAAATTTTGGTAGCATTTCCCCGTTTGTTCTCTAAGTACATATGTACTTAGAGAACAGCGGGGAAATGCTGCCGAAATTTTCTTGAAAACCCAATACACATTATACACTTACTAGTGAGATTAGGTGTTCAAGGATGGGATAGGTGGTACACATTTATTATATATAAGAATGACATCACATGTGTTTGTTGGCCTAGAATGTGAACAATCATTGTTTTTTATATTACTTGTACATTGATATAAATTAGAATGAACAATCACTAAATTATATACTGTTTGTATGGAGTCCGGCTTCATTGTAGATATCTATTATTGTGTTTGTTGGCCTAGAAACCCGTCCAAGATTTACTCATTAGGAGTAAATCTTGGATACTCCCCGGTTTGGGACTGTTCTTGAACACCTAATCTCACTTAGGATGTAAGTGTATAATGTGTATTGAGTTTTCGAGAAAATTTTGGTAGCATTTCCCCGTTTGTTCTCTAAGTACATATGTACTTAGAGAACAGCGGGGAAATGCTGCCGAAATTTTCTTGAAAACCCAATACACATTATACACTTACTAGTGAGATTAGGTGTTCAAGGATGGGATAGGTGGTACACATTTATTATATATAAGAATGACATCACATGTGTTTGTTGGCCTAGAATGTGAACAATCATTGTTTTTATATTACTTGTACATTGAAGGATTGCTAATTGATAAAAGATCACAATTTTAGAGACATGTATGTTTATACAAATGCTAAATGTTTTCCTTATTCTAGTTGATACAAATGCTAAATGTTTTCCTTTTTAATGAAATTTTCAGATGGCTCACCATGATGAGAATGATGTCCATGATGAGCATGAAGTCCATGATGAGCATGCTGTCCATGACGAGCATGGCGAGGATACCAACGTAAGTTCTAAAAACATATCCCGTATTTCTATAAAATTCATTATCTTCTAGTTATGTCATATATCCTGTATTTCTATATTGGCTTAATTCAGTGTGTTTATTTTTGTCAAATTTTAGGTTGATGATGCACAGCTACCCATTGAAGCAATTGAGCAACTTGATGCGCAGCAACAAAAACTTAACAAGAAAAGGGGTATCACTCTGTTGAAAAAGTTACTTGCGCTGAGTGGCAGTGGATCCAAATTGGTTGTGGAGTTTGATAATGGAGGGAATGCAATTGGAGTGAACCGCAATAATTTTATAAACTATCTTGGGGTTGTCACTCGAAGCCATTGTGGTGTTAAGTATGATAATTGGCATAAAGTTCCTCAGGCGAAGAAAGACTTGATATGGAAAGATTTATGCGTGAGTTATTATTATTTGCAATTCTATTTTGTAGATTACAAATTCTATTATTTGCAATTATATTTTTGGAACTAGTTAATAACATTTCTATTTTACAGAATCTGTTTGCATTGGATGAGATGTTGCATCGTAAAAGTGTGATGCAACGTGCTGGAAAGATGCTTAGGAATTACAGGACAAATCTGAACAGAGAATACATAAGACAGGGTGATAAGAAGAAGAAGTCAGCCCTTGAACAATGGAACTTCTTGGACAAAGAAGATTGGGACAATTTTGTTGCTTCAAGAAAATCTGAAGAATTCAAGGTATTAGGCGTCACTCCCATTTTAATTAATATACATTGTATTCACCTATTCAAGATTAACATTTAGTGCTACTAACCTAATTATAAATGTGCATACTAACTAGGCCCTCAGTGACGCACAAAAAGCAAGGCGTGCACTGAATGTACATGACCATACTATGGGTCCAAAAGGCTATGCAAGCGTTTGCCAAAGACTACAGGCGGAGTCTGCGGCTACTCAGGAGTCTGCGGCCACACCCTTCCCTCGCCATGATATCTGGATAGCTGGCAGGAAAAACAAGAAGGGTGAAATAAAGAAGCCCGAAACTGCTGAGGCGGCTGCAAAAATGGTAAAATACAACTCTTAGAGCAATCATTTGAATATTGATTATTTGTGGTGTTAACTTACCAATTTTTGTTTATGGTGATTAGCGGGAGTTGCACGAGCAGAGGAAACAAGGCACGTTCATCCCTCAGGGCACAAGGGATGAATTGACAGTTGCTCTGGGTAACCCAGAGCATCCTGGACGTGTTAGAGGTGTCGGCGCTGGTGTGGGCATCAAAGCATTCTTTGGGCCATCCCAGCGCAAACCCAGAGCGGGACTTTCTCAAGAAGAGGTAACATATTCTATTTTTATAATGTTACTGCAAAAGGAAATTCATTAATAAAAAGCTAATATTTGTTTTATCCATGTATAGGAGAATAAGAGAGTCGAGGATATAGTTGCTAAGAAGCTCAACGATGTGATTGCTGAGAAGGTCAAGGAATAATTGCTGCGGTGGCAGGCATCTCAGGCTTCCAATCAGCCTATGCCGACCCACTCTTCTCCTGGTGCACAGACTGCAAGTAATCCTGGAGACCCATCGCCTAACACGTCTGCTGTAAGTATTGTTTATGACATTGTAGCTAGTCTTTTCAAGATGATATGTTTTCAAGATGATATGTATATATGTATAACATTCTTTACGTAAATTTGTAGGCATTGAAGCCATGCCGCTTAAGAATGGAAAACTATGTTGTTGCAGAGGCGCAAGCTTACCAGTCCCTTCCTGGGGCAACGTTTCATGGGACTCCAATGCCGCAGGGCTACATTCGTGTGAGCCCGATACATGTATTACCCGATTGGAGGGAAGTTGAGTTGCCATATGCCCACCCAGATATTGATACACTTGGTGAGGCAGAAAGCGGGGTCATATTGTGGCCCAAAGCAGATGTCCTCTACACGACTGAAATTGTAAGATAAATTTACATTGATTTAGACTGTTAATGTGTATATATGATGTCAACTGATCTGAAATTATATATACAGGTTAAAAAGAAGACACCAGGAGCACCTAGGCCTCCACCTCCAATTCCCGCATTACCAACTTGGGTTCCAACTGACCTACAATACCCGTTAGGTCCTGCTTGTAGGGGAATGGCATGTTGGCTACGGGCACATAATATACTTTGCCCTATAATTGTTTCTTTAGATGCAGATTATGCAGGTCAATCATACGACAACTCTTTATTTATACAAGATATTATTGAGCTGTTTATGTATGATTGGTTGAATACATCAATGATAGAGACATGGATAAGGTGAGATCTTGTTTATACATCCATATACCTTGTGTAAGATCCGGTGATCTAGTTTCTTATATATTAATGCATATGTCTATATGTTTTGCAGCTACTTAATCGAAGATCATTGCAAACAATTTGCATTTGATCATGTGGGATTTTTGATTCCATCATTGATTAGTATGGTAGCTAAAGACCCTGATAGTGTTCAACAATACTGTATAGATGCTTTTACAATTTTTGGTCATCAAATGAAGACGATAATAATAGCTCCATTCAATGTCAAGTAAGTTTGCTTTATTTATAATTTGGACTTAAGAAAATTCCATTATTATTTTGCATTTTGAGTTATTAATTGTTAACTTTTTACCTCTAGTGGTAGACATTGGGAGTTACTAGTTATTGTCCCCGGGACGTTCACTGTTTATTATCTAGATCCCGCAGGAAGTACATTAAACACTAAAATTGGACACGTAATGAGAATGGCATTATTCTGGTGAGAAATATTTCATTTTTTATATCCGTTAACATCTTTTATTACATTACTATTTACTTATGCAACTTAGTGTGTTATATTAACATGTAGGGGTTTAGATGCATTCAAAAATGCTGGAGGAAAGGTCCCAAGGAAAAAGAACCAGCCATTGTCTTGGGAGAACGTAAAAGTAAGTTCCCGACTCCCTGACTCCAATGTATATATTATTGATGTGAATTGTGCTTAGTTGTATTATTTTGTATGTTTCAATTTATAGTGCGCTACACAAGACAATGGCTGGGCATGCGCATACTATGTGATGTGATTTATGCAGATGATTATCAAACATGCCGCATTGGACATCGATACCATACATGAGGTATTATATATAGTCTCATTAGTTAGTATGAAATATATCAATCTTATTTTTATATTATTACTTATATATATACATCATTCTCTTTGCAGGTGTTTAAAACTGACCACACTATAGGCAAACGCTTAAAAAATGTACATGCTCCATATACGAGGGAAGCATTAAATGAAGTAAGAGAAGAATGGGCAATAGCTGTACAAACAGTGGCAACTGTAAGATATAATGTTGATAGTGATGATGAATGATACTTTGTAAATGAATGTTTCTGAATGTTAAAACATGTATTTGAATGATTCTATATGTGTGAACATGACAATTGAATTAATGTCTGAATGTATCTACTTGTGTGAATCTTTTTATGTTAATTTTGCAGGTTTGTGGCCTGTTTGTAGGCTGATATCAATGGATGTCGTAAACCTGCAGTTCAGAAAACTGAACTGCAAGTTCTCATCCTGCTGACCAGCCACAGCAGGCCTGCAAACAGATTTATATAAAAAAAAAATATAGGCGTTAGTTATTTACCGATAACCGTCAGCACAGACTTACAGCGTCGGTTTTTTGTTGAACACCGACGCCAAAAGTGTTTGCGCTACAGGAAATGGGAGTCATCTAGGACACTTTTCTGCGTCGGTTGTTTAGTATATAACCGACGCAGAAAGCGTCCTAGATGACGTCGTTCTCTGTGGCGCGAACCCTTTTGGCGTCGGTGTTTTATAATAAACTGACGCCTTTATGTAAAATAGGCGTCGGTTTTTTAACCGACGCTAAAGTGTCCAACCTTTTAGCGGCGCCCACATAGGCGTCGTTCAGAAACCGACGCCAAAGGGGGTTAAACAACCGACACTAAAAGGCACTTCTGTAGTAGTGCCTATATATAGGAGGGTCATGGGACAGGGTTCTCTACCCCGGGCAATGCGGGATTAAAGCAAGAGTAGAAGGGTTCGGGATTTTTCACAAAACAACCAACTACGCCAGCTGAAACAATCGTTTCAAGCATGAACCGATCAGTTGGGGACCTGAGCCGATCAGTTCACACCAGAACCGATCGGTTGGGGCACCTGAGGTGATTGGTTCACTTCTGAAATGATCCGTTCACTGCCCTGGTCAGTTCCCGATTGACTTTTCCTCTTTTTTTTCGAATTAATCCAAATACCAATCCTTGTTCCAATCAAATTGGACAAGTGAAATGAAAAGAAATTTCTCACCAACCTGACTTTCCCAACTTGCTCGTTTTGACCTGTTGAGCCGATCGGTTCAACCCTTCAACTGGTCATCTCAATCAGTCCTGAGCCGATCAGTTCATCACATGAGCTGATCGATTCACCAAGCTGAGTCGATCGGTTCATCACATGAGCCGATCGGTTGGGAGTGTATACTGTGCAAAATCAGTCAATTGCAGTTTCAATCAATCTGATACTCTAATCAATCGGTCCAACACCTTGAACACTATGATATTGAGCTATCAATTGATTGAGTGTTTAATTGAACTACTAAACTCCTTTAGTAATCAATGTAAACATTGTTTGTGGATAAATTCCTCTTCCAGGTTAAATCCAATGTGTGTGACCCTGCAGGCCCATTTCACATTGGCAGTGAAAGTCCATAACACTTATGACTTCACAAGCAAAGAGCGGTTCCAAGGCAAAAATCAGTGCTACCCAAGTGAAAGAGAAAGTTGGAGAACAACTTTCAATCCTACAATATGTGAATGGTGTTACAGTGAATGTATAATTCCTTTGTCACTAATGTCCTGAATGAACTCAAGGCATGGTACAGTCATCCTTTCAACGTTCATCCATTTCCTTGATCTTAGAGCAGACTGGGTGAGAAGTGTGTGATATCAATATCACATATTGATTCACACATGTATGCACATGCCTCTCTCAATCCTACTCATCAAGTGGCCATGGACATCAAACTACCTTAGGAGGCACAAATCCCATATCTATCACTCACCCCTCAAAAGCCCCATGTGTCCAAGTCACCCAATCATCACCTTTATAACAATCCATTTTTCAGGACTACATTTGATGATGTCAAAGTGTACCCAGGTACATGTGTTGAGTGTAGTGATTTTAGGTTGAAGAATCACACTCACCACCATCACTGTGAGAGCTGAATGTGACTACCAAATCATGGTTCCATGTATCACTCTCACGGTGGGTCTGTCCAGTATACTTGTTCTCTAACAAGTACCTATGTGCTTGGTTTGATATCACTATATCATGACTAATGAGATTTTGTCATCAACCAACACACAATCTAGTATTTAGTGTTATTGATGTCTATGGTTATTTCCACAATAACAACCGACTAGGGACTAAACCAGAATGTATACTCTTAACATTTGTATGATCTCATCATTTAGGTCCATAACCTAAAACCATACGTCATCAAGTAAAACAATTCTTTAGACATCTATCAAACACTATCATCTCAGAAATAGTTAAAACATATTGATTGGAAATTTCCTTTATTATTCAAATCATTTACAGAGTATCCCATTACAATCATCACATGACTTGCTCTATGGGCATACATACCAACAGGTTCATCTTGGATGCATGACCGCAATTAAAACAATCATGTGGCCAAACGGAGCCTATGTCCTTATTATTCAAAGAATCCTATTAGTACAAAAATGCAGAATCTTTTGGCCGCCTTGACTTCCTCTCTTTTATAATTTATGTGGTGAATATGTACTCTCTTCCCCTCTCATTTATCTTCCCTCTGCCTCACTCTAACACCCAATCTGTCCCGTTATCACCCGTACTTCACGCCATTGTTAATTTCAGCATATGTCTGGTGAACCTAACACCGAGTAATTATGTTATTAAGTCCTTGAAATTCTCTACTCTTATCAAATGGAACATAACCTCATGATTGATTTTTCTTTACAAATAATTGTTAAAGATGCATTAGGGTTCAATTCTGTATTTAATTTTCTCAATCTGGGTTGATTCCGGATTGAGAAATTAAACCAATCAAACAACTATTGGTTATATGTTTTGACCCAGAATTGACCCAAACCCAAATTCTAAATAGAAAATTTAATGATGATAATGTAATCATAGAATTGTTTTTTATTATAAAATCATTGTCAAATCTAGGTCCAAAATTGGTTCCATATTTTATTTTCTCAATTTGTGGGTCCATTTCAGATTGATAGGTCGGTCAAACAAAATCTAGTTTTGGGTTGGCTCTGGGAATGATAGTTAAACACTTTGGATCAGATATTTTGGCTCGGATCTGACCCGAACTTAATTTCTTAACAAAATGAATTTAATCAGGAGAAGATAGAAAATTAAGTTTTCTTATAAAATTATAGTCAAATTTGGGATTTGGTTTTGAATCTAATTTTCTCAATCTGGTCTGAACTGAGAGGTTGGTTAAATAAAATCCAGTTTTGGATTTGGGTCAAGATTGACAATTTAACACTATGGGTCAGATTTTTGACCCATAACTGACTGAAACTTAATTTCTTAATTAACAAAGAATTTAATCAGAAGCATGTAATCATAGAATTTTTTTTTATAAAATCATTGTCAAATATGGGTCCAATTTTGGTTCCGAATATAATTTTCTAAATTTGGGCTAGTTCTAGATTAATTGAGTGGTCAATCAAAGAAAATCCAGTTTCGGATTTGGGTCTGGGATTGATAGTTGGTAAACTCTGGCCGGGTCATGTTTTGACCCGGAATTGATTGACCCGAACCCAATTATTTAACACCCCTATGTGATATTATAGTATAGTAATTTACTATCCCTAGCTACATGAATCATACAAATTGTATATTTTCTACTAAAAAATTAACATGTGTTACATGTTAATTGAAAAATAGTGTGTCTATTGATTTTAGTCATGCGATCTTTTTTTTCCTTCTCATGCTTCTCCTTAATTTCTCTACTAATTGTTTGATCACATGTTGCTTCCGTATTTATGCTGATCGTGTGCTCCCCCTGTCAATATTTTCTGAGTCATCAATTGCGTGCTTCAAAACCCTACTTTCTCATTCCGTCACTGCCTTCTTCCCAAGTGTGCCCCGCATCCTCATCCTTATCCAGATAGCAAAATGCAAAAAGAATGCTACCCTGGAGAGACAACCACTCGTGTAGACAGTGACACGGTGCTTCTACCTCCTCCTCCTTCACCACAGCTCAATCGCAACCCCACCTTCTCTGAACTTCTGTGACCGTCATGCCGCCTTCTCTAGCCTCACATATTTGTTCCATCATCAGCTTGATCTCCCATCAATCTAAATTGGTAAGCATGTTGCTGCCTTCACCAGACTTATGCGTTCATATTAATTTTTGGCATTATACTTGGTATTGTTATATCCACTTTCACTCGATTCCGTATTGTCTAGATCGCCCATCGTCTTTCCCTCACAATTTTACCAATGTGGTATAATCAAGAAAGAAGAGATGATTCATGAATAATACCACTAGATTATTTTGTGCCTTCACAACTAAAATTGTCTCTTTCTTGTGGGTGTTTTCCAATTTAAATGTTGATGGTCCAGTCTATAATGTGATTCATAGTTATAGAGGCTCATGGTGCCCAACATCAATGTTCTTATACCTAAAGAGGTCACTTTAATGACAACACATAGATTAATGAGATTTGTACTCTATTTATCTATTTTGGTATCGATATTATTGCCACCTTAGGATTCCTAATATACCCTTTCAAACATCAACATACCATTATATCAGTAGTACTTTTATTCACAGACCTAGGATTTGTTAACCCCATTTTTTCAGGATTTGTTAATTCCTTTTTTCATATTGGGATTAGGTCCAAAAATGTGATTTTTCATAGTTGTATTGTTTGAAATCCATCTTCAAACATTTTAGGGTGCTTCTCAAATACATAGGTTTCACCATGTGACTATGGAAAGACAAAATGAAAACTAAATTTGGGTGATCCATATCCATCAGATTTGTCCCCATAAATGTAACAATTGAAAAATGTAGTCCGTGGAGCTTTTGAAAGTTGTAAAAAAAATTGTGGCATCTAGTTTTTGCAAAAATTATTCTTGAGAGTTCAACCTACAAACCCTATTTGAACCCTCTGATTACTTTTCATGCTATTTTGGATCTTTTTATACCAATCTATTTGGCTAGAATTTAAGATTATTCCAAGTGAGTTGATTGTTGTCTCATGAAGTCCCTGCTAATTTTTTTGGTCAATATATATTCTGGGTTAATTTGCTATTCGACAGGTCACCTATTTGGTTTGTAAACCTTCTTGTCGCATTCACATTTTTTCTATTGATTCTTGACTTGTCTGGTTAACATTTGACAATTTTGCTTCTGTGGAATACAAATGGGGTTGTTAATCCTAGAGATTTCTTTTAATCACAAAATTTGATTGTTTCTATTTGGACTCTCTATGTTCATCATGTCTAGGTATGTGAGTCTATTCCATTATTGATGTTCCTCTATAATGAAATTCATTTCCTTTGGCTAATGCATCTGCTTCAAAGATGTTGAGAGTGTCAATGTGGGTTGTAATGCTTGTCTCTTCCTTCTTACGTCCTCACAGTCTGGCTGCACAATGATGAATACTAGATTCAACTCATGTGGGTTGGCTCTGTTGGTATCCGTTGCTTCTTTA
The DNA here is from genome assembly GCA_963693085.1 of Alisma plantago-aquatica. NCBI lineage: Eukaryota > Viridiplantae > Streptophyta > Magnoliopsida > Alismatales > Alismataceae > Alisma > Alisma plantago-aquatica. The sequence goes on from OY856411.1 coordinate 101,334,407, forward strand.
AGGATATGACTAGGATCATATGGACGTCTCTTACTCTTTGTATTTTCCACCATGATGATTTGCATTCTCTTTCTTTTGTCTCTTTCTCCATGAGCCTCCATTGTAATTTATTTGGTAGTTATGTTACAAAGTTGTCTGCTCAAACCTTATGAGATATTCTAAACCTCTAATGCTTATATATCTTGCCTTATACTATTTTCATTTGAATCAGACATTCATGAGCTGGATTCCTGCAATGGTTTGCCATTTCTAAGAAATTTCAGCCTTCTTATGAACTTATGCTTTTAATGTAGGTTTAATAGAATCAATAAGTTTGGCTGAACCTAGGTCGATGAAATCTAGTTTGGATTATTCTTTGAAGTTCTTATAGTGTTGTGATATGATGATCTTGGTCTCTTGATGATTCAATATCTAATCATATTGGTTTTTTGATATACATTATTGCCTTGTGGAGATTTGAAGGCCATATGTTATATATGTGCTATGTTTATTTGTGGCCCCTTTCTTATAGAGATAGTTTATGTTGCTATTGGTTTATGGTGGGATTTAGTCTAGGTTGTTGAATGATGATGAATTACTCTTTACAAAGATATTCTTCTTATATCTATCTCTTTCTAGAACTTCAGTGTGATTAGATAACCTTGATTGTTGAGCCTGAGGTTGGATGGAATCCCCTTTGCAAGGTTATCTAGTTTCATTAATTTCTTTAAAGGTAATTTGTTGGGATAATGGAACTCCCCTAGAAGGTTTTAGGTTAAATGAGGATACGCTTTTCATTGACTACAAGAGGAAATGAAACATATTACTATCCAATCACATGATTGTAAGAGGAATTAGTGATTGGGTGTTCATGATCCATGCTGATTAGATTAAAAGACTTCCTTCGAACTAACTTATATATGTGATGATACACATTTCTTAAAATTATGCAATATTTTTTTAATGTGTAATAAACCCTTTATGTTAATCCTTTTTTAGGTTACACCCACAATTGATCCTTATATTTCCTATCATAAGCTATGTATTATTTATTTTTCTTTTGCTTTGTAAGTGCCTCCCATCTCTTATTAGAAAACAAAATGTTCACAGTCCATATGTTTAGGAAAAGAACTAAGAATACCTATACATCAACTATGAAATAGAGAAACTATCTATAAAAACTTATAGTAACGAAAGTATGTCTCCAGTAGATCTCCACATCAACATTCCTCCTGCTGAAAATTATGTTGTTCCTTTCAACCCAGATCATGTACAAAACAACAAGATAACAAAGTTGTTGCCTTTTCAAGACCTAATAAATACAATCATCATTTATTGTTTATTTGAATCTGCATGAAGTTGAAATAGTCTTAGTTGAAATGTTTCAACTATGTTATGCTTCTACACATAAATCTCATTTCATACATGCTTTTTCTTTGAACTTACCTAATTTTCTATAGTTTGTAGATATTATTCTAATGATATCACTAGACCATCCAAGGAATTTGAATCAATTACCTAAGAAGAATCTAGAATATTGTAGTCCCTCTCCCGCTAAGGTTCAAAGACCTTTCAAAACATGAGACCACATTACCTACTTGCTTTTTATTAAAAGTCTTCTCAATTAGTTTGTAGTTATTATTCGACCAATCTCAGTAGATTAGACAAGGTAGTTAAACCAATAACCTATGAAGACACTGCACTTTTTGTAGCTTCATGTGGTTTAGGTTTGAATACCTCATCAATAAAGCATGCCATATATGGAATCAATGCCTAAATCTTTGTTATCCTTGGATGTAGTAAATTGTTCCCAACAAAATAGAGAAAGTGGATATCGATTAAGATCCTTCATCCAAATAAACTTATGGATAGGTTTTTCCAATCTATTACAAAGTCTTTGTTGAAATATGGACACATTCATAGTATGTTTTGATATTTTTGATCAAAATTATAGTGTTAAGAATACTCCAGCAAATAAGGATAAAATTTTAGATGACCATCCATTGGGATGTCTTTTTTCACTATATACTACCTCAACATGTGTGGACTTTTTTATATCCCCATGAAAAGATCACTACACAAAATAGTGGACTATCTTTGGTCTCTAAAGCTTTGCACATTGCTAATGCTAAAGACAAAAATTCAATCTGGTGGGACATGTCCTATTATGGTATGATCCAAGACATATACGAGTTGGACTATAATATGTGCATGGTTTCTAATTTTTCATTGCAAGTGGGTTGAATATGATAAGAGAGTATGTACTAAAGATGTACTGAGCTTGGTGAACCTGGATAGGGAGGGATGTAAACACGATCCGTTTGTAATGGCATTACAGGAAAAACAAGTTTTCTATGTGACAAACACAACTAAAAATGGTTGGTCTAGTATTATCTTAGAGAAGAAGGGTGCATGAAGGATATGATGATGAAGATGACATCATTTTAGTAGAAGAAACCTCTTTATCTATGATCATTCCAGCTATGTCTGCAAATTATGATGTCGTTGCTAATGAAGAAGAAATATGTGCTCGAGATGATCACAATGATGGGGCATTCGCTAATGATGTCAATGTCCATAAAAAAATGGCATACATCTAAGTGATATTCAGTATTAGTTGTGTACTAGTACCTTTTTCAAGCCATTTAAATATTAAATAACATTTCATGTTGTTGTTTGTAATGGTTGTTTTTTATATGGTTCACTAATACTTTTTTCTTCTAAATTTTGTCTTGTAGATATGCATGCCCATGAAGATGACTCAATGATCACAAAACTTAGGAAGGGTTGTACTACAATGCCCAAGGTTGTTAGAAAGAGACGAAAAGGAAAAAAAAATTCCAATGGAATGGAATTCAGAATGACAACCAATTGGGAAAACTTGAATAATTTTCAACAATTATATTTGAGTCTTGTTGCAACAATGGATTCCAATCAATATTGGTACTTGGAGTGATGTGGGAAAATGACTTAAGGACCTTATTCGGGAAGAGGTTGAGGTGAGTATGTAGGCATTGATAATTTTTTGTCTCTTTTTATTTGGTGAACCCAACATGCCTCCTCCTTTTTATTGCTTTTTGTGTAAACAATACAAGACATGTTGAAAGAAATATGTACATGGGATTATATACAACCTCACTATACAAGTTCTCTGAATCATTGAGAACTTTACTCCAAACAATGTGGGCCTTTCTACTTTCATTAAGAAATAACCTATTGTTCTTTTCTAGCCAAAGGTTATTCAAAACTAAGTAGGAACAATACTTGGCCTTCCCTGACAGGCTCAACAACTACAGCTTGTCCCTCGACCAACTCAAGAAGAACTTCTTTGAAATTAACCTCTAGATATTCACAGATAAAGGACATTCAAAAAAAAGAAGAGATATAGCATATAATCCCACACAACATAAGGGACATCTCAAACCCAGAGAGAAACTAAAGTTCTGAAGGAGATCCATAGTCACCAATCTATCCAAAAAAAAATTCCAAAGAAAGATTGAGATCCTCCTAGGAAGCAAACTCGACCAAATCCAGTCACCCCAAGCCACCTTTGGATGAGTCATTCTTGACATCTCCCAAAAATTTCTAATTTAAGCTCTCCTCGAGTAACTAAGCTCTAATGAGTATTCCCTAAAAAATTAGGTTTACAAATAGAATGCAAAAAGTTAATAACATCTTCCACACCCCTAATATCTGAAAACATCCAATCATTTAGGGACTTGCTAATATAGTAGCTTAGTCTGCTATACAGACCACCACCCATCCTACAAACAAGTTGTTGATCAAATAAATCTAGGAGAGGAATTATGTTCGGCCTCCATGGATCAACCCACAACATAAACTTTCTACCATTCCCAACCTTGAAGGTGATAAGATTAAGACGGTATTGTTTGTGTTTTAGGATCTTGTTCCACATCCATGAGCAATTGGTTTTGTAGTTAACAAAGCAATTATTTGTCTCTTTGTTTGTATGAAAGTGATATAGTATATATATATTTCATTTTCTATGTATAATTTTTCTTTTTGTTGAATGTTTTTCCGATTGGATCTGGTAGAAAGCAATGGATGTTACAACGAACCAATGATAGATGGAGGGAATTCAAATATTAGTTATCAATAACATTCCTAAGAGACGAAGATGGAAATATATGCAAACACCCACCCAAAAATAATGATTTTATGACTATAGAGAAATGGGAAGATTTTCTCATGAATCGATTGACCAAAGACTTTAAGGTGATTATATAAACAAATATTCAAAATCTTGGCAATGTTGTTCCTTGTAAGACATTTAAAACTATTTTAATTTTTTTGGGTTTCAAAAATAACCAGAGGAGAAGTAAGGATAGAAGAGAATTATCATCAAAGAATGAGTATAACCCTATGATTTATCTTAAGGGATATGTTGGCCTAGAATAAGAAATTTGGAGATTGAATTCATGCTAAAAGGTAGTATCGTATACGTGTTGTAGAATTTCACATAGAGATATAAAGTAATCACTCTTTTTTTTGGATGATCGAGAGAACCCATTCCGGACAAAGCCGACATGGTAAACTCTCGAGGCATGAGAGGGTGTGGTCCGGTCACCCCCTCCCACGCCTAATCAGTGTGGATTGACGATCACAAAGTGCCTTCGGTGAGGTTCGAACCCAGGTCCTTCATTGGGACTTACCGAGCTCTTACCACCTGGGCTACTATGGCCAAACAAGTAATCACTCTTTTATAATCATGTAAATAGATTGATGTGAATAATCTAGGTCTAGTTAGATCAAAGATATCTAGAGCACAACTATTGAAAGGAGCTAGAATAGACAAAACCGGTACTATTGTTAGTGATAGGGTCAAGAAAGTGGTGTATAAGATTATAATTTTGTTTTTTATCTCGTTGGTTTTTCCAAACACAAGGGCTTTAATTATTTTTAAAGTTGTATTTTTTATTTTGCAAGAATGCTCTATCCAAGGTTTTTTAGGGATTGGTTAGTGATAAGGGACGTAATGACGTGCTAACTATGGCATTGGGAAAAAAAGGATCACCCAGGTCATTCTAGAGCAACTGGATAAGGGATAATAATGACAAAATATTCTAACCATGTGCCTCTAATAGATGATCATTCATACCATATGATGTTACAAATGCAAAATACTATTGAAGCTTTTCCCATGAATATTAGGTTCCTTGAGGGAAAGAATGAGAGCAATGATCTAGGAAATGTAGGGGGTCAGTACATGACCATAGTTCCAAAATCCACTTGCCCACATGCACAATTATCATATCTTCCTCAGTTAAGAAACAAGTCAATTATTTAGCAAATTTTTGATATAGTAATTTCTCATGTTGTACTTGTAGTTGATGTATCCATAACTGATTGTGCTAGGGCTATCACAAGTGAATTTTGATGATGGATAACCCATTACGTGCAACAACTGATGGAAGTGTGTACATAGCTCATGAAAATGAGCTAATTATCCTTCACAATGTGGCATTAGATCCAAAACACACACAAAAGTGCTAATTGATATCTTGTTGATGCCAGATGAAAGTGTGCCAATAACTTTGGATATGTCAGAAGTTTATCAAGTTTTTCATGGTGTAGGCATGTACATTCCTTGGCCTGTAGAATTCATCAAAATAAATATGAAGGTACATGTGACAACATGGCCATATTTCTTATAATTTCTTGAAATGTGACATGTATTCATAAATTATTTTTAATGTTTTTCTAATCATATGCAAGGAATCCCAAATGGCAAGGTTTCAAGAAGAAGTCAGAGATTGAATAAGAAAACAAATAAGAAATTCAAAAAATAGGAAAAAGTGCAATGAAGTCTCAAGCCCCCTTAAGACAAGACCACTCCTTCAAAAGCAAGCATGGAAAAAACCTCCAATGAATCTTAAATTGTTTATGGTGTATGTGGAACAAGTTGGGAATCATAACATTTCTATTCAGATGCCCCAAGGTGTAGTAGGTTACACATAGGAATTGTCTATCACACCTGAATTGGTCAAGATTTGCCATGATCAAGATCAACTAGAAGCCTCACATATTTCAGTATACAAAAAGTATGTTGCTATATAAGTAATTATAAGTTAAAACATTTCAAAGACTAAATATGTGTTTTTTTGTTGTAGACATTTGTTCAACAAAGTGACCTCAGGAAATTTATTTAATATATATGGATTTATATGTCCACATTTCATATGATCTACTGTACACTGAAAATACAGGAACAACTTTCAGAGGACCCGCCCCCTCGCTTCCTGTCGCTCTGGCGATTAGGGTTCTGAGCAGTGGACGCTTCCCCACCCGTCTAGGGTTTCTTCTCTTGCAGGTTCAAGCGTTGGGTTATCTTATGGTCCCGTCCCCATGATGGCGGCAGAGCTAGTAGATAGATATGCAGGTGTTCGGTTGTCGGATGAGGAGGAGGAACCCATCGATGTTCAACCAGTGGGCAGTGGCGATGAGGAGGACCATACGGAGTAGGCGTTGATAGTGAAACTGTTGACAGACCACTCATACAAATTTTGAGCCATGGAGCGAACGTTAACACAGGCATGGGGCCTCAATGAAAAGGTTGATTGCAAGAAATTGGACCGAGAATCTTTGTAATTCAATTCACTCATTGGTGCGACAGACAACACGTCATTGATGGGGCTCCTTGGCACTCTGATGGACGACTACTGTTGTTCAAAGAGGTCTACAAGGAGGAACAGTCAGGGCAGGTCACCCTTAATAGAAGCCCTTTTTGTATTCGGTTGTATGGCCTCCCTCTAGGTTATAGAGGAGAAGTCACGGTCCGTGAAATTGCTGGATGGGTCGGATACGTGACTAAAGTGGATGCCAATGGCTCGGGGTGGGATGCGTCCACCCGTATTCGGGTGTTGCTGGATGTCACCAAACCTTTGAAGCGGGTGTTGAAGATCAGGGTGAAAGGGAGCAGCGTTGTGGAGATAGAAGAGAAATACGAACGCCTATCCAACTTTTGCTTTGTGTGTGGAGTACTTAGGCATATAGACAAGGACTTCTAGGGCGCCAGCGCTGAGCAAGACCACGTGCAATGGTGGGGGAACTGGATGTGCGCATCACCATGGAAGCAGCGGTGGCTTGAACATGACAACGGTGGACATAATGGGACAGCAAGGCGCAAACTCACATTTAAAAGGGAGAAGTCGGAGACATCATCCCAACAGTGAAGCATTGCACGTAGTGGATCTGGTGAGAGGCAGCCGGAGAATCAAAGTAACAGTGGGATAGAGGGCTCGAACCGAACGTCGCCTGGGCACAGTGCTAGGGACGCGTCGAGTGGTACTGAACTGCCTAAGGGGACTGAGGACGATGGTGGGAGACTGTGATAACCTCCTATTTTAGTAGTTTATCTTAGTCTTTTTCTTTAGTTTTCCATACTCTTTTTACATTTATATTGTACTTAAACCTAATTTTATCCCTTTTTGTAAATACATCATCAAACTAACTTTTTCTTTTATAATTGCAGAAAAAGCACAAAAAAATAACAAAAGAATAAACCAGCCCAAGGGTCGAGTGGATCCAAACGGTCCCAAGACCGCATGGAGTTCAAACGGTCCCGAGACCGCATGAAGCCAAACGGTCCCAAGACCGCATGGAGTTCAAACGGTCCCGAGACCGCATGAAGCCAAACGGTCTCAAGACCGCATGGAGTTCAAACGGTCCCGAGACCGCATGAAGCCAAACGGTCCCAAGACCGCATGGAGTTCAAACGGTCCCAAGACCGCATGAAGCCAAACGGTCCCAAGACCGCATGGAGCTCAAACGGTCTCAAGACCGCTTGACGCCAAACGATCCCAAGACCGTTTGACGCCAAACGATCTCAAGACCGTTTGACGCCAAACGGTCCCAAGACCGTTTGACGCCAAACGATCTCAAGACCGTTTGACGCCAAACGATCTCAAGACCGTTTGACGCCAAACGATCTCAAGACCGTTTGACGCCAAACGGTCCCAAGACCGTTTGACGCCAAACGGTCCCAAGACCGTTTGATCCCAAACGGTCTCCAAACCGTTTGGATCTCACTCAAAGCCTATAAATAAGACCCCAGGGCCGTCCATGAAAAGGGAGAGAGTCCATACGTCCAGAGGCTGTCTCTCCACTACCAGAACAACTCCATCCATCACTCGAGGCTGCCGGTCTGAGACTCACGTCCATTGCAAGCTACTTTCTCTCTCATCAACAAGGAAGGTGAGAGGAGAAGATCCGTCATCAAGCAAGCTACAAGGGGTGGAGATCGTTGCTCTCTCCACCAAGGGTTCAACCTTCTCTCCTCAGTGGAGATGATGTTCTTTCTATCTCTTCTTGCCTCCTTCCTTGTTGCTCCCTCTATGAGGAGCGAGTAGTTCCATCCACTGGGGCGCGGGGAGTAGCCCCGCTGCCCATGTTTTGTATTTTGTACTGTAAAAAAGGATGTTATCATTTCGTTTTAATACTGAATCGTTTCACACATGCTTGAATGATGGCCACGTTCTTGTATGCATTTATTGTCTTTCGTTGTGGTTTGTCTACGACCGCTATCGAGGCTTGAATACCGATTTAGTGTTGGTTTCTGGTGTGTGTATCCACCACGCATCCGTTTCGGTGTCTAGAAGTGTATCTCAAAGAGTGGAGTAAACTCACTATCATATGGCACACTCCCATCTGTATGGAAGAGACCTTTGGTAAATCGAGGAACACACTTTGTGAGGGGAATGATGTAAAGCATGTGACCATTTGTTCGGGAATGGCTGGCGTTGCATCATTCCCGCACTTCTCGTAGCTAGGTTATCCGAATAGGAGACTAGGCCTACAAGGACGCTATTCGATTTGATAATTATCGCTCGCTTGTTAGTTTTAGATGCACGTTTCTTGAGGTTGAGTAAGATTCTCTCTTCGGAGACTACATCCTTCAGTGACGCGTAGTGATGTACCGCATGAGAGTTACTTAACCCTTGAAGGATGAGATGCATTGCCCTTTTCTTATATGGGCATTGGTCTTGTGGAACATCGAAGGGTGCAATGCATCGCTCTTGTCTTATGTGGGCATCGGTCCTGTGGAACACCCTTGGATGCAAAGCATCACTCTTGTCTTATAAGGCATCGGTCTTGTGGAAACATCCATGCATCTAGCTTATAAGTCTTGCTTAGTACATATACAATGCATGTGTAGCGGTGGTAAATACCTGCTTAACCCCAGTGATTCATCATCATTTGTTAACTCTTAAGATTTACTTGCTTTATTTACTTTCTTGCCTTACTTTCTTTGTACTTAGTCTAAAACAACCAAATCAAACTTTTGATCTAAATATCAATCTTTAAGTTGTTAAGTAAAGGCTAAACGTTTTCCATCTTGACTTCGTCAAGACCGTTGTCCCGAGGATTCGACCCTTAACTATACTACGATAAGACTTCCACATGTCTTAGCACATGTGGGTGGAGTTCTTACCATAGTACTAGCAAGGCTAAACTTAGAGACTCATCATCTCTAGGATTTTTAGTGGTGTTGCATAAAAACACTCCATCAAAAATTGGCGCCGTTGCCGGGGACAACGGAACTTTTTAGTTTTTACTTACCAATTTCTTGGTTGATTAGGATTTTACACTTTTTCTTAATAACCAATCCAATACTTCTTGATCTTTTTCATTTCCTTCCATTTTTCCTAACTTGAGATTTTCTTTCTACTCAGGTAGAAAACGTGTATGCAACCCCCGCATAGCATCGGATTCTCCCCTGAACCAGAATACGATTCTGAGGTAGAAAGAAGTTTTCACCGAAGGAATAGACTTAACCGCCAAAGAGCCAGACAGATGGCCGAAGAGCAACGTCTTATTGCAGAAAGAGTCAACGCCGCCATAGCAGCACAACGAGCACAACTTATCGCTGACACTCGTGCTCAGGTGCAAGCTGAGATCCGAGCTGAGGAACGAGCCCGCATCCAAGCAGAGCAGGCTGCTGCTCAACTTGCGTTAAGAAACAAGCAACTTCGGGACTATGCAGTCCCAAAGAATTATGAAGATGATCATCCTGTCCGACCACCGATTATCAACATACCACACTTTGAAATTCGGACGCAATGGATCCAGATCATGCAAGGCATCTCTTTCTCCGGAGCACACAGAGATGATTGCATGGATCACCTTAAGAGGTTCAAGTCACTCTGCCGACTTGTACCCCAAGCAGGCATTGCAATGGAAGCAATCATGTTACACCTTTTCCACTTCACCCTATCTGGAAGAGCACTAAGCTGGTACAACGCTTTGGATAGACACCCTATCATCACTACCTGGACCCCCTTAGAAGAGAAGTTTCTTGAGAAATTCTTCCCACCTTCCCTAACCTATGAGATCAGGGGACAGATTAATCACTTTTCCCAATTACCTGGAGAAACACTTTCTGAAGCTTGGGAAAGATTCAAAGAACTCCTGAGAAAGTGTCCTCACCATGGCATTTCTCAAAATCAACTAATAGAAACATTCTACAGAGGAGTAAGTGATGATATCAAGCAATTCCTAGATTCCTCATCTGGAGGAAACTTTATGAGAAAGAACTACGAAGACGCCTGGAATATAGTTACGTTGGGGGCCGAGAACCAATCCAATTGGGGAAGGTCATCTAACCAACCCAAAGGCGTTCTCAAGGTTTACAAAGCGGAAGAATCTATGGAACTCAAAGCCATTGCTGAGGCTTTGAAGACTATTGCTAGCAAGCAACAAGCCCTCGAAACTTCTTTCGGGGAATATGATAAGAAGAAAAGCTCCCAGGTTCAACAAGTTAAGGCAGCTACTGGAACTTGTGAAGCCTGTCATGCATCCGATCATCCCACATTATCATGTGGATTGTTGTACAATGTCATGATGGATTTACAACCACCTATGCCGCAATATGAACCCATCATCAAGCATCCCGAAGACCAAATGCCAGAGCAAGTCAACTCCATACATTCAATACCTGGCCAAATGTATTACAACCCAGATAAACCAAGGAACCATCCTGGTTTCCAATACGGGAATCCTGCAGGGGCTGCCAACCCACAGCAGCAGGCACAAGGTGGATCTTTCAACAGACAACTACCGGGATTTCAGAATAATTTCAGTCAAGGGAATTACAGACAAGGTTTTCAAAGACCTAACTATCCCAGGAATCCTTTTTACCAATACACTCATTCAGGACTGCACCCTCAGTTGCTCCAACCCCAGTTGAAGCAGCCACAGCAACCCCAGTTGCAGCAGCCCCTGCAGCCACCGTTAACCGCACCCATGCAACAACCAGAAGACGAACTATCTTTGATAAAGCAAATGCTTCAGTCTCAGCAAACTATGCTAGCTAACCAGCAAGCCCAACAAAGGGCAGTTGAAACCCAGCTAGCTCAGATTTCTGCACAGTTGAAGTCTTCGGCTGGCGTTTCTGATGGGCAGCCTGAACCAAATGGGCAAAATGAACACGAACAGCTAAACGCCATCACCACAAGGTCGGGACGCATTCTGCCTGAACCCATCAAGATCACTCTAGATGATGATGATGTGCCCATTCTTTTGACGAAAGAGATCTCACAACATGAGATTGGGAAATCTCCCGAAGACACCGAGGACAAAAACAAAGAGTATGTACCCACAGAACCCAAGGTCCCGCAATTCAAACCAAGGATTCCATATCCAGGCAGACTGCAAGAAACAAAAATGGATGCCAGGTTTCAGAAATTCAAGGAAGCAATGAAGAAACTTTATATCGACATCCCCCTCCTCGACGCTCTATCCGAAGTACCAGCATGGGCAAGGTATCTCAAAACTTTGCTATCACGTAAGTATATCACCAAAGAGCAGGAAACCGTCAAGCTTGCCCAAACCACCTCTGACATCATCTTGAACAAACTGCCCAAAAAGAAGAAGGACCCAGGTTCTTTCGGAATCCAATGTTGCATTGGAAACGCATCCACAAAGAAAGGATTAGCTGACCTCGGGGCTAGTATATCCATTATGCCTTTCTCAATGTGCCAACGCCTCGGTTTCACAGATCTGCTACCTACAGCAATGACTATTCAACTTGCTGACTCCACCATAACCGCACCTTTGGGAATCATTGAAGACGTTCCAGTAAGAATAGGCAAGGATGCTTACGTTCCATGTGATTTTGTCATCATGGATATTAAAGAGGACTTGAGATATCCGATCATTTTCGGCAGGCCTTTCCTAGCTATAGCCAGAGCGCTAATCGATGTCGAAGCCGGAACCATCATCCTTAGGCTCGGAAAGGAAGCCATTCAATTCCGTGTCCTTGACAGCATGAAAGGCCCTAACATTCAAGAAGAAGTCTTTCTTTTAGACGCAATCCAACAAATGTCGCAACTAGAAATCTCCGAGCCAATCGACGAACTTGAAAATGCTCTTATCAATCCCGAAGTCGAGTTCTCTGCAAATGAACTAGTCCAGCAATGCATCCAATATCTAGAAAAGGCAGAAGAAGCACCAAAGGCTACCTTTGAAGAGCTTAAAGCCATAACGACTATTGAAGCAGCAGAACCACCAAAAACCCCTGATTTGAAGACCTTACCCACAGGGCTCAAATATGTTTTCCTGGATAAGGAAAAGCTATGCCCAGTTATTATCAGCTCCACCCTCACCGAAGACCAAGAAGTCAGACTTCTAGACAAACTAAGGAAACACAAAAAGATCATCGGTTATAAAATAACCGACCTCACAGGCATAAATCCGGCTCTGTGTATGCACAAGCTTCCTATGGTTGAAGAATTTAAACCCACTCGCGAACATCAAAGAAAACTGAACCCAAATTTAAAAGAGGTAGTCCGCTTGGAAGTCCTCAAACTGCTTAAAGCTGGTATGATCTACCCTATCTCCGACTCTCAGTGGGTTAGTCCAGTTCAAGTTGTCCCAAAGAAAGGGGGCACTACTGTAGTGATCAACGATAAAAATGAGCTCGTACCTACTAGGACTGTAACGGGGTGGAGAATGTGCATCGATTATAGGAAGTTGAATAAAGCTACAAGGAAAGACCACTACCCTCTACCCTTTCTAGATGAAGTCCTGGAGCGCTTGGCCCACCAAAAATATTTTTGCTATCTCGATGGTTATTCTGGGTTCTACCAAATACCCATACATCCGGAGGACCAAGAAAAAACCACCTTCACTTGTCCCTTCGGGACATATGCTTTTAGAAGAATGCCATTCGGGCTATGTAACGCTCCTGCTACTTTCCAACGCTGCATGTCCGCCATTTTCGCCGGATTAACTGAATCTATTATGGAAGTCTTTATGGATGATTTCTCTGTTTATGGAGAGTCTTTCGATAACTGTCTAAATAATCTCGAACAAGTCCTGCAACGTTGCGAGGAAACAAACCTTATCCTGAACTGGGAAAAATGCCATTTCATGGTAACAGAGGGTATCGTCCTCGGACATAGAGTAAGTGATAGAGGGATCGAGGTCGACAAAGCAAAGATTGATGTCATCTCGAAGTTGTCACCTCCGAAGGACATAAGAGGAGTTCGAGCTTTCCTAGGTCATGCCGGGTTTTACAGAAGGTTCATCAAAGATTTCTCAAAAATAGCTAAACCCATGACCCAACTCCTGACAAAAGATGCTGAGTTTATTTTTGACCAAGAATGTATGCAAAGTTTCTCTACCCTTAAAGAAGCACTAATTTCCGCACCTATTCTAAGGGCTCCAGACTGGTCGCAACCCTTTGAAATCATGTGTGACGCAAGTGACTATGCCATAGGGGCCGTTTTAGGACAACGAATCGACAAGAAACCCTATGTCATCTACTATGCATCCAAAACTCTTGATGAAGCACAAAGAAACTACACGACCACGGAAAAAGAGTTCCTAGCTATCATCTACGCCTTCGAAAAATTCCGCTCTTACCTGATCGGCTCTAAGGTAATTGTCTACACTGACCATTCTGCTATCAGACATTTGATTCAGAAACAGGATGCCAAACCCAGGCTCATCCGCTGGGTATTGATGCTTCAAGAATTCGATCTAGAAATCAAAGATAAAAGTGGCGTAGAGAACGTTGTCGCCGATCACCTCAGTAGAATCGAGATTGAAGACAAAGATAAAATCCCTATCAGGGACTCTCTTCCTGATGATCAACTTATGAAAGCCACTCATAATTTCCCTTGGTTTGCAGATATCATCAATTATCTGGCCACAGGGATCATTCACCCGTCTGCTTCTTATCAAGATAAAAGGAAATTCCTTCATGACGTAAAACGTTATCATTGGGATGAACCCTACTTGTTCTACCTCTGTGCCGACGGACTTTTTCGTCGATGCCTTCCAGAAGAAGAAATAACATCGGTTTTGGAACACTGCCACTCCGGACCCACGGGGGGGCACATGGGCGCCAAGAAAACTGCCATAAAAGTTCTACAATCTGGTTTCTTTTGGCCCACCATATCAAAAGACTCACATAATTTTGTCAAATCCTGTGATAAATGCCAATTTTCGGGCAACATATCAAAAAGAGATGAAATGCCTCTTACCATGTGGCAGGAAATTGAGCTGTTTGATGTATGGGGGGTAGACTACATGGGACCTTTCCCCTCATCATATGGTTTCTCGTACATTTTGGTCGCTGTGGATTACGTCTCGAAGTGGGTCGAAGCTGTACCCACTGCATCTAATGACTCCAAACCTGTTGTCAAATTGTTCAAAGATACCATCTTTCCAAGATTTGGAGTCCCAAGAATGGTCATATCCGATGGCGGGACCCATTTTCTGGAACGAAGTTTCGAAGCACTACTAAGAAGATATGGAGTCCATCACAAAGTTGCCACACCTTACCACCCGCAAACTAGTGGCCAAGTGGAAGTATCCAATAGACAGATAAAAGTGATTCTTGAAAAAACAGTGAACAAAAATCGCACTGATTGGTCCACCAAACTTCCTGACGCCCTCTGGGCATATCGTACGGCTTACAAAACACCAATTGGAACAACTCCGTTCCGCTTGGTGTACGGTAAATCATGTCATCTTCCAGTAGAACTGGAACATAAAGCCTGGTGGGCCATCAAGCAACTAAACTTTGACCTTAAAAGTGCAGGAGAGAACAGACAACTTCAACTACAGGAGCTAGAAGAACTCCACATGACAGCATATCACAGTGCCAGAATCTATAAAGAGCAAACGAAAATGTGGCACGATGGACATCTTAGGAGAAAAGATATCACCGTTGGTGACAAAGTGCTCTTATTCAATTCCAAGCTCAAATTATTCCCCGGAAAGCTTCGAACAAGATGGTCCGGACCCTTCACTATAAAACATATCTACCCAACTGGAGCTGCCATTATCATCAACAACAACAGAGGAGAACGAACGGTCAACGAACACCGTTTAAAAAGATACTACACTCAGGAAGACATAACACATCAACAAACCCTCGATGTCAGAAACGCTACGCCCACAATTTCGTCAAGCCAGTGACGTAAAACCAAGGCGCTTCTTGAGAGGCAACCCAAGACCTGAGTATCAATTTCTCTATTTTCTAGTTTTATGCTCTCTTAATTTTGTTTTGCTTTCTTTAAGTCCTTTCATTACTAAATCTAAAAATACAAAAAAAAATATATATATATACAAATATTTTTATACTCCAAACGGTCTTAAAACCGTTTGATACCAAACGGTCCTCAAACCGTTTGGGACCAAACGGTCTTGAAACCGTTTGGGACCAAACGGTCTTGAAACCGTTTGGGACCAAACGGTCCTCAAACCGTTTGGGACCAAACGGTCTTGAAACCGTTTGAGACCAAACGGTCCTCAAACCGTTTGGGACCAAACGGTCTTGAAACCGTTTGGGACCAAACGGTCCTCAAACCGTTTGGGACCAAACGGTCTTGAAACCGTTTGGGACCAAACGGTCCTCAAACCGTTTGGGACCAAACGGTCTTGAAACCGTTTGAGACCAAACGGTCCTCAAACCGTTTGGGACCAAACGGTCTTGAAACCGTTTGGGACCAAACGGTCTTGAAACCGTTTGGAACCAAACGGTCTTGAAACCGTTTGGGACCAAACGGTCTTGAAACCGTTTGGAATACGATAAGTCACCGCTATAAATACCGACCCCGCATCTCCATCTTCCTCTCTTCGAATCTTCGCACTCTACAGTCTTTTCGTGCGCAGAACTTCACCTTTTTGCTTCTGTGTTTCCGCGCAAGCTTCTCAATCCACCTCCCACAAGATTGTCCGGCGACTCCAAGCACGCTGCTCACTCCGCGCCACCTTCGCAGTCGTCGTCAAATGATGTTCTTCGTTGCCGTGCCGTTCTGTCGCCACTATCGCGCCACCTTCAAACCCTAGCCCCGTTCCACCTTCGCCCCGTTCCACATCCCCCCCCCCGCGCCGGCGACCTGCGGCTCCTCGCTTTCCAAGCGGTCCTTCAAACCGTTTGGGACCAAACGGTCTTCAAACCGTTTGGAACCAAACGGTTTAGACACTGTTTGGGAACTTCTGTGTAATCACGCAGCACATATCGCAGTGCACTCCTTTGCAATTTTGTCTTGATATTGTCTAGCAGATTCGTTGCTAGAATTGCAGATTTCGTCTACAATATCAAGACACAATTGCAAAGGAATGCACTGCGACATCCATAAAGCTCCTAAGTCAGCGCTACAAGGCACCCCAATTCGCATCCACTCTACTCCAATCTCCAGGGGTTATCGCAATTTTGGCTCAACTCGCAGCCCTTGTTCTAATGACTTCTCAACCTATCACTTTCCCACTCTGAGGACAGAGTGTGTGATAAGTCAGGGGGGGGTCATCAGACAAGGGCTAGGTATCAATCTCTATACACCCTTTTCCTTAAAATAAGTCACCTCAACTAACTCTAGAATCATGTTAGTCTCTACAAGTATTTAGCACTTAGACATCAAATGGCGATTTATCAACCCCCATCCACTATGGATCCTATATTTTTGCTCCAATTCTTTATCTGACTCTCCATAGGTCAAAATCAGGGCAGAAATAAGCCGAGATCTCAAGGATGAGAGGGAAATCAGGAAACTTCCAAGTCAAAAAGCTCCGCAAGTGGACCACAAACCAAATAAGTGCATGCTGAAAAACTTTAAGAACAACTTTCCTCTCTTCAAAATAAAAGAGGCTTGGCCGCCCAAAATAAATCCTCATCCCAAAACCCAAGCCTGTGAGTTATTGAATAAAAGCCAGAGAGACGAATAAAATCATGAGAGTTGTGCCACGAATAAGGACCTATATGAAGAACTGATAAAGGGCTCACCCGTCCGGCACATTCCGCTGCCCTCACAAAGGCAGATGCGTCGCGCCCGGTAGAGAAACCCTAAAAGTTCCAAGTATATGAAAAGGCTAATAAAGGACTTGCCCGGCCGGTACATTCAGCTGCCCTCATAAAGGCAGATGTATCATGTCCGGTAGTGAGTTCCTAAAAAGCATAGACAGCCCCTCCCCCACTCGAAGGGGATTTACACTTCAAAGCCTTTAGCCAACCCTCATACCCTCTCTAGCTTCCAATAGGTTTCCAGAGAGGTATAAAGTTGATTAGAGTCAACAGCATGCACAAAATAAATGTGGTCCCAAGGCGAACTTTGAGATACGGAAAAACCTGAAATCCAAGCAACTCTCGAAATCCAAAAGGATCAAGGCATGCAATAAGCCTCGATACGACCCCTGGGGAACTCAGGTCAAGAACTGAAGCAAGAGTATGGAAATTTTAATTAAGATCGCCGCGCCATTTCATGTCTCAGCTCTATCTAACTTGAGGACAAGCTAGACTCTAAGTTAGGGGGGGTGATAACCTCCTATTTTAGTAGTTTATCTTAGTCTTTTTCTTTAGTTTTCCATACTCTTTTTACATTTATATTGTACTTAAACCTAATTTTATCCCTTTTTGTAAATACATCATCAAACTAACTTTTTCTTTTATAATTGCAGAAAAAGCACAAAAAAATAACAAAAGAATAAACCAGCCCAAGGGTCGAGTGGATCCAAACGGTCCCAAGACCGCATGGAGTTCAAACGGTCCCGAGACCGCATGAAGCCAAACGGTCCCAAGACCGCATGGAGTTCAAACGGTCCCGAGACCGCATTAAGCCAAACGGTCTCAAGACCGCATGGAGTTAAAACGGTCCCGAGACCGCATGAAGCCAAACGGTCCCAAGACCGCATGGAGTTCAAACGGTCCCAAGACCGCATGAAGCCAAACGGTCCCAAGACCGCATGGAGTTCAAACGGTCCCGAGACCGCATGAAGCCAAACGGTCCCAAGACCGCATGGAGCTCAAACGGTCTCAAGACCGCTTGACGCCAAACGATCCCAAGACCGTTTGACGCCAAACGATCTCAAGACCGTTTGACGCCAAACGGTCCCAAGACCGTTTGACGCCAAACGATCTCAAGACCGTTTGACGCCAAACGATCTCAAGACCGTTTGACGCCAAACGATCTCAAGACCGTTTGACGCCAAACGGTCCCAAGACCGTTTGACGCCAAACGATCTCAAGACCGTTTGACGCCAAACGGTCCCAAGACCGTTTGAGCCCAAACGGTCTCCAAACCGTTTGGATCTCACTCAAAGCCTATAAATAAGACCCCAGGGCCGTCCATGAAAAGGGAGAGAGTCCAGACGTCCAGAGGCTGTCTCTCCACTACCAGAACAACTCCATCCATCACTCGAGGCTGCCGGTCTGAGACTCACGTCCATTGCAAGCTACTTTCTCTCTCATCAACAAGGAAGGTGAGAGGAGAAGATCCGTCATCAAGCAAGCTACAAGGGGTGGAGATCGTTGCTCTCTCCACCAAGGGTTCAACCTTCTCTCCTCAGTGGAGATGATGTTCTTTCTATCTATTCTTGCCTCCTTCCTTGTTGCTCCCTCTATGAGGAGCGAGTAGTTCCATCCACTGGGGCGCGGGGACTAGCCCCGCTGCCCATGTTTTGTATTTTGTACTGTAAAAAAGGATGTTATCATTTCGTTTTAATACTAAATCGTTTCACACATGCTTGAATGATGGCCACGTTCTTGTATGCATTTATTGTCTTTCGTTGTGGTTTGTCTACGACCGCTATCGAGGCTTGAATACCGATTTAGTGTTGGTTTCTGGTGTGTGTATCCACCACGCATCCGTTTCGGTGTCTAGAAGTGTATCTCAAAGAGTGGAGTAAACTCACTATCATATGGCACACTCCCATCTGTATGGAAGAGACCTTTGGTAAATCGAGGAACACACTTTGCGAGGGGAATGATGTAAAGCATGTGACCATTTGTTCGGGAATGGCTGGCGTTGCATCATTCCCGCACTTCTCGTAGCTAGGTTATCCGAATAGGAGACTAGGCCTACAAGGACGCTATTCGATTTGATAATTATCGCTCGCTTGTTAGTTTTAGATGCACGTTTCTTGAGGTTGAGTAAGATTCTCTCTTCGGAGACTACATCCTTCAGTGACGCGTAGTGATGTACCGCATGAGAGTTACTTAACCCTTGAAGGATGAGATGCATTGCCCTTTTCTTATATGGGCATTGGTCTTGTGGAACATCGAAGGGTGCAATGCATCGCTCTTGTCTTATGTGGGCATCGGTCCTGTGGAACACCCTTGGATGCAACGCATCGCTCTTGTCTTATAAGGCATCGGTCTTGTGGAAACATCCATGCATCTAGCTTATAAGTCTTGCTTAGTACATATACAATGCATGTGTAGCGGTGGTAAATACCTGCTTAACCCCAGTGATTCATCATCATTTGTTAACTCTTAAGATTTACTTGCTTTATTTACTTTCTTGCCTTACTTTCTTTGTACTTAGTCTAAAACAACCAAATCAAACTTTTGATCTAAATATCAATCTTTAAGTTGTTAAGTAAAGGCTAAACGTTTTCCATCTTGACTTCGTCAAGACCGTTGTCCCGAGGATTCGACCCTTAACTATACTACGATAAGACTTCCACATGTCTTAGCACATGTGGGTGGAGTTCTTACCATAGTACTAGCAAGGCTAAACTTAGAGACTCATCATCTCTAGGATTTTTAGTGGTGTTGCATAAAAACACTCCATCAGACTGCTGAGGGACAAGGATGTCGGAGCAATGCGGTGTCACTACAGACACATCATTGGCAGGGAGGAGAGGGGAATGGGGTACGACGATGACCCTACGACATTTG
Organism: Alisma plantago-aquatica; assembly: GCA_963693085.1. Classification (NCBI taxonomy): domain Eukaryota; kingdom Viridiplantae; phylum Streptophyta; class Magnoliopsida; order Alismatales; family Alismataceae; genus Alisma; species Alisma plantago-aquatica. Next base: position 101,354,532 of record OY856411.1, read on the forward strand.
AGAGAAGAACAAAGTGGGGCGGCAACGATGGGGTGACGCAGCGGCTTATGGGTTGCTCCGATGGGGAGGCGGCAGGGGGCTTGTCTCAATCTGAAGAAGGCATTCGTCAAGGCGGTGGGCACAACAGTGGGGTGAGAGGTGGAGCACTACGTGGGTAGAAGGGATGGAGGATGGGGGGGCAAGCGGGGTGGGATGGGGGGAAGGAGCAACGTAGCGTCAAGCAGGGCATGACGTCGGGGAGTCATTGGGGGTCGGTGGGGTGGAAACGAGACACATCAGGCAGCAAGAGGAACGTTGCTTGGAGGAAGAAGGAGAATGATATGGCCGTATCATAATAAATGAAGTTGCACCTATAGTGCAGAAGGAAGAGGGTGACAGGGAAGGGGTTGGTCTGACAGCTTGGCAACGCTGTGGTGAGCGGAAGAACAAGCATGAGAATGTCTCCCGATCAAAGACATCTTCCTTGCAATGCCAACAAGACGAGGGACGCATCATAACCAAAGATAAGGGGGATCATCGTGCAATCACTAGAGCACAAAGAAGGAAGGTTGCTGGACTAAAAGCTAAGCAATGTTCGAGTACAACCCAAGCAAAAAAGAAACATCAACCATGGGTGTACAAGATGAGTAGAGGAGCCCGACTTGGCATACCAGAGGAGGAGGTGATGTGGGAAACAAGGGTAGGGAAGCGAGATAGGAACTCAGAGTGGTGTGACGTGGAGCTTGATGAACTACCAATGACTGGGACTTGTGAGAAGAAGGCAAAGCAAACTTTAACAGGGGGAACTACATCAACTAGGGTTTGTGAGACCCGAGTAGTGGAGATTGGCGGTGTCCAATCCCGCGAAGGACAATGAAATTATTTAGCAGGAAGTGTCAGGGATTGGGTGACCCTGACACATGCACGGCTCTCCAATCATGGTGTTGGAGAGAGCACCCAAATATAGTTTTCATTATGGAAACTATGATTGCTGGAAAGAAGCTGGAAGGAGTTCAAAAAAGTTGCGGGTTCAAAGATGGCTTGTGCATCCCTAGCACAGGTCGGGCAGGAGGCATCCGTTTTTGGTGGAAAGATGTAGAGGTGGAGGTACTCAATTACTCTAATAGACATGTCACCAGTCTAGTCAAAGACAATGATACAGGGACCACTTGGCATGCCATTGGGATATATGGGTGGGCTGATCAACAGAGAAAACCAAAGACATGGGACTTGATGAGGAGACTAAAAGTGGAGGCTGAACAACCAGTTCTCTTCTTCAGAAATTTTAACGAGATAGTATCTAATTTCGAAAAGAAAGATGGACCACCCAGAGAGGAAAATGTCATGCAAAACATCAGGGACATTATTGATGACTGTGAATTGGTGGACCTTGGTTTTGAAGGAAATGTGTACACTTGGAGACGAGGGTTGTCAGAGAGAACACTTGTGCAAGAAATACTTGATAGATATCTTCCAAAACTCAGATGGTGGGATTTATGTAGCCACTGCAAGATCATCCATCTTCCTATCTATGAGTCGGATCATGCCCCTATCATCTTGATGATCGAAAATAGAAAACAAAAAGGAAGAAGGAGAAGAAAGTTCTTTGCTTTTGAACCCATGTGGGTAGGAGAGGAGTAGTGCGAAAACATTATTGGGGAAGTATGGACAAGTGGTGGAGATCTGAAGACAAAGATAAATACTTGTAAAGATCATCTCCATAGGTGGGATGCAAATAAGTTTGGGAATCGAAAAAAAAGATCAATGAACTTGAAGGCGAGCTTAAGAAAATTTAGGCACAACACCCAGACCAAGTATACGTTCAAAAAGTAGAAGAGATATCTAGAGACCTCCAATAATTGCTTAGGAGATATGAGGAGTACTGGGCAGCAAGGGCACGGGTCAAAGAGCTCAAGGAGGGGGACTGCAACACAGCTTACTTCCATAAAAAGGCGTCTAGTAGGAAAAGAAGAAACTGGATAGAGGGCCTTGAGGACGAACAAGGGAATTTCAAAACACATGAAGATGATATTTCAGCCATCATCACCAAATTCTTCTCCAACCTGTTCCAAAATAGCAATCCCACGGGTTTTGAACAAGCAGCAAGAGGCATTAGAAGGATGATCAGCGAGGAACAAAAAGAAAATCTTGAAAGAGAGATCACAAGTGAGGAGGTATGGGTAGCCCTTAGACAGATGCATCCTAATAAAATGCCAGGACCGAATGGTATGAAAGCAATGTTCTATCAAAAGTATTGGGGTATTGTGGGCCAAGATGTGGCCAATTACGTTAAAGGGTGGTGAAAAGGAGAAAGGAGCTTAGAGGAGGTCAATGAAACACTGGTGGTGATGATCCCAAAGACTGACAAACCCAAAATAGTTGGAGATTTTTGCCCGATCAGCCTTTGCAATGTACTGTAGAAGCTTACTTCTAAGGTGATGACTAATAGACTAAAGCATCTTATGAACATTATTATAATGGAGAATCAAAGGGCTTTTATTCCGGGGTACATGATTACTAATAATGCTCTCATTTCTTATGAACTCTTCCATGCTATGAAGAGGGACAAAGGAAAAAAGAAAGGCAACCTTGCTCTGAAGCTAGACATGACCAAAGCTTATGATAGGGACGAATGAAATTCCTAAACTACGTGATGAAGAAAATGGGGTTTGGGGTGGTATGGAGGGAGAAGATTCAAGACTGTATCACATCTGTCCAACATATGTTTGCCATCAACAGGGACCGGACTAGAAGAACAAAACCTTCACGGGGACTTCGCCAGGGTGACCCTCTCTCACCCTACCTTTTCATCATATGTGCGGAAGCCTTTTCTACCATGTTAAGTATTGTTGTTAGTGAAAACCTTATACATGGTATCACTCCGTGTTGAGGGGCCCCACTCATATCTCACCTTTTCTTTGCAGATGACCACATCCTTTTCGCTAGAGCAACCTCGTCAGAATGCTTGAAGATAGCTAAAATTATCAGCCAATATGAACAGGCATCTGGTCAACAAATTAATCTATCAAAGATAGAGGTAGTTTTTAGCAAAGGGGTGATGGAAACAAGACAAGAAGAACTTAGGGATTTGCTGCAAGTAAAGGAGGTGGACAGGCATGCAAAGTACCTCGGTCTCCCAACAGTGATAGTTAGATCAAAGAAACATATTTTCAGCTTCATGAAGGAGAGGATTTGGAAAAAACTGCAAGGTTGGTATGAGAAATTGTTGTCCAAGCCCGACAAGGAGGTCCTTATCAAGGCAGTGGCATAGGCTATCCCGACATATGTGATGAGTATTTTCTAGATACCAGCGGGCACACTAGATGAAATTCAAAGTATCATATCAAGGTTTTGGTGGGGTGCAAAAGGAAATGAAAGAAAGTTAGCATGGACAAGCTGGGAAAACATGTGTAAACCAAAAAAGGCGGGAGGACTTGGCTTCAGGAATTTCCATATTTTCAACCAAGCACTGCTAGCCAAACAATTATGGCAGTTAGGAGTGAACCCGCATTCACTTGTGCAAAACGTTTTGAAGGCCAGATATTTTCCCAGAACATCTATGTGGGATGCAAGGAGAGGCTATAATCCTAGCTATACATGGAGGAGCTTATGGGGAGCAAAGGCACTGTTGAAGGAAGGTATGGCGTGGAGGGTTGGAAATGGGAAAGATTTGGACATTTGGGAAGACTCATGGCTATCGGGAGAGGAGGACAATCTTGAACGCTTCAAGATCTCAGATGACATACCCTACGGGAAGGTGTGTGAGCTTATGACACCGGAGGGCCTTGACTGGGATACTAACAGACTTGAGGCTTGTTTCCCACCATCTTACATAGAAAGGATAAAAGCTATCCCACTCAGCCTACATGAATAGGACGATATATGGTCGTGGTGGCCGGCAAAGAAAGGTACATTCACAGTGTGATCAACATACTGGTTAGGCATGCTTGGAAAAGAAGAGACCCAGAAGCAAGTAAGCAGCAGGGTGCCACCTTATGGTAGTGCATTTGGAGAGGGGGGTGGGCACCCAAGATGGCGCACTTCATTTGGAGAGTGTGCACCGGGGGGCTAGCAACTAAAGGGAGGTTGTTCGACAAACATTGCATTGAAGATGGTACTTGTCAGCTGTGCATGTCGGAAAAGGAATCTATTCCACATATTCTATTCTAATGCCCGAACGCTATTTAGGTCTTGGAACAACTGGAAAGAGGGACCCAAGAATGGGTGGAAGACAACAAGGATAAAGATATTACCATCACCATGGGGGTGGCTGTAGAGAGAGCAGACAAGGAGGCGATCTTTGCAGCTATGTGGGCTATTTGGAGGGGGCGCAACATGCGTGTCTTCCAAGATGGCAAAGTATACAGTGGCTACCTATACTGTTTGGCATTGACATGGGCCAAGCATGATGGGGGAGAAAATAACCTAAGGATAAATAGCATTGCACATCAGGGTAGTGAAGGAGCACCACGGTGGATCAAGGCAACACATGGACGATTGAAGATCAATGTCGATGCTTCATGTGGGGAGGACGGAGAGACAGCCATAGGAATGGTGATGCGTGATAGCGAAGGGGTGCTGATCGGGGTAGCGGGTGAGAAGATTAGCAAGCGCATAGAGATAGAAATGGTAGAAGCCACAGTCACGAGGGAAGCACTCCAATGGGCGCACAACCATGGGGACGGATAGGTGGAGATGGATATAGATGCACTTGAAGTTGTCCAAGCTTGTATTGACTCCTCTACAAGGAGGGACTATGTGGGGATCCTTGCATATGACATTAGGAACCTGAAACATCTCTTCTCTTTTTGTAGCATTTCTTATGTTAGTCGTTCTTGTAAAAAACTTTCCCATGAAGTTGCCACCCTTCGTCCTCTCTAAAAAAAAATATTGTACACTGAAAAAGTGGAGACACGAGCGCAATATATAGTAGATCAATTTATTACAGGGAAGAACCAAATATTGGAAGTGTTCTTTTAACCTTATAATGTGGGATATTTTTTTGATTGTCTACTGTTCCTTTATTTTAAATGTTGCGAAAAATATATTTCTTTAAATGTAACACTTTGTATACGTAGGGGACATTGGATACTTTGTGTCTTCGACCCTACGTGAGGTAGATGCTACTATCTTGATCCATTAAGAGGAAATTTATGTGGTAACGTGGATAAACACATGGATTTGTAAGTACCGCATACATTTTTCAATAAATAATACATGTTTCTAGACTATCATATACTTCTACTCATGCATAGAGGTCTTGGTTTGAACTTGAATAGGACTCATAGGTTGTATCAAGAGAGAGATGTACTGTAAGGCCCCTAAACTTGCTTAATGAGTCGAATAAGCTTAGTAATCACATTTGAATTCTTATAAACCTAATATAACCTTTTTATATGCTTTGAAATCATTATAAAAGCTTAAGTTTCAAATTTGGTCCAATTTGGACATTGTTTGAGCAAGTTATGCAATTTTATGCACATTTTGGACTTTTTTATAATGTACCCAATTGAGAGGTTTTCCTTGCAATTTATCACTTGCATTATGTTCCTTGGATATTCTCTCATCATTCTTGATCTTTTTGATCCATGGGGTGCCTATTTAAACCTAGGTTCGAAGGTATTTTCCTCAAGGGTATTTTAGGGTTTACCCCTTCATGGATGAGCTACCTTTAGTATCTATCAACTAATGAATTATTTGATTGGCTTGGAAATTAGACAAAGGAGATCTAAGCAGGTCTATATGGATGGTGGGGAGCTACTTGTGTGTTTGCTTGTATAATCTTAATAGGTTAAGGCCATGGACGCTTGGAAAGATACTAGAACTTCAACTTTTTCTTTTTCTTTATCTTAAAGTATCATATACTTATCCCTAACCACCCAAATGAGGCATTTTCTCTCCACCACATCCCTCCTTATATAAACATCATTCTCCCTCTATGCTTCTACGAATTTCCTGACAAAGGAAGAAAAAAGAGCGGATCTTCTTGGAAAAAAACACTAGGGTTGCAATTGACTTCCTTTTAGGGTTTAAAAAGCTTCCTTCTAGTGATCTTGACATAAAAGAGTAATAATCCCCTTATTTTCTCCGTTTATTTCATTTTTATCCTTCCTCCTACCTTTCTCCAGGTCAGAAACTTGTTGTTCCATGGTAGAAATTGCACTAAAGCTCTAAAACCCTACCTTTCTTGCTCCTTATGCTTAGGGTTTTCTCATTTTATGGAGAAAGGTGCTAGATGGATGAGTTCACAGCTTATGCTTGGATTTCCTACCCTACCTACTCATGTTTACTCCTGTGTAGGATTTTATCTTCTAATTAGAGTCAAGTTTTATAACTTGCTCCACGTTTATTGCTTACCATAAGCTTGCTAGCTCATGTTCTTGCATGGAAATGATGATCCATGCACTAAAAAGCTATGCTTGACTTGGATTTTGATTTTGATAATACTCCCTGTTCTAATTTTAGTTCTATATGAATCTGTATTGATGTGTACATTCTTTCTAAGGTATAATATGACTTGGATTGGGTTGGTTTGACAGCCTATAGTGCTAAGCACCTATAAACCAATGGTCAATTTTAGGGTTTAAAGCTCATTTATTCTATAAATACATGACTGAATGGTGGTACAATTGCAAAAACCAATGTTGTTTTATTTATGACAATTGATGGTGACCAAGGGTGTCAACTGATTTTCACCCCTTAGGTCATGTGTTATCCTAATAAGAAGCTTAATGATTAACAACTAAGTACCCTAATGATGCTATCAATCAATGGTGATATTAGTTTGATATTCGATGGTGATTAATGAATATAGTGTTGATCAAACAACCTATGGTGACTTAATGGTCACTACTGATGGTTTATCACGTCTCCACAACCTATGGTGAGTTATGCATGTAGTTGTAGCATCAATTAAGCCTTAAACCAATGGTTTCTTGGGTCACTTGATGCAATGGTCGGACCTATACTATAATTGATGGTTTTAACATATGAACTTGACCCAATGGTCAAGATCTAGTGTTTATTCCTCCAATAAATTGGAATGATTGCTAATGTAATATGTTGGTCCTAATAATGTGATTTAGATGGTTTCCTTTATATGATCAACTTAAGGAGCTTACATGTTGACAATGGATGGCTTGTTTAAAATGAACAGTCGATTGTGGGTTTTACCCTACTCTCAATAGAACCCTTATTGTTGTTAATAAAAGGATGTCTAGGGTTAAATGGTGACTTTTATAGATCACAACTCAATAAATCCATAGATGATTCATTAAAGGAGTTTAATTATGTAAATGACCAATGGCTTTACCTTTTCAACATTTCATGGTTAGAAGTTTATGCCTCAATATTCCCATTGTTTTTGGTGAAGCGTGTAGTGTAATGTTATGATTCAAATTATGAGAATTTGATGGTTCAATGCCTTAAACTAGTAGTCTTACCCTTTACCTCATATGATTATGATTTATAATCACCATAATGAATTAATGGGTAACCCTAATGAGGTATAGCTTGTTATACCTATCTTTAATATAACTAAATGATGGTGATTGGGTATGAATAGTCTTTGAATGACTAATACAATCATGGAGTACTCTCTTATAGTTGTTGAAACCCTAGTATGCTATCACCTGATGGTTACACCTTGATTTATATGTGGGTTCATACTTGATAATACTACAGAATGTGATGGTGATGCTTCACCTTATGCATCCATGATCTAATGGGAATGGCGTGAGTTTGGGTTTGGGTGTAAGTGATAATAACATTAATATAATTTATTTTGTTGAACCTAACTCTAATGCAAATAGATAAAAATGAGTTTTCAGGTTTAACATTATTATATGATGGAATGATGGTGAAATAACCTCCTCGATATGATCATAACCTTAATATGTTAATTGGTGGTTATCATAGCCACATGGTTGATACTTTTTTATGCTAAACATGTGCATTATGAATATGATGAGGGTTAATCATATCAAGATTCTTTACATGTTGATGTAATAAAAGAATGTTATTAATGTTAATATAACCCTGCTATGATTTTTTATGTATATCGCTTAGCTCATTAATGCAATATAGTGCTGATCCAATGGATTATATGTAAGTGATATTGTTGAGCCTTGTTATAAGGCATGCAAAGATAATGATGATCTTGCAGGGAATAATATGATGGTTTTAATGACCTTTGGGCATGGTTCAACCTTGAATGAGGTGTAATCCTCTTATGTAAATAAGGGTTGATACCCTGTGATATTGTGAAAAGGATTATATCTTGTGATGGTATCATGACTAGTGTAGTCTCATGAATGGAAAGTGAATAGAACCATGTGATGATGAGATGAGAAATTATGTTTCACACATTTTATATCTTTTGAAGTTGTGATATTTATATGGTTTCTAGAAGTGAATTAGGGTTTGTATTTCCACTTGTTTGATGCAGCCTTAATTCACCCAATTGGCATAACTAATCAAATGCAACTCTAATAATGTAGTGCCCTATGCCGTAGAGCCATCTTCAATGTTAGAACTTGTTGGATAGTGAAACGAGTATTCCTAAGGGAAATTCAAAGTGCATATTGTTGACTATGTGGGGTTGGCAAGTTGAGGATATATCATTGTCATCTACAATGCAGGCTGTGGAGGATGGCTATGGTCATGCCTCATGCATATGATGTGATTGAGGACAACTGTGGTTGTACCTCATATTAGAGGGTTTTGTATACACTGGTTTCTAGTATCATGACCTATACCAAGGGTGGACTAGTGGTTAGCAGCTAGACTATATGTCATTGTGGTGGCAGCTTTGACTGATAGGACACTGCATTTTTACTCATACTGACCAAGGGGAAGAGATCTTAGGATACTGACACTCCTAGATATTGTACAGAACTGAACAACCCTTCATAGGGGTCGGTTGGACTTTGGGTGGTACGACTCAAACTCCCAAGGGCATAATAAAAAATTGTAAGACAGTCATGTAGCATATCAATTTAGGGTTATACACAACGCTTCATATTGGATGATAACTGTGTTTTCTTTCTTTTCACTGAGATTATGTATAGTGTAATAAGAAATAATAGATACGCGTATGTTGTAGTTATGATCATGTTGTAAACATGCTTATGTTGTCAAATATATTAACATTGATGGTTAAGATGATGTTGTCAGATATGCTTATATTGCTAGCTATGCCTTTGTAATTAGAGATGCCTATACTGCTAATCATGCTTATGAAGATAGTTGTGCTTATATTGTTAGCTCTACTTATGATGTTGATATGTTCAACTTGTTAGACATGTTGATGTTGGTAGCTATGCTTATGATATAAAGCTTACTCATGATGTTAGAGATGCTCAAGATGCTAGACTCCTTATACTATTAATAGGAATATGAGAATAGTCTGGCTAATAAAGATAGTTATTATCTGCTCCTTTATGTATTTTGTTAATCATCAGTTTTGTTGAGCTTATTTGTTATATATGATTAAACTTCTTAAACTGTCTCATTACCTAAAAATATTGGAATCAATAAATATTGTTGGAGGTTATATCTCTTGTTGGGACATGGGTCTCACCCTTGTGGTTTGCCACATCTATTTAGGTAATTGGCAATGATGAAAACCGAACCGTGGAAGTAAAGCGGAACTACAGTAATGAATATTTGAGAAAGTTGATTAAATGTCTAGTGTGTCCTAGAGTCATCCCTTTACTCTGAGGTCCAGGCAGGAAACATTTGTATATGGTTCTTCAAATGAATTGGAATTTTGTTAGAATGTTAATGTTTGTTGTGTGGCATATATAAATATTGTTGTCCAGAATATATATGTTGTGGCAAGGCTGATAGAACAATTTGTATCAAATTCTTGGCATAGTATGGATATAAGAAAGATGTTGGGCTCTTATGAAAATGTTTCTGAGCGGGCGCTGACGTTGAAATTAGTTTTAATTTACCCATATTTTTGGGAATGTGGTTATTTGGTGATTGATTGTGTTTTATGTTTTGAGTAATCTCATGTAGTTTATCGAGTTATCACAAGTTGGGGTCAGAACTTTAGGTTTATAGAGTCTATAGGGACACTAGGACATACGGCTAGGATGATGTTTAAGTAAGGAACATGACATGAAAATATAGTGCATACTACCTAATCTCATCACTTGGATGCCCTGGCCATGTATTCAATTATTGAAGAAAAGGTAAGTATGGAACTCTTAGATTCTTATCTTTCTGATTACTCTGATCAAGTAGTCATTTTGAGACAATATAAAGAGAATAATGAATAAGAAATCATGGTGTGAATATATCAATCCTACCTTAAAGAAGATGAGAGTTACATCATTTTTTATCAAAACTTGAATGTTTGGTAACTATAAGAGAAAGATATAACACCATGAAATCTAAATCCAAATACAAATAAGCAAAAGAGGAGTTCTTGAAGGTATGAAACCCACCATATTCAAGAAGATAATAAAATAAAAGACAGATAAGTTTGTTCTTATAAAGTGATTCAAGGTATGAAACCCACATAAGATGGAGAGAAATCCTATAATAAGTTAAAATGAGAAGATAAATGGGAACAATGACAAAGGAATAAGGTGGAACCTGAGTTAATCTCAGACCAACCTATGTGTGTAAGAAAGTGTTAATGCAAAATTAGCATGGCGTGTGAAAGAAATTAAGGGAGATGATCCCTGTTCAATGAAGAAAATGAAGAATATGATGATTTACCTATTGATTAATGGTTGAACAACATAATAAAATAAGAGAACATACCTAAGTGGAATAAATAGTCACCAAGGAAGGAGTAATGAGATTTGTTTAGATGATGATTCCTATGCTAATGGGAAGGAATCTGAAATGAAAAAGGTAGAATGATACATAAGAAGTTGTAACATGCATAATTAAAATAGAATTGGTTACCTTTTTGCTAGTGACCATTGAACAATGCCGCTATGATGTGGGAAGTGTATTTCCCTTTGTGTCTTACCTTTATAGGACATATCTTTCATGTGGATCATTTCCACTTTGTTTGTGTGGATTTTTTGTAAACAAGAAGGTGGATAGCTTATTATAGCATAAGGTTCCTTGGACTATGGTTCCAAGATCATAAAGTTTGTGATGAGTTTGCTTTTCAGCCTTCCAATAATTAGGAAGACTCCTCTTATATGTCTTGATATTTGTTATGTTGGTGAAAGTGGATGAGATAAGGATGTGAGTTCCTTATAGAACATGAGGTGGATACCAAGGTAATGAATCCTAGTATCCAAGATGTATCAATAGTATGAGAGATATGTGAAGGTTGGAGATGTTTATTAAATGAACATTCCAAGTATTCCTCTCCCGTAGTGAGAGAGAGTTAATGATGACCCTATAAATGTTGTTTAGAAGGAAAAACAAAAGTGATTCTATAATGTTGTGTATGGTTCAGTGATAGCTGGACAAGACCACTATCAAGGATAGATGGTTTGTTGGTCAATAGATATGTATTACCGTGTTCCTTTAAGATAAACCTATGATCAGATTATCAATGCATAAGAATTAGAATAGATGACACAAGTTACATGACCATGATGAGTTTAGTATTATGTCCTTTATACTAACCAATGTACCAATAGAATTTATGAATAGAAGAACCAGAGTGTTCCGGTCATGTCTTACAAGTTGTAGCAAGCTTTCAATGATGACATCTCAAAGTATTTTAGAGATGGTTAGTAACATGGTCAACATCTTTGTTAAACCTTTACAATAATGAAGCAATTGTACTTATGTGTGACAAGTCTAGAAAGAGTGAGTTTGGGTTGACTAAAGTATCTTCTTGGAGTTATGATAAATCTGTTAAGTGTGTTGTGGAAATCCTGATAAGATGAAGACAGTGTCGTTGTTATACCCCTAACAAGGTTGACTAGGAATGATGTTTCCTTGTATGGAATGATAGGTGCCAGTGTCAGCATTTGTTGTGATGCTGAAGAAGAACTGACAAGTGCTCCAGTGTCAATGTATCTAGAAAAAAAAAAAATGGATACATCAATTTTTTTATGCTACAAGGAATGGTATGAGACACATGTCATGATTGGTAAAAAGCTAGCAAGTATGACTTTTGAGTAATGTGTTGATACAATAGATATAATTTTAGGATGATAGCTAGAATTTAAAGTTGAACATTACTACTAGATTTGTACAGATGACATAACAAGTTTTTACATTTATTGAGAATGTCTTCTTAGGTGGGGGTTTTTGTGCGGAGCCAAGATGAGATATGTATGAATGATGTGACATCACCATGATATGCAAGTAACCATGCGAATTTAATAGTATGAGGTGTAAAGGAAGTACCCATCTTTGTTTACCTTAGATTTCGGGGGTGAAATCCATGTTAGGGGCTTATAGTTGAAAGGCCCCTGAACTTTCTTAATGAGTTGAATAAGCTTAATTATCATAATTGAATTCGTATAACCCTAATATAACCTTGTGATATGCTTTGAAATCATAATACATGCTTAGGCTTTTAATTTGGTCCAATTTGGATATTGTTTGAGTAAGTTATTCAATTTTATGCACATTTTGGACTTTTCTACAATTTACCCAATTGAGAGGTTTTCCTTGCAATTTATCACTCACATTATGTTCCTTGGATATTCTCCCATCATTCTTGAGATTTTTGTGCCATGGGTAACCTATTTAAACCTTGGTTTAAAGTGTTTTCCTCAAGGGTATTTTAGGGTTTATCCCTTCATGGATGAGCTACCTTTAGTAGCTATCAACTAATGAATTATTTAATTGGCTTGGAAATTCAACAAAAGAGAGCTAAGCAGGCCTATATGGATGGTGGGGATCTTATTGTTTGTGTGCTTGTATATTCTTAATAGTTTAAGGCCATGGACACTTGGAAAGATACTAGAACTTCAACTTTTTCTTTTTCTTTGTCTTAAAGTTTCATATACTTATCCCTAAGAACCCAAACGAGACATTTCATCTCCACAACTTCCGTCCTTCTACAAACCTCGTTCTCCCTCTATTATGTTGTTAATTTCCTATCTAAGGAAAAAGAAAGAGGGGATCTTCATGGAAAAAGAATCTAGGGTTCCAATTGACCTCCTTTTAGGGTTTAAAAAGCTTCCTTCTATTGATCTTGACCTAAAAGAGTAAGAATCCCCTTCTTTCTTCTGTTTATTTCTTTGTTATCCTTCTGACCTAGCTTTCTCCAAGTTGTAACCTTGTTGTTCCATTGTATAAATTGCTCTAAAGCTCTAAAACCCTACCTTTCTTGCTCCTTATGCTTAGGGTTTGCTCATTTGATGAAGAAAGGTGCTACATGGACGAGTTCACAGCTTATGCTTGGATTTCCTACCCTACCTGCTCCTGTTTTATTCTATTTGGGAGTTTATCTTTTAATTATACGCAAGTTTTATAACTTGCTCCACATTTATTTCTTTCCATAAGCTTGCTAGCTCATGTTCTTGCTTGGAAATGATGATCCATGCACTAAAAAGCTATGCTTGACTTGGATTTTGATTTTTATAAAGATCCCTATTCTAATTTCAGTTCTAGATGAATCTGTATTGATGTGTACATTCTTCCTAAGGTATTATATGACTTGGATCGGGTTGGTTTGACAACCTATGGTGCTAAGAACCTATCAACCAATGGTCAATTTTAGGGTTTAAAGTTGATTTCTTCTATAAATACATGACTGAATGGTGGTAAAATTGCAACAACTGATGTTGTTGTCTTTATGACAACTGATGGAGGTGACCAAGAGTGTCAACGGACATTCACCCCTTAGGTCAGGTTTTGGCCTAATTACAAGCTTAGTGATTAACAACTAAGTACCGTAATGATGCTATCAATCAATGGTGATATTAGTTTGATATTTTATGGTGATTAATGAATATAGTGTTGATCTAACAACCTATGGTGACTTAATGGTCACTACAGTTGGTGTATCAGGTCTCCACAACCAATGGTGAGTTAAGCATGTAGTTTTAGCATCAATTAATCCTTAAACCAATTTTTTCTTGGGTCACTTGATGTAATGGTTGGACCTATACTGTAATTGATTCATTTTAACATATGAACTTGACATGTGGTCAAGATCTAATGTTTATTCCTCCAATAAAGTGGAATAATGGCTAATGTAATATGGTGGTCCTAATAATGTGATTTAGATGGTTTCCTTTATATGATCAACTTAAGGAGCTTACTTGTTGACAATGGATGGCTTGTTTTAAATGAACAGCTGATTATGGGTTTTACCATACTCTCAATAGAACCCCTATTGTTTTTAATCAAAGGATGTCTAGGGTTAAATGATGAATTTTATAGATCACAAATCAATAACTTCATAGATGATTAATTCAAGATGTTTACTTATGTAAATGACCAATGGCTTTACCTTTTCAACATTTCATGATTAGAAATTGATGCCTCAATATTCCCATTGCTTTGGGTGAAGTGTGTAGTGTAATGTTATTATTCAAATGATGAGAATTTGTTGGTTCAATGACTTAAAATGGTAGTCTTACCCTTGAACTCGTATGATTATGATTTATAATCACCATGATGAATTAATGGGTAACCCTAATGAGGTATAACTTGTTATACCTAGCTTTAATATAACTAAATGATGGTAATTGGGTAAGAATAGTTCTTGAATGACTAATACAATCACAGAGTACTCTCTTATTGTTGTTGAAACCCTAGTATGCTATAACCCGAAGGTTACACCTTGATTTATGTGTGGGTTTATACTTGAGAATACTATGGAATGTGATGGTGATGCTTCACCTTATGCATCCATGATCTAATGGGGATGCCATGAGTTAGGGTTTGGGTGTAAGTGTTGATAAGATTTATATAATTTATCTTGTTGAACCTAACTCTAATGCAAATAGATAAAGATGAGTATTCAGGTTTAACATTCTTATATGATGGAATGATGGTGAAATAACCTCCTTATTATGATCATAACCTTAATATGTTAATTTGTGGTTATCATAGTGATGTGCACAAATCATATCATCTTTTGGATCATGTTTGGTTGCATATCCATGTTTTTTTACTCAATTATCACTCTCATTCATGGTAGATTCTATATTTTTAGTTTTTCTTACTTGTCTCATGGTTTGGATTGTAGGTACTACATTTTGCAATGAAATTATGAGGAATATATCATATTATCACTTATTGGATCACTCCTCAAGTATCTACATGTTTTGGGGTTCGAAACTGTGCAAATACCACTTTTTACGGCATGTAAAACTAACCTACAGGTCATAAGTTATGAGCAGAATACACAGCCAGCGAAATTAGCCCAGAACATCCATTGACATGTCGTGTCTACAAAAGACTCCTCCTGTCTTATTAAAGACACCCCATGTCTCAGTCCAAAAATTGAATGCAGAACTCCAGATTTGCAGCAAAATACCGTGTTTTATTAAAGACATGCCATGTCTTATTAAAGACACATCATGTAACCTTACAGAACTCCCAGAACTCGATCCAAACTTCAGTTATTGCATAAGACACGTCGTGTCTTATAAAAGACACGTTGTGTGACCTACAGATTTTGCCCAAATGCGAATTTAAACATCTCACTCTTATATATACGACCCCAACTCATCTTGGGACAGTTACCACAGATTAGGATGGATCTTTTGGAGGGCAACTCGACTGGATGGAGTCCATAAGAAGTTTGAGGAGACCATGGGAGATATGAGGTGGTTACTCAGGAGGGAACCCTCTTCTTCTTCCTTCTTCTCCACTATTTGCAGCAAGGATCTTCTGCTTCCTCTTCTATCCACTTAGGAGTGATGAAATCTGGAGAAAGTGCAGCAAGAAAGGATGGATCTTGACTCTTAGATGGAGTTCTTCTTCGTTCTACTACTTCTCACATACATACTAGTTCTTTCTAGTCTTTGACTATGTCCTTTTATATTTTCTGCTGCTTGTACCTTCTTTCTCTAGCCATGGATGAGTAGAATCTAAATCTTGGACATTGGAGAGTAACTCCCATGTCATAGCTTGTATAAACATATGAATTTCGTACTAAATGTTAGTTTCTTGCATGTTCCAAGAGTTATTTCAGATCTAAAATACTTGTTTGTGTGATTGGCCATCATACTTGCATGTTTTATGATTTCTTTCATAATCTGAGAAGATGTGTTTGAGAGTATGGAGTTACTCTTTTGTCAACTTGTCCTTGACCGCGAGAGTGGTTGGGATTAAGTTGAGGAGCAAGGTTTGTGATTTGAAATGAAATACATACACAAGAGTGATGTATGGAGTTAGAATTTTCACCACTTCACTGGGAGGTGAGTGATGACCAAAAACCTCCTTTGCAAGTAAATTAACATGTTTAAATTCATATTTTAATATAAGTTATGATGTGATAGTGAAATCCTAAGTCTAGGATCCTCCTAAATTTGAATCTTAACCTTTCTTAAGTGATAATTTCTTGTTTTGTTTTAAATCTATAATTTAGTTGTTCTAATCCAATCATCTTGCGTACAATGATCTAGATTATTAAAAATCATAACTCTTGTGCCTATCTAACCAACGCTCCTTGTGTTCGACCTCTACTACAACTACTTTTGTATACTTGCGGGAAATAGCTAGTTGAGTAAAAGATCATTATATGATTGAAACTCGTTAGTGTAACAAACCAACATTTAGCCACATGGTTGATACTTTCTAATGCTAAACATGTGCATTATGAATATGATGAGGGTTAATCATATCTAGATTCTTTGCATGTTGATGTAATAAAGGAATGTTCTTAATGTTAATATAACCCTACTATGATTGTTTATTAATATCTCCTAGCTCATTAATGCAACATTGTGCTGATCTGGTGTATTATATGTAATTGATATTGTTGAGCCTTATTATAAGGCATGCAAATATAATGATGATCTTGCAGGGAATAGTATGATGGTCTTAATGACCTTTGGGCATCGTTAAGCCCTGAATGAGGTGTAATTCTCTTGTGTTGATAAGGGTTGATACCTTGTGATATTGTGAAAAATATTTATATCTTGTGATAGTATGATGACTATTGTAGTCTCAAAATGAAAAGTGAATAGTACAATGTGATGATGAGATGAGAAATTATGTTTCACATGTTTTATATCTTTTGAAGTTGTGATATTTATATGGTTTCTAGAAGTGAATTAGGGTTTGTATGTCCAGTTGTTTGATGCAGTCTTAATTCACCCAATTGGCATAACTAATCAAGTGCAAATCTAATCATGTAGTTCCCTATGCCGTAGAGCCATCTTCAGTGTTAGAATTTGTTGGATATTGAATTGATTATTCCTAAGGTAAACTTAGAGTGCATACTATTGAGTATGTGGTGGCGGCAAGTTGAGGATATATCCTTGTTATCCATAATGTAGGTTGTGGAGGATGGCTATGGTCATGCCTCATACATCTGATGTAATTGAGGACAACTGTTGTTGTACCTCAGATTAGAGGGTTTTATATACACTGGTTTCTAGTGTCGTGACCTATAGCAAGGGTGGACTAGTGGTTAGCAGCTTGACTATATGTCGTTGTGGTGGTAGCTTTGACTGATATGTCACTGAATTTTTACTCGTACTAATTGAGGGGAAGAGATCTTAGGATATTGACACTCCTAGATCTTGTGCGGAACTGAATAGCCCTTCACAGGGGTCGGTTGGACTTTGGGTGGTACAACTCAAACTCCCCAGCACATAATAAAAAATGTAAGAGAGTCGTGAAGCTTATCTATTTAGGGTTATATACAATGCTTCATACTGGATGATAACCCTTGTTTGCTTTCTTTTCACTTAGATGATGTATAGTGCAATAAGAGATAATAGATATGTGTATGTTGTAGTTATTCTCATGTTGTAAACATGCTTATGTTGTCAAGTAAACTAACATTGATGGGTAATATGATGTTGTTAGTTATGGTTATATTTCTAGCTATGCCTTTGTAACTAGAGATGCCTATACTGCTAATCATACTTATGCAGATAGTTGCGCTTATATTGTTAGCTCTACTTATGATGTTGATATGTTCAACTTGTTAGCCATACTGATGTTGTTAGCTATTCTTATGATACTAAACTTATTCATGATGTTAGAGAGGCTCATGATGATAGACTCCCTATATTGTTAGTAGGGATATGAGAATAGTCTAGCTAATGAAAATAGTTATTATCTTCTCCTTTATGTATTTTGTTAATCATTATTGTTGTTGAGCTTTTTTGTTTTATATGATTAAACTACTTCAACTATCTCATTACCTAAATATATTAGAATCAATAAATGTCATTGGAGGTTATATCTCTTGCTAGGACATCAGTCTCACCCTTGTGGCTCGCCACATCTTTTTAGGTAAGTGACAGTGATGATAAAAGAAATGTGGAAGTAAAGAGGAACTACAGTAATGAATCTGTGAGAAAGTTGATCAGATGTCTAGTGTGTCCTAGAGTCGTCCCTTTACTCTCAGGTCCTGGCAGGAAAAGTTTTTGTATGATTTTTAAAATAAATCGGAATTTTATTAGCATGTTAATGTTTGTTTCGTGGTATATACAAATATTGTTATCCTATGTATATATGTTGTGGCAAAGTGATAGAACAATTTGTATCAAATTCTTGGCATAGTATTGATAAAAGAAAGATGTTGGGATCTTATGCAAATGTTTTGGAGTGGGTGCTAACATTGAAATTGGTTTTAATTTTCTCATATTTTTGGGTATGTGGTTAATTGGTGATTAATTAGGTTTTATGTTTTGAGTAATCTCATTTAGTGTAATGGGTTATCACAAGTTGGTATCATAGCATTAGGTTCACTGAGTCTACAGGGACACTAGGACATAGGGCTAGGATGATGTTTAAGTAAGGAACATGACATGAAAATATAGTGCATACTACCTAATCTCAGCACTTGGATGCCTTGGCTAGGTATTCAATTATTGAAGAAAAGGTAAGTGTGGAACTATTAGATTGTTATCTTTGTGATTACTCAGATCAAGTAATCATTTTGAGACAATCTAAAGAGCATAATGAATAAGAAATCATGGTGTGAATATCTCAATCCTACCTTAAAGAAGATGAGAATTACATCATTATCTATTAAAACGTGAATGCTTGGTAACTATAAGAGAAAGATATAACACCATAAAATCTAAATCCAAATACAAATAATAAAAAGAGGAGTTCTTGAAGATGAAATTCAAGAAGATAATAAAGTAAAAGACAGATAAGTTTGTTCTTATAAAGTGATTCAAGGTATGAAATTCACATAAGATGGAGTGAAATCCTGTAATAAGTAAAAATGAGAAGATAAATGGGAACAATGACAAAGGAATAAGGTGGAACCTGAGTTAATATTAGACCAACCTATGTGTGTGAGAAAGTGCTAATGTAAAATTAGCATGGAGTGTGAAAGAAGTTAAGGGAGATGATCCTTATTTAATGAAGAAAATGAAGAATATGATGATTTACATGTTGATTAGTGGTTGAAAACATAATAAAATAAGAGATCATACCCTAGCGGGATAAAGTGTCATCAAGTAAGGATCAATGAGATATGTTTATCATGATGATTCCTATGCTAATGGCAAGGAACCCAAAATGCAAAAGGTAAAACGATACATAAGAAGATGTAACATGCATAATGAAAATAGAATTGGTTATCTTTTTGCTAGTGACCCTTGAGCAATACTACTATGATGTGGGAAGTGTGTTTCCCTTTGTGTCTTTCCTTTCTAGGAAATATCTTTCAAGTAGATCATTTCCACTTGGTTTGTGTGGATTTGCTGTAAACATCAAGTTGGATAGCTTATTATAGCATACGGTTTCTTGGACTATGGTTCCAAGATCATAAAGTTTGTGATGAGTTTGCTTTTTAGGCTTCCAATAATTAGGAAGACTCCTCTTATATGTCCTGATATTTGTTATGTTGGTAAAATTGGATGAGATAAGGATGCGCGTTCCTTATAGCACATGAGGTGGGTACCAAGGTAATGAATCCTAGTATCTAAGATGTATCAACAGTATGAGAAATATGTGAAGGTTGGAGATGTTTATTAAATTAACATTCCATGTATTCCTCTCTCATAGAGAGAGAGAGAGAGAGAGAGTTAATGATGACCCTCTAAATGTTGTTAGGAAGTAAAAACAAAAGTGATTCTATAATATTGTCCATGGTTCAATGATAGTTGGGAAAGACCACTATCAAGGATAGATGGTTTGTTGGTCAATAGATATGTGTTATCGTGTTCCTTTAAGATAAACCTACTATCAGAATATCAATGCATAATAATTAGAATGGATGACACAAGTTACATGACCATGATGAGTTTAGGATTATGTCCCTTAGACTAACCAATGTACCAATATAATTTATGAATAGGAGAACCAGAGTGATCAGGTCATGACTTACAAGTGGTAGCATGATTTGAATGATGACATATCAAAGTATTTCATAGATGGTTAGTAACATGGTCAACAACTTTGTTAAACCTTAACAATAATGAACCAATTGTACTTATGTGTGACAAGTCTAGAAAGAGTGAGTTTGGGTTGACTAAAGTATCTTCTTGGAGCTATGATACATCTATTAAGTGTGTTCTGGGAATCCTGATAAGATGGAGACAATGTCATTATTCTACCCCTAACAAGGTTGACTAGGAATGATGTTTCCTTGTATGGAATGACAGGTGCCAACATCAACATTTCTTTTGATGTTGAAGAAGAACTGATAAGTGTTCCAGTGTTAGTGTATCAAGAAAAAAAAGGATGGATACATCGCTTTTTTTATGCTTCAAGGAATGGTGTGGGACACATGCCATGATTGGTAAAATACTAGCAAGTACAACTTTTGAGTAATGTGCTGATACAATAGATATAATTTTAGGATGATAGCTAGAATTTAAAGTTGAACATTACTACTAGAGTTGTATAAATGCCACAACAAGTTTCTACATTCCATATTGAGAATGTCTTCTTAGGTGGGGGTTTTTGTGCTGACCCAAGATGAGATATGTATGAATGATGTGACATCTCCATGACATTCAATTAACCATGTGAAGGTCATAGGATGAGGTGTAAAGGAAGTACCCATCTTTGTTTACCTTAGATTTCGGGGGCGAAATCCATGTTAGGGGTTTATAGTTGTAAGGCCCCTAAACTTGCTTAATGAGTTGAATAAGCTTAATTATCATAATTGAATTCTTATCCCTAATATAACCTTGTGATATGGTTTGAAATCATAAGACAAGCTAAAGTTTCAAATTTGTCCAATTTGGACACTGTTTGAGTAAGTTATGCAATTGTATGCACATTTTGGAATTTTCTACAATTTACCCAATTGAAAGGTTTCCTTTGCAATTTATCACTTGCATTATGTTTCTTGGATATTATCTCATCATTATTGAGCTTTTTGAGCCATGGGGAAGCTATTTAAACCTTGGTTTGAAGGTGTTTTCCTCAAGGGTATTTTAGGGTTTCCCCAATCATGGATGAGTGACCTTTAGTAGCTATCAACTAATGAATTATTTGCTTGGCTTGGAAATTCAACAAAGGAGAGGTAAGAAGGTCTATATGGATGGTGGGGGGCTGCTTGTGTGTGTGCTTGTATATTCTTAATAGTTTAAGGCCATGGACACTTGGAAAGATACTAGAAAATCCACTTTTTATTTTTCTTTATCTTAAAGTTTCATATACGTATCCCTAAGCACCCAAATGAGCCATTTTCTCTCCACCACTTCCTTCCTTCTACAAACCTCATTCTCGCTCTTTGCTTCTATGAATTTCCTATCCCAAGAAGAAAAAGAGTGGATCTTCTTGGAAAAAAAATCTAGGTTTGCAATTGACTTCCTTTTAGGGTTGAAAAAGCTTCCTTCTAGTGATCTTGACCTAAAAGAGTAAGAATCCCCTTCTTTCCTCCATTTATTTCTTTGTTATATTTCCTCCTACCTTTATCCAGGTTGGAACCTTGTTGTTCCATGGTATAAGTTGCTCTAAATCTCTAAAACCCTACCTTTCTTGCTCCTTATGCTTAGGGTTTGCCCATTTGATGAAGAAAGGTGCTAGATGGACAACTTCACAGCTAATTCTTGGATTTCCTACCCTATCTACTCATGTTTTCTTCTGTTTGGGAGTTCATATTCTAATTAGAGGCAAGTTTTATAAAAAAAATTCACGTTTATTGCTTACCATAAGCTTCCTAGCTCATGTTCTTGCTTGAAAATGTTGATCCATGCACTAAAAAGCTATGCTTGACTTGGATTTCAATTTTTATAATGCACACTATTCTGATTTTAGTTCTAGATGAATCTGAATTGATGTGTACATTCTGCCTAAGGTATAATATGACTTGTATTGGGTTGGTTTGACAACCTATGGTGCTAAGCACCTATCAACCAATGGTCAATTTTAGGGTTTAAAGTTGATTTCTTCTATAAACACTTGACTAAATGGTGGTACAATTGCAACAACCGATGTTGTAATCTTTATGAAAACTGATGGTGGTGACCAAGGGTGTCAACTGACGGTCACCCCTTAGGTTAGGTTTTGGCCTGATTAGAAGCTTAGTGATTAACAACTAAGTACCCTAATGATGTTACCAATCGATGGTGATATTAGTTTGATATTCGATGGTGATTAATGAATATAGTATTGATCTAACAACCTATGGGGATATAATGGTCACTACTATTTAGGTAACATGTCTCCATAACCTATGGTGAGTTAAGCATGTAGTTGTAGCATCAATTAAGCCTTAAACCAATGGTTTCTTGGGTCACTTGATGCAATGGTCGGACCTATACTGTAATTGATGGTTTTAACATATGAACTTGACCCAATGGTCAAGATCTAATGTTTTTTCTTCCAATAAATTGGAATGATGGATAATGTAATATGTTGGTCATAATAATGGGATTTAGATGGTTTCCTTTATATCATCAACTTAATGATCTTACTTGTTGACAATGGATGGCTTATTTTGACTGAACAGTCGATTGTGGGTTTTACCCTACTCTCAATGGAACTTTTTATGTTGTTAATCAAGGGATGTCTATGGTTAAATGGTGACTTTTATAGATCACAACTCAATAACTTCATAGATGATTCATTCAAGGTGTTTACTTATATAAATGACCAATGGGTTTACCTTTTCAACATTTCATGGTTAGAAATTGATGCCTCAATATTCCCATTGTTTTGGGTGAAGCGTGTAGTGTAATGTTATGATTCAAATGATGATAATTTGATGGTTCAATACCTTAAACTAGTAGTCTTACCCTAGACCTCTTATGATTATGATTAATAATCACCATATGAATTAATGGGTAACCCTAATGAGGCATAGCTTGTTATACCTTTCTTTAATATAACTAAATGATGGTAATTGGGTATGAATAGTCCTTGAATGACTAATACAATCATGGAGTATTGTCTTATTGTTGTTGAAACCCTAGTATGCTATAACCCAATTGTTACACCTTGATTTATGTGTGGGTTTATACTTGAGAATACTATTGAATGTGATGGTGATGCTTCACCTTATGCATCCATGATCTAATGGGGATGTCATGAGTTAGGGTTTGGGTGTAAGTGTTGATAACAATAATATAATTTATCTTGTTGAACCTAACAGTAATGCAAATAGATAAAGATGAGTATTCAGGTTTAACATTCTTATATGATGGAATAATTGTGAAATAACCTTCTTAATATGATCATAACCTTAATAAGTAAATTGGTGGTTATCATAGCCAAATGGTTGATAGTTTTCATGTTCATAACCTTAATATGTTAATATACTAAACTTATGCATTATGAATATGATGAGGGTTAATCATATCTAGATTCTTTTCATGTTGATGTAATAAAGGAATGTTCTTAATGTTAATATAACCCTACTATGATTTTTTATGAATCTCCTAACTCATTAATGCAATGTTGTGTTGATCAGGTGTATTATATGTAAGTGATGTTGTTGAGCCTTGTTATAAGGCATGCAAAGATAATGATGATCTTGCAGGGAATAGTATGATGGTCTTAATGATCTTTGGGCATGGTTGAGCCCTGAATGAGGTGTAATCCTCTTGTGTGGATAAGGTTTGATACCATGTGATATTGTAAAAAGGATTTATATCTTGTGATAGTATGATGACTAGTGTAGTCTCATTAATGGAAAGTGAATAGTGCCATGTGATGATGAGATGAGAAATTATGTTTTACACATTTTATATCTTTTGAAGTTGTGATATTTATATGGTTCCTAGAAGTGAATTAGGTTTTGTATGTCCACTTGTTTGATGTAGCCTTAATTCACCCAATTGGCATAACTAATCAAGTGCAAATCTAATCATGTAGTGCCATGTGCCGTAGAGCCATCTTCAGTGTCAGAACTTGCTGGATGGTGAAACGAGTATTCCTAAGGGAATCTCAGAGCGCATATTGTTGAGTATGTGGGGGTGGGAAGTTGAGGATATATCCTTGTCATCCCCAATGCAGGTAGTGGAGGATGGATATGGTCATGCCTCGTACATCTAATGTGATTGAGGACAACTGTGGTTGTACCTCAGATTAGAGGGTTTTGTATACACTGGTTTCTAGTGTCGTGACATGTACCAAGGGCAGACTAGTAGTTAGTAGCTTAACTATATGTCACACTGGTGGAAACTTTGACTGATATGTCACTGCAACTTTACTCGTACTGACCTTGGGGAAGACATCTTAGGATACCGACACTCCTAGATCTTGTACGGAACTGAATTACCCTTCACGGAGGTCGGTTGGACTTTGGGTGGTACGACTCAAACTCCCCGGGGCATAATAAAAAAATGACATACAGTCGTGTAGAACCTCTATTTAGGGTTATACACAACGCTTCATATTGGATGATAACCCTTGTTTGCTTTCTTTTCATTGAGATCATGTATAGTGCAGTAAGAGATAATAGATATGCTTATGTTGTAGTTATGCTCATGTTGTAAACATGCTTATGTTGTCAAATATACTAGCACTAATGGTTAAGATGATGTTGTTAGATATGCTTATATTGCTAGCTACGCCTCTATAACTAGAGATGCCTATATTGCTAATCATTTTTATGCAGATCGTTGTGCTTATATTGTTAGCTCTACTTATGATGTTGATATGTTCAACTTGTTAGACATGTTGATGTTGTTAGCTATGCTTATGATACTAAACTTATTCATGATGTTAGAGATGCTCATGATGCTAGACTCCTTTTACTATTAATAGGGATATGAGAACTAATGAAGATAGTTATTATCTACTCCTT
This sequence comes from Alisma plantago-aquatica, assembly GCA_963693085.1. NCBI lineage: Eukaryota > Viridiplantae > Streptophyta > Magnoliopsida > Alismatales > Alismataceae > Alisma > Alisma plantago-aquatica. The sequence continues at coordinate 101,379,802 of OY856411.1, forward strand.
TATGTATTTTTTTAATCATCAGTGATGCTGAGCTTATTTGTTATATACGATTAACTTCTTAAACTGTCTCATTACCTAAAAATATTAGAATCAATAAATGTTGTTGGAGGTTATATCTCTTACTGGGACATGGGTCTCACCCTTGTGGTTCACCACATATTTTTAGGTAATTGGTAGTGACAACAGTAGAACCGTGGAAGTAAAGAGGAACTACAGTAATGAATCTTTGAGAAAGTTGATTAGATGTCTAGTGTGTCCTAGAGTATTCCCTTTACTCTCAGGTCCGAGTAGGAAAAGTTTGTATATGGTTTTTCAAATGAATTGGAATTTTTTTAGCATGTTAATGTTTGTTATGTGCATATACAAATATTGTTCTCCTGTGTATATATGTTGTTTCTAAGGAAATAGAACAATTTGTATCAAATTCTTGGCGTAGTATGGATATAAGAAAGATGTTGGGCTCTTATGAAAATGATTTTGAGCAGGTGCTGACGTTGAAATCGATTTTAATTTACCCATATTTTTGGGTATGTGGTTAATTGGTGATTGATTTTGTTTTATGTTTTGAGTAATCTCGTTTAGTATAATGGGTTATCACATGTACAATATAAGACGAATTTGAAATGGAAAATTATCAAGGTAACACACTATTTGCTTTCTTGTTGCTGCAAATTTGGATACTTGCATGATACTTACACTATCCTCTCCCATAAATTAGAGAAAATATGTGTTCAATCATGTCCTATCTGGTATTTTCATGATCATTTTTGACTTGAATGTGACATTTAGTTTAGTACAATATAAGTAATCGTTATTTTGTTATGAACCTGGTCACATATAGATCCATATCTCATATGCATAAATGCAGCCATGATATTCTATATGAAACAAACACCACGTTAAACACTAACCAATGTTATTCATTAGTCTTTTTCCATTAGAAGCATTTTACACCACCCTCTTTTGGGATCAAGCTCATTGGGATCATTTTTGCATGTGCATGTGATTCACATGGCATTATGCATTTATCTTTCACTTATCGGATGCATAGATTACATTTATGTGTTAGCTTCACCCAGGATACAAGTTGATTCTAAGACAAAATGAGTTGGAGTGGGTGGAGGTAATAGATGTAATCTGTATAATAGGTTTGACTAGGAGCTGGTCAATATAAATGAAGAAACAAGTAGGTGTTTTTTTTCCTTTGAAACAAAAATGAGGAAGAAAATCAAATGCATGATGTGTGAAACGCCTCTTCCTCTTACTTAAGACATCTAATAGACAACATAGACATGTAACAATAATAACTATCAACATGTATAGCAAAAAACAACTTATAACTAATAAATCGGGTCTGCCAAAATGCCAATTACACTAGGACCTTAGCTCCTTAATGGGCGCACCATGAGCAACATGGGTTAAAAGCTGGTCCTTGACAGGATTGGAAATTGGAATTTCCACAATATTAGGATGTTTGTGATATAGTGTTACTGAAATTGGCATCACTACAGAGAAAAACCTTTAGCGAGGAAACATATTCTTTCATTTGACTTTTGTTGCAACTACAACTTGTTAAATTTTTGTTTCCATCTTGTTCATACACAAATTAGATGAGAAATATTTTGTTCATGTTTTTTCCTTGTATTTTGTTTTACCTATGGTAGTTTCATCTATTAGGATGTTCGAGTTATATGTATGTATAATTATTCAACATAAATCTCATCACTGTTTAGATGTCCATTTGACATATTGATTGGTTTAAATTGTCTGTTTTTTTTGTTGGAAGTGCAATATCCTTAAATTATATGTTAACTTGGTTGCAATTTGCCACTGATACAAGCTTGATTGATGAAAGTCAGAAAAGGGGGAGAAACGAAGGAGGTTGCTTGAAGGTCATTAAATATCTTTTCAACTGCATTGTATTCATTTAGTGGATTACTCATATTTGGATAATTACAAATTAGCAGTTCAAAATTTCAGATTAATGCTTCCAACTTACTAAGTACATCAACCTTCAAGACTTTTGTTCTTACATATGATAGTGGAATCTACCATGCTGATTAACTTTGTATGTATGTCATGTTTCTATGAAGTTATGTAAATAGAGCAATTGGGTAGGATGGATGCAAAACATTTCTGGTTTCCTTCTCTAGAAATCTTGTTTCCTAATCAAAACTCAATTGCATAGGCCTATGACATCCTCACTTTAATGCGAGACCAATCTGGTCCATGCTACTTGAGTTTCCAGTGATGCGCCTGAACTAGTATGGATGATTCATCTACCTAGGTGTAATTACACAACTCATTACTAGGGGCTGCATTTCCATTGTGTCTCCTACATACTGAAGAGATATCAAATTCCTTTTTAATAAAATAGGTCAAGGTCCCTAATGAGTTAATATGTGGAGTTCCCAAGCTATCCCCAAGAAATAATAAAGGTCATTAATGATTCTGTTTTCTTATGCCCAAGGTCTTTTAAAGATCATTAAAATGCAACATTTTTAGGCCTGGAGACATGCATCTCATTCTTTTATACAAAAATTTGGGATAAAGGAGGATTTGGTACTTAAGAAAGGGGGCCAAGCTTTCTTACAGGAGCTTGGGAAGCATGGATATTCAATTTATTCAGTGTAGGACTGAGGATAAGGGTAGAATAAATGGACCTATTTGGTTGTGATAGTGGGGCAAATTGACTTAGCTTGCACATGATTATCCTTTTCGGAAGTCAAACAGTCTATCACACTCTGAAAGGGTACATGACCTACACCATCAAGCATCAAATTTCTCATACATTATATCACTTCAAACTCACTTAAAATACCAAATCCATAGTTGTGCAATTAAACAGTCTATCACATTCTGAAAAGGTGCATGACCTGCACCATAACGCATACAATTTTTCATTCATTCTATCTCTTCAAACTCATTTAAAAATCCAAATCCATAGTTATGCAATTAGATTCTATTCAAATTCCCAAAACCTATCATGACACTCTTAGACACTTTGTCTAGTAAGCTACAACGCATGACGAGATGACAACACTGCATGCCATTCTAACTCTACATGACACAAATGATGTTGGATGTCGAGATATATTCTGGATAGATTTCAAATTTGAAGGAAATCTGGACTGTCTCAAATCCTACTCATTACTCATTGCAAAAGAGTTCACCCAAATGTTCAATTTTGACATCTTTGAAATATTCTCTCATGTCACACATATTTCTTCTCTATGGATTGTTATTTCTCTTGAAACTCATCTATATTGGTCCTTACTACAATTAGATATGAATAATTTTTTTCTTCATGACCGTCTGGAAGAAGTCTCAATGCAACCCCCCCCAAGGATTTGTTGCTAAGGAGGAGCCTATCGATTTTGCAAGCTCAAAGGATCTATATGATGTCAAACCAATCTAAAGTTTAAAAAAATCAACAATTTTCTTGACACCATGGATTTTTTCATTCATCAAGTTACCATTATCTTTAATTCTCCAAAAATATCTTTGTAATTTATCATCCTAGTGTTGTATGCAGATGCATTATCATCACCAATAATGATACAACAAGGACCTCTCTTTGAACACCAATAATCAACTTCTCTCATAGATGAAAGAATTTCTTGAAATATGATATATGTGGGGTTGTAACCCTGCACTGCTCTAGTAATATGTCTATGAACATTTGCAACATCGATTTCCATCTCAATATCTTTTATATCTAAGGATAATGCAAATTGTAATAAGAAGAGGACCTCTTCATCTTCAGCTTTGAAAGTGAACCAGAGTCCATGGATAATCTTAGCGTCCATCCTAAGAACTTCACCTTCAGAGTTTTGATTACCGCTGCAATGCTAATCCAATCCCTCTCCAAGAAATCTACATCAATATTCACCTTGTACATTCCCCTTCTGGGAGGTCACGAAATAGTTTTGGGGCATTCCTTCTGTGGCCTATGGACATGCTCCACAATCCACATCATCTTTTTCATTGTTGTATCTCCTTGCCCAATGCAGTAATCTATGCATCTTCATAAGAGGTAGGACAATACCTCAAGTGGAGGTGGCTTCGTTCCTACATAGCCAAGCGGCCACACAAGTGGTTTCAATAGCAATGAAGGCTATCTCATTCAGTTTGGTGAACATCTTAAAAGTAAGGTCCTTAAAATTTGAGTGTGGCTCTTCCTCCAACTCGTTAGACACCCTAGATTCCTCTCAAATAATTGTTGCATATCTACACTTGGTCGAAATGTGGATAGTAGATTTGCCTCAGTATGAATATGTCGTAGATGTCATCCTCACAGGCGTGTTTGGCCACTAAATTCTATTTGGTTGGGAGGTGGTTGATGCAGCAGCGTCAAAGGAAGTGTTTTAGTTTCATGCAAAGGCCAGAGATCCATATTTTTGTCCAAAGGTCTTATTATTAGAGGTTGTGTGTATTACTCCATTCACTTCTATGTTTTTTCAAGCCTAGCCAGTAGGCTGAACACATTGAGAAAGAACCATCAACCATTGGGTACCAGTACTGTGATGCATTTTCATAAATTTAGTTGTCTACATTTCAAAGTTCACATTTTCATGTTCTGTCCCTATCGTGGATGGTGCCAATATTCTTCTTGTGTTCTTCTTGTATATCTCATTTGAATGTTTTGCCTTGTTTTATGAGTTTAAGAGTTCTTTAAATTTGTACAATCACATATTCATGTTATGTTTTCGAATCCTTTCAAATTGATCTTGGGTAATAGATAATTCAATCACTAGGAATGATCAATCTTTGGTATATTGATCGAGAATAGAAAAGATAAACATGACCAAAAAAATAGATGAGGCCTGAAATGAGTGAGCGACGTGTGCTCTTGAGAACACATCAAAGTCTGTGACATGAGGGGGAGACATATATTCTTTAGCATAGATCAATGGGTGAAACCTTTGCAATTAATTTTCAGTTTGATTCGAGAATGCGTACTCACTACTTTGTATTATTTAATCATTGTATGGATGATTGATTATTTATTAAATTTAGTGCAAGTTTATTTCAAGGTTTGAGGGAAATTTTTTCAATTTTGTGATTGTTTGTGAAATAAAAAAAAGTAATATTTATTATAATTTTTTTAAATATGGTTAATTTGATCAATAAAATTGGTTCGATATGACATGTCAAACTCTAATCAAGTACAATAGTTAATGATAAGTTGTAAAATGTGTGATACTACAATAAACAACACATGTTGTTTTATCCACACCTATTATAATAGGTGTGTCTGGAAAATGGACCCCTATTACAACATGTGTGTCTAGTGAACTACAACATGAACCACCTATTGTGTAAAATGTGTATATTACAAAAGGCACACCATGTGTAGTATAAACACCCCTATTACAATGGGTGTATTTATCATAAGACAACATGCTTCAACTAATGTATTAACATATATATCACAACATGTGCATTGGATGTTGTAAAAAACACCCCTATTACAGTGGGTGTGTTTAGTGAAAGACAACATACTTCAACTATTGTATAATATATTGTATAATGGGTGCACTGCATGTTGTAGAAAAACCCCTATTGCAACATTTGTGTTTAGTGAAAGACAACATGGTTCAGTTATTATATAATATATATTACAATGGGTGAAGCGCATGTTGTATAAAACACTTATGTTACAACAAGCCATTTATTGAAAGACAACATGTTTCAAGTGTTGTATAAAATACATGTATTACAACATGTACATCACACATTGTATAAAGAACCCCTCCCCCAACAAGACCACGTGATCTAATACAATAGTTAACACCTATTGTAAAATGAGAAAATGAACTATTGTAAAAAACAATTTTTGTAGTAGTGAATATATCTTGTGTTAGGCATTTTTGTAAATGTGACCAATGTGAAGTGAATGTGATATGTTAAAAAGGCATTACTACATATGTGATGTGTTAGGTGTCGTGGGATGTGTACCTAGAAAGGACCTAATTTAATGTAGCTCATAGGATGATGATCCCCTACATTTTACATCTGCACCAACTATAGTGTGGCCAGATCTTAATGAGATTAGACAGTCATGTGATCATTTATGGTGTACTTAGGGAGTTTGTATTCATAAGTTTGTAAATTGGATTGTACCCCAATCATTAAGGGCTAGAGTATAAGATATAATAAAACTAATAAGGATATAATGATTTTTCCTAATCATGATTTTTTGCAAGATATCTACATGTGATCTCCAAAGTTCCTTAGCAAATAGTATAATTATTCGTGTGAATAATGGATATGTTGACTTGATCACTACGTGAAAATTAGATATCTTTACATCATGTGTTAAAATTCCTTGTCTACGTGTCAAGTATGAACTTTTCATTTGATGTTTAATATATCATTATTGACTACTCTAATACATATAATATATCACTCAAGGTTGTCTTGTCACTGACTTTTTATGAGTTTAAAATGGTTGTTCCACGTATAGTTAAGTATAACAGAAGAAAAAGAATGGCTAATATTATTAAAAATTAACAAAGGAGTACATAGATCTGTCGAGTGTGTCCACATAGTCTCATTTCCCTGAGTGTTGGGTGTGTCTTTGACGCAATATGATGTATGGAGTTTTATTATAGTTACTTAGTAGTTGTAATGGTGAACTATAGTGGTCAATGTTCTATGTTCTTGTAAGTGAATCTCATTTTATTTCACATGTTGAAACTACTACATATGATTTTTTCAATATTGAATCTTTTGGCTCATTGTGATGTTTTGTTATTCCCACATTTAATCATGGTCTACACAAAATTCTATTATTTATTGGCTTCTTGGTGGTATGTTTCTGGGTCATAGCTTTAGGACTGGAAGAGTTTTTCCTGGTCCAACTTGTGAGACACACATGTGGATCTATTATGTTTTATTATCTCTTTTACTTGTATTTTGAGAAGTATGCTTTGGTTGAAGAATAAAAAAGGTCATTTTTTGGCTTTTTTTTAGTTTTTGTTGTATGCAAGTTGTAAATTGGAATTTTTTAAAGGAGTAATAGATTCAATAATTTTAGGGTTTTGATAAGAAGGATGATCCTCACATAGGAAGTCAGAGTGGGCTTTTTTGTCAAAGTGGCTTGCATAATGGTTCTTTTTCAATTTTATCTCGAACCTAACCATATATATAAATGCAGATCATCACACAGACTTATTTAAATATTTTCACAGATGGATAGAATGACCTAGAGATGGAGGAAGGCTATCCTCATAAAGACCTTTCATGTTGCTTTTATTGCAAGTTTTGTAAGATCCAAGTTATATATAAATCACTTCACTAAGAAACTAAGGTCGAATCCATGTATATTTATTTTCTTCTACTCACCATTTTTGTTGATTTCTCCCCTATATACCTTATTTGATGAATTTCTCCATGTTCAAACATGGAAGTATCACTTTTCTAACTAAAATCCCTTCATTTCTCCATCTTTAGCCGAGCACATCTCGTGCATGCATGGATTGTCTTTGGGATTTGTTTTGTGGATCCATGGATTTGGGGTTTCATGCTTCTTATTCGAAGTTGGTTCTCTAGGTGAGAAGATACATATGTTTCTATTAAGGACAAATCTAAGTGAAACTAAAGGTCCAATTACATTTTTTCATAAACATTTGTAAGTCTTGGGCTCAAATTTATGGATTCTTTGGAACTATGAATTTGTTTTATATTTCATGTAAAATTCCAATTTTTATGCTCTAAATATATTAACCCCCACAACCATTTTCTTTGAAAAAAAATCGGGGAAGTCGACCACTTGCTCTCTGGTGGCTGGAGAAGCTAGGACAACCAATTGTGCGGCTATTCTCGGCAGTTGGGGTTTAGAGAACAACGTCTATGATCATTGTGCTCCTCTCCGTCGACCTTTGCAACATTAATGGTGCCATGAAGGGATGGCTCGAGCGACTTCTTGGCATGGCGCCCGAATCTACACAGGGAGGGGAGAAGAAGAGTGTGATGACATGAAGGGAAAGAAAATTGAAGAGAAATAAGGAAGGGGAGGCTAGTGTTAGATGGGGATAGGTTATATATATTGAGCATGTGCTAGGATTAGATCCCAACCATCATGCACCTTCCTGCATCACCCGATTTGGCTATAGGGGGAAGGCAGACCTTCCAATCTTGCATTTCTTTCCCAAAGTGGAAGGGGAGATGGTACTAGCGGTTGGGCCGCATGCCACTAGATGGCTCGAAGAGGCCATAGGCTGGCCCAAGACAGGTAACCAGGGAGAAAAAGAGACAAAGCCTGAAAAATATGTGGCACCTTTGCAAGTTCATATCTAGAGCATCGAAGGTCAAATCGAGGTGATTTTTTGTGTCATTAGATTTATAATTGAGTCTACTATAAACACACACATACACAAATATATATATATATATATATATTAGAAAGACAAAATATCATAGTGATAAGGTTCAAAATTAGATGTGAGGAGGTGACATGAAAAGAATTGGTATTTAGTCCAAAAGTATAAATTGATGTCAAATTTAGTAAAATTGGACTTTGATGTGACTAATTTGGAGTCTAACAACCATTAAACCATGAAACTGACATTGAATTGAGTAAGCAGTCAATTGATGAGAGAGAAAGTTTACAAGATAGGAGTGAGAAAGTACATGATGAGAATGAGAAAATCTAGTTTGTCACTTCCTTCCCTCCTTAAAAGGAATTTTGTCCTCAAATTTTGTCTAAGATCATGTTCAAGCGTCAAAGTCAATATCCATCAAGTCTAGGTATCTTACCATGGTTTTCAAGGTATACCTCATAATGGAATGCACACTAGGTTATATCATTATCAAGGATGTACTCATCTTGATTATATACATATCACTTAGTGTTCCTTCATAATGTGACATCATCATGGCATTTGGGTATACCCATCCCTAGTATCCCTGAATTAGGGTCCATATTCATAACTTCATATGGTAGACCAAGCTGTATCATCAAAATCTAGGTTATCAATTCCCAAATGAATATGTCCTCAATAATGAATTCCAAATTTGGTCATCATTGAACGTGTATATTTCATCAGTATACTAGATTTCATGGTATTTTTTGTTTTCCCCTAAAAATTCTACCAACTCTAATCAATTATGTTTATTATTTTTAATTTTGGATCTGAAATTAAACAATTTATTCTTCATGTTTATTCGATTTATGACCTCAAGAACATTTTCATATCGAGTTAATCAATTTGCATGTGGGTATGAGATCAGGTATGTTACTCTGGTTATTCAAGATAACTCTCCAGGAGTCATCATATTAGGTTCATGATTCTAAATTACATCTTTCATGTATGTTTTGATTTCATACTAGGTCTAGCGTATGAGAGGGGCTTATCATGCATATTCAAGATTTTAAATGTAAGTGAGATATTTCATGTATCAAGCGTCATTCGATGAACAACATTATCATCAACATCAAGGTTTTGAAACTTTCTCACTTGTATCTAGAAAGATCTCCAGAAGCTCAAGCCACTCAAGCTAAGGCATATATATGTTCAACAATACATGCTAACCACAACCTTCTACCTGTAACAAAAATTTCTACCCATCTTTTGAGAAACAAGGGTAACTGCTAGATTCCTTTGTATACAACTAATAACTCAAGTATGAGACTCATCATGGATATCACACATCATGTAAATCATCGTAGGGTCTTGGGACATATCCCTCAGCTATATAGCAAACATTATATATATTCAATTTCCTATTTCTTGAGGATTAGATATTTTCATAGGAAATCTAGGGTTCAACATTTTCAAAGAAACCACAAACTAGGTCACTCAACTCATATACTCAGAAATAGTCTAGCTAGGGACTCATCATCATGTATTTCATCATGCATATTCTTCAACATTTCACATTTTTGGAGTTTAGGTACTCTGACCTTCTCCCGATGCGGGTTGACTCATATCAAGAGGTCACCCTTTTTGTATGTCCCATGCTAGAAGTCCTTATTTGTAAAGAGATTGAGGCCCATGTTGGTCTCAAACTGTATGACACTTGTCATATCTCAACACGTATAAGAATAGGTACAAGCAAGCATGCCAACCCACTAGCTATGTTTAGCACATCAACCAAGCTATATGTATCATACACGTTGCTATGTTTAGCTAGGGTTTCATGGTCAAACTCATTTCATATCATCAAACTATTCGTCTTTCTCAAGGAAAAACTTGGGTCTTATAAACATCAACATCATTAACAACATCAACATTAACATCAACATCGATATTAACATTAACATCATTATCATTATCATTATCATTATCATTAACATTATCATCATCATCATCTTAGGTTATCTAGGCTACTCACTAACCTAACCTTTATCATGGCTCTAGACAACTCTTAGAGACTATGACTATCATCTAAGCACTCTCATCTAGACTTGATGTTACATCTCTTTCTCCTAGGTTATATGGACACTCACTGCCTTTCTGCGTGTGGTAACATTTTTCATATGTACATATACTATTATTTGAAATAGATTTTCTCCAATGTTGAAACATTCGATGAAAACCACCATACTCCATGCGGATAAAACCAAAACCAAAATGAGTTACCACACTCATTAGGCAGTCTAGTACCATGACACCAGGAGAACTAGCAAAAGCATAGAGCACACCGGTGCAGATTTCCTAAGCACATGTCACGAGCATATGTCTAGGGTGGTAAATTACACAAGTCCATACCTAGTTCTAGAACATCTAGGTTCTAACCTAGAGGCTAAGTCAACCTAGTCCACAAGGGCATTTCATTAAGTTTCTAGAGTTGGGATGTAAGGTGAGTTTAGTTTGTGTTTCATGTGAGAAATGCTTGGTGTAGTTATTGTTCATGCTCCGATACCATCTATCACGATACTGGAATCTCAGTCCCAGGAAACAAACAACTACCAAAGAAAACATGCGAAAGTGTGAAATGCTTATCATACATGAACAAATAATAGGAAGTATGCACAAACATATATTCAACAATACATTATTAAGCAACATCCTTTAATTACAAAATTCATTTACATAATGAAGCATCACATTGTACAAGTCTTGCTCATGTACACTAGGGATCCTACAACAAGTACACCTAGCATAGCTCACCAAGCCCATCAACCTTCTAGCCATCTCTGAATCTAAAAATAAAATACGAGTAATGGGTCAACACACTAGGTGTTATGGGGCAGAAAGATACATATATATGTATAAGCTTTGCTTAATTTGAAAATATTTCAAGACTAAACGAACAAGAATAAACATATTAATTGTTTAACAAAATGCAAAACCATATTTTATGTCATTTCACTCCATTATACCAACAATATCAAGTATTTATAAGGCCTTTGACCAACTACTCGTCAGAAGGGTCTGTAAGGGTGCTCAAGATTAGCTAACCCTTTAGTACGAGAGGGACCTCAAGGCCATCGCCAAGAGCTAAACCTATTTCAACAATTATATAGTGGAGTTTCATATATATATATATATATATATATATATATATATATATATGTTTTTCATTTATAAAATTGACGAGGCAAACATCGAGTAAGACATAGCAATACTACATGGCAATATTTGAGCAAGTAAACAAACAAGCATATAATACATGTCTTTTCATGCAAAAAAAAGCAATATTCATATAAATAGCTAAGGCCCATACCTGATTCAGAGGTTTCATAACATACCATATCCTTCATTATCTAGCCACATGCCAAACATGGTTAACAACATGATTGTATACATGCATTAGTTTCTCATCATTAACTCTAACTAGATGCATTTTGAGGTTTTGGTCAAGTTTAGTTCATAGTTACTTATTAGTACATCAGATGATCTTTTATTAATCTAGAGGTCATCAAGGGGGTGTGGTTCAAGTTTCATGTCATTCTGAAGTTCCATGCACTTTCTATGTGATCTTTTCAAGGTTTAGGTCCCCTGGATACATAACTAGGTCAAAAGACTTAAAATAGGGTAACCAAGATCAATTATCATCGAGGAATAAGAGCCAAGCATAAGGGATGGTTTAGATCAACAAGAATAGAATATAAGAAACACATTCAATGTAAGGTGATGTTCGGTAGGGTCTAGGCATCAAGCCACCAACATGGGGTACCAACATTCACTCATACATGCAATTATCAAATTAGCATACTTATGTCATCAAGAGTAAAGGAATATTATAATATTTCCCAAGGGTTCCAATGAAATTAATTATTGATCTCATGATTAGTTAAGCCTTTGGTGTCATTAGGTAGCAGGGTTAGCCTCAAAAGAGCAATACACATCATTATAGTCCAATACGGTCACATATGTACAAAAAGGAGTCATTTATGAGCAATAGGGAAGTAGGACCTTTATTAGGTTTACAAAGAGATTAGAGTTACTACTTTGATGGTTAGGTGGGTATATATGCATCAAAGTTCCAAAATTCATCATAACATTGCATTAAATATGTTAAGAAGATCAAAAGATAGCATTTTTGGAAAAACAGGAGAGCTAGGATCATATTCAGGTCTAGAAATGATGCCCAAGTTGTACATATTTTTGAGAGGATCGATTTGGTATATAATATTATATACTCTGGGTGTGGGAGCTAGGAGTATGTATTTTACAAAGTAAGCATTGAAAACTTATAGAAGAGGGGGGTTACCATATCATTTGGCGCATGATCTCAGGTGTCCAAGATTAATCCAGCTGTCGTTTAGTAGTGTATATGTGTTGGCCCACTGGGGCGCTCCTAAGCCATGTGCGCTCCCTGATAGGGCCATAGGCCCAAGCCTAGTATCCCGCATCGGTGGGTCGCCCACATCTACCAAACGACTAAAACCTTGCGGTCATGAACCCCTTCTCACTGCTGCGTTGGCCCCTCACGATCCCACTTATCATGATCCCAATTTCTCCTTCGTGAGAATAGAGCATCAATAGGGGAAGTTCACCCCTTTCTCTCCGGTGGTTCGAAAAGCTAGGAAAACTAGTTGTGAGGCTATTCTAAGAAGTTGGGGTTTAGGGCACAACATCTATGATCGTTGTGCTCCTCTTCATCGACCTTTGCACCTTCGATGGTGGCATGAAGGGTTGGCTCAAGCGACTTCTTGGCATTGCACCAAAATCTACATAAGGCAGGAGAAGAAGAATGTGGTGATGTGAAGGGAAAGAAAATCGAGGAGAAATAAGGAATGGGAGACTAGGGTTAGATGGGGACGGGTGATATATATTGAGAAGGTGCTAGGGTTAGATCCCAACCATCATGCACCTCCCTATATTACCTGATTTGGTTGTAGGGGGAAGGTAGAGCTTCCAATCTTGCATTTCTTTCCCAAAGTGGAAGGATGAGAGGGGACTAGCATCGGGGCCACATGCCACTAGCTGGCCCAAAGAGGCCATAGGCCGGCCCAAGAAATGTAACCAGGGAGAGAAAGATGCAAAGCATGGAAAATATGGGGTACCTTTGCAAGTTCATATCGAGAGCATCGAAGGTCGGATCGAGGCAATTTTTGCATCATTAGATTCATAATTGAGTCCACTACAAAAAGTTATATATATTAGAAAGTCATAATATCATAGTGATAAGGTTCAAAATTAGATGCGAGTAGGTGACATGATAAGAAATGGTATTTAGTCCAAAAGTATAAATTGATGTCACATTTAATAAAATTGGACATTGATCTGACTAATTTGGAGTCTAACAACCATTAGACCATGAAACTGACATTGAATTGAATAATCAGTCAATTGATGAGAGAGAAAGGTTACAAGATAGGTGCGAGAAAATACATGAGGAGAGTGAAAAAATCAAGTTTGTCACTGGTTAAATAAGTGAATTGATGCTTTACACCTCATATTTTATGGGGGCGCTATCGAATTAGCTTATGATGACCTTTTACATAGGGGAAGCTAACGAATTTATTCAAAATATGATTCAAGATAGAAAATGTAGAAGCCAAATAAAAATATCTAACTACTACAATGCTTGATATTATCACTATCCTTCACTATGCAGGGTGATACATATGAAAACTAAAACATGGGATGAATAGAGGGTCATCTAACCACCTCAAAATTATCTCCCAAAAAGGTTCAACTATTCTCTATGATGTCCTAGTCCAACTTGGTTATCTTGTTTCTGATGTACGCATGGGGTTGGAAGCGTACTCCAGTCAAAGGATAAAAGTAGATGAATCAGCAAAAACACTAGAGTGATCATATTAAATCGGATTTGTGCAATATAAGGAATAAAGGATGTAAAATATACAAGGGTTTCTATAAAAAATGAAAGGACTACCCAAGTGAGTTTAAAAAGAATATGAATTCCAAAATATGATAAACATGGAGAATACTTATCATTAAATAAAACATAAAAGTTGAGATACACAAGCACACATTAATTTTGGGCATAAGACCCATAACAATAATATTCAACATGTATGCATGTGAGATAAACATAGCACTAGAATAATATAAACAACAATGGCAGCCAAGCCTCACAACCTTGATGCCTAATAGAGAATGATGTATTGTCAAACTCGAAATATACATATAAGTGGGCACACAACCCGGGTTTGCGGTACAACTCCATCCCAAAAAATATAACATGGGCAGACAACCCAAAAACCAAAGTAACTACAATACTCTAGGTCTACTAATCACAGTGCATGCTTAATCTAGAGGCAAGTATAAAGTTTGGTCCTTTGCAGAATAAATAAAGTTGTCATCACAAAAATGAACAATATAATCATCCACAACAAAATTAAATAAAATTAGGATTCCATTTCACAATAAGGAATAACTTGGTTCAATTTTCTCAATTAGGGAATCATCAAAGAGAAAATTATAATTTAAGAGTCCAACATAGATCAGGAGTGCAAGGCCATTAAAATCAGACCTAGAGAGGTCATCAAATTAAGAAAGTGAAATTATCATCACCAAAATACCTCAAAAAGGCTTGAGAGAGAGAGTAAAGAAAATAATTGCTCAATATGACTCCTGAGGAATGCAACATACATAAAAAGAGGATAAAATAAGGTTAATTCCTCAATATAGAATAATAGGGATGCAATCATACATTAAGAGAGGATAAAATTAGGTTAATTTCTCAATATAGAGAAATAGGGATGCAATCATACCTCAAGAAGATTGTCAACTTGTCAAAGGCCAAACCCTAGTTCCAAGTCAGGGTCCTTGTTCACCTAACATAGATTTATATATATAAATCATTGAATAGTACATGTATTTATAAAACCTATATTACTATTTTTATTGGACTCTAATTTAGGTTTTGACATATTTATATTTAGATAGAGGATAACATTCTGAATCTAACCAGTATTTTTGTGTAAGTTTTTGATAACTACAGAATATGTTATGAATTATAGAAATCTCGGCCAATCAAATATTGAGAAAAACCACACAATCCAACATTATCCACATAGGTGAGGCGGGCTTGCTGTGGTGGTCCAATCATTGTTGGTCAATCGGCCCAGTCAACATCTAGAAAATCACATGGCTTAGGCGACACATAGAGCAAAATCAAGAGCGAAAAGTTTGTTTTGCCCCTGGAGGAAAAGGTGAAACAAAAAGAAATGAAGAGGCATGGAGAAAAATCATAGTGGGGAATCATCCCTTCCCACGCTCATTACCATGGTTGTGAGAAAAAGCTCCAAATTTAGTAGTCGGCTAAGTAACTGGTCTTCAAAGTTCCCTAGAACCACTCCATCCAGCTTCTCAAGGTGCTGGAAGAATCGACAAGCTAAGGCTTGAGGTACCTGACCTCTAGTGTCAGCAAAGGTCAAAGTACATGGTGAACGGATATGAGAACATAGAAGATGATGAAAGAAACTAAGAGATAGAGTGAGTGAAAAAGTACAAACGGATGAGCCTCTTGTGGGTGACAACATTCAAACAACATTGCTAGAAGTCCAAGGATGTACCAGAAGCATCATAGTCGACACACGAATTGGAAAGCATCGATGGATGGTCACTAGAGAAGATGGATCAAATATGCCAGCAAGTAAGATTGAATAAAGCAAGAGGGGAATCTTAGAAAACTTACCATGCCATGAATTTAGTTTTGGAGTCTCGAGATTGTAGGAAGTAAGAAAGATCGACGATGAAGAAGCTTCAAAGCTAGGTGTTGGAGAAGATATCAAGAGCAATTGAGCATTCAACTTGGTGAGGGAAACATAGGGGAAGGTCTAAGGAACCATTTATAGGTTTGTATTGTTAGCTAGGGGCCTAGAAACTTCTCCCTATAAGCCATGGTAGTGAGGGATTCCTAGGGAAATTGGGCATTTCCAAAACACTCAACCACGCAGCCACCAAAGGGTGCCGAAAGAACTAGAATTGAAGAAGGAAAATAAAGGAAAAAGAATCATGGCAAACCATTGACTAGGGAGGGAGATATCACTCGCTGAAGTTCCACTCCCAATCTTGTTCAGACCCTCTAGGAGAATGGGTAGAAGATGAGCTTGGTGTCGTTGATTCATTAGGTGTAGGTCGAGGGAGTCATCCCAATCATCCTCTAAGTTGACCCAGCCCTGAAAAAGAAAAGAAAGAAATTAATTAACTATGTGATAGTGTGACAGAGAGAAATTCACAAACCTTATCCAAATCATATTAGATTAAAGTGATAATTAAATTATTTCCTTTTCTTTCTCACTCAAATTGAGGGTCCAAACAAAGTCCATTTAATATGAAATTTGACACCTAGGCTAAGTAAGACGTGTAGATTTCAATTTCTCTTTAGTTTTTACTTTCTATATTGGGAACAAGAAAGTCATAAATCATATATCAAAAGTTGTCTTAAGGTTCACATAGGGTGGTCATAGGATACAAATACATATAAATACAATTAACATGAGTCAAGATTTAGAAAAAACAACTTCAAGAGTCAATATTTGGATATCAAATATCATGGATCCAATAATTTTCAAGCCTAGGTTTGAATTCCTATTTATATCATAGGTGAAATCATTCATCCATAAAAAACATCTAACAACATTTCACGATATCAAAATCAAATTTTGTATCATCATATTCAAATTTGATGAATGATCTATACCGAGGTCATTGTAGCGACTTCAGTGAAAACCTTATAATCAACACCATCACATTAAAGTTTACCATCAAATTGAGATTTAAGATCAAGTTTGAACAACATTATAGATCTGACCTATCAGAGCATAGGTGAAAGAGGTCAAAATCATAACAAAGAATTTCCTTTCCATATATCTAAATAATCAATAAATGAAAACTTATAGGAAGTTACTATAGGGATGTGACCTACCTTAGGGGAGTAATGAATCAAATTGCCATCCCAATCTAGAAGTTTTTCATTTGAGAGTGTTCCATTATCATGAAAGATCAATCATAACAATAATAGGGAGAGCATTGGTCATCATTTTATATTTCACAATATCATGCGATCATAGATATATTCTCATTATAGAGTAACCACACTTCAACATTTTATCATAATCTAGATCATGATTTGATATCGTTCCTTTTAAGAAACAAAAGGGGTATACATAGCAATAGAGAAGTCAACTTAGGATCGTAAATAGTCACAACATGTTAATATAAGATTGAGATATCATGTCTCGCAAATTATACAAAATCAAGTTTCACCTAAGGGTATTGTGATTGAAATGAACCAAAACCTAGAATTCTACCCCACTCCATAATTAGAAGCTTAGTGAGACTGGTTTCTTAGATTTAAGCAAATAAGGATAAAAATTAAAGACATTTATATAATAACTAAATTATGTGCCAACATGAAAATAAAATCATGAAATATGATACATATATTTCCTTTACTAACATGATAACTAAAAAAAATGAATAATATATTTTGGAGTAACTATTGGTAATTCCATGCCCATAAATATAATATTTTCATAATTTAAATAAAAATGGAATTAATGGACATAAAATATAACTCTTTTGTAATGATGTAAACTTAATAGGACCCAATTAAGTGTGTGTTATAGATAAATATGTATCACTTTAGTAAATAAAATGATAATAAGTCAAAATTCCCAATGCTACCCTAACTCATAATAACAAATCTCAAAATCTAAATCTAATTTGGAAATCCTATTTCTCGAGGCCCAATTTCCTTGGGTGCCAAGTTTCACATTATTTTCAAAATAATTATCTAATTCTATTTGGAAAAGAAAATATGAGAAAAAGCTAAAAGTGTAAAATAAATTACTACAAGTCATTAAAGTGGAAATAAACCCTAAATTGGAAATCCAATTACCAGAATTAGTCTATATGTGAATTTCATCATATTTGGACAACTTATCTATCTTAGTGTAGTTTAGGAGAGAGAATGTATACTATAGCCCAAAATATTAAATATTATGTTAAACAACTAGAAAAGAAAAAAATAATTATAAAATCTTATTCCTCGTGTTTTAGTTTTCTTGTAGGCTAAGTTTCACTTAATTTGGGAGTTTCTAGATGCCTCAAATTTATTTAGGAAAGAGAATATATGATATAATCTAAAATTATTAAATAAAATACAGATGTCTTCAAAAGTACAAACTAGTGGAAAAATTGAAATTTATATGTCTTAATTAGCCTCGGTGTCAAATTTCATATTAATTGACTTTTTTTGGACTCTCGATTTGAGTGAGAAAGGAAAGGAAATAATGTAATTATCAATTTAATCTAATGTGATTTGAATAAGGTTTTGCAATTTTCTCTCTATCATGCTTTCATGCGGTTAATTAATTACTTTATTTTCTTTTTCGTGGGCTGGTCCCCTCCGAGAATGGATGGGATGACTCCCTGGACCTGCGCCCAATAGATCAACAACACCAACCTTTTCTTTACCCTGTTCTCCTCGTGATTTAGAATAGGACTAGGAGTGGAACTTTGGTGAGTGATATCTCCCTCCCTAGTTGATGGTTTGCTAAGATTCTTTCATCATTGTTTCCTTCTTAGAGTCTGGTTCTTTTGGTACCCTTTGATGTCTACGTGGTTAGAGTGTTTTGGGAACACCCAATTTCTCTAGGAATCCCTCACCAACATGTCTTTTGGGGAGAAGTTTGTAGGGCCCTACCTAACAATACAAACCTATGAAAGGGTTCTTAGACCTTCCCCTATGTTTCCTTCACCAAGTTGAGTGCTCAATTACTCTCAATATCTTCCCCAATGTCATTCTTTGAATCTTCTTTGTCGTCAATCTTTCCCACTTCCTACAATCTTGAGACTCCATCGAAACTAAATTCAGGGCATGGTAAGTTTCCTAATATTCCCCTCTTCCTTTCTACCATCTTGCTTTCTCATGTGTTTGAGCCATCTTCTCGGTCAACTAGACATTGATTCTCTCCTCTTCCTGTGTTGACAATGATGGTTCTAGTACATCCTTAGACTTATAACATTGTCATTCGAGTGTTGTCACCCTCATGAGCCTCATCCCTTCTTGATTTTTCACTCACTTTCTCTCTTAATTGACCATTTTCATCATCTCCTATGTTCTCACAATTGTTTACCATTGACTTTGTCCCTTGCTGACTCCGGTGGTCGGTGACCTCAAGCCTTATCTTTTCGACTTGGTCAACCCCTTGCGAAGCTAAATGAAATTGTTCCAGGGCAATTTGAAGCCCAGAACATCCGTTGGCTACTTGTCTTGGAGCCGCTTCTCATGGCCATGGTAATGATCTTGATAGGGGATGATTCCCCACTATGATTTCTCTCCTTGCCACTTTGTTTCTTTTTGTTTTGCTTTTTTTTCTAGGGGAAAAACTATCTTTTCACCCTTGATTTTGCTCTCTGTGCCATGTTGAGTTGTGCTCTTTGCTGAATGCTAACTGGGCGGATTGCCCAATAGCTATTGGGCCACCTCAGTAAGCCCACCTTTATTATTTGGATAATGTTGGTTTGTGTGGATTTTCTCAATTTTCTGATTGGCCAAGATTTCCAAGATTCATAATTTATTCTTTGGTTATTCAAAAATTACGCCAAAATACTCATTAAATTTAGAAAATTACCTGCTATCTAAATAAAAATATGTCATAACCTAAGTCCCAATGAAATCAGAATAGTAATCTAGAGTTTATAAACACATGTACTAATTAATGGTTTATATATATAAATCTATATTACGTGGACAAGGACCCTGACTTGGAACTAGGGTTTGGTCTTTAACAAGTTGACAAACTTCTTGAGGTATGATTTCATTCCTATTATTCAATATTGAGAAATTAACCTAATGTTATCCACTTTTAATGTATGTTGCATTCCATATGAGTCTTATTGAGCAATTATTTTCCTTATTCTTTCTCTCTCTCTTGATCCTCTTTGAGGTATTTTGGTGATGATAATTTCTCTTTCTTGACTTGATGACCTATTTGGGTCTGATTTTAATGGCCTTGAACTGCTCATTTATGTTAGACTCTTAAATTATACTTTACTCCCCTATGAAACCCTAATTGAGAAACTTGAACCAAGTTATTCCTTGTTGTGAGATGGAACCCTAATTTTACCCACTTTTGGGGTTTGGATGATTATATAGTTCATTTTTGTGGTGGAAACTTTATTTATTCTATAAAATACTAAACTTTTAACTTGCCTCTACATTATGCATGATGTGTGATTTAGTAGCTCTAGAGTAGTGTAATTATATTGGTTTTTCATTTGTGTGCCCATGCTATATATTTTTGAGATGGAGGTTGTGTGCCCTATACCCAGGTTGTGTACCCACTTTTATATATATTAGAACTTTGGCAATACGTCATTCTCTATCAGGATTCAAGGTTGGGAGACTTGGCCATCATTTTTATTTATATTATTTTAGTGCTATATTTATCTCACATGCATGCAGGCTGAATTTTATTGTGATGGGTTTTGCGCCCAAAATTTATGTTTGTTTGTGTGGAACAACTTTTACGTTTTATTTAATGGCAAGTATTATCCATGTTTATCATCTTTTGAAGTTCATATTGTTTTAATACTCACTTGGGAAATCTTTTGATTTTCTATGGGAATCATTGTTTATTTCACATCCTTTATTCGTTATATTTTTGAAACCCAATTTAGTGTGCTCATACCAGTGTTTTTACTGATTCAACTACTTTTCTCCTTTTGCTGGGGTATACTTCCAACCCCAGGTGTAGGTCCAGGAGAAGTTAAACAAGTTGGACCAAGACATGAAAGTGAGTAGTTGAACCTATTTGGGAGACAGTTTTGAGGTGGTTAGATGACCCTCTATTGATCCTATGTTTTAGCTTTCATATGTCCCACCCTACATGGTGAAGGATAGTGATAATATCAAGTATTGTAATATTTAGGTATTTTATATATATCTTCTACATTTGATTTGTAGAATCATGTTTTGAATAAATTGTCTAGCATCCCCTTTGCAAAGAAAATATAGCGGTGTTTGGCATATGGGATGTTCCTTTTTATTTTATTTAGTAGGGAGTGGATCCCCACTGGGGTCCCACTTCTTAAAAGTATGGTATCAGAGCCATTAGAGATCGATTAATCTAACTATTTCAACCTTGTCTCATTAAGGATGTTTACCTTTTTCATAGGTTGCTTATACCTAGTACCCTTTCCTTGTGCAGGCATACACTTATGGCTAGAGATAACTCTAGTATTGATAACCTAATTGGTTATTAGACACCGCATAACCCTAAGTATAGAATGCCAAGGATGGACCCTCACTTTACCCCTTCAGTGTCTCAAGTTACCCCTCCAACAGGAAGTCAGCCTTCAGTGAGGTAGGATACCCTGACATCTGTGGTTGCTAATGCGCACTTTGTCATCTCTCCTGAACAAGAGTTAGCCTTGTTGCTACAATTCTCACCACAGCTATGATAGGAAAGTTGAACACCCGTCATGTGTTTGATAAGACAAAGGAGTACTCACTGACTGACTTCATGAAGATGCAACCACCCTACTTCAAGGGTGAAGTGGAGTTGGAGATGGTTGATAAGGTTGATGACTAGGTGTTAGCCATAGAATGCACTTTTGATGGTAGGCCATGCCCTCCACTCCAAAAGGTGATGTTTTCTTCTTATGTGCTGGATGGACCAGATTGTGTCTGATGGAATGCGATAGAGAGAACTTGTGACATATTTACTTTGACATTGAAACAATCTTTGGTGCTATTTCATGGGAAGTGCATCTCCACTATTTCTCTTAAGAAGAAGTAAGAACAATTCTGTAGTCTGAATCAAGGTTTCCTGTTCATTTCCTCATATGTGCAAAGGTTCCTGTTACTTGAACATTATGATTTTGGTTTGAGTGAGGATCATAGAGATGACCTCTTCTTGCGAGGAGTTAACTACAATGTGGGTCGTGATCTTGTTCCATAAATTCCCCCAAATTTTCAACAGATGGTTGATAAGTCTTTAGCTATTGAGTTTTATCCAGGATATCAAGTCAAAGATCATGATAAGAAAAGGAAGCTCTCAGGTGATGTACAGAATAGGGACATGTGTCCTATGTGTGATGGTTGTCATCCTCCTGGGAAGTGTTCTCATGATGGAAATCAAGAAGGACCTCGACCTGGATCTCCAATACTATGTCATAATTCAAATGAGATTGGTCATATTTGAGCTAGATGCCCCTAACTTCGTGATGGATGTGCACCAGCTCAACACCAAAAACCTTAGGCACTTCCAATAATAATGGACGAAGACCTATTGACAAACATGTTGGTAGAATCTTTGCTTTGGATGGCAAAGAATTTTGTGAAGAAGAGCATGTTGAAAGTACCCCATAATCTCTTAGTTAGACTTTAAAGATACATTTTCATATTACATGATGCCTTTGAGGATGAAAGTAATACAATGCATGATTTTACAAAGTTTATTCTATGTACCTATAGGGTTGTTTGACTTGTTAGGATTAAACCTTTTTGGGGTGGAGTACATGTCATTGATAATGTTTGGATGATTAGAATTTGAAGAAAATATACTTTTAAGAGGCAGAGTTTTATAACAAACAAGAACCTAGAATTCTACCCCATTCCATAATTAGAAGGTTAGTGAGACAAGTTTCTTCGATTTAACCAAACAAGGATAAAAATTAACACACATTTTTAAAATAACTTAATTATTTGCCAACATGAAAATAAAATCAAGAAATATGCTAACTATATTTTTGCTACTAACATGATGATTTAATAAAAATGAATAACATTCTTTGGAGTAACTATTGGGAATTCCATGTCTATAAATATTAATAATGTCTAATAATTTAAATAAATATGCAATTATTAGACATAAAATATAAGTCATTTGTCATAATTTGAACTTAATAAGACCCAATTAAGTGAATGTTGATGATAATTATAGATTACTTTAATAGATAAAATGCTAATAAGGCAAAATTCCTAATACTACCATAACTCATTAAAATAAATCTCAAAATCCAAATCTAATGTGAAAATCATGTTGCGTCCCAATTGCCATAGGTGCCACATTTTACATTATTTATATAAAATAATTATCTCAATTCTATTTAGAAAAGAAAATATGAGAAAAGCCAAAAGTATTAAGAAAATTACTAAAAGTCTTTAAAAGTGGAAATAAACCCCAAATTTGAAATCCACTTACTAGAATTATTTCATGAGTGAATTTTCATCTTATTTGGACAAACTTATCTATCATAGTGTAGTTTAGGAGAGAGAATGTATATTATAGCCCAAAATATTACATAATATGTTAAAAAACTACAAAAGGAAAAATTAATTAGAAAATAATATTCCTCGTGTTTTAGTTTTCTTGTAGGCAAGGTTTCACAGTGTAGGAATTTTGATATGCCTAGACCTGTCAAATGGGTGGGTGGGTTGGGTTTGGGTTGGGTCACTGTAGGTTTGGGTCTCACGGGTGCGGGTCAAAAAGATGCAACTCTAAATGGGTTGAGGAAAGAAAAACCCAAACCCAACCCAGTGGGTTGCGGTTCGACCCGCGGGTGCCCATAAAAAACAAAACAAAAAGTTGTCCACTGATCTTTTTATTTATATGAATGGAAAAAACATTCAAACCAACACTAATTCTTAGCGGCTGCTAGTTTATAGAAACATCATGCTACATATAGTATTAGAGTCAAGAACGATGCCATATTTAACACTCAACAACAAACTAATGACAATAGCTGAAAATGGTCATATCATTCACTCAGATATTGTAGAATCCCTACTATAAACATTATTTAAGAAGAAAACTATTTTAAATTGAGGAAGTTATTGTGACAAGGAGGACGAACAAAAAGGGAACTGATTTTTACAATTTTGTGCATAGGCAAAAACAAACAGAAACAACCACAACCTCTATGTTATTTTCATCTACTTAGTGAAGACGTTATACCCATAGACATCAGCAAAAATCCACCCTCCATGTCATTTTCATCTATGAAATGAAGACTGCATCTTTTTTGTAAATCACTAGATCTCCACGTTCATCATCTTCTTTTAAATTAACTACCAACAGCTACATTTTCTCATCTACATGATCTAGAAAAGCGAGCATGGTACATATAGTTATCATAAAATAACAGAATGCAGAAAAGATAACTCTTACAAACTATGGCATGGACTGCTCACTGTTACATTTTTCTAATATAGATCCAACTCTTTTGTAGTTTTGTTGCTTCAAATTGTATTTGTTTATATAAATACCTAATTATGAGGGTCACCCGCGGGTGCCCGTGGGTCACCCATGAAACCCTCCAGATAAACGGGTGGGTTTGGGTTTGGGTTTGGGTTTGGGTTTGGGTTTGGGTTTGGGTGTTTTTCAGCGGGTGGAAAATTTGGTGACCCAAACCCAACTTAAACGGGTCGACCCGTGGGTGCCCGTGCTTTTCAACCCAGTTTGACAGGTCTAGATATGCCTCAAATTCATTAAGGAAAGAGAATATATGATATAATCTAAAATTATTAAATAAAATACTAGATTTTAGTATGGTTATGTTTACATTTTGATTTATGATTTTGAAAATAATCTCTAATGTGGACTAGGTGGTACCATACATTGAATTTTTATATGAAAACATGATGTCTAAATATGATTCTTTCCATGAATTTGTGAAGAACAATATATCAATCATGAATGTAAAACTCCACCTAGGACCAATGCATAAGCATAAGACCCAAACTTTGGGATTGAATATTTGACAACACTTTTGAATCTAAGAGCTATATTCTTTTGACGTACAAGGTGATATCGCTAATTTGTTATCTATGGATGATCTATGTCTCCATATGTTTTAGTTTGATACTTGATTTATATTCGAATATTGATGATATCCAATTTTGAGTACTATAATGATGTGAATTATGGTGTCCCAATCTCTTTTACATGTACACTAAAATTTGGGCACAAATTCCTTTTGGAGTGGAAAGGATGTAATGGAGTGGAATTTTGTCAGGAGGCGGGATCACCCCCTTACTAAAAAAAATTGAAGAATTAACATCCATTCCAAACACACTCAAAGGTATGTTGGAGTAGGTGAACATTTTCAAATTTCAATAAATGGAATTAAAAAAAACCGAAGTATAGCCGCGGAATAAAAATAATGACTATATTCAACTTTCACAAAAGATTACAAAAGTACATCATAATATCCCATAAGGGTTTACATGTATGATACAACATAAGGATCTAAGTAGAGGTAAATCTAAACCATAACAACTTTGTCTCCAAGCTTTAACTCCTTAAGCTAGTCCAAAACGTCATGCCTTATCATGCAAATCCTTCACCTAGGGTTGGAAGCATACCTCAACAAGAAGAGAAAATATATGACATAAGCAAAGGTTGGTATGTGTAGACTAAATAGGAAATTGAGCAATATATGGAATAAAGGACATCAAATATAAAAGGCTTCCCATAGAATGGATAAGGACCACCCAAATGGGTATCAAGAGAAAAGGAATTGAAATCATATGATAACAAAAGAATGCTTACCATTAATAAAACATAAAGATTGTGCCACACAAGCACAAGTAAAGAATTAGGGCACACACCCCATATCATCAACCTACATGCATGTGAGATAAACATAGCCCTAGAACAATATAAACACAAAGGCGGCCAAGTCTCATAAACTTGAAACCAGATAGGGAAAGGAATACTTCCAATCTCCCAAATATATAAAACATGGTCCAAGAATCACACATCTTGCCCTGGGTATGAGGTTCCTTTCCATCCCAAAATAGTAGGAAATATCACATCTGCTCGGCAGGAAATAACACATCTTCCATAAAAACCAATGAAATTACACTACTCTAGTGCTACTGAATCACATAGCATGTTAAATGTAGAGGCAAGTAGAAAGTATAGTTAGAATTTATAAACTAGTCACCACATAAGTGACCAACATATACATCCACCTCATAAGTGGGAAAAAGACATCACATGTCATCTTTTAGAGTTCCATCATGAACAAAGAATGAGATAAGAGTTCAAAAGAATATCATGATCACATGATCAATTTCAAATAAGGTAGTTCACATGAACTATGATTTTTAAAATAAAATAATTTGTGTATAGGCTAATGTCCATAGGACAAAGAGAATGAATAAGCATAGGTGAATTGCTCACCATAGAAGAATAGGGGATACATCATACCTCAACTTTGGAGTCTAAACA
This sequence comes from Alisma plantago-aquatica, assembly GCA_963693085.1. Classification (NCBI taxonomy): domain Eukaryota; kingdom Viridiplantae; phylum Streptophyta; class Magnoliopsida; order Alismatales; family Alismataceae; genus Alisma; species Alisma plantago-aquatica. The sequence goes on from OY856411.1 coordinate 101,406,422, forward strand.
GTCAAAGTCAGTTCTAGATCTAAGACTAGGCCTCCAAAGAACCTCTGAGGAAGGTGGATAGGTCCAATAAGTAAGGTTCCCAAGCTTAGAGAGGTTGGTTTCTCCAACAAATATCCTATCTCAAGCAAGAAGCACTTTCTCCACTTTAGAGGTGAAAAACCCTAACAAAAGAACATGGAAATGAGGTGTTTATGGGTTATATGTGGGGTTTCACCATGGAAGGCCATGGTTTCGACCTGGAGGAAGGTAGAAGTAAGATTAAGAGCATGAAAATAGGGAAGGAAAGGAGGATACTTACTAGTTTTGGTCAAAATCACCAAGGAGGAGCTTTAGAAATCCTAAATAGAGAAATTTGGAACCCTAGGGGCCTTCTTCACCAAGGTACGAACCTCCTTTTACCTTAGGACAACACCTTCATGGAAAAATAGAGTAGGAATGATGCTCTAAGATAGAGGAAATAGAGGAGAGCAAGATTTTTCGAATTGGGAGTTGGGAAGGGGTAGATATGGCTATATAAAGAAAGAGGTCAAGTATGAGGTGTCTATGAGACTTTTCATGTGTCAGGTATAAGGGTGTCCATGGACATGCAAGACTTTATGGATAAGGAACAATTCAAACATGAGGTGTCAAGTTACTTTCTATGTGTCCAATGCTAAGGGTGCCTATGGACATGCAAACCTTTATGGATAAGGAAGAAGTCAAGCATGAGGTGTCCATGGAGCTTTCCATGTGTCCTTAGCCTAGGGATTTCATGGTCGTGCAAGAGGACAACTTATAGAGGCTTATTGAATATCAAATGTCAGTTTATGGACACTTATAGGCCATCCCAACTGACCTCCAATCAAAGAAATAACCTCATTGGATTATAGCTTATAAAGATAAGCTCATTTATAAAGAGGGTAATTCCTATAATGCCCTTGGAAAGTAACACCTTCAAAGCAAGGTGCAACTAGGTGCCTCATGGTTCAAAAACTTGAGAATGGTAAGGGAATATATAAAGATTATAATGCATGTGACAATTTGCAAAGAAAACATCCTGATTGGGTAAATTGCATAAAAGTCCATAATGTACCTAAAATTGCATAACTTGTACATACAACATCCAAATTGGACCAAACTTCATCCGTAGGTTATCTTTGATGTGTTGAATATGAATTTTCATTATTTACATATTTTTAAGTTATATAATCACATTATTCATTAGTTATGCCTTTTACTCATTTTCTCTCTACTAAACTTATCTTAATATTTCAAGGTGTCCAAATTAGATGAAATTTGACATGTAGACTAATTTTGATATGTAGATTTTGAATTTGAAGTTTGTTTCCACTTTTGAGACTCCTTTTTATGAGATATGTCATATGGCCCATTAATGGCCCATTATCTAAATTATTCATCCAATTAAGTTTCTTAGCTTCATATTACCACCAAAATGAGTTATGTGGCATATTTTATGCATCCATTATAAACCTAATATTAATGTTAGAACATTAGGTTACATTAAGGTGATGTATTCATTCATTAGATCATTGGGGTTATACTATACATCTATTTAGGTCTAAACTTCAACCTTGTTTGGCTAAGTCCAAAATGTCAACTTCCAGGGTAGGGTTCAAGATCTAGTATGTTACAAATTTCTCTCAACATTTATGCACTTCCTCACTCATAATATGCTTTATTTTTCTCAATAATTTCTATCTTCATCAACTCATGTTCTGAATCACATGGTGCTCAATCATAAATTTGTGATTGATGATTTTCAATGCATAAATTGAAGGCATTAATGTATATTAGAAGACATTTGATTTGTTGATACCTCCCAACATCATCACAATGATCCCACAATGTTTTTATACTAGAGTAAAAGAAATTTTGAAAAAATACAGGAAATTTTATCTTAACCAGACATATAGTTTTCATGTTATGAATTTTACATGTTACTCATAGAAAACTTTATTTAAATTCCTTTATTTATCCCCTTACCATGCCACAGATCCCATCCATTCCTTTCGACCAATGGTACCATATATATTGAGGTTGTAGATTTTCCCCAATCCAATGGCCAATCGAATTTTCTTCTTCCCCTTCCATGATGTGTGTAGTGGAAGCATGTGGCTAACCATGTTGTTTCGATGAACAAGCCACACCAATGTAAATTTATCCTTATACTCTTCTCTTCTCTTTCCTTGTTTCTTTCGCCTCTTATTCTATAAGAAACTATACACTATAGACCCTATCTTTTCCCCTTATTCTCCTTGGTTCTATTGTGGTGTCACCTTGAGCCCATTTGAGCATTTCTAGTTGAGATGACCCAGCATGAACCAAGTCCACGGCCTAGATTGTTATGTAGAGGCAAATCTAGCTAGCACCTTCCCATGACCCCCCCCCTCTAATTTTTCCTCCTTCTCTAGCAGCCTCACCACACCAAGCTATTATTTTACCTAGTGCGTGGGCCAAACAGAGAAGATAAGTGATCAACTATTTGGTCAAGGGTCGCTCTTATATCAACATCCCATATCATTCCATCCTTGATCCCTCTCAAGCTAGTGGACCAAGTCTTTCCGGCCTCAAAATCAAGTATGGACCAATCCATTGTCCGTCAAGGTAAAATATCGACCTACCTGATAGAAAATTGAATAAATATCAAGATCGTGCAATGAAGATTCTAAATTGAACATTTGGAAGAAAAAATACAACTATAATATAACATTTTGATCAAAAAATGCAATTGTGCAGTTCCACTAACAATTATTCCAATACCAATATCTACTCGAAACACTACTGATTTCTTAAATATGAATATTCTTTATAATCATTTTGAAACAAATAATGCCTTATATGCAGACCTTGACCTACTAGTGTCTTAAATCAACTTTCTACCTTTTTATTAGTGGCATTTGAAGCATGAAGAGCCAACTTTTGTAGATGACCACTTTTGTTTACACAATATTATCTCACAACACTAATATGAATTAATATGATTACTAATGCTAGACTTTCAATGCTTCAAGAGCACATTGTGGCCTATGATTTTTAGCATACGTCATCAATTAAACCTAATTGTGATGTTTATATTTCTTGGATTTTAGTGTTGACTATATATTATAATATGTGATGTTATGTGGATTTTTAAAGCTAGATCTGTAATCCTATGCAAATTTCCATCTAGTAAAGCTTCACACTATATTTATGACATCAAATCAATAACTTTTGATGTCTTATGACACACATATCACCAATATCACTTTCATACTATGAAATTGATTACATGACATGAAATATGACTTAAATGGATATGTTGATGATTAAGTTAATCAATCATATTAAATCTCATGATTTCCACATTAGTACCATCAAACCCTTGATCTTGCTAGATTGTTTTACCCTAAGTAATTTACAACACATGATGTAATACTGGAACAAGATAATGAATGATACATGAACTAATTAAGATGTTGTATCAATCATCAAAAGAAAAGACACATAGACTATGGGAAACATCGAACCTAGATGATAATATTTAAGATGACTAAATGTTTTTCATTTTAATCAAACCACACATGGTTATATGTTAAGATATCTTTGATGGACTTTTTTCAAAGATATAACAATGTTATGTAATATAGTTCTCTTGTTTCAAGGCATTCTTTCCCTCTAATTGATTTGATTATGATATTGATGCTTGTAATGTATGCTTATGAGTCATATACTTGGCCATATATTTTATTTGAGATACTTTCTCCCTACAACTTCTATGGTATGTTTTGATTGCATTTGGTTGACAACATGCAATATTTGTACTTTTCGATTATACCAAATCATTGGTGTACCTACCACAATTCTCGAGGTAAGGGCACAAGTCTAGGTGCATCTACTTGGTTTTGATCCAGCAAGGGCACAACATTTTTAAAAGTGTTATTCCTTTAATTCCCTCACGTAGAATAGGGTATCCTTATCTTGGATTTGAATGTCCCTCGTAGAACCTTCATTTTAGAAGTTGATCAAAGGAGTTATGATAGTGATGTTGGCATAATGCAAATACATTCAAATATTATTTGTGATAGTAAGAAAGTTTTTAATGTTTAATTATTTTCTTATTTCTCTTATTATATTTATCAAAGAAGATATGTGTCAATGAACATGAAAGTTTTCATATATTTATACAGAATTACCAATGTGTTGTATTTGTTGTGTCTGATTATATGACTAGAGGTATTACATGTACTCTTTGATATCCAATCATGATCTTGCTTCCGCAATGCTTTGATATCTTGAGAAGTCCTAAGATGTAATTCCAGTTCAAGTCCATGTTGTTTATGTATAACTATAGGGTGTGAACCTTTTATCTTAATGTAATATTTAGTTGTGTATTGACATGTATGTCCACTTTTTGTTTCCTATGAGATATTTTGTAAACTTATGGTCTAGGTCTACAAAGAATGATGTTTTGTTGGTTTCATAATCATTCATATATAAGTTGTGTGAGTTGTACCATACAAAGGATGGATTATTGGGACCCCTCTCAACTGACATTCTAGTAATGAGGAGTGAGGATTTATGTAATAAAATAGTTTTGTAAAAGACTAAGTCAACAAGCATGCATGCATGCTTTGATCATCAGAAGTGGTTGTGACGATTGCCTGGTATCGCTTGGAGACCATCAAAGGTTGATTGGAAGCCTATCATGAGATATAGACATATTTGTCTCCAACCTTGTCTACAACTCGACACCTATGTGCATGCACAAAAGAGAGAAAATGAGGGCAAGGAAGAGCATGCTTATCACAAAAGTTATTAGTTGTATAGAAATCACTGGTGGTGTGTCCGCTACAAGGAAAGTAGGGTTGAAGGAGGGTTTAGGGATCTCGAGAGGGGTTTTAGGTCTCTCGATAGAGATGGGAGTGAGTGGTGGTGGGTTGCAACACAAACTTAGTGGTATAATGTGTTTGGGAGAATAGAAGCATATTGTCTCGAGTGCTCTTCCTAGGAAGCTTATGGATGTGTACATAGAATCCAAGGTTAAGCCCTTGGAAAAAAATTAAAATGGTGAGGCCCACTGTCCCTAACTAGCTGAACTTTTCCCTTACTGACCTTTTATGTATTTCATTATTACAAATATGTTGGGAATCTTGAAAGGTGAACAAAATTGAGGTGCCTTCTTGCAAGCTAGGTTTTGAAATAATATGGATTCCAATTAGTAGAATCTTTGAATGAATATATAAAATAAGATATTCAAAGGTTTAAACTCAAAATTTGGAATAGTTAATGATTGTATGGTATTCAATGTTGTCAATTTATGAGATGCAACACATTATAAATATCAAATTATGAAATTAATGCTTTTGAACAAAAATCTTCAACAAAAAACTTAATATAAAATCTAAGATAATATTGACCGTTTATGATAAAATGGGTGTGAACATGTTTAACTAGGACCTTATACAATTTTTAGTAACAAAATTGTATCCATGTGCAAACTCATGAATAGGTCAGAAAACTTTAAATTTTGAATTAGTTTGGCATGATTATTTGGAAAAATAACAGAAATTTTTTTATTATTTCTTAGTAATTTAAATTTATAAGTTTGAATATATGATTCGTGCATCCATCTACTAATATTCATGTGTTGGAGTCTCATTTGACCAAAATAGTGAATTATGCTACGTTTCAAGTTATCAAAATATCACGATATGGGATAACTTGATTTTTCTAGTTCTATCACTGTCTAAGATCACGTACATAATAATTGAAAACCTAAATTAGATAAAGCATGCTTGAAATACCAATGCTTAGAGTAAAAGAAATATAAACATATTTAGAGATGTGTAACTACTAAATTAAATTGTGATTTAAATGATATCTAGCCTTATTGCATAGGACATCTTAGTTTGGATTTAAATAGAATTGCCATAATGAATTTGAAACTATTACAGAAATCATGTATTCCCGTGTATTGGAATCATTCATTAGTACTATTATTATATATTTACATCAAAATGGCAATAGAAATATTTAGTCCAACTAAGGTGTTATATATACAAAATTTTGCATATACATAAATAAATATATAAAAAATGAGTACTTCACTGAATAAATGTTTCTTGTTTCTACATTTATCTTATTTTTCAATATTTTTGTATCCAAGTTAAGAAACTACTCATTCAATAAGTAAATTGTGGATGAGTCAAGAATTTTGAAATTCTCTTATGGAAATTATGCTTATTAATTAATAATGTATACATTAATGAAGAACGATTTTAGAATGATCTTTTATTAGACTATGGGAAGATAGAAAATTGATATAAAAATTTTGGAATATCGTCATAGTTATATTATTTGGATACTTATATTTTGTATAAATAGAACATATATTATGAGCTACTCAGAGCAAAACTATTTTATATTACTGAACAAATTGTAGAAATATGTAAATGGATATGGAAAAGAAATTTTGAAGTTTTACTTATGCATTTGGAATATCTTAGTCGATAGATTATAAATGAATGTTGGTCTCTTTATAAATCTATAAATCCTCACCTTGCGGAAAAGACTACAGAGGAAACCAAATTCTCGTTATTATTTGAAATTTAGGAGAAGGGGATACAAACTATATTAAGATATTTTAACAAAAATTGTGTAGGTTAATAGTTCATTTACTAAAAAGTGTCCTCTTACATACAATTAGTATACATTTTCAACTAAGGATAATAAATTTACCTAAATTAGTTGGTTAACATGATGATAGAGTGCATCTTAGGAACCCACTCCATTGTGATTGGACATGTAGTTGTGCCATGAGGACCATCACCACTAGGTTATTTGGGTTTAAATATATTTATGTACCAAATTATAGGTTACTCAAGTCATAGGTGATAGAGCCTCATTAGTCAAACATTGAAACATCAAGGCACACTAAGGTAGACAAGTTAGTATTAAGGTCTTAGCATTACCTAAAGAAATATAAACAACCATATAACTTCCACTATGTAGATACAATCTGGTGAGTTAACAAAACCACTAGGCACTCTAGATTTGGTAAAGTGGAAAATAATGAGAGTGAACTTAGAATAAGACAATTTTGATGTCTAGTGTCAATTATCTACCCTATTGATTACATTTATGTGTTTGTTTTTACATTGTAATTCAGTGTTTGTTATAAATCTATATATCAAAAAATGTTTGTGTTCATTCTTTAATGATGCAATTGGAATATTTCATTTTATTATAGTATCGTGAGGCTATCGCATGTGGTTTTTGACATTGTCACTTAAATATGAAACAACCCATCCCTCTACTAGGACATAATTTTAGGTACAAGTAATAAACATTGTAAACATCTAAAATAAAAATAGAAATAAACTTCTCATGGAAGACATCAGTGATAATGTATCATCTAGTCTAGTTAGCCACATGTCCATCTCACTCTAGGTTCTAAAATATACTTTAGTTTATACATTAATAATATTTACTTTGTTTTCTTTTCAAAAAATAATGTAAACATATGATATAATCATCGTAGAGTAGTCTATTGAGGTTCTATGTTTGGTTCTCAAACATTTACTTACTTTTAATTATTTGGTTGGTGTTGCAAATTACCATGTATGCTTCAGACAATAAAAATATGTTTCAGATATTAATAAGATATGCTAAAAAGTACAAGTGAAATGTTAAATAACTTCATGAGGTTCTCATCAAAATATAATAATGTACCATGATTGGATTTATGGATTAAAGTATCATAAAATATATTGGCCCTTTTTTGTGGAACTTTAATGTAGGTACCAATAGTTTGTATTTGTGCATCATTTTCCTCATAAGACATGTGGAATGCTACATGCTTGAACTCTGATTGCCATTAGTGACAATGTTTTGACCATTAGATATATGTAACAAAAAAAATAAGTTACTAGAGTGCATGTTCTACAATCCCATTTTCCAAGTATCCTGCCTACTTAAGCATATTTCAATATCTTATGAAGATTAATAACATGTAATGTATGTTAAACTAGACTCTATCATATCATAATATTTCAAAAACATCCTTTGTTGTATGTATACAAGCATTAAATTATTCACCCACCTAATGTCATCCCTAACCATAAAAAGAACACAATTATTTCTATGGTTGTAGGAAAACAATACATAGAAGTTTTCTTATGTTTATAACACAAGAAATTTTTAAACCAATAATAGTGTAGACCTTCAGTTACCTTATATAGGAATCTAGCACTTACCCCCTATAAAATGAGTCTTTGTTACCTTCAAAGATACAATTAAATGCATCTTTCATGGAGGAATATGTTCTCTTTTAAAAAAATATAGAACTAATAGATACGTAAAGATATAACTATTATGTTGGATTCTTGGATCAAAAGACATCCTTCCTACTTTTTATGTGATTATCCATTTTATTTGATTATAATAAATGCTTTTGGAAATTTTGTGGGAAAGTGATTATGATATGCAAAACTTAAGGTGCTAGATTTAATGGTACATAATCCCTCCTCAATATGAGAAGAGAAAATTTATGGAATAGTATTGGACAATAAGTATTATGGAACCAAGATTTTTTCTCACACTACCTATATTTAATAATCACTAAATTTTTGAAGTAAACAAACTCAAGAAAAAGACAAGGAAGAAGAACATCACACCCAATTTGTACCAAAATTCCTTCTTTAACTTTTCATCCTACAACACGTTTGTATATGTTGTGGAATAGAGACTTACATGTGCCCTTTTTTCCACTATGGTCATTTATTTGGTCACCTCTACTTGTGATGACGTTGCCTACCTCATTTTTGCATATGGAACTCATTTGAATTGTCTCCTATGATTATAACTCTACTAGTCATTACAAACTAGAAACTATCTATGAATGAGAGAGAAGATATATATCATTTGCTAACTAGAAAGTTTGTTGTTATTTTCGATGAATCAACATTGATCCATTGATTACTAATAGTTATTGTGCTTCAAGTAAAATCCTTTGGCCCTATCTTATCAACAACAAAGCTCCATCAATTATTCTTGTTCTCTATCTCTTATACCATAGAAGAGCACCAAAAACAATCATCAGTGGTCTCATTTCCATGGCCTCACTCAGGACCTATATATAGACCTACATGCCGTGTGGTTGCAATTAAGCATCCATGTTACAAGTCCTAGTTCTACTCCAATTGGTATTTCATGTTTTACATAGGGATCCATCTTCTTTTATCTTGACTTTAATTCCTATTAGGATTGGTAAAGGAAAATTATAATATTTAATAAAGTCAAATCCAATTAGGAGATGGTTTAAAACCTTCTCATATCCAAACAAAATGAAGAATTCAAGATGTAATTTTCCTTTAGATACTTTAATATTGACATTTATTTAGAATAATATGATATCCTTTCAATCATGTACTCAATTAAATGAGATACATTACCCAGCAATGCTAAGTAAGACAAGTTAGATTAGAAATTTGGTATTCATTTTGTTTGCATGTATATAAAAAGAGCATAATGGATAAGTAAAAATAATTGTTACAGTTTAACAAAAATGTTATTCTCTTTTATTAATCTTAATTGTTGTCTGTAATATAATATGCTAACTAGTTACCATTTCTTTGTGTAATTCACATTAGTGGGCCTTGTCCCAACTATAATAGAAGGATGTATATGCTAAACATAACAGTCAAGTATTTATATATAAAATGATTATATTTCATAAATTGTCTTTGAGATGGTTCATTATTAAAAATACTCGATCAAGAAAAATGAATTATTATCTCCTTCTCTCAATCATGCTTCTCTTTGTCTTGCCTCATCACTTTCCTTGCTCATCATTAAACCCACTTGAGATTTATCCTAAACTTTCAAGTGGTAATGCTTTTAGAGATTAAATATTGAAGCATTTACATCATTCCTATCTAAATCTCTTCTTTTTCATCACAAAAACATGTCTAAAGAAGATTTGTGATCAACTCACTAGAGAAATCCAAGAAGTGCATGAAAGTGTAAAGTATCCCTATCTTTGTGGAAAAAATGCAGCAAACATTATCTTCTTGAATGTCAACAGTACGAATTATCTCTAATAGGAAGTTAATATCAGAGAACTAGTCTGGACTAGTGGCATTTGTCAGTGTAAATGAACTACTTCTTTAGATGCATATTATTGATGAGCAAGGTAATGTTATTGTGAATCCTATCAATATTTTGTGGGTGTTTAACAATAGATTAAATGGAAGGATCATGGGGACCCTTACCAAGAAGGTTTTTAGTGTAGTTGTTTCGTTGTGCAAACTAAGCGAGAAGTGTATAGCCCTTGCTATGAACTTTTGTGAGTCAGCACAATCTACAAGCTTCAAGTTAATGCCGAAATTTCAAAGATAATAGAAAGGAAATATATTTGTGATTTAGATTTTAAATGAAATCAAGACTATATATGAACAACTACGAGTAATTAGGAATCCTATATGTAGTGACAACAAGGTCTGTTTTCTTTTGATAGGTCTTGGATCTAAATATGAAAACTTTATTATCTTTATGAAGAGACCTCCTCTTCCTTCTTTTATTGAGGTTTCATCATAGCATAAACATTATGATATGTGTAAGTCTCCTCTTGAGGTAGATTTGTAACCACCAAGTATTGTATTTGTCTACCAATGATACAAAGGGAAAATTGACTTCATGAAAATGTATAATGGAGGTGAATTTGTTTCTAGGACTTGCTTAAGGACATTGTCTTTGTGACAATATCCCTTAAAAATTCCAAACAAGTACTACTATAAAGCCCTACTTTTGGATTTACCTTTATATAGAGAGGATTCAATCAAATCATCAGATACAATGATCAAGGCAGACAAGTTCATATGTGTTAGATTAGCAAAATGAATGGATGTGATGCTCAAAGATGTTGAAATCACTATATCTAATGAGCTACCTCAATTTCTTACTAATGCAACTAAGGCTCTTATTGCTCCTGGGATATCTACTCAAGTTTCTAATATACAAAAGACTAGCATGTGACATTTGTGCTACATGTCACATTACTTGTGATCTAGGTATTCTAACAAAAGTACTTTCTTGTAAGGGAAACAATTTTATCATTATAGGAAATGAATAGTTACTTCCAATTACATGAGTTTACTTTATAATTATGAACACACATATTCCCTTAAAGAAAAATCTTCTTGTTCCTAAGATTAAAATGAGTTTTCTAAAAGTTTTCATGTTCCATGCAATTTTGCATTTCTGACAGTACTTTCTATAAAGCATCAATAAACTCATTTATCATTATGTAGGGTTAGATATGGGATATATGTGTTGGAAGCCCCAAAATAGTAGTTTTTCTTACTAACAAGTGTAAGATCCTTCTTCTTGATTTATGGCACCAATGATTGGGAAACTCAAATGCTTGTTTTTCACATTATATTGAACAAAGGATGGATATGCACGTCAAATAAGAATTTCATTTTTATGCAATATTTTCCCATTGTCTAGGAGTCATGTAGAGTTATGTTAAATAGTAAGAAGTTCCTTGCCACTAGATCTAGTATATGCATATCTATGGGGAAAATAGTGAAAATTTCATGTGCATTGTTATGGCTATTATATTTCCTTATATATGACCATCATGGTTACATGTGGGTTTATACACTAAATAAAAGTTAAGAGTTTATGAATTATTGACTATTTCTATAGTAAACTTATGATTCTACACTATTTTTGTAGTGATTCAACAATCATTTGTCTTATAGAAAAAGGAACCACACATCAAGTGAGTTGTCCATATGCACACATGAAATGGTATAATAGAATGCAAACATGAACATGTTATCAATCTAGGTCTTTCACGATGATAAATGCACTTATACCAAATAATTATTGGGTTGACACATTTTCATTTTTTTATTATTATATTATCTAACAACCCAACTCCAACTAAAGTTCTTATGAAAAATAAACTTGATTTCTCAATGTTAAGGAATATTGGATGCTTACATTTTTGTTACCCTAGAGACATAAACAAATTGAAATTAGAACCAAAATTCAAATTTGTATTTTCCTTCATTATTGTGAGACATCCAAGGGATATAGATGCCTAAATTTTTTGTACAATAACATATATCTCTGTAAGACATGTTATGTCCAATCATCATTTTTTCTAGTCTGGGCCAAGATACATTCTTTTACTTCCTTAGGATGTGTTCATTACTAAAAATTATTAGAGGTTTATGATAGGCAAGCTAAGAATTATATCTTTGGCATATTGAATCATGATTACATTGATGATTTGGCAGAATATCACACTCATCTATATTCTATTATATCTGAAATTGTGAATACTTAATTGAATACACAAAATATCCATCATCATAATGTTCCTCAACGGAAGAAAGAATCTCATACTCAATTGTACAAAATAATATCATTTGTGTTGATGTCTTAGATAAATATAAGTAGAACACATCTCTTTCCACAAATTATATAAGGAATATTTATCCTATGGTCATAAGGGAAAGAGATGGTATTACTATACCAAATCTAAAATGTGATACTCCCACACAAGTGATCTACAGATTGAATAAAATAGCTCAGAATCACTCAATCTGGAAATATTTTTTGATTCAAGCATTATAAGCTTTGTCTACTAATATTACTTGGATTCTTGTTCCATGACCACAAACTTAAAATATTGTTTGTTAAAAATGGGTATACAATAGCTTATTGTAGTTTGGAAAAATTAACACCATGGATTAAGTATGATAATGCACTAAAAAATTAGGGATGTTTTTATTGAAACATGCATCCCATTAGTTATATATCTAACCATCAAGATGGTTCTTGCCCTTTCTATCTCCTTTGTATGTAATCCTAGTCAAAATGTTACTAGAAATACATTCATCAGTGGTGATTTGAGTGAATCTAGAAGCTTCTAGGAATCCTAAGTGATGAGTTCCCAAGCAATGTTTGTAATTGGTTTGAAAAAGTAAGTGATTCCTATCCTCATTTGGCTTCATTTTAAGCTTTCTGAAACAATCTCTATTTGTGTTTCATAATAATGAAGACTTTATGTATCTCTAATTGTATGTCAATGACAACATTGTAACAAGCAATAATTCAACCTTCCTAATGAGTTTTTTACCACCTTAAGTAGTGCCTTTAGCTTTTGGGACTTGGGTTCAACCTATTACTTGTTGTGTATTAATTCTATCAGACTACATATTGAGTTCTCATTAACTAAGAAAAATATATGGTTGATTATTTCACTTAAGAACATATGATTTTCTACAAACCTATGCAATTCCAATTCCTTAATATTTAAATATTATCTTTCTGGCAGCCCAAAACACTTTTCATTTTCTTTGGATAAGTGCATATTCTGGTACCTTAAATGTACATTACAAGTTTTCTTCACATATGTCCAACCTCCACCATCAAGCTTATTGCTATTATGATTAAGACTGTCTGGTTTCCCTCTAATCATGTGATAAACTACAATGTTTGCAATCATCCTTGGTGACACGTGCATTGTGGATCTCTAAGAAGAAAACTACAATAGCCCGCCCTAGTACAAGTCATATGGAATACATGATTCAATATATGTTGATCTAATAGGGACCGGTCACCTACTTATGGATCTTAAAGTGGTTCTAATAGTTGCAACCGTTCTTGTATGTGACAACATGACTACTATTTTGATGTTTATAGAACTAATTTTTCATGCATTCATGAAGCATATTGAGTATTACGACCCTTCGCCACAAAGTGAAATTACTAAAAACAAGGTGACAAATGATCAACTAACAACAACATTACCATAAAATGGGGTAAATTAAAACTGATATGATATAACCATCTCAAGTGGAAACAAAAACATCAAGGTTCACAACCTACCATTACATGTATCACAAATCATAGCATAAAGGTACAAACATCACTGTACAATGGCCATCCTGCTACAAACATTACAAAGATAAATTGTTCACATATACAAGCCATACATGTACAACCATGGCATACTTCCAAAAAAACTACATATCAATGTACAACAACTATAAAACTTCACTAAGGACCTGATAGTACTGGGAAGACACATATGACTCTACTACAAAACACTAGAAACATATTCAACCTCAACAATTACTTGTCACCTTACTTCTCTTCTTCAACCACACGATGAGAATGACCACCTAAAAGATGTGAAAAACCAAAGGGTGACACCAACGTCCCAATGAGAGATATAACTATTCACCAACAACTATTATTAACACCGATAGATTATAACAAATTAAGCATTACTAGCAGATTTAGCTAAATGAATAAGAAAATTTGATTAAATAGATGAAGTAGATTAAGCATCTACAACTAATCAATAGAACATCATAAACTTTTAGAAGGAATGTGAAGAACATGTATAACCGTTATCAACTAAAGAATATAAGAAACAAGGCAAAGGGTAACATGCAATGTGATTCATGTTTAACCCTAAGCAGATATATAAATGGCTACACTACATTTTCTATTATGCCCCATGCAGATGAGGTATACCACTCATACTCTAACTGACCATATCTAAGTCAAAATCAGTGTCATAAAAGATCTAGGAGGGTCAAACTCTTATGATCTCCCATACCCTTGGTCAGTATGAGTCCTCCATAGTTACATATAGAGTCCAACTGCATAACAGCCTAGTCCGTCTTGGTATATAGGCATGACACTAATAAACAAGGTATACAAACCCAATCATCTGAGGTACAACTGGAGCTATCCTCTATCACATCATATTTTGAGATACGACCATAATCGTTCTCCTGCCAAAGAATGATCACAGTCATCCTCCATAACATGTAATTGTGGATGCAAGGTTCGACCTTCCTACTCCTAGGTTGATCTCCTTCTCTTCCAAACACTAAAGAGGGATGAGCTCCAAGCAATAGTAGAGAATGAGAGGATGTAAAAGGATCATATTCATGTAAGTGGGGAGGTACATATATCCAAGGGTTTGTGTGTTAAGCACATGAGTGACACATGCCCACCATATCTCAACCATGCAACCACTAAAACCATGCATGGAACTCAAATCATGAAAACTATGGTAGATCAGCGACCTCACTTGGTCCAAAGGACCATCGATCAAAGAGGATTCCAAGCAACCATCAAAACAAAAACCCATCAGCTTCTTAGATCTCAACCCTAGCTCCTTAAGCAACTAAGGAAGAGGTCAAGAGCTCATTAGTAGAAGAGACACTACGCACATCCAGAACTCATCAGAATCTGGTATCAAGGTCTAGGAAAAAACAAGGTCGGTCGCTGAAAACCAACTCAAATGGTCAACAATCAAGCAAGGTCAACCATCTACACAAGGCACCAGAGCAAACCCTAATCATCTACCCTTGATGTCACCTCAACATACAAGGTTCAACAAGGCACCCCTAAGAATCATTCTATCCTTCATGATGCTAATACATAGGAGGCACATCCAACATGTGACAAATTGCAAAATAAAACCTCAACTTGGGTAAACTGCAATTATGTTTACTACAAGCACACATATAGATCATCAAGCTCAAACATCATCCAAACTGGACCAAACAGAAAACATAAACATGTCACATGTTATTCAAGAATCTCAAGAGATTAGATTAAGGTTTTAAGTATCTTATTATGCTAAGAAAACAAGGCTAGCAAAAAATCTAGGATAGGGGCCTTACATTGAGATTGATTACCACATTTTCAAAAGAAAGGTTAATCTTTAGTGTTGGGTTTTCTCTTATATAATTTTTAGTTCATTTTAGATGACGTTCTTCCTAAATTCTTCTTTGTTCCAAAATGGTTTATTGACAATGTTTGACCAATTTGAGAGGGTGTATAAGAGGAATACACCTATGGGAGAATTATTTCTCTATCTAATTTTGCACTCCAAGGACCTTGAATCATGTTTAGGATCTATTTATTTTTTCTAAACATAATAGTTGAGTTTGTTAGTATAAATATATTATAGTTTTTGAACTTGATTTGAGTTGAATTATTATTTCATATGCCTTGTAAAGTAAAATGAGTCTATAGGTTTAAATCTCTGTAACACTTCACGCCTTTCCTTATTGATTTTCTTCCTCCTCATCAAACTTATCTCATGGTTTATCCAAGAATCGCACGTTCTCACACTGGTGAATATGTTGTGTTTGTCTACACAAAACTATTCCTAAAAAATTCATTGTAGTGGCACTTTGAGCATGTTTCAAACAAAACTTGTAAGGGGTGGGACCTGAGAGGTGACCTCTCACCATGAATATGAGAAATAAAACCATCATATTCCAAATATAAAGAAAAAGGATAAATTTTATTATTTCCCAAATATTACATATATATCATAGAGCATAAAAGTTAACTAGTAGAAAAAATATAACTTTTAAAAAGTTATGTGATAATTTATATACAATTGTTCCTCATCATAAGAAGATGGTATAGAAAAAATAAATAGGGATACATCTAATTACATGAAAACTATTTGTAGAGTGCAACCTCGAAAACTCCAAGCTTTCCTCATTTCCACAAAATGTATGTGACCTTCATGAGTCATCATTCTATAAAGATCTTGCACCTGGGTGATTTTAGGATCAAGACCCACTAAAAGGATACATAATATATAATACTAAAAAATGAGTATGTGTACTAAATAATATTTAGGCATAATGACGAATTAAAATACAAAAGGGGTACAACCAAGCACATAGGAGTCTATTAAGATATAGGCAAGTTTAAAAATAATTTATCAATAAAATGAGGCATAAAAGAAGAAACAGAGCATCTTTAAGAGTATTGTCATCAAAAATATATATAATATCAAAAATAAAAAAAGTTGCATGTTTATAAGATATAGACCAAGATATATAAAACTAGGACATAACAGAACTGCATCATAGACTAAAGCTTTTGCGTGGAAGTGCACACCCTAGGAATAAATGCACAACCTAATCTATAAATGGGTTTTCCTAATAGACACTACTATAGATAGACCTCTTACCACTAAGTATGCCTAATGGAGAAGCAAGACGAATAGTCCAGTCAGCATTATTTCTAAATTACAAACAAAGTGAGACATATACCATATGCTCAACATAAGTAAGAGAATAACAATTTAGGAATCACAAATTTCCAACAAAGAATCTAATAAAATGATATTGGTCTCATTATCAAAATTATGAGTTTTTAATCATTTAAAACCTAAAGTAAAATGGAAGTTTCATGTACATGATGACAACTAACCATACTTTTATGGATGAAATTATCAATTCAAAAGTCTTCCTAAAATCAAAAAATGAGAGCACCAAAGTAGATGAATAATTGTCATTATCTTAATACAAGATAAAAGTTGCTCAACTTGATTTATTTAGTAATACGAATTAGTATCTGGGATAATTTTTTCATTATCACCCACATTCTAGGGTTTTAGATCTATATTAGATCTAATATCTACCTGTAGTAACATAAGTCTAGATATATTTATGTTAGATATGAGCTTGGGTGTTAATTACTCTTTCGATTTAGATCTTGGAAGTTATTCTCTCTCCAACACCTTAAGCTACGACATTGTTCCTAACATCTTATTTATCACGAACAATAGTATGTACACACATTGTATTTCCAAACTCTCTAATATTCTCTAAAGACAGTATAAATCAAAAAGAGTATTTGATGTATTTTCAACCAAACATACCATACATACCTAAGTTTGCAAAGAGACCTTCATAAGAATACTATTTCCCTTATACTCCTTTTTATTTGACATTGATCAATCTAAACATATCTATTTCTGAGTTCTTATGTATTTTCATCTAACTTAACATCTATATCATGTTAGGAACATATTCTCTATGTTAGGTTTGTGATAAAATAATAGAATTACTAACTTACAATATAATTGTATAAATATTATTGTACAAATACACTTACACAAGCATAATTAATAAAATAGGCTTAACTAACTTGTTTTATCAATTTAATTGAGTTTTATATCTGAAATGTATGGATGATCATCAATGTCTTATATTACTACCTATTTTTCTTACTTTTAGTACACAAACCCACATGCATCTTAATTTTATCAAGAATAACTAATATATTGAGTAAATGTCTATTCCTAATTATTCATATGTTAATGTATATAAACCATTATGATTTAGTTAATTATAATGGATTGACTAACCTGGTCCAAGTTTCATTTTCCAAGATATTTTTTAGTTGTTGTGTATTGCTTAACTATAATTGAATTTGAAATTCAACTATGTTTTATGTTGTTGAGTCTATATTGTACTATACTTCATGTAGGAAGCTTTCTAATCATGTTAGTTGGATTAGAAAATATGAAATGTAGTAATAATAACCTTCGATCATGCTTGGAATGATTGGCAGTGATCCATATAGGTTTAAGGTTAAGTTCATTCTCTCCTAGAGAGTCACGGTTGGATCAAGAACTAATTTATAACAATGATCCTTCAAACTAGGTGATGGATCTCTTCAAAAAAGTGATAGTAGAGCATCAAAACAATTGTAGACCTCATTAAAGTACCACAACATGGTTAATGACTATAAAAGTTGGGATTCTCACCTACCTAAGCTTTTGTAAGATTTGATATTAGTGGTGGCAATGAGATGCTAATGAAACATTTGTTGGAAGGGTAAGTAGGTAGATGTATAGTTCCGTTGCAATATTAAGTTCTCCATCTTCCAATATGAATCAACAACTACAAGAGGATTACCTCTAGGAGGGGGTTAGCTCTTATTCAGATCCAACTTATGGGTTGGTGCAACCTGGAAATTATTTAACAATGTATGGCTATGGTTTTTCATGTAGCTTCAAGGAGGGAGGAGATGAAGAAGAAGGAAGAGGTGTTTCATGGCCTCTTGTCACGTTTGTGGTCTTCAACTACCATATCAAATAATAGCTATTGCTCCTCTCTAACAAGCCACTGGACAGAAAGCAAGTGAGGAGACAATAGACAAATCTAGGGCTAAGAGCAAGGAAGAGGAGGGGGGTAGAATTAAAATAGGGGAGAAAAGGAAGGGAGAAGGGGAAGAAGGGGATAAGGTAGGTGGTGGTTGTGCTAATCATAAAAGTTTCTAGATGTGGTACCCAAGCTCCCACTTCCATTGAGAACAAAGAAGATGAAGGAAGAGAAGAGGTTGGGCCTTACCAAAGCGTGGAGAGGATTTGGTATATATGGAGGAGGGTTTAGTTGACAAGGAAGGGATGTGTTCATGGAATTTTGTTTTCAATTGAGTAACTAGTGTCTCTAGGTCGTGTGATGGAAGATATTACATCTATAATGGCTTTCTGTAAAGGTGGGAAGTGAAGGTAGAGGGACATTGGAGAAGAATATTATGAGGAAGAGTAGAGATAAAAGAATAGAAGAAGAGGAGAAGAGAAATAGTCAGTATCAATGACATGACAAGTGGTAATAATAGGAAGTAATTAGTGTTCATGAAATAATCAAGTGGTTGTTTAGACTAAATTTATTTAGAACCTTTTTCTTTCTAATTTAATTGGGTGGGCAAAGAACATCCAATTGAACAAAAAATTGATGAATATGCTAATTAAGGTGTGAGAAATTCTATTTTGATGTTAATCTTACCTTTAAGAATATTTGGTGTTTCATTTCTATACTTTTAAGGTAAGTACCCTATTGATGTGTTTAATATATTTCTTAATCAACTTTCATGTAAAGTTTTGTATTTGTACTTTGCTCTTCATACACTACCATTAAGATATCCTAGCGTTCCAAATTTTGATCAACCATGTCAACTGGTGAAATTGCAATGTTCATCCCACTTTGTTGGAGTTATGGAAATATTTAATATAAAAAGCATATTTAAATACATTATATTACTTTACTCCAAGTAATCCTAATAAAATTTATAAGTAGGAGAAAAATTACTAGATATTAACAAAATAGAAAATGAGTCTAGGAAAATGGAAGCTTGTACTATGAACTATATTTGGGTATGTTACAACACTCCACCCTTCAAAGATGATTTTGTCCCTATAATCCACTCATATATCCTAATCCACAATTTTATACCTCCTTACCAAATTACATGTTTCTAATTCACCTAATATAGTGGAACAAAGTATACTATCCAATCTCACACATATAATTCTTTTCCAAGGTGTAGCAATAGCACTCCATGCACCATCTCTCCATAAGTCTTGTAGTATGATGTGTTGAGCTAGGAATGTTATATAAAAACCTAAGATTATCTTAAAATTAGTACATTCACTGTGATTACTCACAATATTATGGTGTTTTCACTATCCTCCTATCATTTCCAACATCACCTTTTTTCTTTTTAACCAAACTTACTACATTACCTGACTTAAGTTCATCTTTTAAAATTGTATAAAGATAAATTTCAAATTTATTTTAGTTATTACAGTAACATGCTTGATGGTAAAATTAGCAAGGCTCACTCATTAGCCATGGGTAAGTAGTAGCTACATATATTTGAAATTATTACTAGGTGTTACTAAAGTATAACTTATTGAAACAACTATTAAATCTTATTATTACTTAATTTAAACTACACTCCTAAGCATATAAGACAACACCCCATAACAGGAGTGATCTACAACATATATAATCATCTATATGGAAAGAAAATGTGGATCAACTAGGTATTATATATCTAAAACTCATTCTTAGTACTCACTAAATAAATCTTACACCTAAGGTCTCATGGTTGATCATACAAGTCGATGATTTCTTCACTGAAGGGTTTCTCAACTACTCAAATTTTCTTATAGTGGTAAATTGGTTCTGAACTATCAATACAATTACAAACTTTTCTTTTTGTATGTATAATTTAACAATGAATATAAGTTTGACAAACAAAATTTTACAATAGAATTTCAAAAATTGTGCTAAAATCAATATGAGAACCAAGTCAACCCTTTCCACCACCTAAACATACACTAGTACACAAAAAGTCTACTCATTGGCTATTTAAGGATTGTCACATCAATTTCAAAGTGACACCTAGGTGGGTGACACAGAAGATGTACAACTACAATGTCATTTTCCTAATAGATAGGGAACCAACACCTCATACACAAGGCAGGTTGCCATTATCTTCAAAATCAATGCCAAATTACCAAAGGAGTGTCAATTTCCTAACCAAAACTGTCGTGAAAACCTACAAGAAATTTTTTTTTGCTTTTGTGATAGTTTTTGTTTTCAAAACTGACACCACAATTTGATCATTGCTCAGTGTCTAGTGAGAAATTGATGTCAGAGATTTAATTATCAAAAATGCTATTGATTAGGTCGTTTACTATGTAAATTTTTGTAGTGGAAAAACATTGTTACAATCTATGGCCACGGTTTCTATTTCAAAAAAATGACATCATTGAATGTTGTATCAGTAGATTTTTTAATGAATAGCTTGTCTAGTAGTATGAGTTTTTTATCCTAAAACCAAGGCTATAATATTTTGTTATCATTTTATGTTTTGAAAATCGGCATTTTAGATGCCTTATCATTAAAATATGAAATAGATTTTTCAGGAATGTTTGTTCAAGATTCATTAATTGAGGATACATGTTTTTCCTCCGGTTCTCTATAAAACCAACATTGCATTCTTTTCATAAGGTCTCCAACCTACAGTCCATCTATTTAGCATCATGTAGGGCCTCCTATTCAGTAGAAGATCATGCTCCATCATGTATACAACTTAACAACATGACATTTACAAATCTAAAAGATATGTAATAACAAAGACATGCACATACACATTCTAATTTGCATCTTCAATTTCCCCATTATATTCATTTACATATCTTAACAATGAATTTTTTTCACATGCATATTCATAATTCACTTGCATTCATTTACTCACCATTGATACAAATCAAATCCAATGTCAATTGCGTTCATGTTTCACTTCAAATTCAAAGTTTCAAATATTGGTGATCCCTCGCATAATCATACAAATATTAGAATTCAAGTTCTAAATACATAATTATCATTCACAATTGGATCAAAATTCAAATTCTTTCATGAAGAACTCTTTCAACTCTTCTCATACACCATCTAAAGTCTCTCGTGCATAGTCAGCCAATTGTTAACAACCTACACAAATAATGATATAATCATGTGATAATATTATATAAAGTATTATCATAATTCAAATTGGATTATATACTTATGATTCAATTATATATTACCTTTTGTGTATTCTAGATGTCTATTGATGTTGTTTTGGCAATGACATCCATATATTTCATTACAAGTATTTGCACATGCAACCATTATGTTGTGCAGAGCACTACAAATTCACAGTTATATAAAATTTATTACATAAAATTAAGTAGAGTTGACATCCGATATGTAGTCATAAAACTACATTAAAATTTCTCCAATATAATGTTCTATTTCGACAATTCCTCTGCCCTAACAAATGTTTTTATTCCCCTATAAGATAAAATAATACATGTAGTTTCAAGATTAAGTAATTATATAATGTTAAAGACATGAAAAATATGTTGATGTATTAAAATTTATACTTACTATACAATTAATAGTCTCAGTTGGTATCCTACAATTTTCCACCCAATTGGTCGATAATAAACAATGAGTATGTTTGGGACAATCACAAACCATTCCCAGTATTTATTATTGATTGTAGAACAAGGCAAATAAAATAATCAAATTCCATGATAAAAGTAGGTCATAAGAATTGCAAGCAAAAAACAATGGAAATTCATCCAATATTGAGAGGAGTCATAGTCAAGTCCTTTCCTTTACTAGAAAAATAATTACACAAAGTAGAGAAATAATCAAATACAAATTATTGTTTTGTATCTATATAGATAATAAATGACGGAACTAGGAATGGCACATTGATTATTTGATACTATGTAGTCTCTACATATAAGTAGTTGGAAGAAGATATATAATGGTTTATTATATAATATAATATATATATATATATATAGTCAGGCTAGAATACACTCGAGTGTATTCAGAGTGGAATACACTCAAGTAGTTTTTCATGATGCAATATTTTTTTTGAAAATCTAATCCATTGATCTTCTTGAACATCTTGTGAACAACTCATACGCAAAATTTGAGAACATTTGGATATGTATAACACATGTTATGAAGAACACAAAAATTATGCATTTCAAATTAGTTTCGTGCGTCGATTTTGTTGCCCTTGGATGAGTGACTTGCACTCATCCAAATGGGCTCAAAATTTGTATGTAGCCTAGTTATAGTATGACGGTGAAGATCAATAGTTTACATTTTGCAAAAAATAGTCTTGATATGCAAACACACTTGAGTGTATTCGTGTGATCCGTACACTCGAGTGTATTCTAGCCTGACTCTCTCTCTCTCTCTCTCTCTCTATATATATATATATATATATATATATATATATATATATATATATATATATATATATATATATAGAGAGAGAGAGAGAGAGAGAGAGAGAGAGAGAAAGAGAGAGAGAGAGAGAGAGAGAGAGAGAGAGAAAGAAAACTAAGAACCAATGCAATATGCATTTTTCATACCTTCTTATAGAAAACCCAGGTTTCGTGTCACCCAATCACACTACCTTTCTATGTCTCCTACTATATTTTTCTAAGGGTGTCCTCTCTATAGTGGTGTGCCTTTAATTCATGGGTAGACAATATGTATAGACACATGAACCCCAACATAGCCATTGGAGTACAACGCGGTGTCCCATCATGTTGTGGTGAAACATCACCCTCTGTCGCGATACATCATTCGGGTTTTAAAGATGCAAGACATCATTTTCTAGCCACCTACAATGTTATATAGTATTATATATCCCAATAACAAACATATATATTGAATTGGTAGACTAATATCACTGAGAAACATAGGTCACTTTGTCGTGGAGGGTCCATGGAAGTACTCCCAATACCTCTGTGCACCTCGTCATAATAGTAGCATAAGACAATATGAGTAGGTTGAGATTGAGACTCTTGTATTCTCAATTGTATCACTCATCTATATCCCCTTGTGACATATTGTCTGTGATATCTTGGAATTTTGGAGTTTCCAACTAATTATACTTAAATGGTTATGATAATATCGACCTCATTGGAGGTATTGGTAGCCACAATGACTGAGAACCATACTTTGAGGTGTGTAATAAGAACAAAGTGGTAAAGTGATACATGTTGAATTATTTGAGGCATTCTAATAATTATCTTGGATCGTGTGATCATTGGATTGGGCTTGTTTGAAAACTATATCTACATGGTCGAACTATGATTGTTTGAAGTGTATTTTGGTCAATAATTAGCATAAGATACGGTAGATCTATGCCTACGAGTCAATTTTGTTGGAGTTCTGTTGTACGAGTTTTGGATTAAAGCTGTATATGAATTAAAGGAATAGGTGAATCAGTATTATGTTTATTATCATCCCTCCAGATAACAACTTGATTATCTTAGCCTTTAGTGTCTATCTCTTTTCTGTTGGGGATCCTTTCTTAGGAAGGGGTATGTAGAGTCGTGTAGTGATCTTAGCCATCAGTGAGCGGGATCCAATGCTTGTAAACCAGTCTTCAACCTCAGACGAATACGGTAGGAGGGACCTTGACCCACCCAACGACGATCGCACATCTCTCGGACCAAGCACCGTATTTCTAAATATCGCAGCCTGGCTTTTGCTTTTGGCAGCATTCCTCACAGCCGAAGACCAACAATGGGTTCCATGTTGGAGCGGCTGTACCTCCACCGGAATATAACAAAGTCGTAGAAGTTCTGGTTCATGTCTAGTAGGAGCCTTCATCGGCCACCACAGTCACCATACTTTATTTTGCCATGGAAGAAACTCAGGGTCCGTAGGGCAATCGAAGGCAACTCTCTGGTTAGTTTGAACCTTCCATCAGGTTCGTGGAGGTCCTGCGGAGCTCTGGTGCATCTCAATTCGTGCTAGCAGAGGATGGAGCACAGACGCCCATCCCAAGCACCCTTCTCCGCCTTTGCTTGGAGGTCTCTCACCTCCCCCGAGATCCAGCACTCCGACGCCTCCTCCTTCGCGGAACAACGGAGGATCGGCTTCTGAGAACTCAGGATCGGGGCGCAGAGAGCAAGGAGCGGCCGTCAAGGATTTTGGTACCTCCACGAATCTTTTGGAATTATTATTTGAAGACGAAGATGAGGATTCCAGTAACTGAATAACTGATCGTTCACCGGAGTCCCTCTCCGCGGCAGCGCTCGCGCAAGGCGAGTAGCGCGCAGGGGAACCGGATCCAGAACGCGTCGGGCGAGACGAGGCAGAGAGCGGCGGCTCAGATAGACCAGGCGCTGAACCAACAAGAAAACTGGGCGCCCAATCACTGAACCGGCCGGCCAAAGCGGGCTCAAGGGGTCCGAAGGAGCCACATGGCAGCACCTGATTCGCCTGAAGGTAATAATCCACTCGAAAATCCAGTAAATGTGCAGATCATAGAAAACACATAGTAATTAGCATGGTTGTTAGAAAATATGAATATGAAATCAAAATTCTCAGAAAAATGAGTAGAACAATGTGGAATCCTAATATCAGTCTTTTGATGATTAAAATATACAGGTATCATACAAGATGTATACTCTTTTGATGTATGGTAAATATCAATCAGTGTCCTAAAATTACCAGAACATGTCACTAAATCCTAAATAATGTTAATGATCCATCTAATGCCAGTGATTATAATGTTGATGCACGAAATAAAATGAAATGCTTCATATAGGTAGCTATTTAGGGCTAATAACCCTAAATAAAAGATAGAAAATACATAGATGGTTATTAAATGTTAAAATATTCAATATAGATTCATATCAGTATATGGAACCTCATAATTAATATTGAGATCATAGTTATGCATATAAATAATGCTACATGTTAAATGATCCTAAAATGATGAGAAAACCCTAACATGATTAATACATGTAACCTAGGGTTAATATGTGCACACAATTATATGTAATCCAATAATCAGGTTATGTATCTTAATCTGGGATATAAGATCAGTAAATGATTCTAATAATATAAGATGAGCAATGATGTAAATAACATCATGAACTAAGCTAAACCCTAAAATGAACATGATTGGGAATAAAAGGATGAGAATGTAATGATAGTATATGATCTTGTCTTAATCAAGTGATGACCTGTGATGTACATGGTCTAAGAAAATTAAAAATCTCTGAACTCAGGTACAAGGGTTTATTTAAGTATATGACTATGGCTTTCTTGCATGTAATCATGATATCTATGTATGCTCCTTTCTATTTGCAAATAATGGATGTATTATTGCTATGTAGTACTCATTGTTTTGTCACTTGAAAACATAAATTATGAGTAGAAGTTTTGTAGTTATTTAAGGTATTCATTATCTCCCTTATGAAGGAATGGATTAATGTTGACTAGTACACCTCGCTAGAGAAAACGGTGTACAGGGAGTTTCCCTAGAGTACTCGACACACGGGGATGGGCCCTATATATATGTTTTGGTACTAGTCCACCTTAGTAATGCATAAAATAAACATATTTCGCTTAATAAATAATTGTTTTCTATGATCTTTCTTTCTTTCTACAAATCTTTTCAAAGTTATGAAAACCATAATATATGTATCTTTCTACCCATGTACACAACGCATTGTGTTGATTTGTTGTTTCACGTATGTTTTAGGTTTAGAGCTAGCATGGGAGAAAATAATAGGAAGTGAGTAGGTTGTACAAGTTGTACCTTTTGTGTAGATCATGATTAGCATACCTGTTCATAGAGTTGTAACTATTCTTCCAATATGTAATTGAAATTCATGTTGTAATAAGTCTTCTTGAAATAATTTACATGTTGAATGTTGAGAAATGTTATGGTGTATGCTTTTAGTGAATGTTAATGTATGCGTATGTCGATTCCTTGCTCTCTGAAGAAATTAGCTCACATTTTCAGGTTTGTCCTTTCAGGACTTCTAAGTCTCGAGACGGAAGAATTTGTGGACGTTACACTGTCTTTGTGTGACGATTATATTGAGTAAAAATATGATTCTAGCCCACACCAACTCCTAGTCCCCTAACATGGCCAAGGTGATCTTGATAACCAAGAGAAACTATCAGTTCACCCCCTTGGCCATCAGGGAAGAACTTTTCTTATTTTCTTTGCTCATGGATCTCCTACTAATCATCATAGATGGAACTAGTTAGTACAACCTAACAATGAAAATAAAAATTCTTTACGAGAGTTGAACTTTTACAATTCTCTCATCCACCTTAGCTGTTACGAAATGGGGAATTCTGAGTTGTAATTTTTTGTTATTAATTCACTCCTCATATCATAGTAGTAATCGTGAACTTTGCATGATTCTTCACCATACAATTGTAATTTTCCTTATTTTAGTGCGATAAGGCGTAGCCACCGGAACCAAACCACTGGTCTTGCACATCCTTTACACGGTATTAGTTTAGCATAGTGTATAGTTAGGTTTAAATAAAATATAATTAAATTACTTAAAACCTTAAAATCATAAAAATAAGCATAAGTATATATTCAATTACTTAATATCTTTAAGTTATGTGATTGTTTTAAAGCATGAAAATTCTCCCACACCACAAGGTCCATGTACTTGTATTGCTCAGTGATAGTATTTTTCTTCTTCTGATATTTATCGATGTTTTCTATTGTAAGATTAGTTTTAAAACCTGTCCCCGTCTGCCCACAATGTTGTAAAACCTTTTTATAATGAGTTTTTTCATCAAGGTGAAAAATGTCTTGCAAAAGTAATTCCACTATTTTTAGAAACATGAAATAAAATCATAAAAAGAAATTAATAACTTAGTACAGATATATATAACTCAAAACTATGTCCTTATACTTGAGGTCTTATAGCGTAGAATCAACTTTAAGCCTTGATTGTGTATATATTAGGACTTTGCTGCAAAGAGTAACCCCTAATCAGTGCTAAAAAGATATTTGACTGTCCCCTCTAGGCACTCCTATGTTGTGAAACTCAATATCCAACTTCTTACATTTGGCACTAAGTGTTGTCAACCTATACATGAATTTGGGACCTATACAACGTGAGGTCACACTAGTATGATCACCAACAGATTTAGCATACTGCATAGTAGCTTACTCAGTAGAATCCTGCTCAAGATCCTCATGGAGCTCAGTCTCTAATTGCTCCCAGTCAGAGTCCATGATATAAAAATCTACAAAATATCATATAAAAGAGGTTTTACAAACATACACATATATTATATAAAAGTTAAGTATTAGAAACATGACATGTAACATATCATTCATGTGTTAGAAACATGCAATCTACAAAAGAATTGACTCTACTATCAGATGGATTGCTTGTCAACTAATATTTCTTTTATATAATCCTGATGTGCATATTATCCACCAATATTAACTTCAAAATTTACACTTGTCCAACCAATTTTGAATAGACTGGAGTCATCATACTTGTTGTAGTAATCTTCTTGATCTAAAAAATATGCAATGAACTATTGTTTACCATGTAAAAAGATAGAACACTTTTCATTTGCTAGGTTATTGATATGGAATACATACTTTTCTTATGATGCCATGATGAATGGATCATCCTTCTGTCCACTCTTTTCAAGATTAACTAATTTGATACCCAAATCTTTCACTACAACTCCTTTATTGTTTATAAACCCAATCACACTTAAAGATGGGAACTCTAAACTCGATGTAGTCAAATTTCCATATGTCTTGAACAACAGTATAATAAGAAATATTACCTTCTTTAGACTCTTATCCTTCTCACTTGAAACTTACAATGAAGACACTTGAATGATGACCTCAATCATTTGGACTGAACCTTATCATCTTGATTCTTTGAGTAGTACAAAAATGTATATACGGCATACCCTTCATATGATATGACATCTATTTTTTGTTTAAAGGAGATCCATTTTATATACTCAAAAATATATTTAGTATATGAGATATTTGATGGAAGACTTTATTTATCTTTAGACCACCTAATGCATGTTCTATTATGTACTCTTCCAAGATACATCGAACTAGCTTGTGGACATTTTTCTTGATAAAATTGGTGTTTTTAGTGACATAAATACCCACTTCGTTAATGTTATGTATAACATACAAGTGTGATTTTTTCCATAACTCATGACTAATTCCTTTCATTCGTGCTCATACAGTCTCTTCTCTAGAATAAGTATCAATGTGATAGAACTTTGTATCAGTAGGATTTTGGTCGAGAGCTAAAAAATCATTGCAGAAGTTCATTACCTCCCTAGGCACATAATCCTCAATAACACTCCCTTCAGGATTTTGAAGATCACCTTTAAAAGTATTCATGTATTGTTTAGAAGGATACATCCTATGTAAAAAAAAGGACCCAACATCTTCACCTCTCTAGTCAAATGGAAAACAAGATGTACCATGCTATCTAAGAATGAAGAAGGAAAATACATCTCAAGCTAGGACAAGATAACGAACACTTTTTTTTTCAAACTTATAAAGATTTTCAAGATCTAACAATTGTTGCATAGAGTGTTGAAGAAGAAATAATGCTTGGTGATTGCAAACCTTACAACCTTCATTAATAAAGATTGATTAGACACTAGAAATTATGGTTCCATTAGGATGTGAAAATAATGAAATCCCAAACCTACCAAAAACACATCCTTTGTTGATGCCAATCTATGGATATAGGAAGGGTATGCATTTGGTACCTTACACTGATCAATCACTCGCAGAAAAAATTCTTTTCTCCTTTAGAAAAAGTTTAACAAGTAGGAGGTAAAAATGTTCAACAACTGTTGACAACCTATATTGTTAATTATTTCCTTATACCCATTCCACATAGGTCGATTTTGCATTTGATACCATCTTGTGCCTCGTTTGGTATATTCAATAATGTACCATGCCGTTGTCGTCAATACTTTTCTCAACATTCATGACATCGATGCAATACCTAATTGTAAAAAAACTTCCAATAAGAAAGATACAGAAAATTGACCTCTTCTTGAATAACGATTTACTACATATGGGAGCATTACATACCCTCTTTCCAATTACATTAATAATTTCCTTTTAGTACTTTCTAAGAATCCATTCATAACATAGGTCACCCATATCTTCGGCAACAAGGTTGTCTTAACAGAAAACATGTTGAACGAAGTTTTTATCGACAACCAGGAGCAGCTAAATAAAGCCAAGGCTGTGGGAACCGAGCACCCTGAGTTCAACAGACACAAAATTTGGAAATCTCTCACTGGGATCCCCACCTATGATGCTAAGACGTGCAAAGCATCGAACATACATAATGGATTTGTGCGCACCCTACATGAAATTCTTGCTGGTGCACTCTTCCCCAGGACTGAAGGAGGAAACGTTATAATTTCGGATCTCTTTGTTCTTTGGTCCATCCTAAACGGAAGGCCAGTCAACATTGGACGACAAATAATCCAGAAATTATCAACTTACGCCCTGGGGAAGGAAATATGCATGGGGGGGCATGTCACATCCATCATAAAATACCTTAAGATGGACAGACCCCTACCTTGCTGCACGCAAATAAAGGGCGACATCCTTACCAATGAACAAACTTTAAAGAACTCCTTCATTATCAAGGAAAAGGATGTGAAACTGCATTATGTCTTCTGCCCTACAATCAAGTCATCAAGAACGCTCCTCCCGCTTCCGGAGCTTGCAAACTATGACACAGAAAGGCTCCTCTTCTCTGACGAGGAGATTACACAACTCTTAGCTTCGGTTAAAGCAGCCGACAAGAAAGTAAAAGCGGGACAGACGGAGCTCAGTATCACAGCCCCGACAGATCGACCATCAAAAATACATGTCAAACGACCTTCCAGAAGGTAGTTGCAGGCACAACAGCAGTCGGTGACTCCAACATCAAAGCCAAATCCAGAGGCCGACACCCTCCATGAAGAAGTCTTAACCACCTCATCAATCGACTCTTTCATTCAGAGTCTACATGACCATCTAACCGCCACCACCACTCCACCTTCCACCTTTCCAACATCTACCACTCCTCCCTTCTTCACCACATCCACACAACCATTCACATCCTCTTCTTCACCCCTTTTTCCTTCGGGCTCTCCCTTCTCCACTCCTATGCCTGACTTTACCACTTTCCTATTTCCCTCCACAGTTTCTACCCCATCTCTATCACTCCCACAACTTTCACCTGAGATACCACCACCTTTCACATCCACCACCACCCCGACACCGCTGGTGACTCCATCCATAGTCACCACGCAGTTCAGGGCATCATCAGTGTCTCTTCCGCAAGGCACTACCACACTCCCACATAGATCCCAGCCACCCCCCCTACGCCTCTGGGATCCCTTTTGCCAATATCAGTGAGGAATTCGGCCGTCAATTCGACGCCGTCTGAAACCTCCTCACCGATACTTCTAACATTTTACATTCTATTTTTTCTTGTGTGCAGGGAATATCGAAACAGGTGGCCATGATCGACGAGTAGAACAGAGCCTTGCCCAACATCCTCCAAGGGTTTCAGCAACGACAAAATGAGGTGGCTACGCAAGTTGAGCACATCAACAACCACTACAATAACTTGCCGGATCTTGTCCTTGGAGCGATGCGCCAACAAGAAGCGACGGCAAAGCAAGTCAATGAGATCTCTACACAGACTCAACCTCTGCCTGAGACTCTCCACGAGCTCCAGCA
Source organism: Alisma plantago-aquatica (assembly GCA_963693085.1). Taxonomy (NCBI): domain Eukaryota; kingdom Viridiplantae; phylum Streptophyta; class Magnoliopsida; order Alismatales; family Alismataceae; genus Alisma; species Alisma plantago-aquatica. The sequence continues at coordinate 101,438,147 of OY856411.1, forward strand.
AAAACAAGCAGTTCTGAGCACACGCTTGGACACCATCAACAACACCCTCACACAGCTACATAATCGCCAAGAGGAGTCAACTAATAATGACATCCAGTAGCTGCGTGCTCAAGTTACAGATCTAACAACACGTTTCCTCTCCGCCGAGGGCCGATATAATGACCTCAAAGAATCCCACGATGCACTGCTCGAAACACATGAGCATCTGCAAGTGGCTTTCGATGAGTTACAAGCCACCCATCGGCGGTGCAAAAAGACCGCCCGTAAAAAGCCAGCAGACAAGGCAGTAGCTGACAAGGATGGCGATAGTGACGAAGAAGAAGAAGAATTTGACTCATCTGCTGACTCAAACAATGATACCACCTCCTCCGGTGATAAATTTGATGACGGAGCGGACCCAGGCAATGCAGCAGAACCTTCTCACAAAGGTTCCGACAAAGGCCACCATGACGGTGAACATCACCCCAAGTCCTCACACAATGATAATGTTAACATGTCATATGGGGACCAATTCCTTGATTATTCCACTCTGGGTTCCATCGGGGAGTCAGCCAAAGACACAGCTTACGTTGAATTCCAACAATGTATATTAGGAACCAGCACCAGCCAACCCACAAAAACCGCCCCACCTCTCTTCACGCTCGACATGTCGGCGCCTTCCCCCCCCCCCTGACCAGGACGAGGCAGAATGAGTAAGCTTAGACACAGATGAAGACCTTGATTCTGCCTCCGACTCGGAAAGCGATCTACAAGGCCATGCAGAAGCCCTGGTACAACTCGCTTCTCCCCCTCCGCAGGAGCTTCCCCCGCCACCACCTCTACCAAACAAAATGCATGATCTCGATATGACGGCCATCTCCACATTAGATGCTCAGGATATTTTTATACTGAACACTATTGTGGATGATGCAAAGGCAGGGAAGAACATCATCTACAATAACACCAAAACCAGGCGCAAGATGACAAGAGAAGACTTCCGCCACATCCTACGACCTCGGTCCAAGATGCCGATGGCAATATTCCGCGTCCTTCTCGCCAACTGTATAGAAATGTATAGAAGTTCTAAGAGGCAGCAGCCCATTTTCAACGCCTCGCCTGCTTTGTCTATTGGCCTTTTATACAAAGACATACGAGCACAATCAATCGAGCGGCTGCGTGCCGATTTAGCACGACAGGCACGTTATCTTACCGTGCCCTTTCAAGTCTCTGATCATTCGCTTTTTATGATTGTCGACACCGAAGCTCGGGAGGCCAAGGTCTATAATTTTTACGGCACTGAGCTACCCGTCAGTACAATAAACTTAATTGGTGAAGCAGCTAGTGAAGCGCGATGTATACCCTTCCGGATGCTTAAGTTAATTTGGGCTGCACACCCATCTCTCCGGCAAGACTGGAGTCAACCCTGGTTCCAAATTATAAACCCTCAAGTTCAAGCTGCCGAGGGATCTGGGGATTGCGCTTTCTGCACCATACGTCACATCCAAGCGCTGAACCAACAAATCCCTTTTGCGGACCTAATCGCTGAAGATTTTCATTCTTTGTGAGGGCGTTACGCCATGGAACTCATCTGTGATAGAAGGTTCTTCAAGGACCCAACAATGGCTCCAGATGACGTCCCTCGTTACCTTTTTTCAGCTGTCCAACACCCGCAGAGGCGACCATTCCGCTAAACTTTGAAAGAGTTGGAGAAATCAGAGGAGCCGGCCTTAGCTACCGAGCAAAGTAAAGGAGACATCGATCCTTTGTCTGCCATAGAACCAACCTTTCCTGACTTCGATCACAGTGCTTGCAAAGGTCTCAACGACCTTGAACTACGTCTCATTATGGCGCGGCTTTCAGCCGAAAAGGATGAGCTCGTATTCATGTCTAGGGACATTTTAGTTATGGCAGACACGCTTCGAGAGACTTTACAGGTTAAAGGATCCCTCTCCGTAAGCCTTATGGCCGCTTACCAGTTTATGCTCGGCCAAAATAACCCCACTACATATATGGCGTCCCCGTACATGAAGGATGATCTTCTAAAGCTCAAGAACTTTGGCACAACTGAAGCACTGATCTCCTTTCTACAGCACACAATGCCGAAGTTCATCATGTTACCCTCCCTTTATCATGAGCACTGGATGCTCCTGGAAACAAACCTGCCAGATGGAACAACTACAATATATAATAGTTCTGATATCCAGTACAATCCACGACAGAAGAACTATGTCGTGACACCAAGGACGCCAAAAGAGGTAGTGGCGATGGAATGCGCTGACAAATTAATCGCCTTTCTAAGTCAGCACACAAGGGCTTATGACAAAGAGCATTTTCATCGCCCTGCCTTCAGCCACAAATGTCCCCAACAAATCCAAAAATCAAATGACTGCAGCTTCCACGTCCTCTACTGGATGTACACCATCATCGTCCTTCAAAGACCAGTAGAAGATATGACTGACATGGATTACCACGCTGTACGCGGACAGTTCGCAACAAATCTACTTCAATCACCAGGGGCAAATTCAGAATTACATTAGCATGCAGCCCTTGTCATCATACTTCTCCGCCTCTCACTTTGACACTCTGAGGACAAAGTGCGTGATAAGTTAGGGGGGAGTACATTAGACAAGGGTGAGGCATCATTTCTAAATCTCTCTTTCCCCATTTTTTTTCCTTTCTCTGTTTGTACATATTTTCTTTTCTTCTTTTTCCTCTTTAACTTTCTTTTTAAATAACCCTTTTTGAATAAAGTCACTCTCAGTTAACTTTAGATTCATGTTAGTCCCCAAAAGTAAATAGCACTTAGACATTTAATGGCGATTTAATAATGTCCCTCCACTATTGATTTTCATGCTTTTGCTTCACTTCTTTATCTGACTCTCCATAGGTTAATATCAAGGCAGAAATAAGCCAGGCTCTCAAGGGTGAGAGGGGCATCATGCATCTTCCAAATCAAGAAGCTCTGCAAGTGGACCAAAAACCAAATAAGTGCATGTTGAAAAAACTCTAAGAACAACTTTCCTCTCTTAAAAATAAAATAGGCTTGGCCGCCCAAAATAAATTCCCAAACAAAACCCCAAAACCCAAGCCTGCGAGTCTTTGAATAAAAGCCAGAGAGTCGAATAAAATTATGAGAGTTGTGCCATAAATAAGGATCTATATAAAGAACCGATGAAGGTCTCAACCGGCCGGCACATTCAGCTGCCCTCACAAAGGCAGATGTGTCGTGCCCGGTAGTGAAGCCCTAAGGTATCCAAATATATGAAAGGCTTATAAAGGAATCACCCGGCTGGTACTTTAAGCTGCCTTCACAAAGGCCGATGTGTCGTGCCCGGTTGTGAAATCCTAAAAGCATAGACAACCCCTCCCCCACTTGAAGGGGGAGTTACACTTCAAGCCTTTAGCCAACCCTCATACCCCCTCTAGATTCCAGTAGGTCTTTCAGAGAGGTATAAAGATGATTAGAGTCAACAACATGCACAAAATAAAGGTGGCCCCGACACGAGTTACGAGATACAGAAGGAACCTGATACCCAAGCAACTCTCGAAACCTGAAAGAGTCAAGGAAAGTAATAAGACCTGATATAACCTTAGGAGAACTCAGGTTAAGAATTGAAGCAAGAGTATGGAAATTCTAAATAAAATCACCTCGCCATTACATGCCTCAGCTCTATCTAACTTGAGGACAAGCTAGACTCTATGTTAGGGGGGGTGATAACATCCAACTTTGATGATTATCTTAGTCTTTTTCTTTAGTTTTCCATACTCTTTCTAAATTAAATATATACATAATCCCTAAATTTTCCCTCTTATTATAAATATATTATCAGACTAACTTTTCCCTTTTATATATGCAAAAAAACACAAAAAAAATATCATAAAAGACTAACTCAGCCTCAGACCGCATTAGGCCAAACGGTCCCGAGACCGCATGGAGTCAAACGGTCTCGAGACCGCATGGAGTCAAACGGTCCCAAGACAGCATGAAGCCAATCGGTCCCGAGACCGCATGGAGTCAAACGGTCCCAAGACCGCATGAAGCCAATCAGTCCCAAGACCGCATGGAGTCAAACAGTCCCAAGACCGCATGAAGCCAATCGGTCCCGAGACCGAATGGAGTCAAACGGTCCCAAGACCGCATGAAGCCAATCGGTCCCGAGACCGCATGGAGTCAAACGGTCCCAAGACCACATGGAGTCACACGGTCCCGAGACTGCATTAAACCAAACGGTCTTGAGGTCCAAACGGTCTTGAGGTCCACACGGTCTTGAGGTCCAAACGGTCTTGAGGTCCAATCGGTCCCGAGACCGCATGGAGTCACACGGTCCCGAGACCGCATGAAGCCAAACGGTCTTGAGGTCCAAACGGTCTTGAGGTCCAAACGGTCTTGAGATCCAAACGGTCTTGAGGTCCAAACGGTCTCCAAACCGTTTGGACTTCACTTAAGGCTTATAAATAAGACCCCAAGGGTCCTCAACCAGGAGAGAAGTTTTCAGACGTCCAAAGGCTGCCTCAATCACTCCAGAGCACTTACGACTTCCATCCTTCGCCCTGGGGCTTCCGGTCTGAGACCCATACTCCATCTCGAAGCTGCTTTCTCTCTCTCTACCAAAGAAGGTGGGAAGAGGGAGATCTCGTCATCGCGCAACCTGTAAACCTGGTAGATCGTTTCTCTCTCTCCAAGGGGTTGACTTTCCTCTCTCCTTTATGGGGATGATGCACTCTCTCTCTCTCTTCTTGCCTCCTTCTTTGTCCTAGTCATGAGCGAGTAGTCTCTTTCAATAGGGTGCGGGGAGTAGTCCCGCTACCCATGTTTTCATATCATGTAAATGTAATCCTTAAATTTTAATATAGAGATCTTATCTTTTTAGTTCGACATCAAACGTTTAATGAATGCATGTTGCTTGATGTCCAACTTGTGTTATCCTTTATCTTTTAGTATGAATTGTCTACGTTTGTACTATTAGATTTGAAATTCATTTGTATGTTGGTTCTTGGTGCATGTATCCACCATGCATCTGTTTCGATATCTAGAAGTGTGTCTCAAGAAGTGGAGTAAACTCACTATCATTCGTTGCACTTTCATACTATGAAATGGAATCAGTTGACGTATGAAAGTGCAACCTTGGTAAGTCGAGGAACACACTTTGCGAGGGGAATGATGCAAAGTAAGTGACCATTTGTTCGGGAATGGCTGGCGTTGCAACATTCCCGCACTTCTCGTAGTTAGTTCTCCGAAAGGAAACTAAGTCTACAAAGATACTAGCTGACTAGACTCTTTTTGCAGGTTATGTTTTGCTTTGCATGTGCTGATTCATGTATAGTGGCGGTGAAAAACCGATCACACCCTAGTGACCTTTATCATAGTTTAACCCCTTATATTTACTTGCTTTCTTACTTTGTATGTTCTTAGTTCAAAACAACAAAACCCAACTTTTGATTTAAGTGCCTACTAGTAAGTGATTAAGTGAAATTCTAATGTTTTCCATCTTGTTGCTCGCAACAAGACCGTTGTCCTGAGGATTCGACCCTTAACTATACTACGATAAGACTTCCACATATCTTAGCATACGTGGGTGGAGATCTTTATCTAGTATATGCAAGGCTAAACCTAAAGACTTACTATCTTTAGGATTTTTAGTTGGTGCACGCAATTCCGCGTGAGTGGAAGCTGCATCAAAAAATTGGCGCCGTTGCCGAGGACAACAGAACGTTGTAATTTCATTTAGTACCTTCCTAGTTGGTTAGGATTTTACACTTTCTTTTTAAATCATAAGTCTATATCTTCTTGAAACCATTATATCTTTACCATTATTTAAAGGTGTTTTCTTTTCTCTACTCAGGTAGAAAACGTGTATGCGACCATCGCATAATCTCAGATTCTCCTCTGATCCGGAGTACGACCCCGAGGTAGAGAGAAGTTTCCATCATCGCATTCGTCTCAATCGCCAACGAGCCAGGCAAATGGCTGACAATCAATGCCAGGCTGCTTTGGTGATGGAGAGGGTAAACGCCGCTATCACCGCTTAATGGGCACAACTCATCGCGGACACTCGTGCCCAAATCCAAGCGGAGATTCGTGCGGAAGAGCATACCTGCATCAGAGCTGAAACTAAGGCAACAACCCAAGCTGCTCAGTTGGAGTTAAGGAACAAGCAACTGAGGGATTATGCTGTCCCAAAGAAATATGAGGATAACCACCCGGTCCGACCTCTGATTATCAATATTCCCAACTTTGAGATTTGTACCCAGTGGATCCAGATCATGAAAGGTATATCTTTCTCCGGAGGTTTTGGAGATGATTGCATGGATCATTTGAAAAGGTTTAAGGCACTGTGCCGTCTGGTTCCGCAAGCCGGAGTCGCTTTTGATGCGATAATGCTTCATCTTTTCCATTTCACTCTGTCTGGGAGGGCCCTGAGTTGGTACAACTCACTCGATAGGGAACCCATAATAACCACCTGGGCTCCCCTAGAGGAAAAGTTCTTAGAGAAGTTCTTCCCCCCTCACTGACTTATGAGATCAGAGGGCAGATAAATCACTTCTCTCAGTTACCCGGAGAGTCTCTTGCTGAAGCATGGGAAAGGTTTAAAGAACTTTTGCAGAAATGCCCCCATCATGGAATCTCCCAGAACCAATTGATAGAAACCTTCTATCGGGGAGTGAGCGATGATATCAAACAATTTTTGGATTCCTCATCTGGAGGAAACTTCATGAGAAAGAATTATGAGGATGCCTGGAAAATTGTTACACTTGGAGCTGAAAACCAATCCAACTGGGGACGGTCAGCCGGGAAAAGTGTCCTCAAGGTCTACAAAGCTGAAGAATCGATAGAGATGAAGGCAATAGATGAAGCCTTGAAAACTATAGTTCATAAACAACAAGCTCTTAAGACTTCTCTCGGAGAGTTTGATAAGAAGAAAAATCCTTTGGTTCAACAAGTCAAGGCCGCTATAGGGACCTGTGAGGCCTGTCATGCTTCTGACCATCCGACCCTCTCATGCGGAATGCTTTACAATGTGATGATGGATCTGCATCTACCACCACAACCATATGAACCTATTACTGACCAGTCGGAAGAACAACTACCGGAACAAGTCAACTCCATCCACTCTATCCCTGGACAAGTCTACTACAACCCTAATCAACCAAGGAATCATCCAGGATTTCAGTATGGAAACCCTGTGGGAACTACAAATCTACAACATCAGACGCAGGGTGGATCCTCTAGTAGGCTACCACCTGGGTTTCCAAACAATTTCAACCAAAATCAAGGGAATTCCAGGAACAAATTCCCTAGGGCTAACTACCCCAGGAACCAATCGGCTTACTACCAGTACACTCATGCTCTGCTCCATCCACAGCTGCATACCCAACAACCTCAGCTGGTGCTACCACCACAACAATCTCAACAAACTCAACAACAAAGTCCTCTAAAAAACACTCCTTCTCAACCAGAAGATGAAATAACCTTGATAAGGCAGATGTTGCAATCTCAACAGACGATGCTCGCTAATCAGCAAGCGCAGCAAAAAGCTGTAGAAGCCCAGCTTGCCCAGATTGTTGCACAATTGAAGCCTCCGATAGGCACATTTGTAGGGCAGCCTGAATTAAATCCTAAGCATGGACAGAACAGACATGAACAGTTGAATGTTGTCACCACAAGATCGGGACGCACTCTCATGAGACTACCAAGATCACTCTAGATAATGATGATACACCTGCTTTTATGACGAATGAGAGCCCGCAACAAGGAATTGAGAAGCCCTCAGAGGGCACAAAGGGCAAAGATAAAGACCAAGTGTCCGCAGAACTTGAAGTTTTGCAATATAAACCAAGAATCTCGTATCCTGGTAGACTGCGAGAAACGAAGATGGACACCAGGTTTCAAAAGTTCAAGGAGGTGATGAAGAAACTATACATTGATATCCCGCTCCTTGATGCTCTTTCCGAGGTGCCAGCCTGGGCAAAATACCTCAAGACCTTATTATCAAGAAAGTACATCACCGAGGAGAAAGAAACTGATAAGCTTGCTCAGACGACTTCCGACATCATCTTAAACAAAATGCCAAAAAAGAAGAAGGACCCAGGTTCCTTCGGAATCCAATGTTGCATTGGAAACGCATCTACTAAAAAAGGATTAGCTGACCTAGGGGCCATCATATCTATCATGCCTTATTCTATGTGTAAACGTCAGGGTTTCACCGAATTGCTGCCTACAGCAATGACTATTCAATTAGCTGATTCCACCATAACCGCACCCTTGGGGATCATTGAAGATATCCCAGTAAGGATAGGCAAGGATGCTTACGTTCCGTGCGACTTCGTTATCATGGGTATTAAAGAAGACCTGAGGTACCCAATTATTTTTGGCAGACCTTTCCTCGCTACTGCCAGGGCACTTATCGACGTGGAATTTGGTACCATCATTCTTAGGCTCGGAAAAGAAGCAATTCAATTCCGAGTCCTTAATAGTATGAAAGGCCCTAGTATCCAAGAGGAGGTTTTCCTTCTTGAAGCAATTCAACAAATGTCACAATTAGAAATATCTGAGCCAACTGACGAACTAGAGAATGTCTTAATCAATCCAAATGTTGAATTCTCTGCGAATGAACTAGTTCAACAGTGTCTCCAACATCTAGAAAAGGCCGAAGAAGTGCCAAAGGAAACTTTTGAAGAACTTAAAGCCGTTACCATTATAGAAGCAGTTGAGCCACCGAAAGCCACTGAAATGAAGACTTTACCCACAGGGCTTAAACATGTTTTCTTAGATGAAGGAAAATTATGCCCAGTTATCATCAGCTCCCACCTAACAGAAGATCAGGAGGAAAGACTTCTGGAAGAACTGAAGAAACACAAAAAGATCATTGGATATAAGATAACTGACCTAAGGGGCATAAATCCAGCCCTGTGTATGCACATACTTCCAATGGTTGAAGAATTCAAGCCATCCCGCGAACATCAAAGAAAACTGAATCCTAATATCAAGGAAGTGGTTCGCCTGGAGGTCCTCAAATTACTCAAAGCTGGCATAATCTACCCTATCTCTGACTCCCAGTGGGTCAGCCCTGTCCAGGTTGTTCCAAAAAAGGGAGGCACTACTGTAGTGCTCAACGACAAAAATGAGTTAGTGCCCACCAGGACTGTAACAGGGTGGCGGGTGTGTATTGACTATAAGAAACTGAACAAAGCCACGAGGAAAGACCACTACCCTTTACCCTTCCTCGATGAAGTCTTAGAATGCCTAGCTCATCAGAAATATTTTTTCTATCTCGATGGTTACTCCGGGTTTTATCAAATACCCATACACCCGGAGGACCGGGAAAAACTACCTTCACCTGTCCTTTTGGGACATATGCCTTTAGAAGAATGTCGTTCGGGTTATGTAACACACCCGCTACGTTCCAACGATGTATGTCTGCCATCTTCGCCGGTTTCACTGAATCCATCATGGAGGTGTTTATGGACGATTTCTCAGTTTACGGAGATTCTTTTGATAAATGTTTAATCAATCTTGGACAATTCTACAACGCTGTGAAGAAACGAACCTTATCTTGAACTGGGAGAAATGCCATTTCATGGTTACGGAAGGTGTCGTTCTCGGGCACATGGTGAGGGATCGAGGTGGATAAAGCAAAAATTGATGTTATCTCAAAACTGTCACCACCGAAATACATAAAGGGAGTAAGAGCTTTCTTTGGGCATGCGGGATTCTACAGAAGATTCATCAAAGATTTTTCAAAGATAGCGAAGCCTATGACCCAACTCCTGACTAAAGATGCTGAGTTTATTTTTAATCAAGAATGCATGCAAAGTTTCTCCACTCTCAAGAATGCTTTAATTTCCGCACCTATTTTGAGAGCCCCAGATTGGTCGCAGCCTTTTGAAATCATGTGCGACGCAAGTGATTACGCTATAGGGGCTATTTTAGGACAACAGATTGATAAGAAACCCTACGTTATCTACTACACATCCAAAACGCTAGATGAAGCACAGAAAAACTATACTACCACAGAAAAAGAGTTTCTGGTTGTCATCTACGCGTTTGAAAATTTTCGCTCATATTTGATCGGTTCTAAGGTCATCGTTTGTACCGACCACTCCGCCATTCGATACCTGGTCCAGAAGCAAGATGCCAAACCCAGGCTTATCCGCTGGGTATTGATGCTTCAGGAATTCGACTTGGAGATTAAAGATAAAAGTGGAGTAGAGAACGTTGTAGCTGATCATATCAGCCGCATCGAGGTTGAAGAAGAAGATAAAATCCCTATCTGGGATTCTCTGCCAGATGACCAGCTTATGAAGGCCACCCATGGATTCCCTTGGTACGCATATATCGTCAATTATCTGGCCACAGGGATTATTCACCCCTCTACTTCCTACCATGACAAAAGGAAGTTCCTTCATGATATAAAACAATATTATTGGGATGAACCCTACCTGTTCCATCTTTGTGCTGACGGACTTTTTCGTCGCTACTTGCCAGAAGAAGAAATAACCCCGGTCCTAGAGCACTGCCATTCAGGACCCACGGGGGGGCACATGAGTGCTAAGAAAACAGCTATAAAAGTTTTACAATCTGGGTTCTTCTAGCCCACCATATCAAAGGACTCCTATGATTTTGTTAAAGCCTGTAACAAATGCCAATTCTCGGGCAACATATCAAAAAGGAACGAAATGCCCCTCACAATGTGGCAGGAAATTGAGCTTTTCGATATGTGGGGGGTGGACTATATGGGCCCTTTCCCTTCCTCCTATGGCTTCTCTTACATCTTGGTCACGGTGGACTACGTCTCAAAGTGGGTCGAAGTTGTACCCACTGTGTCCAGCGATTCCAAGCCTATTATTAAATTGTTCAAAGATATTATTTTCCCAAGATTTGGAGTTCCCAGAACTGTCATATCAGATGGCGGGACCCATTTCTTGGAACGAAGCTTTGAAGCCTTACTGAAAAAGTATGGAGTTAATCACAAAGTCGCAACGCCTTACCATCCACAGACTAGTGGTCAGGTTGAAGTATCTAATAGACAATTAAAGGCGATTCTTGAAAAAACGGTGAACAGAAACTGTACTGATTGGTCCACCAAACTTCCTGATGCCCTTTGGGCATACCGAACTGCATATAAAACACCAATCAGAACAACCCCGTTCCGTTTGGTGTACGGGAAGTCATGTCATCTTCCAGTAGAGCTGGAACACAAAGCCTGGTGGGCCATCAAACAATTAAATTTTGATCTTAAAAGTGCAGGAGAGAATAGACAACTCCAGTTGCAGGAGCTAGAAGAGCTTCGAATGACTTCCTATCAGAGTGCCATAATCTATAAAGAGCAAAAAAAAATGTGGCACGACGGTCATATCAAGAGGAAAGACATTGCCGTCGGCGACAAAGTACTCCTTTTCAATTCCAAGCTCAAGTTGTTTCCCGGAAAACTTCGAACAAAATGGTCTGGGCCCTTCGCCATAAAGCACATCTATTTAACTGGAGCTGTCATAATTATCGACAACAACGGAGGAGAAAGGATAGTTAACAGTCATCGTTTAAAAAGATACTACACTCCGGAAGACAAAATGCCAAGACAAACAATTGAAATCATAGACGCTACGCCGTCACCATAACAACGCTACAACTTCATCGAGCCAGCGACGTAAAACCCAGGTGCTACTTGGGAGGCAACCCAAGATTCCAGTTTCTCCCTTTACTTTTCGTTCTTTTAATTACCATAGGTAGATCTTATGAATATAAAAAAATTCATATAGCCAAAACAAACATAAAAACAACAAGATGAAAATATACAAAAAAAAAATTCATAACAAACATAAAAATATAAAAATCCGTTCGACCTTAACCGTACCAAACAGTCCTGAAACCGTTTGGAAGCAAACGGTCCTGAAACCATTTGGAACCAAACGGTCCTGAAACCGTTTGGAACCAAATGGTCCTAACACCGTTTGGGACCAAACGGTCTTCAAACCGTTTGGAGCCAAACGGTCTGCAAACCGTTTGGAGCCAACCGGTCTTGAAACCGTTTGGAGCCAAACGGTCGCTAAACCGTTTGAGACCAAACGTTCTTCAAACTGTTTGGAGCCAAATGGTCTCGAAACTATTTGGAGTCCAAACGGTCGCTAAACCGTTTGGTCTAGGGTTTTTGTCAGGTCAACCCCCCGTTTCCTATAAATATAAACCCTACCCCCTCCTTCTCCTCTCTTCAACTCTCGAGTTTTCTGTAGCTTCATGAAAGACTATTCCATTGCCTTTGAACCCTCCTGCTCCCGTGCGAATCACCATCCACCTCCATTCCACTGTTTGCTTCTCTGCCGTCGACGCCCCCGACAGCTGCAAGGTAGTCCAGCTTTTTCCACTTCCGCAATCATCCGTATCACCGTTAATGCCTTCGATGCCGCTGTGGCATTTCCCCTTCTCCAACGACGGCGCCACCATCATCGTCAACCTTGTCGCACTCATCTTCATCGCCAATAGCTTTGTCCTCTGCCACCGTCACCTCCGTTTTAACCACCGCCGTCACCTTCGTTTTAACCACCACCGTCACCTTCGTTTTTACCACCGCCGTCACCTTCGTTATAATCGCCGCCATCGCCTTCATAACCAACGTCTCCGCCCTCCTTTCATCGCTTCGCCTTTGCCGGCTGTAACCTATCGTTCCGCCTTCCAAACGGTTCCCAAACCGTTTGGGACCAAACGGTGTTGAAACCGTTTGGGACCAAACGGTCTTCAAACTGTTTGGGACCAAACGGTCTTGAAACCTTTTGGGACCCAACGGTCTTGAAACCGTTTGGACCAAACGGTCTTGAAACCGTTTGGGACCAAACGGTCTTGAAACCGTTTGGGACCAACCGATCTTGAAACCGTTTGGGACCAAATGGTCTTGAAACCGTTTGGGACCAAACGGTCCTGAAACCGTTTGGCTTTCCACAATCTCTAATAATACAAATATATATATATATATATATATATATATATATATATATATATACATAAAACCACATAAATACAAATAAAATCTAATTTGTTTCTGAACATATTGTTCTAACTCATGATTTCCCATTTTGCAGATATGGCATCATCAACAAAGAAGGCCATCGGATCTGAAGCTGCTCCTTCTCCGAAAAGGCAGCAGATGATGGAAGAGCTGGCCAAACTTCAGAAAATCAGGGATGTCTTCAACAAAACTAGAGAGATCCCACCAAAGACCAAGATGATGGATGTCCTGTGCGAGATTGACCGCCTCACCAGATGTCTAGCAGAGGCATCCTCCTCCGACGAAGGCTCGGAGTACATACCAAATCCCGAGGAGGAATCCCCAGACGAAGAACAAAAAAGGAAACGCAAGGTCCAGGAACCAGCGACCGGACATCCCTCAACGAAACGGGAAAGAAAACAAGTTCGCCCTGCCTCTGCTATGGATCAACCCTTTGCACCACCAACCACCACCATCCCTGTTACCACCCCTACTTTCCCTCCCGTCACCACCACAACACCACCACCATAAAATCTTTTCATACATTTCACCCCCTCCACTGACAAAATCCTAAAACCCACTAAGTACGTCTGCTCCAGCATACTACTTAAGATGGGGATCCATTTCCGCATTTTCAAAATTCTAGACAAAGCCAATCTCGCCAGGCTATGTCTAGTACATGAGCTCTCCTATTCTGAACCCACTACCGAATTCTTCACCTTCCTTACCAAAGAACCCGTAGACATCATGGATAGAACACGGGACAGAGGTGACAGAAGGCTGGTCACCCATATCTTCAGCAACAAGGTTGTCTTAACAGAAAACATATTGAACGAAGTTTTTATTGACAACCAGGAGCAGCTAAATAAAGCCAAGGCTGTGGGAACCGAGCACCCTGAGTTCAACAGACACAAATTTTGGAAATCTCTCACTGGGCTCCCCACCTATGATGCTAAGACGTGCAAAGTATCGAACATACATTCTGAATTCGTGCGCACCCTACACAAAATTCTTGCTGGCGCACTCTTCCCCAGGACTGAAGGTGGAAACGTTATATTTTTGGATCTCTTTGTTCTCTGGTCCATCCTAAACGGAAGGCCAGTCAACATTGGACGACAAATAATCGAGAAATTATCAACTTAATTATGCCCTAGGGAAGGAAATATGCATGGGGGGTCATGTCACATCCATCATAAAATACCTTAAGACGGACAGACCCCTACCTCACTGCACGCAAATAAAGGGAGACATCCTTACCAATGAACAAACTTTGAAGAACTCCTTCATTATCAAGGAAAAGGATGTGAAACTGCATTATGTCTTCTGCCCTACAGTCAAGTCATCAAGAACGCTCCTCCCGCTTCCGGAGCTTGCAAACTATGACACAAAAAGGCTCCCCTTCTTTGACGAGGAGATTACACAACTCTTAGCTTCGGTTAAAGCGGTCGACAAGAAAGCAAAAGCGGGACAGACGGAGCTCAGTATCACCGCCCCGGCAGATCGACCATCAAAAATACATGTCAAACGACCTTCCAGAAGGCAGTTGCAAGCACAACAGCTGTCGGGGACTCCAACATCAAAGCCAAATCCATAGGCCGAGACCCTCCATGAAGAAGTCTTAACCACCTCATCAATCGACTCTTTCATTCAGAGTCTACATGACCATCTAATCGCCACCACTCCACCTTCCACCTTTCCAACATCTACCACTCCTCCCTTCTTCACCACATCCACGCAACCATTCACATCCTCTTCTTCAGCCCTTTTTCCTTTGGGCTCTCCCTTCTCCACTCCTATGCCTGACTTTACCACTTTCCTATTTCCCTCCACAGTTTCTACCCCATCTCTATCACTCCCACAACTTTCACCTGAGATACCACCACCTTTCACATCCACCACCACCCCGACACCGCTGGTGACTCCATCCATAGTCACCACGCAGTTTGGGGCATCATCAGTGTCTCTTCCGCAAGGCACTACCACACTCCCACATAGATCCCAGCCACCCCCTTCCGCCTCTGGGATCCCTTTTGCCAATATCAGTGAGCAATTCAGCCGTCAATTTGACGCCGTCCGAAACCTCCTCACTGATCCTTCTAACATTTTACATTCTATATTTTTCTTGTGTGCAGGGAATATCGAAATAGGTGGCCACGATCGAAGAGCAGAACAGAGCCTTGCCCAACATCCTCCAAAGGTTTCAGCAACGACGAAATGAGGTGGCTACGAAAGTTGAGCACATCAACAACCACTACAATAACTTGCCGGATCTCGTCCTTGGAGCGATGTGCCAGCAAGAAGTGACGGCAAAGCAAGTCAATGAGATCTCTAAGCAGACTCAACCTCTGCCTGAGACTCTCCGTGAGCTCCAGCAACAACAAGCAGTTCTGAGCACACGCTTGGACACCATCAACAACACCCTCACACAACTACATAATCGCCAAGAGGAGTCAACTAATAATGACATCCAGCAGCTGTGTGCTCAAGTTACAGATCTAACAGCACGTATCCTCTCTGCCGAGGGCCGATATAATGACCTCAAAGAATCCCATGACGCACTTCTCAAAACACACGAGCATCTGCAAGTGGCTTTCGATGAGTTACAAGCCACCCATCGGAAGTGCAAAAAGACCGCCCATAAAATGCCAGCAGACAAGGCAACGGCCGACAAGGATGGCGATAGTGATGAAGAAGAAGAAGAAGAATCTGACTCATCTACTGACTCAAACAATGATAACACCTCCTCAGGTGATAAATCTGATGACGGAGAGGACCCAGACAATGCAGCAGAACCTTCTCACAAAGGTTCCGACAAATGCCACCATGACGGTGAACATCACCCCAAGTCCTCACACAATGATAATGTTAACATGTCATATGGGGACCAATTCCTTGATTATTCCACTATGGGGTCCATCGGGGAGTCAGCCAAAGACGCGGCTTACGCTGAATTCCAACAATGTATATTAGGAACCAGCGCCAGCCCGCCCACAAAAACCGCCCCTCCTCTCTCCACGCTTGACATGTCGGCGCCTTCCCCCCCTGACCAGGACGAGGCAGAATGAGTAAGCTTAGACACAAATGATGACCTTGATTCTGCCTCTGACTCGGAAGACGATCTACAAGGCCATGTAGAAGCCCTGGTACAACCCGCTTCTCCCCCTCTGCAAGAGCTTCCCCCGCCACCACCTCTACCAAACAAAATGCATGATCTCGATATGACGGCCATCTCCACATTAGATGCTCAGGATATTTTTATACTAAACACTATTGTGGATGATGCAAAGGCAGGGGAAGACATCATCTACAATAACACCAAAACCAGGCACAAGATGACAAGAGAAGACTTCCGCCACATCCTGCGACCTCAGTCCACGATGCCGATGGCAATATTCTGTGTCCTTCTCGCCAACTGTATAGAAATGTATAGAAGTTCTAAGAGGCAGCAACCCATTTTCAACGCCTCGCCTGCTCTGTCTATTGGCCTTTTATACAAAGACATACGATCACAATCAATCGAGCGGATGCATGCCGGTTTAGCACGACGGGCACGTTATCTTACCGTGCCCTTTCAAGTCTCAGATCATTGGCTTTTTATGATTGTCGACATCGAAGCTCGGGAGGCCAAGGTCTATAATTTTTGCGGTGCTGAGCTACCCGCCGGTACAATAAACTTCATTAGTGAAGCAGCTGGTGAAGTGTGATGTATACCCTTCCAGATGCTTAAGTTAATTTGGGCTGCACGCCCATCTCTCCGACAAGACTGGAGCCAGCCCTGGTTCCAAATTATAAACCCTCAAGTTCAAGCTGTCGAGGGATCTGGGGATTGCGCTTTCTACACATACGTCACATCCAAGCGCTGAACCAACAAATCCCTTTTACGGACCTAATCGCTGAAAATTTTCATTCTTTGCGACGGCGTTACTCCATGGAACTCATCTATGATAGAAGGTTCTTCAAGGACCCAACAATGGCTCCAGATGACGTCCCTCGTTACCTTTTTTCAGCTGTCCAACGCCCGCAGAGGCGACCATTAAGCCAAACTCTGAAAGAGTTGGAGAAATCAGAGGAGCCGGCCTTAGCTACCGAGCAAAGTAAAGGAGACATCGATCCTTTGTCTGCCATAGAACCAACCTTTCCTGACTTCGATCACAGTGCTTGCAAAGGTCTCAACAACCTCGAACTACGTCTCATTATGGTGCGGCTTTCAACCGAAAAGGATGAGCTCGTATTCATGTCTAGGGACATTTTAGTCATGGCAGACACACTTCGAGAGACTTTACAGGTTAAAGGATCCCTCTTCATAAGCCTTATGGCCGCTTACCAGTTTCTGCTCGGCCAAAATAACCCCACTACATATATGGCGTCCCCGTACATGAAGGATGATCTTCTAAAGCTCAAGAACTTCGGCACAACTGAAGCACTGATCTCCTTTCTACAGCACACAACGCCGAAGTTCATCATGTTACCCTTCCTTTATCATGAGCACTGGATGCTCCTGGAAACAAACCTACCAGATGGAACAACTACAATATATAACAGTTCCGATAGCCAGTACAATCCATGACAGAAGAACTATGTCGTGACACCAAGGATGCCAACAGAGGTAGTGGCAAAGGAATGTGCTGACAAATTAATCGCCTTTCTAAGTCAGCACACAAGGGCTTATGACAAAGAGCATTTTCATCGCCCTGCCTTCAGCCACAAATGTCCCCAACAAATCCGACAATCAAACGACTGTGGCTTCCACGTCCTCTACTGGATGTAAACCATCATCGTCCTTCAAAGACCAGTAGAAGATATGAGTGACGTGGATTACCACGCTCTACTCGGACAGTTCGCAGCAAATCTACTTCAATCACCAGGGGAAAATTCAGAATTACATTAGCCTGCAGCCCTTGTCATCATACTTCTCTGCCTCTCACTTTGACACTCTGAGGAAAGAGTGCGTAATAAGTTAGGGGGGGAGTACATTAGACAAGGGCGAGGTATCATTTCTAAATCTCTCTTTCCCCATTTTTTTTCCTTTCTCTATTTGTACATATTTTCTTTTCTTCTTTTTCCTCTTTAACTTTCTTTTTAAATAACCCTTTTTGAATAAAGTCACTCTCAGTTAACTTTAGATTCATGTTAGTCCCCAAAAGTAAATAGCACTTAGACATTTCATGGAGATTTAATAATGTCCCTCCACTATTGATTTTCATGCTTTTGCTTCACTTCTTTATCTGACTCTCCACAGGTCAATATCAAGGTAGAAATAAGCCAGGCTCTCAAGGGTGAGAGGGGCATCAGGCATCTTCCAAATCAAGAAGCTCTGCAAGTGGACCACAAACCAAATAAGTGCATGTTGAAAAAACTCTAAGAACAACTTTCCTCTCTTCAAAATAAAAGAGGCTTGGCCGCCCAAAATAAATTCCCAAACAAAACCCAAGCCTGCGAGTCTTCGAATAAAAGCTAGCGAGTCGAATAAAATTAGGAGAGTTGTGCCATAAATAAGGATCTATATAAAGAACCGATGAAGGTCTCACCCGGTCAGCACATTCAGCTGCCCTCACAAAGGTAGATGTGTCGTGCCCAGTAGTGAAGCCCTAAGGTATCCAAATATATAAAAGGCTTATAAAGGACTCACCCGGACGGTACATTCAGCTTCCCTCACAAAGGCAGATGTGTCATGCCCGGTAGTGAAATCCTAAAAGCATAGACAACCCCTCCCCCACTTGAAGGGGGAGTTACACTTCAAGCCTTTAGCCAACCCTCATACCCCCTCTAGCTTCCAGTAGGTCTTTCAGAGAGGTATAAAGTTGATTAGAGTCAACAACATGCACAAAATAAAGGTGGCCCCGATGCGAGTTACGAGATATAGAAGGAACCTGAGACCCAAGCAACTCTCGAAACCTGAAAGAGTCAAGGCAAGCAATAAGACCTGATATAACCTTAGGAGAACTCAGGTTAAGAATTGAAGCAAGAGTATGGAAATTCTAAATAAAATCACCTCGCCATTACATGCCTCAGCTCTATCTAACTTGAGGACAAGCTAGACTCTAAGTTAGGAGGGGTGATAACCTCCAATTTTGATGATTATCTTAGTCTTTTTCTTTAGTTTTCCATACTCTTTCTAAATTAAATATATACATAATCCCTAAATTTTCCCTCTTATTATAAATATATTATCAGACTAACTTTTCCCTTTTGTATATGCAGAAAAACACAAAAAAATATCGTAAAAGACTAACTCAGCCTCAGACCGCATGAAGCCAAATGGTCCTGAGACCGCATGGAGTCAAACGGTCCTGAGACCGCATGGAGTCAAACGGTCCCAAGACCGCATGAAGCCAATCGGTCCCGAGACCGCATGGAGTCAAATGGTCCCAAGACCACATGAAGCCAATTGGTCCCAAGACCGCATGGAGTCCAACGGTCCCAAGACCGCATGAAGCCAATCGGTCCCGAGACCGCATGGAGTCAAACGGTCCCAAGACCGCATGAAGCCAATCGGTCCCGAGACCGCATGGAGTCAAACGGTCCCAAGACCGCATGAAGCCAATCGGTCCCGAGACCGCATGGAGTCAAACGGTCTTAAGACCGCATGTAGTCACACGGTCCCGAGACCGCATGAAGCCAAACGGTCTTGAGGTCCAAACGGTCTTGAGGTCCAAACGGTCTTGAGGTCCAAACGGTCTTGAGGTCCAATCAGTCCCGAGACCGCATGGAGTCACATGGTCCCGAGACCGCATGAAGCCAAACGGTCTTGAGGTCCAAATGGTCTTGAGGTCCAAACGGTCTTGAGATCCAAACGGTCTTGAGTTCCAAACGGTCTTGAGGTCCAAACGATCTCCAAATCGTTTGGACTTCACTTAAGGCCTATAAATAAGACCCCAAGGGTCCTCAACCAGGAGAGAAGTTTTCAGACGTCCAAAGGCTGCCTCAATCACTCCAGAGTACTTACGACTTCCATCCTTCGGCCTGGGGCTGCCGGTCTGAGACCCATACTCCATCTCGAAGCTGCTTTCTCTCTCTCCGCCAAAGAAGGTGGGAAGAGGGAGATCTCGTCATCGTGCAACCTGTGAAGCTAGTGGATCGTTTCTCTCTCTCCAAGGGGTTTATTTTCCTCTCTCCTTTATGGGGATAATGCACTCTCTCTCTCTCTTCTTGCCTCCTTCTTTGTCCTAGTCATGAGCGAGTAGTCTCTTTCACTAGGGTGCGGGGAGTAGCCCCGCTACCCATGTTTTCATATCATGTAAATGTAATCCATAAATTGTAATATAGAGATCTTATCTTTTCAGTTCGACATCAAACGTTTAATGAATGCATGTTGCTTGATCTCCAACTTGTGTTATCCTTTATCTTTTAGTATTGTCTACATTTGTACTATTAGATTTGAAATTCGTTTGTATGTTGGTTCTTGGTGCATGTATCCACCATGCATCTGTTTTGGTATCTAGAAGTGTGTCTCAAGAAGTGGAGTAAACTCACTATCATTTGTTGCACTTTCATACTATGAAATGGAATCAGTTGATGTATGAAAGTGCAACCTTGGTAAGTCGAGGAACACACTTTGCGAGGGGAATGATGCAAAGTAAGTGACCATTTGTTCGGGAATGGCTGGCGTTGCAACATTCCCGCACTTCTCGTAGTTAGTTCTCCGAATGGAAACTAAGTCTACAAAGATACTAGCTGACTAGACTCTTTCTTCAGGTTATGTTTTGCTTTGCATGTGCTGATTCATGTGTAGTGGCGGTGAAAAACTGATCACACCCTAGTGACCTTTATCATAGTTTAACCCCTTAGATTTACTTGCTTTCTTTACTTTGTATGTTCTTAGTTCAAAACAACAAAACCCAACTTTCGATTTAAGTGCCTACTAGTAAGTGATTAAGTGGAATTCTAAAGTTTTCCATCTTGTTGCTCGCAACAAGACTGTTGTCCTGAGGATTCGACCCTTAACTATACTACGATAAGACTTCCATGTATCTTAGCATACGTGGGTGGAGATCTTTATCTAGTATATGCAAGGCTAAACCTAAAGACTTACTATCTTTAGGATTTTTAGTTGGTGCACGCAATTCCACGTGAGTGGAAGCTCCATCAGGTAGATAAAAAAGTACCTTAACTTAAGACTCACTCTTGGCCTTACCTCAAGTTGTCATTTTGTACCCTGATACCCCACATTTTGAACAATCTTAAAAATAAATATAGCCATTATTAAATAACACACAATCATTCGAGAATGCATGTATCTTCTTTGGCTTCATTCCCATCAACGCAAAATTTTGTTTACTTAGTATGTCAATATTAGAAGCTTGTTTCCATTCAGAAGAATTTCATTCAATAAAGACAATTGAGATATGAAACTTTTGGCACTCCCCCTATATCTAGACTTTAGGTGTACAATCCCAACAGATCGCTCATACTCGTTAACTTAGTACAAATGAAGTATAATGGCTTCGCAACGTTATGAAACAGGAGTGAAAATAAGGACGTTGGATCAGTTATATTTACCTACAATTATCTAGCAAAGAATCAATGATAGAATTCATAATATTTCATTCACATCATCATCATTTCCCATTTCTTCTTCCACACAAGTACCGCTATCAACATTTACTAATATAAAAGTAGGAATCTCTCCATGCCAGTACCATTATGTATAGGCTTGTGTAATCCCATTTTACACATGACTTTTGATTTCCTCAATAGTGTCGAATTTCAAGTTGTTACTACAATTCCTAAATGGAAAATAGAAAAAATCTATAAGTTGTCTCCTATGTTCCTCTGTATATTTTATAAACTCATCAAGACCACTTGTAAACTCTTTAGAGTAGAAAATTGTAATGGACATCCAACATCAACTCATTATATAATCACAGGATAGGAAATTTTGTGTGTAACACCTATTCCATTATTGAACAGTTGATCTCGCTATTAACTGTATAATGCATATTAAGATAGTTCTATAAGTAAACCGGTGTAGATGGGGAAATACCCACATACATATGTACATAGAGAAAAAATGGGGAACTATGTGTCAAAATATCTTGAAAACCAAAAACACATTATACATACACATCAAAAGTGATCTTATGTGTTCAATAACAACCCCAAATTGGGGACTATCTATGATTTACTCCTAATGAGTATTTCTTGGATGGTTTTCTATGCCAACAGGTGTGACGACCTCTATCAAACTAATAGCCAAATTGCACAATAATTACACGGAATAACCATTAACAATGGATTAACGAAAATTACTAAAAATTAAAACCATTTTGCAAAGAGATCCATTGCCAGGAAACTTTTAAGGAAAGAACCAAAGCAATATATATATCATGGTTCACATTGTACATACATTGTACCATCTCATTTTGAGGATATCATATACCAGTTGCTTTGCCCAAACATATACATAAGAAACATAAAACCTCGAGGCATACCGGCCAAAATCTCAGATCGTTTATAAAACCATTACATACTAACTCCCAAGGACCTAAGAGTACAGAGATGACACATATGACTTCTATCTACAAGACATGATAGATAGTACACTCAACATGAGCTATTACTTATATCCCTATTGTTGTTGTCCTCCCTCTACAGTATGATCTCTACCTCCTCGTCTGTGTCCACCTAAAAATGTTGGGACCAATGGGGTGACACAAAAGTCCCAACGAGAGATATACCTCTCTACCAACAACATTATTATCATAGGTAAACAATATAAAACTGAGCAGAGGATCTTTTACATTCATAATCAAGATTAATTACTGTTTATAAGCAAAATAGGGCAATATCATCTTTTCAAGAATGCAACTATCTATGATAGATCAATAAATCATCTATTCACTTTATAAGAAATACGAAGAACACATATAACATCTATCCATTTAATATGTATAAAAGTAATGCAACATCAACCAATGTTTCCGTATATTATTCTTAAGAAAATACGCTACATGACTGATAACATATTTACAATCACACTTAAACCCTAAGGAGATGAGGTATACCGCTCATGCTCCAACAGACCACCACTTAGTCAAAATCGGTACCATACAATGTCAAAGGAAGAGCCGGCTTCTAAGACCTCATTTGTCTCGGTCAGTATGAGACCACTGGAAGTGACATCACGTATCAAATTGCAATTAGCTTGCCAGCGTATAGTGACATCTTGACTATAGAGTTACAACCGCAGCATGCACTTTCTTCAGGGAGATCACACAGTAACCCTGGTATATTCTCTTCGGGGAGATCACACAGCAACCCCGTTATATGAGGGAAAGATCACACAACAATCCCTATATGGATGTAACAATATTTTCGCCCATCACCCCCACATTCAAAAATATTCTCTCCGAGTTAAACTCATTTCACCATTCAACAAATTCTGATACTGAATGGATCTATGGCCAGGGAAACTACATGATAAGGTTCCACTTGATTAATTAGGTGCATTACAGTATCTTTTAGCATCAACCAAGTTACAAGCATGAATTATAACAGATGCTACTAAGAAAGGTGTAATACATTTATCAAGTACTTTCATAATTTTTGGAACACAATGAATGCATAACAATCTAGATCTCAGTCCCATATCACATTACTGGGGATTCTCATCCCTTAACATTATCATCATCATGATTTCTAGATCTAGGTATTCAAAGCCTTTGTTCATCATTGAACATTGTCACCTCTTATCAGGTAACTATTACATCAAGGTCCTCAGACCCAGGTATACATTATACTTGTTGCACAAGTATTTCACATGGCTCACAAGGCCCATTTATTATGTATTATATGAAACATCATAGCTCATACCTAGATATGCTCATCATCTCATGATACCTACATGGTTAGTATTTCATGATAAAAATAATATCAAGTACATATCATCACCATGCAATACAAGAGAAATACAATCTCCCCGTTATTAGGGTTAGGGTTTCCCTTTTTAGTCGATTAGGGTTTCAAGTTCATATTACTAAGAATCAAAACCCTAATTCATAGCTCCACACATATTAGGAGCATACATTGATATCATAAGTATTCAATCATACTTGTTTATTCTCATCATTTATCATTAAATGATTCTCACACAAAGTATGAGTTTCTCTCTCATCCTGACTAGGATATTGATTACATCATACTTTATTAAGTTGGCTCAACCCTTTTCTCAAGGTACATTGGCCTACACTTATCAAAATGCATTAAACACTTTACATTTTAATGTATCATTTGACATAACACATTTCATGTGTTTTTCAATCAAGTATATCAGATTTGAGGTGCTTACCTCCACATTGGTTTTGAGGTGCTTCCAACATATCGAGCAAGAGTTTTATGCTTATCACCATATCATCCAAGAGGTGTGTGTTTATCACCATATCATACAAGAGGTGTGTGCTACCACCATATCGGGCAAGAGGTGTGTGCTTTGTTGTGTGATTTCCACATCAACTTTTCACATGATTTCAGACACAAATTCAGTTCATTTTGTTCTCATTTAGCCTTTATTCATATCATTCTTGATACCTTTTTGTTATTTTTCTTATCGCATGATGTGTATTGTAGATATGCTTTAAAAGGCTCAAATTGGAGATAGCCCAACTCAAATCCAACATCATTGGGGCTTCTCCACACATTGTAAACCATTCAGAGTTTCATTTCTACTAAAACAACATCACACGTGTCATGTTCAAATTAAGACACAGCGTGTGCGATTCCAAAAAACCATGCATCTAGATGAAGTGACAAAGACACGGCGTGTTCCTTTTTGGAACACGACGTGTGCGATTCTAGAAGGTGTCGAGCAAAGCAAAGACACGTCGTGTTCCAATCAGGCATGGCGTGTACCTGGAGATGCAGAGTCGACTATATGTTTCTGGAAACACACACGCTATGTCTTAATTTGGACACACTGTGTGATGTACACTTGGAGCAACTGTTAAAGGGAAGGACACGACGTGTCCAAAGGAAGACACGTTGGGTCGCTGTCAGTTTCAGCAAAACTAAAAAATGACGCCCCTCATTTTTAAAGACAAAAACAACTAATGGAGCGATTATCACTGGTCATAATTCGAAAGTCATTCATCTAAGAGAAAGGCTAGAGCAAAGGAGGGCGATTTTGGGGTGAAAGATGGTGGTTTCTTACCAAAGAAACCACATTCTTCTTCTCTTCTTCTCCATTTTCTTTTATGGAGGTGTGACAGAGCTTCTTCACTCCACAAAGCTTCTCGGGAGGGAAGTTTGTCCGATTTGGAGCAGCTGTAGGTGTGGAATTTCGTCCCCAAGTTGGAATTTTACTCTTCTTGTGTTACATCTTTGGTTCTCTTAGCTTTTCCTTCTCTAAACCAGGTTAAACTCCGAAATTTCTACATTTTCTCTGATGTACATCATCATGGACAAGTAGACTCTTTCTCTTGGACATGGGAGAGTAGCTCCCATGTCATAGCATGTAAGGAACATGATAATTTCATACTAAATGCTAAGTTGCTTGTTTTTACACCATGTGAGTACCGATTTCTTTCTTCTTGCATGTATGGCTGGCCACTTTATGTGCATGTTTTATGCTGTCTTGCTTGATCTGAGAAGATAGGTAGGAGAGTAAGGTGGTACTCTCTTGGAAACTCTTTCTTTACCATGAGAGTGGAAATTATGGAGTTGAGGAGTAGGTTTGTGATCCAAATCGAAATTCGTACATGAAAATGTTGTATTGAGTTAGGATCATTGTACTTGCACCGAGAGGTGAAGTGCAACATACAACTCTCCTTTAAAACAAATGTTTAGTATGTTTAAATTCCATGCTCCTACTTTATGCTATGATATGTTGGTGAAATCCTAAGTCCAAGATCCTTCCATATCTGAAATTAAACCTCTTTTAGTAATCCATTTACAATTTTTCTTAATTCTAAAATTTTATCTTAATAAACTAAATCACACCTTTAAAATGGTCTAGATTGTTGAACCTTAGAACTATTGTGTTTAATTGATTACCAAGCTCCTTGTGTTCGATCTCGACAACAACTACAACAAGTTTTTAGCACTGTTGTCGGGGAGCTACGGTTAGTCTAATTAGAGTAAAAAGTGATAACTAGTATTCGAGACTAGATCACCTTTTCCATCTTCGTAATTACATATAGCTTTTAGTTGTGTTATCAATATCTCTTGCTACTTTTTAGGTTGTATGCGTCGCTCACAAAGGGGTCTTCAACCATCTGCGTTTCTAGATCTCAAAATTGTGTGCACTTTTTCAATCTTAAGAAGAACAAGAAGAGTAGAGTGGCCACTTCTATCATAGGAACAACTCCATTTAAGATGATATATGGTAAATCTTTTCATCTTCTATTGGAGCTAGAACATCATGCTCTTTGGGCTATCAAGTTCTTAAACTTTGACATGAAGAAGGCTAGTGAAAAGCGTCTATTGCAGCTGCAAGAACTGGAAGAACTCCGGCTAGATGCATATGAAAATGCAAGGCTCTACAAAGAAAGAACAAAGGTTTGGCATGACAAAAGAATCCAGAGGAAAGACTTCAAAGAAGGAGACAAAGTGTTGTTGTTTAACTCTAGACTCAAGCTATTCCCTGGAAAACTGAAGTCCAAGTGGTCAGGTCCCTTTCTTGTGTTGAAGATTTTTCCATATGGAGTTGTTGAGCTACAAGGCAAGGATGGAGATTTCAAAGTAAATGGGCAACGTTGCAAGCTATATACCTCTGGAGATGAAGTTCACAAGGGAGCCTCTTTCTCCTTCCAATATGCATGATGGATAGATTGAAGAGTCTCACTCCAGACTCTTAATGGAGGACCTCGTGGGAGTTGAAACCACATTAGGATATATTGCTTTTCCATTATTTGAGTCAAGAACACTCTTTAGTTCCTAAATAAGCTTGTCATGGATGAATGTAATAACTTAGACAATTAGATTACCATATCTATCATTATTTTTGTGTTGACGAAATGTTATTTTCTACAGAAATTGCAGAAGACATGACATGTCTTTATTTGACATGTCGTGTCACTGATCAAAGAATCACAGTAGCTGAGCTACTTCTCTAGGTACACGACGTGTCATCACTTGACACGTTGTGTCCTTCCTATGGATCATCTTTCTGGAATCTCACACGGCGTGCAAAAAATCAGCACACGTCGTGTGCAAATCACACAGACTTAGCAATAAACTTTCAGGAAAGTCACACGTCATGTCTTTATTTGACATGCCGTATCTAAATCAGCTGGCAAAATCCATAGAGGCTTCTAGAATCTCACATGAAGTGTCGAAATTAAAGCATGTCGTGTCTTACAAGTGCAAATTTTTGAACAGAAGATCAGTGGGGAGCTTATTCAATGAAGAATGCGACGTGTACAACCTTGAACACGTCGTGTCACAAAACGAAAAGTCAGGTCTAAGTAAAGAACACAAGCTGCCTTTTTCATTCACACCTCCATTCGACCCGTGTGCCATCCCAACCCTACTTCCGTGTTCGCCGACATACACGTCATGTCCTTCTTTATTCAGGCCAAATCTTCTTCATAGGACATGTCTTGTCCCCTTTATAACACGATGTGTCTCTGCCGTCAACAACCAAATGGCACCCGTGAAACAGACGTCAAATCACAAACATGGAGCAAGCTCCTCTTCAGCCCCGACCTAGGTCTCCTCCACAATTTTTAGGGTCACAGAAGTGGAGGATACCACTTACCAATTCCTAATCTCTAGGAGGGTATTGCCATCTCATTTTGCTTGTGAGAAGACCCTCACCAAGCTTGGTTTCAAGAATGAAGTGATGGGCCACCTGAAGTTCTTGGGGTTGCACTATGTCTACACTACGGTAGCTAAGATGTACCCTAGGCTTGTTTATGAATTTCTGACTACTCTCACGGTTGAGGAAGATCACCAAAGGCGACTTGAACCATATCCTAAAAGTACTTTCCATATGTTGAACAAACCATTTATGTTTGACCTACGATGTTTCTCTGATCTGCTTAAATGCAACTATGGCAGTTCGATAGACTATCCTGCAACTTTTAATAGCGATTCTTTCTGGGCTGAAATCTCTAGTGATACTTTTCATAATTTCAATCAAGCATGAGCTTCAACAATTCATAATCTGATCTTTTCTCTATATTCACCACCTTCTCAGTACGGGGGTTTTTCCAAGGAAAGAAATGCAGGGGGTTTGTGGAAAGACTGATTTGTTATTCCTGTGGTGCATGGTTCATGAAGAGTAGATAAGTGCGGGTTACTATATCCTCAACAGATTCTTGGAAATTAAGAAGATGAAAAAGAGGGAATCTAGGGACATCATATGTAGTGGTATCATTACTCTTCTTGCTACAAAGCAAGGGGTGGATCTGACCGACCTAGAGCCCGTACCAAGAAAGATTATGGTGTATATCCCATACCTCATCTCCACCAATCTACTATCTAGAGTTGGTGACAACGATTCAAAGTTCAGGCAGTTCCTTTCCAAGAAGTAATATATTGAGATCCCTGACCCTAACCGTGATGATTTGAGTGACAAGGCCAACTGGAAGGTCGAAATGGAGCCTGAGGATGAAGAAGAGGAGGAAAGCAGAGAAGCAGGCAGTTCTAGTGCACCACCTATAGTTGCAGTAGCACCACCACCACCCTCTAGTGGCACTTAGACGAACTACACTTGGGTGATTCCTGACCTGCGACATCTTTATGGCTATGTTCAACAACGCTTCGATCACATAGATGGTCATCTAGATCAGTTGGGTACACAGTATACTTTGATGCACGACATGGTCCACCGCATGGACTAGTACCACATCTCACAGGGCCACTACTCCATCCCGACTTTGTCCCACAACCTGAGTTCACCCCACAGCCCATTGACATTCCAGACATCGTCAACCAATTCTTTCCACCGGATCATGAGGGCACTGGCCCCTCTCTTTGATTTTATCCATGAC
Organism: Alisma plantago-aquatica; assembly: GCA_963693085.1. Classification (NCBI taxonomy): domain Eukaryota; kingdom Viridiplantae; phylum Streptophyta; class Magnoliopsida; order Alismatales; family Alismataceae; genus Alisma; species Alisma plantago-aquatica. The sequence goes on from OY856411.1 coordinate 101,467,032, forward strand.
ATGTATCTAGTTGTTACCTCTATGAGTTTGATTGATGCAGTGAGGACACTACATATTTCAAGCTTAGGGGGGGTGCAACCGGCCCGTAATGTAGTTTTTATTTACATTAGCTTTTGTTAGTGTTAGTCATGTCTGTCTTTTATTTCACTTTGTTTTATGTTCTGTTTTTCTTTCATGGCAAGTTTAATATGAAATGAGGCTATTGTGATGGAATAATCTCTTGTGCCTTATATGCTTGAACCATCTCGTCCCTTGTACTTCTTTTGGCCATATGAAATAATTAGTAAAGAGCATGCATGAATCAAATGGAAAATGAAATTCTCCATGTACATGATCTTGGTTTGTAATTGAAGCCTGAACTCTGAATTTTCAAATGCTTGATTGCTAAATACATGTAATGGTCTAAAATTTTAGCAAATAAATCAACTCTACAACACTACTTAGAATACGAGATACTCTTTCCAAACCCTTAGTGCATATACAATCGATTTTTCAGTGAAAAATTTGCAAAACAATGAATGAAATCTTGTTTACTTAACTTTCTAGTTGACTCTCTTGTGTTATGCAAAATTTTCTTTTATCCTTTTCTCCCTTTACCCAATAATAGATGGCAAACAACCCACATATCATTCTAGCCTAGTGTGAGTCCAATCCGACAATGATGGTTAGGTGGTATGAAATCAAAAGAGGGTAAAAATAACATACCAACCAACACTCCACGTGCGCATAAAGCCTAAATTCGTAGTCGAGTGCCGGAATCCCAAAAAAATCTATTGTCATATCTTTTTGAGAAGAGAGCACAACTGAGATTGTTAAAGTTAGATAAGATTTCCTCATTTGTATCCATAATAGCTGAAAATTTTTGTATTGTACATCCACTAGTTGTTTGGCCTGATTATCCAAATTCTACTTAGTGTTGTTTATTTGATTGTTTTGCTTAATTTGTGACCACCATTGATGAACTAAAACTTCTGTATGTTGGATATTTAAATTGAGATGATGGCTATGAATATAAACCTATTGTACATGGTTGGTTGGGTTTATTGTATATCTTCATTTCATTTAATCCATGTATGAGCTTGAATATTCCTTCATTTGTGTGGTCGTTCTCTTTTTGTTTGAGGACAAGCAATGGTTCAAGCTTAGGGGGATTTGTGGTGTGCTTTCCACGTCAACTTTATACATGATTTCACACACAAATTTAGTTCAGTTTGTTCTCATTTAGCCTCTATTTATATTATTCTTTCCACCTTTTTGTTATTTTGCTTATCGCATGATGTGTATTGCAGATATGCTTTAAAAGGATCAAATTAGATATAGCCCAACTCAAATCCAACATCATTGGGGCTTCTGACAATTCAGAGTTTCATTTCTACTAAAACAACATCGCACACTATGTGTCCAAATTAAGACACAGCGTGTGCGATTCTAGAAAGCCATGTGTCCAGCCGAAGTGACAAAGACACAACATGTTCCTTTTTGGAACACGACATGTGCGATTCCAGAAGGTGCCGAGCAAAGCAAAGACACATCGTGTTCCACTCAGAAACGACGTGTACCTGGAGATGTAGAGTCGACTATATGTTTATGGAAATGACACGCCGTGTCTTAATTCGGACACACCGTGCGTTGTACACTTGGAGCAATGTGTCCAAGGCCAGGACATGACGTGTCCAAAGGAAGACACGTCATGTCGCTGTCAGTTTCAACAAAACTGAAAAATGACACCCCTCGTTTTTAAAGACAAAAACAACTAATGGAGAAGTTATCACTGGTCATAGTTCAAAAGTCTTTCATCCTAGAGCAAGGCTTGAGAAAAGGAGGGCGATTTTGGGGTGGAAGAAGGTGGTTTCTGACCAACGAACCCTCATTCTTCTTCTCTTCTTCTCGATTTTCTTCTCAAGATGTGCGGCAGAGCTTCTTCACTCCACAAAGCTTCTTGGGAGGGAAGTTTGTTTGGTTTGGAGCAGCGATAGGAGTGGAATTTCGTCCCCAAGCTAGAATTCTACTCTTCTTGGGTTACACCTTTGGTTCTCTTAGATTTTCCTTCTCTAAACCATGTTAAACTCTGAAATTTCTACATTTTTTCTACTGTACATCATCATGGACGAGTACACTCTTTTTCTTGGGCATGGGAGAGAAGTTCCTATGTCATAGCATGTATGGAACATGATAATTTTGTACTAAATGCTAAGTCGCTTATTTTTCCACCTTGTGAGTATCGGTTTCTTACTTCTTGCATGTATGGATGGCCACTTTATGTGCATGTTTTATGCTCTCTTGCTTGATCTGAGAAGATAGGTAGGAGAGTAAGGAGGTACTCTCTTGGTAACTCTTTCTTTACCACGAGAGTGGAAATTATGGAGTTGAGGAGTAGGATTGTGGTCCAAAATAAAATTCATACATGAGAATGTTGTATTGAGTTAGGATCGTTGTACTTGCACCGAGAGGTGAAGTGCAAAATACAACTCTCCTTTAAAACAAGTGCTTAGTATGTTTAAATTTCGTCCTCCTGCTTTATGCTATGATATGTTGGTGAAATCCTAAGTCTAAGACCCTTCCATATCTAAAATTAAACCTCTTTTAGTAATCCATTTATTGTTTTGCTTAATTCTTAAATTTTAGCTTAATCAACCAAATCACACCTTTAAAATGGTCTAGATAGTTGAACCTTAGAACTATTGCATTTAATTGATTACCAAGATCCTTGTAATGACAGCCACCAAACCAACAACCAAATCGTTACTAATTATTGCAGAATAATCATAAGCAACGGATTAACAAAAATCACTAAAAATTAAAACCATTTTGCAAAGAGATCCATTTCCAAGAAAACTCGTAAAGGAAGAACGAAAACATTATATACATCATAGTTCACGTTGTACATATAATGTACCATCACATCTCGAGGAATAACATATAACAGTTGTTTTTTCACGACATATATTAAAGCAACACAAAACCTCAAGGCATACAAACCAAAATCTCAGATTATTCATAAAACCATCACGTACTAAATCTAAGGACCTGAGAGTAAAGAGATGACACATATGACTTCTATCTATAAGACACGACAGATAGTGCACTCAACCTGAGCTGTTACTACTGTCCCTATTGTTGTTTTCCTTCCTCTATAGAACTGCCTCTACCTCCTCGTGCACGTCCACCTAAAAATTGTGGATCCCACGACGTGAGACAATTGTCCTAGTGAGAGATATAACTCTCCACCAACAATGGTATTATCACAGTTAAGCAGTATAAAACTGAGCAGATGTTCTTTTATATCAATAAGAAAGGTTAATCATTATGGATAAGAAGATTAGAACATTCTCATCTCTTAAAGTATTATAACTATTTATGATAGAGAAGTAAATCATTTATTCACTTTATAAGAAATAAGAAGAACATTGGTATCATTTACCCATCATATTATGCCAACATCTCAAGCTTATCCTGTGATAATATTATCATGGTATGATATCCATGAGTCATTCTCATTTCTATCTGTTGGCCTCAGCCATTTACTAACATGTATTAATCTTCTAAGAGTTCAGCCAGGTATTGGATTGTACCAATCCTGAGATCACAGCTAGGTATTGGACTATGCCAATCCTGATAGAGTTCAACCAGTTATTGGATTGTACCAATCCTGATATCACAGCCAGGTATTAGACTCTGACAATCCTGATAGAGTTCAACTAGGTATTGGATTGTACCAATCCTGAGATCACATCCAGGTATTGGACTCTACTAATCCTGATAGAGTTCAACCAGGTATTGGATTGTACCAATCTTGAGATCATAGAGTTTAGCCAGGTATTGGGTTATACCAATCTTCAGATCACAATGAGGTATTAGACTATGTCAATCCTAATAGAGTTCAGCTAGGTATTGGATTGTACCAATCCTGAGATCACAGAGTTCAGTCAGGTATTGGGTTATACCAATCCTGAGATCACAGCCAGGTATTGGACTCTACCAATCATGATAGAGTTTAGCCAGGTATTGGATTGTACAAATCTTGAGATCACATCCAGGTATTGGACTCTTCCAATCCTGATAGAGTTTATGCAGGTATTGGACTCTTCCAATCCTGATAGAGTTCAGCCAGGTATTGGATTATACCAATCCTGAGATCACAGCCAGGTATTGGACTCTGCCAATCCTGATAGAGTTCATCTAGGTATGGATAATACCAATCCTAATATATAATACAAGTATTCCTCTTATCTCATTTAAGCATATTCAAAACACTATAGCCCTTATTTGGCTATAAGCATAAAGCATGTATGACTAAGATTTCATTATTATTATAACTATTTATTATTATTATGATGTTACTAGGTTTACATTTGCACATTAGCATTTCTTACATGAGACTTTTATAAACATCTTGTCACCTCTCACTAGGCAACAACTATTCACTTGGCTCACAAGCCCCATTAAACATCTTGTCACCTCTCACTAGGCAACAACAATTCACTTGGCTCACAAGGCCCATTAAACATCTTGTCACCTCTCACTAGGAAAAAATTATTCACATGGCCTGCAAGGCCCATTAAACATCTTGTTACCTCTCACTAGGCAACAACTATTCACATGGCTCACAAGGCCCAATAAACATCTTGTTACCTCTCACTAGGTAACAATTATCTCTAGGTCATAAGACCTAGATAATTAGTATTATATGAAACATCACAACTCATGCTTAGCTATGCTCATTATCTCATGATACCAGCATGGTTTCAACATAAATAGGGTTAGGGTTTCCCTTCATTAACCAATGGTGGTTTCAAATCATATCATTACCCTTCATTAGGGTTAAGGTTTCCCTTTTTAATCCGGCTAGGCTTTTCAAGTACATTCATCAAGAATTACAACCCTAAATCAGACTCCACATATATTAGGAGTATCAATGTATACTCATTACATGAGTATTAAATAGGTATAAGTTTCTCTCTCATCATCACTAGGATGTTGATTGCATCATACTCTATTAAATTGGCTCAATCCTTCTCTCAAGATAGATTGGCCCATACTCATCAAATTGCATTAAACTCTTTATGTCTTAATGTATTATTTGTCATAACACACTACATGTTTCACTCAATCAAGTATATTTAATTGAGGTGCTTCCACCCTATTGGGCAAAGAGATGTGTGCTTGCTTCCATATCAGGTAAAGAGGTGTGTGTGTGATCCACACCATATCGGGAAAAGAGGTGTGTGTATGCTTCACACCATATCAGGCAAAGAGGTGTGTGTATGCTTCACACCATATCGGGCAAAGAGACGTGTGAATTCTTCACACCATATCGGGAAAAGAGGTGTGTGTATTCTTCACACCATATCGGGTTACTCATCATCTAGGGTTTGTCAATTTGGGTTAGCCTATCGAGTTAAACCCTTATGCTCATTCTCTTTCATACCTTCATGGGACCAATCCTATCATGTGTTAAGTGATAGGCTAGACAACTGTTTGAACCCTTCACAATCAACCCATTACACAAAACGATAGGGGTGTGGGGTTCCAAGATATATGGGATTCCATATCACCATCTAGGGTTTCAGCACCATATCAGGTTAGAGGTGTATGTGTGCTCACCATATCGACCTTGAGGTGTATGTGTGCTTACCATATCGACCTTGAGGTGTATGTGTGATTACCATATCGACCTTGAGGTGTATGTGCGCTTACCATATCGCCCTTGAGGTATATAACCATCACTATCTAGGGTTTCAACATCATATCGGGCAAGAGGTGTATCCTTCAACACCATATCGGGTTGAACCATGATTATGTCATCATCATAAACCTCTAGACTCTTGTTCTTACTATTCTAGTTCATGGACAACTGTCCTAGATCACTAATAGATCTCATGGATTCATTAATTATGCAAGAAATATCAAATTGAAAGTCAATCATTTAACTAAGGAAAGATTGATGGAAAATAATAGCATAATTGAGTTCAAGTTATATAACCCGCCTCAAGAGTAACTTAAAAGATACAAGATACAAAGCTTAACATTCCCAAGTTTGAATATGAGCTTATCAAAGTTCCAATGCTTGAGTTCCTCAGCACCATGCACGATACTTCACTACTTGTGGCTGATATCCCTCACTTGGCCGATATCAGTTTGCTATAGGCGACATCTCTTGGATATGGCTGATACCAAGGATTTATGCATGATACTCCTTCACCTTTTCACGATACTAAGACTCTATGCAAAATATCTAAGAGCAAGGGGGTGATTGATTTCGAAATATTTCACTTATGGGTGAAATGAAGGGTATATATACTTGTGGTTCATGAAAAAGTGTGTATATGAGGTGTCATCATTTTAAGCTACTAGGTGCCACATGTACATGCATGGTTGACACTTGTACTGGCATGCAATAATATTTATCTTGACATGAAAAACACTTGAGGATCATCTAGAGATGATATTTTGGCTATCACTTATCTTGTTGGATAAGATATCTCAACTCAATCACCACTTTATTCACAACCGGATACAACTTTTCCAAGGAAGTTGTAAACCGATACACTTCACATCTTTGAGGTGCTTAGCTCGTCATGGACAAGCCCAAGAGTTCAAAAACCAATATATGACTCCCTCTATTGTTCTATCGCCGATAGGCACTCTCATATGGACTCTACAACTCAATTCAAGTTCAAATTAGGGTTTCACATTCAACCCTTTCTTGGTCTTTTCATCACCAAGAGTACCATTACTCAAAAATGATTCAAACATGGTGCCTCCTTCTTTATATCTCCTATATATTACACTATGAGGGAGTAGGTACACTCTAGAGGTGGTAATTTGCATACCAACCCTACATTTTGGGTAATTAACAATTTGTACCAAAGTTAGTACACAAGGCACAAGCATTATTCAAACAAGTTTCAACTTGGAACTTAGGCTTTCCATAAGCCATCACCTTGCATCATTCTCTCTCTTATGATGCTAAAACACATGAGGCACTTTCAACATGTGACATATTGCAATATAACCCCTCTTCTTGGGTAAATTGCATCTTGGTCCAAAATAAGAGAACATTGCTCAAACATTATTTAAACATGACCAAATTTGAAAGATAAGTTTGTCACCTGATAACAAAACTCTTAAGATAATTATATTAAAGTTATAAACAATTTATTTTGGCTAAACAAATAGGGTTTTCCCTAAACCTAGGTCAGGGATGCTACAAGTTATAAACCCCTAACAAGGATTTTGTCCCCGAAATCCCAGATGAAGGAAGACAATTGTTATTCATGAATCATATCATCAAGCCTCCTCATAACATCTTAAAGTCATGGAGATGCCATAGAATTTGACCAGCATAAAGTTTCTCCATACAAGGTTATCATAGAATCTGTCATACTAGACACATATTCCATTATCCTTTTCATTAATGATTGTAATGTCAATTATGTGTCAGGTAACACTTTTCTTAGTCAGAGAAGCATTATTCATACCTTTTTTAACTCAGGTGTCAAACCTTACTGATTTGTCACCTTCTCAACATAAAACTTATGTGATAAGATTCTTAACCTTGGGAGTCTTCCATACTCCTCACTTAGTTTAGCATTTCACCTTCAAGGAAGGACCAGAGTCACCATCTGTCACTCACTTGGAACTACAAGTCTTATCATACATCTTTTGTGCCACTCAAATATGCTGACACAACACTAAACTTTCTTGTGACTTATACCAACTATCCCATTAGATGTTTATTTTCTTATCATAAGGAGAGGATACTTGTCTAAAAATAACTTATCTCTGAGGTATCTCTAGATGTTATGTATGAACTGCCTCAACAGATCTTGATAGGGATATTCTAAGGAATTATTTTTAGCTTGATAAGATTTTTACCAAAACAGTTCTACAATTGTTCCTTCAACTCATACATCCTTGCTGATGTCATGTTTATGCGGAGCATAAAATCCTAACATATGGTATCCATACTACAGTATGTAACTAGACTAATCTCAAAGTTGGCCCTTCTAGGTAACCAAACAGTATTCATCTTATCAGGAGTCATGTTCTCATTTTCTCATATTATTGAAAGTTCTTGGATACTAGGATTCTTTACCTTGGTATCCATAATATGTACCAAAAACACATCAAATCCTTATCATTTCCATCCTCTATTGTTATTACCAAAACCATACATATAATAGGACCTTTCTTTCATCTTGGGACATTACTTAACACATATATTTTGTCTTGGAACTAAAATCCAAGACTAGCAGATACTTTTCAATGTATCCTTCTATAGATTTCTTCTAATCCATGCACATCAAGTGTCGTAAGACTTACTTGATTGTCATGTCCCTGAAGGAAAAGAACATAAGGAAACAAAGTCCTTTTTTATCACCCCATCATTATTCAGGGTTGAAGAAAAGATATTATCACCTTCTTTGAGTATTGCATGAACTCTCAATTGTTCATGTGTCATTCAATTTTGTTTCATCTTAGGTTCCTTGCCATTAGCATAGGAATTATAAAGATGATTACATGTCATCATCCTTTAGCATTATCATCATCATGATTACTAGATCTGGGTATTCAAACCCTTAGTTTATTACTAAAGATTGTCACCTCTCATCAGGTAATTGTTAGCTCTAGGTCCTCAAACCAAGGTATACATTATACTAAACATCTTCTTTTGTTTATAAGTTGATCTGTGATTTAACTCAGATTCCTTCATATATCAATTAGGATGTGGTAGAAATATTCGTGCTACATCTCCTGCTTCATTATGCTCTTTAGATTGTCTCAAAATGACTACTTGATCAGAGTAATTAGAAAGATAGCAATCTAAGAGTGGCATACTTACCTTTCCTTCAATAGATAAATACCTGGCCAGGGTATTCAAGAACTGAAATTAGGTAGTATGCATTTGTTTTATATTATGTTTCATCTTTTTAAGTTTTTCTACTAGTTATCTCAAATTTTCTCTGGGTGTTTCTTTTATATCTCTTCCCTTTCTACATGAAGAGAGAAATTTAAAAAACATATAAGAGAATATTGGACTGAATATAAGTTCTCATCCTTCTTATCTCTTCCTCATGTCCTCATAGGACTAATTAAAGGAAGCCCAACAACAACTACCTTCTTATGATTATCAGATAAAATCAAGAGAAGACACATCAGAATGAAAAATCTCTATCTGACTGTCACCCCTCGCGGTCATCTACCACTTCAGGTTGACTCAAGCATAGAGTCTAGTTGTTACATGTTGTTGCTTTTGCCTTTTTACACTATTGGGCTATAACTTTCATAAGCCCTGCCGAGTCTTCCTCGATTGTTGGGTCATTTCCTCCCTTCTTTTTGAATAAAAGGGTTTAGTATGCTCAACGTGTGCATATCTATAACATGTCTTGTCCTCGTACCATAGTCTTATCAGTCTTATTACCGATGTTGAAGCTAAGTCAGGAGTTCTTATACGTGGAAAGTTAGGACTTTTGCCTTTATTTAGTGACTACTGTCCTAGTGCACTAGGCATTTATTGCACTGGTGGTACCAAAAACATTGGATTTTTAGAACAACTAGGCAAATGTCTCTGTAATTATAAGACCTTTCCTTAATTCTTAGCTTATTACCCCTCCTTGGGCATTGCCATCATAGTTGTACTATCTATCTATACTTATGGAAGATCTGTTTTCTTTCTATATGTTAATCCTTCCCACATTTTCCACTGTTCCAACATGACTATGTCATTCAGGAACCCTTTCAAAACCCAAAGTTTCTGTATTGAGGGCTGGTAACCTAGATTGTATCGCTAGTATCCAGTCCACTATATTCATCACTATTGTCCTAACATGCCCAATAAGTGTATAAAAAGCAGGATTCTTTATCCTTCTTGGGTCAAGATGGGAATTCTCTGGCACTCGTTCTTCTCTTGCCTAATCCCTTGCACCTTCTCCTAGTACAAAAATATTGCTCTTAGCAACATGTTCCTCGTGTTCTCTAGTCATTTTTAAACTTCACCCTTTCTTCTGCATAAGTACAGACTCAACACCTTAGTCCTATGTCTCTATAGACTCAGCAAACACTACTACAGAAATGGCTTATAAAGTCACTTTTCAAGGTGTCAGTTGTATAAATAAACCAACACCTAAACTCTACAGTGTCGGTTGATAACATAAACCGACATCCAATCTATGAAGGGTGACAAGACACGGGTACCGCTTTTATTAAGTGTCAGTTACTTAATAAAAAACTGACACCTAAAATTAACTGCCAAATCCAAAATTTCCAGCGAAAAAAATTACCTCCAAAATTTGACATATGGCGTCGGTTGATAATTAAAAAACCGACGACTAAAGGTTATTCGCGAGACAGAAATCGGGCACATTTTGGTCGTCGGTTTTACTACAACTACTGACGCTTATGAGTTTTCCCGCGCTGTCCGCGGGGAATTTTTCAGACCATTTAAGCGTCGGTTTTAGGTAGAAACCGACGACTATGATCATAAATCGAGAACAAATTTTTTAATCGGCATATGAATATAGATGTCGGTTTGTTTGTAGTTAAAAACCGACGACTATAATCAAGTATTGGTGTCGGTTGTTGTGCAGAACCGACACTGTTAGTTTTAGTTGTCGATTTTTTTGAATAACCGACGCCTATGGTATAGTTAATAGCCCCGCAAATAGAACTTTTCCCCATTGTCTCTGTTTCATTGCGACGTGCGCTAGGTCTGGCTATTTCCCCCGATTGCTCCCCGCCGTCGTTGCCGGTTGGCTCCCCCGCGCCGCCGTTCGTCTCCTCACGCGCCGCACGCCTCCATCGCCGCATTTCTCCTCTGATCCTCGCCGCCGGCACTTCCAGCTTCACCTCCACCTGCTCTCCTCTGCTCCGGCCGAGCCTTCTTCCTCCTTCCTTCCTCCGCCTAGGCTAGGTCAAGCCCTACAGGTGCCCTGGAGAAAAGTCGTCAGGTGCCATGCTGGGCATTTTTTTTATTTATTTTTTAAGTTATTTACTTATTGGTAACTTGATAAGTGTTGAAACAGTCAATAACTATATTCTGTTATGTGATTTATGATTGTATACATGTGCTAGCTAGCAACAGACCTGGTCTTGAGGATCTATGAATACATTCTTACATTCTATAAATTGTGTAATCTTACATTCTATAAATACAGATATAACACAACATTGCTGTGTGTGCTTGACATCCCAAATTACTTCTTATTATTTTTCTTTTAATAAGTAACTCATATCCATTGATGTTGAAGTAAGTTAGGAAGCCAGTTTGTTGACAGTGATATTTGATTATCCATCTTATATTTTAATGTGATAGGGTGATCAATATGGTAGATAAAAAATGATTATGTCTTTGTTAGAAAAAGCTTGGCTATGACTCCTATGGACATTCCATACTAATGAATAGTTTAACTATGAAATTGGTAACTTGTTTCATTTTTGAGTATATTGAGAATCCTAATCACCCTTCTTGCTTAATGATGAACTGTAATGCACACATGTGACATGCTTGGAATGTAAATGATGAACTTTTCCCTAAATTGCCAATCATGCTTTTAAAGACATCAATAATCAACCTAACTTGAAGAATTAGGATTTTAGGTATAAGAATGACAACACATTATTTGTTGGCCTAGAAACCCGTCCAAGATTTACTCATTAGGAGTAAATCTTGGATAGTCCCCGGTTTGGGACTGTTCTTGAACACCTAATCTCGCTTAGGATGTAAGTGTATAATGTGTATTGGGTTTTCAAGAAAATTTCGGCAGCATTTCCCCGTTTGTTCTCTAAGTACATATGTACTTGGAGAACAGCGGGAAAATGCTGCCGAAATTTTCTTGAAAACCCAATACACATTATACACTTACTAGTGAGATTAGGTGTTCAAGAATGGGATAGGTGGTACACATTTATTATATATAATAATGACATCACATGTATTTTTTAACCCTAGACCCTAATCTTGTTGTAATATATACTTGTTTTCTCTTTGATCATAGAATGGTTTCATTTGCAATGGTTACTAATGGTTTCATTGTTGAGTATATTGAGAATCCTAATCACCCTTCTTGCTTAATGATGAACTGTAATGCACACATGCATGTGACATGCTTTGAATGTAAATGATGAACTTTTCCCTAAATTGCCAATCATGTTTTTAAAGACATAAATAATCACCCTAACTTGAAGAACTAGGATTGTAGGTATAAGAATGACAAGACATGTATTTGTTGGCCTAGAAACCCGTCCAAGATTTACTCATTAGGAGTAAATCTTGGATAGTCCCCGGTTTGGGACTGTTCTTGAACACCTAATCTCACTTAGGATGTAAGTGTATAATGTGTATTGGGTTTTCGAGAAAATTTCGGTAGCATTTCCCCATTTGTTCTCTAAGTACATATGTACTTGGAGAACAGCGGGGAAATGCTGCCGAAATTTTCTGGAAAACCCAATACACATTATACACTTACTAGTGAGATTAGGTGTTCAAGAATGGGATAGGTGGTACACATTTATTATATATAAGAATGACAACACATGTATTTGTTGGCCTAGAAACCCATCCAAGATTTACTCATTAGGAGTAAATCTTGGATAGTCCCCGATTTGGGACTATCCAAATAGTTGGATAGGACTGTTCTTGAACACCTAATCTCACTTCGGATGTAAGTGTATAATGTGTATTGGGTTTTCGAGAAAATTTCGGTAGCATTTCCCTGTTTGTTCTCTAAGTACATATGTACTTGGAGAACAGCGGGGAAATGTTGCCGAAATTTTCTGGAAAACTCAATACACATTATACACTTACTAGTGAGATTAGGTGTTCAAGAATGGGATAGGTGGTACACATTTATTATATATAAGAATGGCAGCACATGTATATTTGATTGTAATATATACATGTTTTCTCTTTGATCATAGAATGGATAGATCATGGATGTCCATTCGCAATCGCTGCACCCCAGAGTTTATTTCTAGTCTTGACTAATTTATTAGATTTGTCGAGGAACATAGGAAACAACCTGGAGATAGGTTCTATTGTCCATGTAGGCATTGCGGTAACAACTTGAAAGTCAGCACTGGTGACGAAATCAAAAGTCATGTCATGTGCAATGGGATTGTACAAGGCTATACAGAATGGCACTGGCATGGAGAGATTTCAAACCCGAAACCAGTGGATGTCGATAGCAGTGCTTGTGTGGAAGAAGAAATTGCCTACAATGACGTAGATGTGAATGAACCAGTTCCAGTAGACATCGTTGATGCGATGATGGATAGTTGTGGGGTAGAGCACACCGATCCACCTCCCACGTTTAGAAATATTGTGCATGATGTTGAGATACCGTTATACACAGGTTGTAAGTTTATGAAGCTTAGCGATGTGTTGAGATTGTATAAGATGAAAGCTAACAATAGATGGAGCGACAAAAGCTTCACGCCATTGTTGTATTTGTTGAAAGAAATTCTTCCTGAAGGAAACGAGCTGCCAATCTCAACATACCAGGTAAAGAAATTGTTGTGCCCAATGGGAATGGATGCCAAGAAGATACACGCATGCCCGAATGATTGTGTATTATTTCAAAAGGACTATGTGGATTTGAAAGATTGTCCAAAATGTGGTGCGTCACTGTATAAATTGACGACTTCGGGGGAGTCCAAACTGGTTCTCCTGCCAAGGTGATGTGGTATCTACCTATAATATCACGGTTTCAATGCTTGTTTTCCAATCCGATAGATGCGAAGAATTTGAGGTGGCATGCAGATGTTAAGAAAAATAATGATGGGATCCTACGACATGCGTCTGATTCCCCACAGTGGAAGAAGATTGATCTATTGTACCCTGAATTTGGTGAAGAAGTCAGGAATCTAAGACTTGGGCTTTGTACAGATGGGATGAATCCGTACGGGACATTGAGCAGCCAACATAGCACTTGGCCAGTCATGCTTGTTATATACAATCTTCCTCCCTGGCTGTGTATGAAAAATAAGTACGTAATGTTGTCGTTGTTGATATCGGGTCCTAAACAACCTGGAAATGACATCGATGTTTACCTTGAACCTCTGATTGATGACTTAAAGAAACTCTGGGGTGAAGGTGTGATGACCTATGATGCTTCACGAAGAGAGACATTTCGTTTGCATGCTATGTTGTTTTGCACTATTAATGACTTTCCAACATATGGGAATTTGTCTGGATATAGTGTCAAAGGAGCTAAAGCGTGTCCTATATGTGAAGAGAACACTGATTCAACAAGACTAAAACATGGCGGTAAGACTGTATATCTCGGTCATCGAAGGTTTCTTCCAAAATTCCATCCGTATCGTAGGAAGCGCAAAGAATTCAATGGATTGAATGAAGAACGGAGTGCACCTAAACCTATACCAGGGGAGGTTGTTTATGAAAGAGTAAAAGACTTTGTCAATGAATTTGGTAAGAGATCACAATGTACTATGGCCACACGGAGTGACAAATCTTTATTCAAGAAGAAGTCAATATTTTGGGATCTTCCTTATTGGAGTTCTTTGACATTCAGGCATTGTATCGATGTCATGCACGTTGAGAAAAATGTCTGTGATAGTGTCATTGGTACTTTGTTGAATATACCAGGTAAGACTAAAGATGGGATAAAATCCAGACTGGACCTACGTGAAATGGGAATAAGGTCAGAATTAACATAATTTCGTGAAATGGGAAATCGGAGAACATACTTACCTCCCGCTTGTTACACATTTTCTAGAAAGGAGAAGAAAGCTTTTTGTGAATGTTTGGTAAATGTTAAGGTGCCACAGGGTTACTCATCCAACATCCGTAGATTGGTATCAATGAAAGATCTGAAGTTGATAGGTCTTAAATCTCATGATTGTCACACTCTAATGCAACAAATATTGCCTGTGGCAATTAGATCTATATTGTCGAAGCATGTAAGGTTTGCAATCACCAGACTTTGTTTCTTTTTCAACAGTCTGTGCAGCAAAGTTATTGACCTTGATACTCTCAATAAATTGCAAAGAGAAGTGGTTGTTACCCTATGTCAGCTTGAGATGTATTTTCCTCCGTCGTTCTTTGATATCATGGTACATCTTGTTGTCTACTTGACTAGGGAAGTGAAAATGTTGGGACCAGTTTTCTTGCATTGGATGTATCCCTTTGAACGATACATGAGCGTTTTTAAAAGTGATGTTCGAAACCGTTATCGGCCTGAAGGGAGTATTATCGAGGGTTATGTGGCGAGAGAGGTTATGGATTTTTGCAATGACTTTCTCAGTGGTAATGACACTCTTGATAATGACAAGAATATTGACGAGCAATTTGGAAAAGGAATTTTGGGATCACGTGTGAAAGTAATCAGCCGTGAGCAGTTGGAACAAGGTCACTTATATATTTTACACAACATGGACAAAGTGAATGTTTATATCGAGGAACATACCAATTTCATCAAGAGACAATATCCTCGAGCCAATACAATGTGGCTTGCTAGAGAGCATAACAAGACATTTATTAAGTGGTTTGAAAATAAAGTCTTACATCAACTATCTCAAACACCAGATGATATTACTGAAACTATCAAATGCCTCACCTTTAAACCAAAATTGACTGTTATGTCTTATGAAGGGTATGCATTAATGGATTCACATATTACACAAAGCGCCAAGATGATAAGAGTGTCGTCCAAAACAATGGGGTCACCCTTCAAGCATCGACTATGTTTTTTGCAAGTGCAAAGGATAAGAGTCCACATGAAGCTAAAATGTCATATTACGGTGTCCTTAAAGACATATGGGAGTTTGACTACATAGATTTCAGAATTCCGCTCTTCAAATGTAATTGGGTTGATAACACCAAAGGAGTTATAGTGGATGAATTGGGTTTCACTTTAGTGAACTTTGAAAAGATGGGCGAGAAGGATGAACCATTCATATTGGCATCACATGCAAAACAAGTATTTTATATCGATGATCCTACAAATGATAAATGGTCCGTTGTTCTTCACGGTAAAAGACAGTTCATTGAAGATCCTATAGATGAAGAACAGTACTATGATAAGTATGATGACTCCAGTCCATTCTCAGTTGGGTTGCCAACACCAGCAAATATTGAAGCTAATGATGACTTGTATGTGCGCGGAGATCACAATGAAGGATTGTTAATTGATAAAAAATCGCAATATTAGAGGCATGTTTATACAATGTTTTTTATATGTTTTATTTTTCTGAATGTGAACTTTACAATGTGAATGTGAACTTTACAATGTGAATTACTTTATAATGTGAACTTTACAATGTGAATTACTTTACAATGTGAATGTGAACTTTACAATGTGAATTTTACAATGTGAATTACTTTACAATGTGAATGTGAACTTTACAATGTGAATTTTACAATGTGAATTACTTTACAATGTGAATGTGAACTTTACAATGTGAGCTTTACAATTTGAATTACTTTACAATGTGAACTTTACAATGTGAATGTGAATTTGCAGATGGCTGAGCATTCTCCTGATGACCGTGCTGATGATTACCGTGAGGGTGAGGACATCAATGCGCCGCCTCACAATGTAAGTTTTAAAAATATATCATATATTTATATCTATATGTCCATTTATAGTTATATCTTGTAAATGTGTTTATTTTGTCAAATTTTAGGTTGATGATGCACATGTACCATCTGAAGCACTTGAGGCACTTGATCAACAACACCAAAAAGTTGACAGGAGAAGGGGCATCACTATGATGAAGAAGTTAATAGTGCAAAAGGGCAATGGACCCAAACTTGTTGTGGATTTTGATGATGCAGGAAATGCATCTGGTGTGAATCGCAATTCATTTGTTTCATATCTTGGGTATGTTACTCGTAGCCATTGCGGTTGTAAGATAGATTCTTGGAATAAAGTTTCTAAGGAGAAGAAAGACGTAATATGGAAGGATTTATGCGTGAGTTATTATTAATTTGCAATTCTATTTTGTAGATTACTAATTTTTTGGATACTAGTTAATAGATATTCTAATTTGCAGAGTATATTTGAATTGGATGAAAAGTTGCATCGTAAATGTGTGATGCAACGCTGTGGGAGAGTCCTAAGGAATTATAGGACAAATCTCACTGGAGAATACATAAAAGAAGCTAACAAGAGGAAGAAGACAACCACTGAATAGTGGAACTTCCTAGACAAAGAAGAATGGGATGTGTTTGTTTCTTCAAGACAAACATATGAATTCAAGGTATTAGGCGTCAGTCCCAATCTCATTAATATATGTTGTATTCACCTATTCAAGATTAACATTTATTGTTACTAACCAAATCATTAATGTGCATACTAACTAGGCCCTCGGTGAGGCACAAAGATCAAGGCATGCACTGAATGTGTATGACCACACAATGGGTCCAAAGGGGTATGCAGGCATTCGCCAAAGACTACAGTCTGAGGCTACTGCTCAGTCTGCTGCTACTCAGGAGTCCTCCACTATAGGTAGCACACCTCTGCCTTGCCATGATATATGGATAGCTGGGAGGTAAAATAAGAAGGGAGAAATAAGGAAGCCCGCAACTGCTGAGGCGACTGCAGAAATGGTAAAATACAACTCTTACAACAATTGTTCGAATATTGATTATTTGTGGTGTTTACTTAATTACAAATTTTTGTTTTGGTGATTAGTGGGAGTTGCACGAGCTGAGGAAATAAGGAAAGTTCATCCCTGAGGGCACAAGGGATGAATTGATAGTTTCTCTGGGTAACCCAGAGCATCCTAGACGTGATAGGGCTGCAGGAGCTGGTGTGGGCATCAAAGCTTTTTCTGGGCCATCCCAGCGCAAACATGTCCCAAAAGTGGGACTTTCACAAGAAGAGGTAACATTTCCTTGTAGATGTTACTGTAAAAGAGAATTCAATAATTAGAATTTGACATTTCTTTTATCCATGTATAGGTAGATAATCTATTTGATAGGAAACTCGAAGAAGCAATGAAAAGGTGGCAGGCATCTCACACTACCACTTGCCAGACAGTACCTATCGTGTCTCCTACTGCAGGCTCTACTCCTACTGCAGAGGTTGGGAGTAATCCTATAGACCCACCACCTAGCAAATCCGCTGTAAGTATTTTTATGACATAGTAACTAGTTTTTTAATTCAATATGATATGTTTTCAAGATGATATGTATATATGTATATAACATTCTTTACACAAAAATTTGTAGGGGTTGAAGCCATGTCGTCTAAAAGTTAATGAATATGTCATTGCAGAGGCGTCGGCTTACCCATCCCTACCAGGGGAAATGTTTCACGGGTCTCCATTACCAGTTGGTTGGATTCGTGTGAGCCCGGTACATATATTCCCCAAGTGGATGGATCTTCCATTGCCATATGCCCACCTAGATTGTGAAACGCTTGTTGAGGCAGAAGGCGGAGTGATATTGTGGCTAAAAGCGAATGTCATCTTTACTGAAATTGTATGGTAAATTTACATTACGTTAAATTGTTAGTGTGTGTATATGATGTCAGTTGATCTGAAATTATTATATATATATACAGGTTAAAAAGAAGACACCCAAAACATCTAGGCATCCACTTCCACCTCCTAATTACCCAGTTGGGTTCCATAGGACCTAACTGTCCCGTTAGGTCCTAACTGTAGGGGTATGGCAATATGGTTAGGCGAACATGATATAAATTGCTCTATAACTGTTTCTATAGATTCAGATGTTGCAGGTCAATCATACGAAAGCAAACTATTTATACAAGATATTTTGGAGTTGTTTCGATATGATTGGCTACATACATCTATGATAGAGCTATGGATAAGATGAGATCTTCTTTATACATCCATATACCTTTTGTAGGATCTGGTGATTTGATTTCTTATTTATTAATGCATGCGTAATTAATACATATTTTGCATCTACTTAGACAAGATATGTGCAGATTTTGCATTCGAACGTGTGGGATTTTTGATTCCATATTTGATTAGTCTAGTAGTTAAAGACCCTCCGTCAGTTCAACAATACCGCTGTGAGGCTTTTTCAATTTTTGCTCAAAATAAGAAGACGATGATAATGGCTCCATTCAATGTAAAGTAAGTTTATTTTGCTTATTATAATTTGGACTTAAGAAAATTACATTTTAATTGTGGATTTTGAGTTATTAATTTTTAACTTTTTTACCTCTAGTGGTATGCATTGGGAGTTACTGGTTATTGTCCCCGAGACGTTCACTGTCTATTATCTAGATCCTAAGGGGAGTAAATTGAATACAAAATATGGACACATAATGAAAATGGCATTATTCCGATGAGAAATATTTCATTTTCATATCCGTTAACATATGTTATTATATTACTATTTAATTATGCAATGTACTGTGTTACATTAACATGTAGGGGTTTTGATGAGTTCAAAAAGGCTAGAGGAAAGGTCCCCACAAAAAAGAACCAGCCAATAATTTAGAAGAACGTGAAAGTAAGTTCCCGACTGCAATATATGTATATATTATTTATGTGAACAGTGCTTAATTAGTTGTATTTTTTAATATTTTGTATGTTTGAATTTATAGTGTGCTACACAAGACAACGGATGGGCATGTGGATACTATGTGATGCGATTTATGCACATGATTATCAAATATGCCGCAATGGACATCAATTGTATTGCTGAGGTATTATATAGTCTCATTAGATAATATGAAATATATCAATCTTATTTATAGCTCATGAATTATATATATACATCATTCTCTTTACAGGTTTTTACAACTGACGACACTATAGGAAATGCCTTACCAGATGTACATGCTCCCTATACGACGGGAGAATTAAATGAAGTAAGAGAAGAATGGTCAACAGCCATACAAGTAGTGGGGGATTTAAGATATAATTGGGATGTTGATAGCGAATAATGACTAAAGAATGATATTTTGTAAATGAATTTCTAAATTATAATATATGTGTGAATGTTTCTACATGTCTGGATGTTTCTACATGTGTCTGAGTGAAAATGAATGAAACTGTTGGTTGCTATATGAATGTTTCTATATGTGTGAATGTGAAAATGAATGGAACTACAGATTTCTAGCTACATGAATGTTTCTAAATGTGAAAATCAAATGGAACTGCAGGTTGCATTGCTAAATGTGAATATTTTTGTTGTTAATTTTGCAGGTTTGTGGCATGTTGTTGGCTAATATTAATGGATGTCGTAAAACCTACAGTTCATAACTGAACTGTAGGTTTTTCATCCTACGACCAGCCATACAGCAGGTCTGCAGACTGACAGAAAAAAAACAAAAAATAGGCGTCGGTTATTTGTATAAAACCGACACACATAGTTACAGTGTCGGTTTTATATAAATAACCGACGCCTATTTCATGTGGCGTGAAGGCATATGGCGTCGGTTTCTTATCTAATAACCGACGCCTATAGTGCCCTGCTGGCGCGTTTTCGGTGGCGTGCGAAGGGTTATGGCGTCGGTTTCTTATCTAATAACCGACGCCTATAGTGCCCTGCTGGCGCGTTTTCGGTGGCGCGCGAAGGGTTATGGCGTCAATTTTTTAACCGACGCGTAACGTCTAGGCTTTTAGTGTCGCCCACATAGGTGTCGCTTAGAAATTGACACTAAAGGCCTTAAATAACCGACACTAAAGGTCGGTTATGTACTAGTGAAACCTTAAGCTCTGATACCAAACTTGTAACGACTGCCACCAAACCGATAACCAAATCGTTACAAATTGTTGCAGAATAATTATAAGCAGTGGATTAACAAAAATCACTAAAAATTAAAACCATTTTGCAAAGAGATCCATTTCCAAAAAAACTCTTAAAGGAAGAACTAAAACCTTATAGACATCATAGTTCACATTGTACATACATTGTACCATCTCATCTCGAGGAATAACATATAATAGTTGCTTTTTTAAAAGATATATTAAAGCAACATAAAACCTTGAGTCATACAAGCCAAAATATCAGATTGTTCATAAAACCATCACGTACTAAATCCAAGGACCTGAGAGTACAAAGATGACACATAGGACTTCTATCTACAAAACATAAGAGATAGTGCACTAAACCTGAGTTGTTATTATTGTCCCTATTGTTGTTGTCCTTCCTCTGTAGAACGGTCTCTACCTCCTCATGTGTGTCCACCTAAAAATTATGGATCCCACACGGTGACAAAATTGTCCCATCGATAGATATAACTCTCCGCCAACAATGTTATTATCACATTTAAGCAGTATAAAACTGAGCAGAGGTTCTTTTATATCTATAAGCAAGGTTAATCACTATGGATAAGTAGATTAAAAAATTCTCATATCTTAAAGTATTGTAACTATTTATGATAGAGCAGTAAATCATCTATTCACTTTATAAGAAATAAGAAGAACATGTGTATCATTTACCCATCATATTAGGCCAACATCTCAAGTTTATCCTATGATAATATTATCATGGTATGATATCCACGAGTCATTCTCATTTCTATCTATTGGACTCAGCCAATTTACTAACCCGATATTGATATTGTAAGAGTTCAACCAGGTATTGGATTGTACCAATCCTAAGATCACAGTCAGGCATTGGACTATGCCAATCCTGATAGAGTTCAGCCAGGTGTTGGATTGTACCAATCCTGAGATCACAACCAGGTATTGGACTCTTCCAATCCTGATAGAGTTCAACCAGGTATTGGATTATACCAATCCTGAGATCACATCCAGGTATTGGACTCAACCAATCTTGATAGAGTTCAGCCAGGTATTGGATTGTACCAATCCTGAGATCATAGAGTTCAGCCAGGTATTGGGTTATACCAATCCTGAGATCACAGCCAGGTATTGGACTCTGCCAATCCTGATAGAGCTCAGCCAGGTATTGGGTTGTACCAATCCTGAGATCATAGAGTTCATCCAGGTATTGGGTTCTACCAATCCTAAGATCACAGCTAGGTATTGGACTCTGCCAATCCTGATAGAGTTCATCCAGGTATTGTATTGTACCAATCCTGAGATCACATCCAGGTATTGGATTGTAGCAATCCTGAGATCACATCCAGGTATTGGACTCTACCAATCTTGATAGAGTTTAGCCAGGTATTGGATTATACCAATCCTGAGATCACAGCCAGGTATTGGACTCTGGAAATCCTGATAGAGTTTAGCCAGGTATTGGATTATATCAATCCTGATATGTAATACAAGTATTCCTCTTATCTCATTTAAGCATATTCAAAACACTATAGCCCTTATTTGGATATAAGCATAAAGCATGTATGACCAAGATTTCATTATTATCATAACCATTTATTATTATTATGATGTTACTGGGTTTCAATTTGAACATTAGCATTTCTTACATGAGACTTTTATAAACATCTTGTCACCTCTCACTAGGAAACAACTATTCACTTAGCTCACAAGGCCCATTAAACATCTTGTCACCTCTCACTAGGCAACAACTATTCACTTGGCTCATAG
The DNA here is from genome assembly GCA_963693085.1 of Alisma plantago-aquatica. Taxonomy (NCBI): domain Eukaryota; kingdom Viridiplantae; phylum Streptophyta; class Magnoliopsida; order Alismatales; family Alismataceae; genus Alisma; species Alisma plantago-aquatica. The sequence goes on from OY856411.1 coordinate 101,489,493, forward strand.
GGCCCATTAAACATCTTTTCATCTCTCACTAGGCAACAATTATTCACATGGCTCACATGGCCCATTAAACATATTGTTACCTCTCACTAGGCAACAACTATTCACATGGCTAATAAGGCACATTAAACATCTTGTTACCTCTGACTAGGTAACAACTATCTCTAGGTCATAAGACCTAGATAATCGGTATTATATGAAACATCATAGCTCATGCTTAGCTATGCTCACTATCTCATGATACCAGCATGGTTTCAACATAATTAGGGTTAGGGTTTCCCTTCATTAACCAATGGTGGTTTCAAATCATATCACTACCCTTCATTAGGGTTAAGGTTTCCCTTTTTAAGAAGGCTAGGGTTTTCAAGTACATTCATCAAGAATTACAACCCTAAATCATACTCCACATATATTAAGAGTATCAATGTATACTCATTACATGAGTATTAAACAAGTATAAGTTTCTCTCTCATCCTCACTAGGATGTTGATTGCATCATACTCTATTAAATTTGCTCAATCCTTCTTTCAAGATAGATTGGCCCATACTCATCAAAATGCATTAAACTCTTTATGTGTTAATTTATTATTTGACATAACACACTACATGTGCCACTCAATCAAGTATATTGAATTGAGGTGCTTCCACCCTATCAGGCAAAGAGGTGTGTGCTTGCTTCCATATCAGGTAAAGAGGTGTGTGTGTGCTCCACACCATATCGGGCAAAGAGGTGTGTGTATGCTTCACACCATATCAGGCAAAGAGGTGTGTGTATTCTTCACACCATATTGGGCAAAGAGGTGTGTGTATGCTTCACACCATATCGGGCAAAGAGGTGTGTGTATGCTTCACACCATATCGGGTTACTCATCATCTAGGGTTTGTCATATCGGGTTAGCATATCGGGTTAACCCCCTTATGCTCATACTTTTTCATACCTTCATGGGATCAATCCAATCATGGGTTACGTGATAGGCTAGACAACTGGTTAAACCCTTCACAATCAACCCATTACACAAAATGATAGGGGTGTGGGGTTCTAAGGTATATCGGATTCCATATCACCATCTAGGGTTTCAACACCATATCGGGTTAGAGGTGTATGTGTGCTCACCATATCGACCTTGAGGTGTATGTGTGATTACCATATCGACCTTGAGGTGTATGTGTTCTTACCATATCGACCTTGAGGTGTATGTGTGCTTACCATATCACCCTTGAGGTGTATAACCATCACTATCTAGGGTTTCAACATCATATCGGGCAAGAGGTGTATCCTTCAACACCATATCAGGTTGAACCATGATGATTTCATCATCATGAACCTCTAGACTCTTGTTCTTACAATTCTAGTTCATAGAAAACAGTCCTAGATCACTAATTGATCTCATGGATTCATAAATTATGTAAGAAATTTTGAATTGAAAGTAAATCATTTAACTAAGGCAATATTGATGGTAAATAATAACATAATTGAATTCAAGTTATATAACCCACCACAAGAGAAACTTCAGAGCTCCAAGATCCAAAGCTTCACGTTCCTAAAGTTGAAGATGAGCTTATCAAAGGTCCAAGGTTTGAGTTCCTCAGCACCATGCATAACACTTCACCACTTGTGGTCGATATCCCTCACATGGCCGATATCACTTTGCTATAGGCGATATTTCTTGGCTATGACCGATACCAAGGCTTTAAGCATGATACTCCTTCACCTATGCACGATACCAAGACTCTATTCACTATATTTAAGAGCAAGGGGGTGATATATTTTGAAAATTTTCACTTATGGGTGAAAGGAAGGGTATATATAATTGTGGTTCATGAAAAATTGTGTATATGAGGTGTCATCATTTTAAGCTACTAAGTTCCACATGTCCATGAATGGTTGACACTTATCCTTGAATGCACTCATATTTATCTTGACATGAAAAACAATTGAGGATAATCTAGAGATGATATTTCGGCCATCACTTATCTTGTTGGATAAGATTTCTCAACTCAATCACCACTTTATTCACAACCCATACAACTTTTCCAAGGAAGTTGTAAACCGATACACTTCACCTATTTGAGGTGTTTATCTCATCATAGACAAGTCCAAGAGTTCAAAAACCAATATGAGACTCTCTCTATGGTTCTATGGCTGATAGGCACTCTCATATGGACTCTACAACTCGATACAAGTTCAAATTAGGGTTTCACATTCAACCCTTTCTTGGTCTTTCCATCACCAAGAGTACCATTACTAAAAAATGATTGAAACAGGGTGCCTCCTTCTTTATCTCTCCTCTAGATGACACTATAAGGGAGTATGTACACTCTATAGGTGGTAATTTTCATACCAACCCTATATTTTGGGTAATTTACAATTTGTACCAAAATTGGTACACAAGGCACAAGCATTATTCAAAAAAAGTACCAACTTGGAACTTAGGCTTTCCACAAGCCACAACCTTACATCATTCTCTCTATTATGATGCTAAAACACATGAGGTGCTTTCAACATGTGGTATATTGCAATATAATCCCTCTTCTTAGGTAAATTGCATCTTGGTCCAAAACAAGAGAACATTGCACAAACGTTATTTAAACATGACCAAATTTGAAACATAAGTTTGTCACCTGATAACAAAACTCTTTAGAGAATTATATTAAAGTTCGAAGAAATTTATTTAGTCTAAACAAACAAGGTTATCCCTAAACCTAGGTCAAGGATGTTACAATCTTTGTGTTCAATCTCGACTACAACTACTTCCGTATACTTGAGGGAATTAAATAGTTGAGTAAAAGGTCTTTCTTAAGATTGAAACTTGTTAGTGTAACAAACCAACATGCTTCCACCGTATCGGGCAAGAGGTGTGTGCTTCCACCGTATCGGACAAGAGGTGTGTGTTTCAACCATATCGAGAAAGAGGTGTGTGCTTCCACCATATCGGGAAAGAGGTGTGTGCTTACCACCATATCGGGCAACATGTGTGTGTATGTGTCACTTATATCAGGTTACTCAAGTGTAGGGTTTTGCATATCATGTTAGATCCTTATGCTCATATCTTTTCCAACCTTCAAAGTATCAACCTACCATGTATTGAGTGACAACCTAGATAGTTGGTTAGTCCTTTTTCAACCAACCCAAATGTACAAAATGATAGGGGTGTGGGGTTCCAAGGTATAACAGATTTCAAACCACCATATTGGGTTTCAGTGCCATATTGGGTTAGAGGTGCTTCAACTCGATACCAATTTGTACCATGATGATGTCATCATCATCAAGCTATATACTTTCATCCCTTACAATTCTAGTTCATGGACAACATTCCTATGCAACTATTAGAACTCATAGATTCATCAATTATTCAAGAAAAATCAAAATTGAAAGTGGATCAACAAGTATAGCAAGATTGAAGGTGAATAATAACATGATTGGGTTCAAGTTATATAACCCATCTCAAGAACAACTTCAAAGCTCCAAGTTACAAAGCTTCACATTCCTAAGGTTGAAGATGAACTTAACAAAGATCCAAGACTTGTTCACAATTCCTCTATATGTAAAGAATCACCACAGATAAGAACTTGGTGAAGAAGAAAAGAAAGGAAGAATCACAACCCGAGATTCATGCTTCAACCATGGTTGAAGATGATCACAGCTTCACCTTAAGCTTAAGGCTCGAGCTCCTCCTTGCTTCTCAACTACTATGCATAATATCTAAGAGAAAGAGAGTTGTGGGATTGAAAAGATTCACTAGTAGGTGAAAGGAGTGGTATATATAATTGAAGCTCATGAGAGAGAGTGTATAAGAGGTGTCATCACCTTATACTACTAGGTGTCACATGTCCATGCATGTGTTGACACATGTACATGAATGCAAACATATTTATCTTGACATGAAAATATCTTGGGGATAATTTAGGGATAAGATTTCATCCATTAGTTATCTTGTTGAACAAGATATTTCAACCCAACATCACTTTATTCACAAACAGATACAACTTTTCCAAGGAAAGTTGTAAACTAATATCCATCACCTTTTTAAGGTTCTTAACTCACCATGGCCTTTTCCAAGAGTTGAAAAAATGATACGGGACCTCCTCTATTTCTTCTTAGCCAATAGGCACTCCCAGATAAGCTCTACAACTCAAGACAACTCATTTTAGGGTTTCAATTATACAACTCTTCTTGGTCTTTTCATCAGCAAGAATACCATCACTCAAATATGATTCAAACATGGTGCCTGTTTATTTATCTCTCCTCTATATGATGATAAGAGAGAGTAGAGACACTCTTGGGGTATTAATTTCCGTATCAACCCTAAATTTTGGGTAAATTTCAATTTGCACCAAAATTGGTACACAAGGCACAAGCATTATTCAAACAAGCTCCAACTTGGAACTTAGGCTTTCCACAAGCCACCCCTTAGAATAATTCTCTCTCTTATGATGCTAAAGCACTTGAGGCACTTTCAAAATGTGACATATTGCAATATAACCCTCATGTTGGGTAAATTTTAATTTACACCCAAACTATCATTTAATGAGCAAACAATTTGCAAATAAGCTCAAACTTGAAAACTAAACTCTCCTTGAGTCTTTATTACTTTTCAAAAGATTAAAAAAAGTTTATAAATAACTTAATTAAGAAAAACTTCCAAGTTTATGGAATAACCCAGGTCAGGGATGTTACAATTATCAACCTCTAATAGGGATTTCATCCCCAAAATCTCAAGAGAAAAGAGAAGGGTACTTCCTCCTCATTTCTTCCTCCAGCTCCCATGTGGTTTCTTCAATGCCATGGTGATGCCAGAGAACTTTCACAAGAACTATGTCTTTCTTTTTCAACTTCTTGATTCTTCTGTCAAGAATCATCATTGGACCTTCCACATAGGATATATCTTCATTTAATTCTACCTCTATAGGTTGGAACACCAACTCTGTATTAGGATGGCACTTTCTCAACATAGATATATGAAACACTGGATGTAGTCTATGTAGCTCAGGTGGCAACTCCAACCTATAGGCTACCTTTCCAATATGTGTTGTCACTAGGTAAGGTCCCATAAATCTCGGAGCTAACTTACCCTTTTCCCCAAATCTAAAAACACCTTTCCAAGGAGAGACCTTGAGTTACACTCTGTCTCCAACTTGGAATTCTAAAGGTCTACGACGTTTATCTGCATATGACTTTTGTCTATCTTGTGCAGCCTTCAACTATTGTCGTATTACTTTAAGATTTTTAGTTGTCTGTTGCACTAATTTAGGAGCCAGAAGTTGGTATTCTCCTGTCTCATACCAACATAACAGAGATCTACAACATCTACCATATAAGGCTTCATATGGTGCCATATCAATACTTTTCTAATAACTATTGTTGTAGGCAAACTCTATTAAGCTCAAATGTAAGTCCCATCTTCCTACAAACTAAAGAACTCATGCCCTATGCAAGTCATCCACAGTCTGTATAGTCCTTTCAAATTGTTCATCTGTATGAGGGTGAAAAGTTGTTTAAACTTTAACTACGTACCCAAGGCTTTTTGTAGTCGTTCCCAAAAATGACTTGTAAACTGGGGACCTCTATTAGACACAATTGTGGTGGAACTCCGTGCAACCACACTATCTCATCTATGTAGATCTGTGCAAGTTTCTAGTAGTATAGGTTGTTCTAACAAGAAGAAAATGTGCTAAATTAGTCAACCTATCAACTATCACCCAAATGGAATCATGACTTTTGGATGTTCTAGGTAGACCAACCACGAAGTCCATTGTCACGTGATCCCATTTCCACTGTGGTATAGGTAAGGGTTGCAATGTTCCTACATGCTTCTGATGTTCTGCTTTAACTTACTAACACATTGGACACTGGATAACAAACTCAGCTACATCATTCTTCAAACCATGTCACCAATACATATCTTTTAAGTTATGATACATTTTAGTACTCCTTGGATGCATTGCATACATGGATGAATGAGCTTACTCCATAACTATCTTTCTTATGTCATTGGCATCAGGTAATACCATCCTACCATGGTCAAAAACTACCTCATCCTATAAATCATGGAAGCCGTCCCATTTCTCACTATCATACTCTGACATGATCTGCTGAATCATAGTATCAACATGTTGTACCTCTTTAATCTGTTATCTCAGAGTAGGTTTCACATGCATCTCAGCCAGTAATCTGGCTAACAAAGATAACTGTACATTTATCTATCTCAAAGAAACAAACATGTCATGTTTAAAGCATATTAAAGAATTCAACTGTGCTTTATCTATGGGTGGAGATGAAGATTTTCTACTTAGTGCATCTACCACTACATTAGCTTTTCCTGGATGATAATCAATTGTACAATCATAGTCCTTGATTAATTCCATGCAGCAGTGTTGTCTCATTTTCAACTCGTGCTGTGAGAAGATGTACTTTAAGTTTTTATGGTCTGGGAAAATCTGACATGTTTCTCCATAAAGATAAGGCCTCCAAGTCTTCAATGTGTGGACCACTACAACTAACTCTAAATCATGCGTTGGATAATTCTCCTCATGTTTATTAAGCTGTCAGGAAGCAAAAGAAATCCATGATCACTCTGCATCAGCACACATCCTAGATCATTCTTAGAGGCATCACAGAAAATAATGTATCCCTTTCCCTGCTCAGGTAAAACCAACACAGGTGCACTAGTCAACCTTTCTTTCAAAAACTGGAAAGAACGTTGACACTTGTCATTCCAGACAAAAGGAACCTCCTTCCTGGTCAATCTAGTTAGGAGTAATGCTACTATACTAAAGTCTTTAATAAATCATATCTAGTAACTAGCTAGACCTAGGAAACTACAAATCTCAATTTATGTCTTGGGTTGTTCTCACTCTACAACAGACTCCACTTTCTTAGGATCAACATGAATACCTAAAGCAGATATAACGTGTCCTAGAAAAGACACTTCTGACAACCAAAACTCACACTTGCTAAACTTAGCATATAGCTTGTGTTGTCTTAGCAAAGTCAATGCTTGATGAAGGTGTTGTTCAACTTGTTGACCATATCTACTATATATTAGGATGTTGTCTATGAAGACCACTATGAATTGATCAAGGAATGGCTGGAAGATTCTATTCATCAACTCCATGAAAGCAGTTGGTGCATTAGTTAGTCCAAACGATATAACTATGAACTCATAATGACCGTACCTTGTCCTAAAGGATGACTTAAGTATGTCATTCTCCTTGATACATAGCTGATGATATCCTAACCTTAGATTTATCTTAGAGAACATTGTTTCACTACACAACTGGTCAAATAGATCATCTATCTTTGGCAAAGGATATTTATTCTTTATAGTTACCTTGTTAAGCTGTCTATAGTCTATGCATAATCTCATACACCCATCCTTCTTTTTAACAAAAAGAACTAGCACACCCCATGGCAAAGTATTCAGTCGAATAAAACCTTTCTTAAGAAACTCATGTAACTATTTCTTGAGTTTTGCCATCTCAGCAGGGGCCATCATATAAGGTGTTTGGGATATGGGTTGCGTACCCAAAATTAGATTAATCTCAAAATCAATCTTTTGAGGAATATATGGAAATTCTTCAGGAAACACATTCTTGAATTCCCTAACAATAGGAACTTCAAAAATACTAGGACTTTCTGCTTTGGTATCTACCACATGTGCCAAGAATGTTTTACATCCTTGTCGCATAAATCTCTCAGCTACCATTGCTGATACTAGACATGTTGGAAGAATCTTTCTATCCCCCTTAAAGACCCATGTCTCATTACTGTCTGCGAACATAGCTTGCTTGGAACCACAATCCAAGACAACCTTATACTTTTCTAGGGTGTCCATCCCAAGAATTACATCAAACTCGTACATCTCAAGTGGTATAAGATCCACCTGATGTTGTGTTCTGAAAAAGAAAGAACATAGGGAAAATATACCTCCCGCAACACTACAGATCTAACTAACGAGGTTTCTAATAATACATTATCTTCTCTACCACTGACAGTCATAATGCAGTCACAAATCACTTCTCCAGTGATAAAGGAATGTGTAGCACCCTAATCAATCAAAATAGATACAAAGTAGGATGAAGACATATCAGAATGAAACAATTCCATCTGGCCTATAACAACTCATGGATTGACTACTGCATCCGGTTGATTCATAGCATAGAATCATATCATTGCCTGTTGCCAACTCCATGCTCTGTTGTTTGGTACAGATGAACCTACTTGGGATGCCTGTCCACATCCTCGTGTGCCATTGCTAAACTATTGCCTCTGAGCGCCTTGTTGACTCTACCTCGGTGGTTGGGTTACCTCCTTGTCTCTAACTAGACAATCCATTATCAAATGTCCTTCCTGCCCACACTTGAAGCAGTTTTGGTCTTATTGTGGTCTAGATGGTCCTGTTACTGACGTTGATGTCATACTATGGGCTCCACTTGGCAGAAAACTATGACCTCTACCCTTTTTTGATGTCCACTGTGTCTGTGCATTGAACCTCTATGGTGCTAATGGTGCAGGAAATCTCAATTTCTTAAAACTTCCAGACCTCTGTCCACTACTACAAAAATGGCTTATAACGTAACTTTTAAAGGCTTCGGTTGAATAAATACACCGACACCTAAACAATAAAGCGTCGGTTTATAAAATAAACCGACATCAATCTGTGAAGGGTGACCAGAAATGAGTATCGCTTTTATTCAGTGTCGGTTCCTTAATAACAAACTGATGCCAAAAATTAACCGCCAAATCCAAAATTTCCAGCTAAAAAAATTACCTCCAAAATTTAACATATGGCGTTGGTCATTAACTAATAAACCGACGACTAAAGGTTATTCGTGAAACAGAAATTGGGCACATTTTGATCGTCGATTTTACAACAATGACCAACACTTATGGGTTTTCCCGCGCTGTTCGCGGAAAAATTTTCACACCCTTTGAGCGTCGGATTTTAAAAAAAACCGACGACTATGGTCATTAATCGAGAATTTTTTTTAATCGGCATATGTAGATAGACGTCGGTTTTTGTCTAGTTAAAACTGACGATTATCATTGAGAACATGTTTCGGTTTTATTGGTTAACCGACACCTTTAGTTTTATGTATCAGTTTTGTTGAATAACTGACATCGAATGTTAACTAAATAGCGCGTGAGCGAGCCCGACTCTTCCCCTTTCTCTCTGTGCTTGCAATCGGCTTCGGGTCTGGTGATTCTGGTGAGCAAGAAGACTCCCTCCGTGCCACTGCCCACCGTCGTCGTTCTCCTTGCTCGTCGCCGGCCACCTGCTACTCGCCGCTTGCTGGTATCTACTCCTCTGCCATCGCCGCTCACTTCTCCAACGGCCTGGTCTCCTGCTCTCCAGCGGTCTGCTCTCTTGCTACTCCGGCGCCTCTGACGGCGTGCTATCTTGCTGCTCCGGTGCCTCTGACGACCTGTTCTCTTACTACTCCGGCCAACTCCGGTGGCCTGCTCTCTAACTGCTCCAACTCCGGCGCCGCCTTCCTGCTGCCTTCCGCCCCCGCCACTACTTCCGTCGCTGCTCCAGCCAATCAAAGGTAATGGAACCATCTCCATTTCAACGTGTGTTCTATGTGTGTGACCTATAGGAGTACCTTATAGTTTGGTCTCCATCTCTGTTTCTACTGTGGTTGATCCACTGGTTTCTATGTGTGTGCTATTGCAACTAGGAGTACCGTACAGTCTGGTCTCCATCTTCATTTATTGTATCCAATGTGGAGTTTTGTAGGGTTCTTGTCTGACCCGACTCTAGTTTTGGTGTCATTTTTACTTGATTAGTCCTTTAATACATTGTTAAGAGTGGATTTGATGTCTACCTGCATGGGAGTTGTGATCTTGAATCAATATATATTTTTCCAGAGTATTTAAGACATGACTTTGTGCCTAATATTAGATCCTCTAAGGGAGTGTTTATTTCAATTGAACATTGTATATGAAACAAAATATGATTGTCTAGTGTTTTTTCAATGATCACTTCCATTACAGTTCAGGAGCTCGCCGGCCTTCTACCTAGCTACTCTAGATCTCACCGCCTGCTCCAGAGCTCACTGGCCTTCTACCTACTCCAGAGATTGCCACTCATTGGCTTCCTGCTCTAGAGATCACCTCCTACTACCCTCTCGGCCTGCCCATTCGGCTTCCAGGTGCACCCATCCATCTCACCCTCTCTCCCTACTCCAGAGCAAGACGCCCGACTGGGCTCAAACAGAGGTAAACATCCCCAAAAACCCCCTGTCTCTCCCTCTCTCCCAGCTCCAGAGCAAGACACTCTGATTTGTATTTACTTAAATACTGATTTGTATTTACTTATCTACTCATTCGTTCATCTAATAATTTTTTATTCATCACATTATTTAAATTTAGGGCTTTATATTTATTCATCTACTTTTTAAAAATATTTAATCATCTCTTGATTTATATTTGTTTATCAACTGAGATGTACTTTTTTATCTATTGCTTTGTATTTGTTTATCTATTGATTATATTTATTTATCTAATGTTTTGAGTTTACTTATTTAGATGTTGCTATTGTAAATCAACCTAGGATATGAATAAATCTTGTGCTTGCATATATTTGTGCTTCTAATCCTCATGCTTGACCTAATTCAATAAACCCTAGGAATTGATAGTATAAATGCATCTAAACATTCATCAGCTATTAATGTTGATTAATTTAGGAAGCATTGATATGTTGTTATGGCTGTCCATAAGTGTTTTTATTAGAAATTGTGTGTTGAATGGGGTTGTGAACAAGGAACTGGTGTTGTATTTGTTGGCCTAGAAACCCGTCCAATATTTACTCATTAGGAGTAAATCTTGGATTGTCCCCGGTTTGGGACTGTTCTTGAAAACCTAATCTCACTTAGGATGTAAGTGTATAATGTGTATTGGGTTTTCACGAAAATTTCAGCAGCATTTCCCCATTTGTTCTCTAAGTACATATGTACTTGGAGAACAGCGGGGAAATGCTGCTGAAATTTTCTTGAAAACCCAATACACATTATACAATTACTAGTGATATTAGATGTTCAAGAATGGGATAGGTGGTACACATTTATTATATATAAGAATGACATCACATGTATAAACCCTAAAGTTTTAACCATAAACTCTAATCTGTTTACCCTAGACCCTAATCTTGTTGATATATACTTATTTTCTCTTTGATCATAGAATGGATAGATCATGGATGTCCATTCGCAATCGCTGCACCCCAGAGTTTATTTCTGGTCTTGATCAGTTTATTAGATTTGTCGAGGAACATAGGAAACAACCTGGAGATAGGTTCTACTTTCCATGTAGGCATTGCGGTAACAACTTGAAAGTCAGTACTGGTGACGAAATCAGAAGTCATGTCATGTACAACGGGATTGTACAAGGCTATACAGAATGGCACTAGCATGGAGAGATTTCAAACCTGAAACCATTGGATGTCGATAGCAGTGCTTGTGTGGAAGAAGAAATTGCCTCCGATGACGTAGATGTGAGTGAACCAGTTTCAGTAGACAACGTTGATGCGATGTTGGATAGTTGTGGGGTAGAGCACACCGATCCACCTCCCATGTTTAGAAACATTGTGCATGATGCTGAGATACCATTATACATGAGTTGTAAGTTTACGAAGCTTAGCGCTGTGTTGAGATTGTATAAACTGAAAGCTAACAATCGATGGAGCGACAAAAGCTTCACGTCATTGTTGTCTTTGTTGAAAGAAATTCTTCTTGAAGGAAACAAGCTGCCGATCTCAACATACCGGTTAAAGAAATTGTTGTGCCCAATGGGAATGGAGGCCAAGAAGACACATGCATGCAAGAATGATTGTGTATTATTTCAAAATGACTATGTAGATTTGAAAGATTGTCTGAAATGTGGTGCATCAAGGTATAAATTGACGACTTTGGGGGAGTCCAAAACTAGTTCTCCCGCTAAGGTGATGTGGTATCTACCTATAGTACCACGGTTTCAACGCTTGTTTACCAATCCTATAGATGTGAAGAATTTGATGTGGCATGCAGATGTAAAGAAAAATAATGATGGGATCCTACGACATGCTTCTGATTCCCCACAGTGGAAGAAGATTGATTTATTGTACCCTGAATTCGGTGAAGAGGACATAAATCTAAGACTTGGGCTTTGTACATATGGGATGAATCCATACGGGACATTGAGCAGCCAACATAGCATTTGGCTAGTCATGCTTGTTATATACAATCTTCCTCCCTGGTTGTGTATAAAAAATAAGTATGTTATGCTGTCGTTGTTGATATCGGGCCCTAAAAAACCTGGAAATGATATCGATGTTTATCTTGAACCTCTAATTGATGACTTAAAGAAACTCTGGGGTGAAGGTGTGATGACCTATGATGCTTCACGAAGAGAGACATTTTGTTTGCATGCTATGTTGTTTTTCACTGTGAATGACTTTCCAGGATATGGGAATTTGTCTGGATATAGTGTCAAAGGATCTAAAGCGTGTCCTATATGTGAAGAGAACACTGATTCAATATGACTAAAACACGGCGGCAAGACTGTATATCTTGCTCATCGAAGGTTTCTTCCAAAATTTCATTTGTATCGTAGGTTGCGTAAAGCATTCAATGGACAGAATGAGGAACGTAGTGCACCTAAACCGATATCAGGGGAGGATGTTTATGAAAGAGTGAAAGACATCGCCAATGCATTTGGTAAGAGATCACAATGTACGATGGCCACAAGGAGTGACAAGTCTTTATTCAAGAAGAAGTCCATATTTTGGGATCTTCCTTATTGGAGTTCTTTGACAGTCAGACATTGTATCGATGTCATGTACGTTGAGAAAAATGTATGTGATAGCGTCATCGGTACTCTGTTGAATATACCAGGTAAGACTAAAGATGGGATAAAATCCAGAATGGACCTACGTGAAATGGGAATAAGGACAAAATTAATAGAAGTAGTTAGTAGCGATCGGAGAACATACTTACCTCCCGCTTGTTACATGTTGTCTAGAAAGGAGAAGAAAGCGTTTTGTGAATGCTTGGTAAATGTTAAGGTGCCACAGGGTTACTCATCCAACATTTGTACATTGGTATCAATGAAAGTTCTGAAGTTCATAGGTCTTAAATCTCATGATTTTCACATTCTAATGCAACAAATATTGCATGTGGCAATTAGATCTATATTGCCGAAGCATGTAAGGTTTGCAATCACCAGACTTTGTTTCTTTTTAAACAGTCTGTGCATCAAAGTTATTGACCCTAATACTCTCAATAATTTGCAAAGAGAAGTGGTTGTTACCCTATGTCAGCTTGAGATATATTTTCCTCCGTCGTTCTTTGATATCATGGTACATCTTGTTGTCCACTTGACTAGGGAAGTGAAAATGTTGGGACCAGTTTTCTTGCATTGGATGTATCCCTTTGAACGATACATGAGCATTTTTAAAGGTGATGTTCGAAACCGTTATCGGCCTGAAGGGAGTATTATTGAGGGTTATGTGGTGAGAGAGGTTATGGATTTTTGCAATGACTTTCTAAGTCGTAATGACGCTCCCGTGAATGACAAGAATATTGAGGAGCATTTTGGCAAAGGAGTTTTGGGATCATGGGTGAAAGTAATCAGCCGTGAGCAGTTGGAGCACGATCACTTGTATATTTTACACAACTTCGACGAAGTGAGTGTTTATATCGAGGAACATACCAATTTCATCAAGAGACAATATCCTCGATCCAATTCAATGTGGCTTCCTAGAGAGCATAACAAGACATTTATTAAGTGGTTTGAAGATAAAGTCTTACATCAACTATCTCAAACACCAAATAATGTTACTGAAACCAACAAATGCCTCACCTTTAAACCAAAATTGAATGTTATGTCTTATGAAGGGTTTGACATAAATGGTTTCTCATATTACACAAAGTGTCAAGATGATAAGAGTATCGTCCAAAACAGCGGGATCACCCTTCAAGCATCTTCATTGTTTTTTGCAAGTGCAAAGGATAAAAGTCCACGTGAAGCTAAAATGTCATATTACGGTGTCATTGAAGACATATGGGAGTTTGACTATGTAGATTTCAGAATTTTTCTCTTTAAATGTAATTGGTTGACAACAACAAAGGAGTTATAGTGGATGAATTGGGTTTCACATTAGTGAACTTTGAAAAGATTGGCGAGAAGGGTGAACCATTCATATTGGCATCACAGGAAAAACAAGTATTTTATATCGATGATCCTACAAATGATAAATGGTCGATTGTTCTTCATGGTAAAAGACAGTTCATTGAAGATCCTATAGATGAAGAAGAGTACTATGATAAGTATGATGACTCCAATCCATTCTCAGTTGGGTTGCCAACACCACCAAACATTGAAGTTGGGGATCACAATGACGTGTATGTTTGCGGGGATCATAATGAAGGATTGTTAATTGATAAAAGATCACAATATTAGAGGCATATGGATGTTTATATTTTTATTATGTTCCCATGATGACCGTGCTGATGATCACCGTGAGGGTGAGGACGTGCTTGCACTGCCTGACAATGTAATTTTTAAGAATATATCCCTGAGGTTTCTATCTATATGTTCATTTATAATTATATTATGTAAGTGTGTTTTTTATCAAATTTTTAGGATACTAGTTAATAGCAATTCTATTTAATTTGCAAGCGTTTGCCAAAGACTACAGGCTATGCAGGACGACCATGACATAGCTATGCAGGCCATCGACATTGCTTTGTAAATCCAAAGCGCAACAGTCAGAGAGAAAGCAAGCATCCCACACTAAGGTTATATAGATATATAGTGGGACTAAGGTGACGATCCCACCTGCTAAAATAGGTTACCGACAACTACATATTATGACTGGGAGGTTGTGATTCAGCAACTGTATGCATTAGTAGGAGGACACATAGATTTCACCACGAGTTAACATTGAAGAAGGTCTACTAACCTACATTGAGCTAAACAAGCTTATCAGTACTAGCCTAAGGCACAAGTACCGTTCGTCGAGACAATGACAGTCGTAGAAGCTTAGTGGCCACTACACGTTCAACTGGCCAGTAGCCACTAAGCTTCCACGACCGTCATTGTCCCGACGAACGGTACTTGTGCCTTAGGCTAGTACTGATAAACTTGTTTAGCTCAGTGTAGGTTAGTAGACCTTCTTCAATGTTAACTCATGGTGAAATCTATTTGTCCTCCTACTAATGCATACGGTTGTTGAATCACGACCTCCCAGTCGTAACATGTAGTTTTCGGTAACCTGTTTTAGCAGGTGGGATCATCACCTTAGTCCCACTATATATGTACTAAGCTAGTGTTTATGTAAATTCGGCATTATTGTTGTTATGCACTATATATGTGTTAGTCTGTCATGTTGTTATATGAATCTGAAATACTTGTGCGTGCTGCACTTTATGTATTGTATCTGTATCATGTTTCTCTTCATTGTGGCTTCTTTTGCTGTTTCATGGCTCTTCAATATGATTTTGTTGACAATGATGACAATGATGAATAAAGAATAACTTTGTTCTCATAATTAATTTTGTGTGAATGTGAATGAATTTTTATGAATTGTCATATGTGTGTGAGAATCATCAATACATGAATGTTTCTACATGTGTCTGAATGTGAAAAGAGATGAATTAAATCTTCTTATACATGAGTGTGAATCACATATATATAATATTGTCCATCATGTTAATTTTGTAGGTTTGTGGCTTGTTGTTGGCTGATATCAATGGATATCATAAAACCTGCAGTTCATAACTGAACTGCATGTTTCTCATCCTACGACCAGCTACAGTAGGTCTGCAGACTGACAGAAAAGAAAAACATATAATAGGCATCGGTTATTTGTATAAAACCGATGACATATGGTTACAGTGTCGGTTGCCATACTAGTAACTGACGTTGATTTCTCTAATGAGGCCAAACACCACGGTCGTGCTATCCAGCATGGCCGTGGCAGCGGACTAGACATAAAATAGGTGTCAGATATTTATATACAACCGACGACATATGGTAACAGTGTCGGTTGCCCTACTAGTAACCGACGTCGATTTCCCTAGAGGCCAGACACCACGACCGTTCTGGTCAGCACGGTCGTGGCAGTGGGTGAGATGGCGTCGGTTATCACTAATAAACCGACACAAATAGTGCCCCAGATGGTGCCCTTTCTGTGGTGTGAAGGTATATGGCATCAGTTACTAAGCTAATAACCGACGCCTATACTCCCTGCTGGCGCATTTTCGGCGCATTTTCCGTGGCACGCGAAGGGTTGTGGCGTCAGTTTGAGAACCGACGCGTAACGGTTGGGCTTTTAGCGGCGCCCACATAGGTGTCGCTTAAAAACCGACACTAAAGGCCTTAAATAACCGACACTATAGGCCGGTTATGTACTAGTGGTCACTGAAACTAGGTAGGTCCTTTCCTACTATTAGCCTCACATTTCTCAATCACGGACCTCTCTATCATCTAACTGACTCCACAAAGGTGGCAAACCTCTCTCTATTCTCTAGAGTAGCTACAACTGTAGATAACTAAGCATTCAAACCCTTCTCAAAATGCTGAATCCTCTCCTCCTCTGTAGCAGCCATGTGTGGACAAAATCATAGAAGCTTCATGAACTTAGCTTCATACTCACTAATCTTCATTGGTCCTTGCTTAATACGCTCAAACTGTGAGATTTTCTCATCTAGATAAGTCTTGGTAAAGTATCTACTAACAAACTAATGTCAAAATTCCTCCCATCCAACCTCAACACCCGGTCTTTTCCCTTCTTCAATGGCCCACCAATGACCAGTGCTTCCTTTTAACAAGTACACATCATGCCTAACTTTGTCAGTTTTTGGGATGCTAAGGATTCTAAAGGCTTTTTCTAGCTCAGTTAGCCATAAATCTGTGTCTGTTGGGTCAGTTGTACCGACATATTTGGTGGCTCCTACCCGGCATAACTTCTCAAAGGTCTTACCAGACCGATGTTCCTCATTGAAAACTAGTGCCCTAGATATTGTTGCTGGCATCCGGTCTGCCATATGCATTATTGTGGTCATGAACTATCTGAAAAGAGCATGAAAGGCTAGGTTTTCTAGCATGGCTTGATCAAGATGGGGGTTCTCAGACACGGATTCCACTCTTGCATGATCCCTTACACCTCCTCCTGGTGCAGTAGTATTGCTTTCAGCAACATGTTCTTCATGTGCTCCAGCCATCTTTCAGCTTTACTTCTTCTCCTATATGAGCATAAGTCAGTATAAGATAAATTGCAGGATACTAGAATAGACTCAACAACCTTAATCCTATATCTCTGTAGACTCAGCAAACCTTAGGCTCTAATACCAAAAACTTTGTGACAACCACTATCAAACTGACAGCCAAATTGCACAGTCATTACGCGGAATAACCATTAGCAACGTATTAATAAAAATCAATAAAACTTAAAATCATTTTGCAAAGAGATCCATTGCCAGGAAAATCTTAAGGAAAGAACCAAAGAAATGTATACATCATGGTTCACATTGTACATACATTGTACCATCTCATTTCGAGGATATCATAGACCAGTTGCTTTGCACAAACATATACATAAGCAAAACAAAACCTCGAGGCATACCAGCCAAAATATCAGATCATTATAAAACCATTACGTACTAACTCCCAAGGACCTGAGAGTACATAGACGACACATAGGACTTCTATCTACAAGACACGACAGACAATATACTCAATTTGAGCTATTACTGTTGTCCCTATTGTTGTTGTCCTCCCACTAAAATTGAGTCTCTACCTCCTCGTCCTTGCCTACCTAAAAATGTTGGGACCAACGGGGTGAGATAAAAGTCCCAGTGAGAGATATAACTCTCTGCCAACAACATTATTATCACACGTAAACAATATAAAACTAAGAAGATGGTATTTTTTATTAATAATAAAGATTAATCACTGTTTATAAGTAGAACAGGGCAATATCATCTTTTCAAGCAATGCAAATATCTATGATAGAGAAATAAATCATCTATTCACTTTATAAGAAATACAAATAACACATATAACGTCTATCCATTTAAGATGTATAAAAGTAATGCAACATCAACCAATGTTTCCATATTCAATTCTTAAGTAAATACGGTACACGGCTGATTACATATTTACAATCACACTTAAGCCCTGACGAGATGAGGTATACCACTCATGCTCCAACCGACCACCACTTAGTCGAAATCGGTACCATACAAGGTCAAAGGAAGAACCGACTTCCAAGACCTCACCTATCTCGGTCAGTACGAGACCAGTGCTAGTGACATCATGTGTCAAACTGAAATTAGCTTGTCACGGTATAGTGGCATCTTCGCTATAGAGTTACATCCGTAACATGCACTCTCTTCAGGGAGATCACACAACAACCTTGGTATATTCTCTTCGGGGAGATCACATAGCAACCCCATTATATTAGAGAAAGATCACACAACAATCCCTATTTGGACGTAAGGATATTTTCACCCATCACCCCGACATATTCAAAAGTATGCCCTCTGAGTTAAACTCATTTCACCATTCAAAAAATTCTGACACTGAATGGATATATGGCCAAGGAAAATACATGATAAGGTTGCACTTGATTAATTAGGTGCATTATAATATCTTTTAGCATCAACCAAGTTACAAGCATGAATTATAACATATGCTATAAAGAAAGGTGTAATACATTTATCAAGTACTTTCATAATCTTTTGAACACATTGAATGCATAACACTCAGGATCTCAATCCCTTATCACCTTACTGGGGATTCTCATCCCTTAACATTATGATCATCATGATTGCTAGATATGGGTATTCAAACCCTTAGTTCATCAATGAACATTGTCACCTCTTATCAAGTAACTATTACCTCTAGGTCCTCATACCCAGGTATTCATTATACTTGTTGCACAAGTATCTCACATGGCTCACAAGTCCCATTTAATCGATATTATATGAAAGATTATAGCTCATACCTGGCTATGCTCATCATCTCATGATACCTGCATTGTTAGCATTTCATTATAAAAACAATATCAAGAACATATCATCACCATGCAATACAAGAGAAATACAACCTTCCCATTATTAGGGTTAGGGTTTCCCTTTTTAGCCGATTAGGGTTTCAAGTTCATATTACCAAGAATCAAAACCCTAGTTCATAGCTCCACACATATTAGGAGCATACATTGATATCATAAGTATTCAATCATACTTGTTTATTCTCATCATTTATCATTAAATGATAACCACACAAAGTATGAGTTTCTCTTTCATCCTCACTAGGATATTGATTACATCATAATTTATTAAGTTGGTTCAACCCTTTTCTCAAGGTACATTGGCCTACACTTATCAAAATGCATTAAACTCTTTACATCTTAATGTATCATTTGACATAACACACTTCATGTGTTACTCAATCAAGTATATCGAATTTGCGGTGCTTACCTCTATATTAATTTTGAGGTACTTACACCATATCAAGAAAGAGGTGTATGCTGATCGCCATATCGTCCAAGAGGTGTGTGCTTATCACCATATCGTCTAAGAGGTGTGTGCTTCCACCATATCAGGAAAGAGGTGTGTGCTTCCACCATATCGAGCAACCACCATATCAGGCAAGAGGTGTGTGCTTCCACCATATCGGGCAAGAGGTGTGTGATTACCACCATATAGGACAAGAGGTGTGTGTGTGTCACTTAAATCGGCTTACTCAAGTGTAGCGTTTTGCATATCGGGTTAGACCCTTATGCTCGTATATTTTCAAACCTTCAAAGTATCAACCTACCATGTGTTGAGTGACAACGTAGACAACTGGTTAGTCCTTTTTCAACCAACCCAAATGTACAAAATGATAGGGGTGTGGGGTTCTAAGGTATAATGAATTTCATATCACCATATACAGTTTCATTACCATATCGGGTTAGAGGTGCTTCAACCCGATATCAGTTTGTGCCATGATGATGTCATCATTATCAAGCTCTAGACTTTCATCCCTTACCATTTTAATTCATGGAAAATAGTCCTATGCAACTATTAGAACTCAGAGATTCATCAATTATTTAAGAAAAATAAAAATTGAAAGTAGATCAACAAGTATAGCAAGATTGAAGGTGAATAATAACATGATTGGGTTCAAGTTATATAACCCACCTCAAGAACAAATTCAACACTCCAAGATCCATAGCT
This sequence comes from Alisma plantago-aquatica, assembly GCA_963693085.1. Classification (NCBI taxonomy): domain Eukaryota; kingdom Viridiplantae; phylum Streptophyta; class Magnoliopsida; order Alismatales; family Alismataceae; genus Alisma; species Alisma plantago-aquatica. The sequence goes on from OY856411.1 coordinate 101,509,695, forward strand.
TCACATTCCCAAGGTTGAAGATGAACTTAACAAAGATCCAAGACTTGTTAACAACTCCTCTATATGCAAAGAATCACCATAGATAAGAACTTGGTGAAGAAGAAAAGAAAGGAAGAAGTACAACTAGAGATTCATGCTTCAACCAAGGTTGAAGATGACCATGGCTTCACCTTAAGCTTAAGGCTCGAGCTCCCCCTTGCTCCTCAACTACTATGCATGATATATAAGAGAAAGAGAGTTGTGGGATTCGAAATGTTTCACTAGTAGGTGAAAGGAGTGGTATATATAATTGAGGCTCGTGAGAGAGAGTGTATAAAAGGTGTCATCACCTTATACTAGTAGGTGACACATGTCCATGCATGGGTTGACACGTGTCCATGCATGCACACATATTTATCTTGACATGAAAAACTCTTGAGGATAATATAGGGATAATATTTTGGCCATTATTTATCGTTTTGAACAAGATATTTCAACCTAACGTCACTTTATTCACAAACTGATACAACTTTTCCAAGGAAAGTTGTAAACTGATATCCATCACCTTCTTGAGGTGCTTAACTCATCATGGCCTTTTCCAAGAGTTTAAAAAATTGTATGAGACCTCCTTTATGGCTTCTTGGCCAATAGGCACTCCCATATAAGCTCTACAACTCAATACAACTCATTTTAGGGTTTCAACTATACAACTCTTCTTGGTCTTTTCATCACCAAGAATACCATCACTCAAATATGATTCAAACATGGTGCCTATTTATTTATCTCTCCTCTAGATGATGCTAAGATAGATTAGGGACATCTAGAGGTATTAATTTGCATATCAACCCTACATTTTGGGTAAATTGCAATTTGCACCAAAATTGGTACACAAGGCATAACCATTATTCAAACAAGCTCCAACTTGGAACTTAGTCTTTCCACAAGCCACCCCTTAGCATCATTCACTATCTCTTATGATGATAAAGAACTTGAGGCACGTTCAAAATGTAACATATTGCAATATAACCCCTCATCTTGGGTAAATTGCAATTTACACCCAAACTATCATATAATGAATAAACAATTTGCAAATAAGATCAAACTTGAAAATTAAACTCTGCTTGAGTCTTAATTACTTTTCAAAAGATTAAAACAAGTTTATAAATAACTTAAGTAAAACTTCCTGGTTTATGGCATAACCTACGTCAGAGATGTTACAATAGGTTACAAGTATATAACATGCATAATGTGTACCACCTATCCCATTCTTGAATACTTAATATCACTAGTAAGTGTATAATGTGTATTCTATTTTCATGAATAGTTTGGCAGCATTTCTTGAAAACTCATGAAGTATTCCATGTACATGGGTAAATACACAACTACATATGCACTTAGAGAACACACATGAAAATAATATCAACATATCTCTAAACAAAAATATTTGTTAAGGTCTCACATCCTAAGTGATATTCATTGCTAACAAGCAATTCCAAACTAGGGATTATCCAAGATTTATATGTACTGACTAAATCTAAGATTAGTTTTAGAATATGTTTGTTTTAAGTTAAATATATATTATAAGTATAAATTAAGTTGAATTGTGATAATTCATGTTAATCTCAGCAAGATCCCAGGTGATCATTCATGTCCTTACATTTAGATCTTTGTCTGGCATTTGTAGTTCTAGATGTGATCTTTAATGCACGTACTCATATTACTGACAATAAGCAAGGAACACAACATAAGATTGATAAATGAATATTCATCATAATGTTCAAACCAAATATACATTCCAATCAAGAACTTAATTTGTAGGGTTTATATAAGATTAGTACAATATATATTCAATTGACACAACCTAGACAATATTTATCATAAAAGTCTTAGATTTCATTTCAACGTATAGAAATATTATCTAATTAATAGCCATGACAAATATTGATATAGAAAAAAATTAAACAAGCATGAATTTCATTTCAACAAGCACAATGAATAAATAAGAAACAATATGTACAGGAAGAAATAAATGAAGAAGAGGGGAACCTCAAAGAGGTAGAAATAGAGAGAAGTAGCAGTAGGAGGTGGTGATGGTGTCAAACTTAACAATAGGTGCAAGGAACAAGGAAGAGAGAAGGAATAAAGAGTGGGTGGCGATTGTAGTTGGAAGTGAAGAGAGACAAACAACTATGAATATGCTTCCTTCTCATCCACAACAGGCAGTGACAATGAGAGGGAAGTCGGTGGTGACTGTGAGAGGGAAGTAGGTGACAATTAGTGAGAGAAGTGGGAGTAGAAGCAAGTGGATTTGAAGGAGGTAGGATTACCAAGTGGTGAAGGAACCAAAGGTAGGTTCACCAAGCAATGATGTCAAAGTGACAATTGGCAGACTGTGCAGTCTAGGTTTCTCTACTGGAGAGATAGAGGGATTTGGGAAAAGAAAACATTTTTCATTTGTTATATTAGGGAAAATTATCAGTTCACGTTCAATAATTGTCATTGTAGCAAAAATGACACCCGTGTTTTAGATTTTACATCCTTTTGCTCCTAAACTAAAATAATAGCTATCACATTGTAGCCTCATTTTTTATTACCAAATTGAGACCACATTTCAATAAAACCTCAGACATGTAACATAAAGTTTGGGTTCCAAAAATGACGTAATAAGACATTTTGGAAGGGATCATTTATTTTGTGAGGCGCATCATTGGAAAAACATAACATCAGTCTTGGGCCCTAAATTGATGACACACCTTATGAAAAATCAATATTTGTGGATTTATAGTTTGTTAAACAATGACAAAATAGACTTTTTGAAGGATACACTTATTTCACACATAAATTTGTTTTGCATGGTCTATAAAACCCGATACTATATTGATTGTTCTGAAATTTTCCAAAAGTATAAATTTTTCATGTTAGTTATGACTATGGTTTATGTTTGTGAAATAGAAAATTTAATTAAATAGGATCCTAATTTTTCCCTCAAAGGCCATTGACAAAGTATGGCAATGCTTTTCTTTATGAAATTGATACGAAAATATTATTATGTCCATTTTTGTTGGCAACTGGTGTTATGATAAGAAAAACTAAAGGATGAAAATGTAGTAGAAGTACATTATTCTGATTTAATCTCTTTATTGATATCAAATCAAACTAACTTTCATGAATCATTAGGGCAGACAACACACATCTCTAACTTTTATATTAGGAGTGTAGAAATATTTCTTATAGCATTGTCAACTTCTATTAGTCCTACTAGATCATGAAATCCAATATTACACACCTCACTCTAATCATAACTTACACCCTCTTGTCTTGAAAGATTTAGTTGGCTTATGATTAGCTAATGACTCTAAGAAGAAATTAGGGTTTCTTCATTACTTCATGGTTTTTGACCATGGTGTCATCACAAGAGTAGTGGAACTATATTTTTCTAATCAACCAACACATTGTTCAGTAGGACAACTAATTACACTATGGAGTTGAGAGAGGTGAAATCATAGGAAAAACTACTAAAATTTATCACTTTCATTAATCACTCTCATGTATGAAGCATAAAAACTCAATGAGGATGACATCCAACCCTTAAATAGATGGCTTTAGGCATTATGTATATGCTGAGATACTCCATGTTGAAAACAAGTCATGTCAAACTAGTAGAGAAAGTTCAGATAATAATTAAGTATTAAGGGAATCTTCTCAAATTTAAAATCTACTTCAAGATTTTTCTCTCGTCATCCATGCATGCTCGACACCCAAAAGTGGATGTATATGACACAATCTGAAAAAACAATAAGGAAAGGGTTTTAAGGTGATAACTAGGGTTGAGCCTATCTATAATTGTTCAATTCAACCTACACTTCTTAGTTCTCAAGCTAAATACCTAGAAAATAGAAGAGATGATCAAACACCACCAGACATGCCATGTGTTGTAAAATTTCCACCTCCCTATAGAGAGTATGGTGACCATGGCAACTAAAGATTGAGTCCAAAAGATAATTTGAATTGGTTCGATAATTTGAAATGGTCAAATTACCAACTGTATAGGCTCTGATATGATATTGTAAGGTGGGGGACCTAAGAAGGGATTCACTCACCATTCAATTAAGAAATAAAAGAATATTATTTCAAATATGACGGAATGGAGGAATTTATACTTTTCCAAATGGTATCTGCATATTAAAAAGCATACAAGTTAATGAGTAGTAAAAATAAAACCATTACAAGGTTACATGAAAATGCATATACAATTTTTCCTCACCATAGAAGGTGGTAGACCAAAAATAAATATGCATAATTATATGTAAGGCCAAATGAATAGGAAAACCGACCATTCCCTATAATCCACATTTCCACAACCTCTATGACCACCCTAGGTCATCGTTCTCTAAACCTCCTACACTTGAATGATTTTGGGAACAATTCTCAAGAAAAGGAAAAAAATGGTATGCATCAGAACACATTTGATTATGTGCATATAAAAAAATATTTGTGCATTATCATGGATTAGTAGTAAGAAAAGGGGTATACAGAAGAAAAGAGGGGGCTATCATGTACAAGTAAGTTCAAAAGATAATTTATAAAAATAATGACACATAAAGAGTAACAGAGCATCTTAAAGTGTCTTTCCATGAAACAATTCATAATATAAAATTAAAACAATTGCATGCATACATAAGACAGTCTAGGCTAGGTAAAATAGGGTCATAACACCACTAGATCATGGCCTAAAAAGTTTAGGTGTAAATGCACACCCTAGATGGAAAAAGCGCACCCTAACATATAAATTATTATGCCTAAGTACAACTACTCGACATAAATATTATAAAACTAATCTGTATAGTTGAGAAGAATGATATATAGTCTAGTCACATTTAATTTACAAATAACAAGGAAAGTAAAGTCATAGACCCTATGTTCAACATAACTCACAAGAATAACAATTTAGGAATTAGGATTTTCCATAAAAGATTAATTAAAAGGATGATGTCCTCATTATGCAAAATTATGGGTTTAAATCATTTAAAATCCCAAATTAATATGGATGATGCACATCCTGATCTTCATATGTAACCTTATTTATAGAGGATAAATTTATCAATCAAAAGTCTCGAAGGATAGTCTTTGAGAGAACTATAATGTAATATGATAGTTATTATTATCTCACAAGAAGTCAAATGTTGTTCACTTTAGGTTATTTAGTATTAGTATTTTCTATTTGAGATTATTATTCCATGTAACTAATTTATCATTCCCAATATAGGGTTTTAGATCTATACTAGTTGTAAGCTTTGTGTCTACTCATATAACTCTAGATTTAATTATGATACATATGACTATCAGTGGTAATTATTCTTCCAATTTAAATCTTGAATGATATTCACATTGATTATTAGATGTCTAATATAATGAGTTACCACATTATTCCAAACATCATATTTAGCATGCACATTATTATTTATACACATTATATTATCAAAAATCTAAGATGCCTTAAATACAAATATGTACTATGTGGATAAATGAAAGTAGATTTTGATATAGTCTTAACTAACATGCCATCCATACTTCTATTTGTAGAGCAACCTCCTCAAGCATATTGTTGCCCTCATATTTCATTTAATTTTATTATAGATCAATCTAAATATTTGTATTTCTTTGTTTCATGTGTATTATCATCTAACTTAATATCAAATATCATGTTAGTAATAGATTATTTATGTCATATTTGCAATAAACCAATAGGAATACTAAATTACCATATACATATAAAAATACCCTAGTATATATATATATATATATATATATATATATATATATATATATATATATATATTTACACGAAATAATTGGTAAAATAGGTTGCACTGACTTGTTTTATTAATTTAACTAAGTTTTGTATCTTGAATGTATAGATGATAATCAATCTCTTATACTACTACCTAAATTTATAACATATAGTAAAAAAAACCCACTGACATTCTAACTTTTATCACTCGTAACTTATATATTGACTTAATACAAACTCCTAATTATTCTTATGCTAATAAATTTACACGTTGTGATTTAGTTAGTTATACATAATTAAATAACCAATTACATGTTGCATTTCCAAGGTACCCTTTATTTTTTTTATTCAGTTTAAGTTAATTGTGATCTGATCTAAAATTAAACTAAGTTTTATGTTGCTAAGGATATCATCTCATATACTTCCTTTAGGCATCTTGTTAATCATATTAGTTGGAGGTGAAAATATTAACATACAATAATACTAACCTCTGGGTCATGCTTGCATTGATATGCAATGATCCATACAAGTTTTAAGGTTATTTTCTTTCTCTCTTATAGAACCATAATTGGCTCAACAATTGATTTGAAAAGATCGACCTTTGACTCTAGTGCTGGCTCTCTTTGAAAAGATGATTGAAGAGTATTAAACCAATTGCAAACAACATTACAATACCTAGAATAAGGTCAATAACTACAAGAGTGAGGCTTCTCTCCTTATTTGAAAGATTTGACATCGGCTGTGGCAATGTGATGTAGATGAAGGGTTGTTGGAGGGATGAGTACGTAGGGGTTCAATTCAATTAGAATATGAAATTCTCCATCTTCAGGTTGAATTAGGGGTAGGAAGAGGATTCCCTTAAGGAGGAGTTGAACTCTTCTTCTGATCAAACATATAGGTTATACAACCTAGAACTCATATGATGTTAAAGGGTTATGGTTTTGTAGGTAGGTGTCATGAGGAAGGATATGAAGATGAAGGAAGAGATGATTTGTGGCCTCTTCTCACCATTCATATCTCTATCTAATATATGAACTGCTAGAGATGACTCTTCACGAACAAACCATTGGATGCAAAGCAAGTTGGGAGGCAGTAGACTACTCCAGGCCTAGAAGATAGGAAGAGGGGGGATGGAAGAAATAGAGAGTAGAAGGAAAGGAAAAGAGAAGGTTGATGTTTCTTGTTCCAGCTATAGCAATCACTAGTAGTGGTAGCCATGTTTCCACTGCCACTAGGCATAGAGAAGAAGAAGGAAGAGAAACAACTAGGGCTTACCAAAGCATGGAGAGGATGTTGAAATAGGTGGTGGTTGTGGTACCTATGATGGAAGGAGACATGTCCGTGAAGTATGGTTGTTAATGGAGCAATCAACGCCCCTTGGTCATGTGGCAATACAACTTTTTGCTGCAATGGTTTTCCACAACATAGGGGAGAAAAGGCATAGGTAAAAAGGAGGGTAAGAAGAGGAAGGAAGAGAATAAGAGGAGGAGGAGGAAGAAAGGAAAGAGAAGAAGAGAAACAAGTAGCTATGCAACTGTTCACAGAAGGAAGAGCATATGCAGACACACATGGGTTATCACTTATCTGACCATGGCACAATAAATGATATGTAATTAATGTTAATATAATTAATTTTAATGAAATTGAATCTATTGGTTTATTAAAACTTAGTTTATTTAAAAAAACCATGTCTAATTTAATTGGGGAAGCATATAACATATGAATGAGCCAAAATTGATGGATAAACTAAGTAAAGTGTGAGAAATCCAATTTTAACATTAATTTTACTCTTTAAAAATGTTTGGAATTTTATTTCAATATTTATGTTAAGTTTCAATTGATGTATTTAATATAATTCTTAATCAACTATTACATAATATCTTGTATTTATATTTTTTTCTTTCATACAATTAGGTCTAGCACTATCAATTGGTGAAATCGTACAATTAGTCCCACAAGTTAAGTTAATCGCTTAATATGTATAACATGGATATTTAAGTATGTGATGTTACTTTACTCTAGTTAATCCTACATATTTTATAATTGAGAGAAAAAGTACTAGATATCAACATAATTGAATATGAATCTAGGATAATAGAGGGTTACAACATGAATCTAGATTCGGATATATTACAATTCTGATCCACAAATGAGTTTTTTTTTTTGTGAACTAATATGACACAATAGATGCATTGTGGATAGACTCTTTACACAAAGATGAACAACGCGACTAGCATTAAGCAAATGTTGATCATCGCTTTTTGTTCTTGTTCATTTCTAAAACCGTGACATAGTCATATTGCCCTTTGAGCTCGATAGAAACATCATCCTTTAGGTAGGGGCTCTCCCTAAGCATTATATGTCCCTCAATTTGCATGGTGTGTGGACTTGAAGCATGTTCATTTGGTGGTGATTTTATCTTGTTTTTTTCGATCTGTTTTGATCATAATTTGTTTTCCTCACTTCGCGTTTCGAGGGTAAGGACCCCTTGTAGAGATCATCTTATCATTGGAATATACATAAAAATAATTTGAAAAGAGCCAAACGTCGAACAACTTGTAATCTCTCACCCGACGATAGCTGTACACTGTCATTTTCAATATTGAGACTGTATGACTGAGGACTAGTTGAAATCGCGGCATCCCCGCCTCAACCGAGGCGAATCCGCCCGCGCCACTCCGCGGAGGGTGGGTGACCAATTGACATCTTCTTACAGCTGACGCGATTCCCGGGCTTCGCACCGGCCCCCGGAAATAGTCGTCGCGGTTCCCCGTGCCCTTGTTCTTGCCGTTGACAACTTCAGGGTAGAGGCGCGCGGGAGACTAAGAAATCAGGCGACTCCGTAAAAAGATGACGCAAGCGCGGGCTCCGCCTCGGCCCGACCATTCCGACTTAGGGTCAGAGTACTCCGGCGCCGTAAGTTCGCCGGCGGGGTGTGCCTCATATATTACTCACGGCTCTTACTTTCACGTCGGCACTAGAAAAATTTACTTGTGCCCAAGTCCCAATTATTGATTTGAGGGCAAGGTGCCGACGACCAAGTATTACCTGTTCCCACCAGTGGCAAAGACGATACGCCGGTGTTCGCGCCAGGCACGCCTGCCGCGCGGTCCCCGGTGCCTCATTGTCGCGGTGAGAGGTAACAATCATTTCGGAGGTCGAGCACTACCAAACCGCGAAGTCATGGCGTAACAGGACGTCTCCCGACCGCGCAGTGGCCACGGTAACAACTGGTGTAAAAATTATTGACGGTTTATTAAATCCAGTGCCAATGACAATTAGACCAAGTAGGTCTTTACTTTGACCAGTAAAAAACCGCGTTATACGCACACAAACTTCCATGTTCTTTATCAATGGGAAGACTTGTAATTGGTTCTAATTGTACAATATGTTTTGACGTCTTTAATCAGAAGCAACTACTAGTACATTTCATACCTGCACTTGCCAACTAGCTCAGTTGGTTAAGTCTGCTATTTGTGAAGCGCAGGTTGCGGGTTTGAATCTCAGCGAACTCGTTGAGGCACTACAGGAAGGGATTATAGCCCTCGGTGTAGTTGATGGTGTTCTCTCTCCTGCTACCTTGGACATGGGTGAAATTTCCCACTTCAAAAAAAAAAGTACATTTCATACCTTTAATGTTACTTTTCCTAACATCGGTTACAATAAAAAAACGACACTATGTGTCACCATTGATCAAGTCCTGCCGATTTAGAAAAAATACGGGTACCGCTTTTTCTTTAATGATGGTTAAATTCTTACAATAACAAAGTCTAAAATAACCCGCGAAATATAATTTTTTTCAGTGAAAAATATTTGCCTCAAAATATTTTAAGATACACATCGGTCGATTTTCATGGGAACCGACGACAGTCACCTTTGCATGAAATAAAATTTGCATCCAAAATACTTTTGACCTCGGTTGTTTCTTCGCAAAACCGACATTTATTTGTAGGGAAAACTGCGAAAAATTGCACAATTAACAAGCATCAGAGGGTTTGCGCCACGTACCCGGCGAAAAAGTGTCCCCCCAAATTGCACTTTAGTGTCGGTTTAGATAGAAGTAACCGACGACTCACGCCATACTCAAACTATTTTTTTCGCATGGACAACGACCTCTTGCATCTATTTTTTTTACATCTAACCATGTCTATGTTACTAGGATAGGTGTCGATTTTCTATGTACAACCGACGATTCAAGCCTTAGGCTGGTTTTATTTCGCTCAGATAATAGCCTCTTACATCAGTTTTTGCATCTAACGGAAGACTAAGTAACTAGAAGGTGTCAGTTATAGGTATCCAACCAATGACTCAATGATTATGTTAAACTTAATAACACTCGTGTGAAACAAACTTTCCCCCAGTGTCTCTTTCATTGTTTGATCAACTGATAGCCCTATAGCTCTAGCGATTCCAGCCTCCGCCGCTTCCTGCTCCGCTCCGCTCCTAATCCTGCTCCTGCTCCTCTGTTGCCACCGTCGCTAGCTGCTCAGGCCACCACTGTCGCCTGCTCCAACCTTTACCGCCGCCGCTAGCAACACTACTGCAGCTCGTGCTTCCAGCCTCTGTCGCCTCCTGCTCCAGCCTCTACAGTCGCTACTGCTCCCGTCGCTACTGCCAAAGCTACTGCTGCAACTCCTAAATTCTACTTCCGGAGCTACTACTGGAGCTCCTCTGCTGCTGTTATAAACATCAATTTTGAAAATCCTAGAGTCAAATTATTATCATCTCCTACCTTTGATGCCTACCTCTGGTCATGACATGATTATGACATAATTATGTGATTATGCCTATATTTGATTATGACACATTTAGGTAAAACAATGTCATGCTTACATGTGATAATGCCATAGTTATGTTATTTTTTATTCATTTTGCAAATACTGGGTCAAAGCATTAACATCTCATATAATCTTTTCTCATTCTTTTACTAATCATCTCGTGTTAGGTCAAATTATGTTCATCTCATCATATATCATTGCATCTCATTATCATCACACATTATGCATATTAGGTACAATTATGCATGTATATTTGGTAACTTATGCATATTTGGGATGTAAGTTATATAATTTTGTAAAATCTATGTATAATTATTTGTCTACATTTTGGTATGTAAATTTTGATAAATGACCCATAGATGTGTGGCATACAAACTGACCCTAATATATAAATCCTAATCTCTAATTCATGGCATTGGCTTACAAACTCATTAAAAATTTACTCATTAGGAATAAATATTGGATAGTCCCCAATTTGGGACTATTCTTGAACACTCAAACTCATTGAGGTTGTAAGTTTATAATGTTTACTCCGTTTCAATATGATTCCTAAACACTTTTATGTTTGTTATCTAAGTACATATGTAGGTGGATATTTTGCCATCTACATTGGTGTACTTGGATAATTGTGGAAAAATACTGTTGAAATTTTCTTGAAACGAATCACACATTATACACTTACTAGTGAGATTAGGTGTTCAAGAATGGGATAAGTGGTACAAACATTCATTACTAAACTCTAAGAACTAATTTGTAAACCAGAAACCCTAAATTCTAATCTGTAAACTCTAAACCCTAAATCCTAATATATAAACCCTAAACCCTAATCATGTAAATCCTAAACCCTAACTATAAATCCTAAATCCTAATCTATAAACCCTAAACCCTAATCATGTAAACCCTAAACTCTAATATTTGTTTTCTCTTTGATTATAGAATAGATAGATCATGGATGCCCATTCCAAATCGTTGCACCCCAGAGTTTATTACTGGTCTTGATCAGTTTATAAGATTTACAAAGGAACATAGGAAAGGACCTAGATATAGGCTCTATTGTCCATGAAGGTATTATAGTAACAACTTGAAAGTCGACATTGTTGATTAAATCAAAATTCTTGTCATGTGCAATGGGATTCTACAGTGCTATATAAAATGGTACTGGAAAGGAGAGATTCGAACTATGAGATTAGTAGATGTCAATAGCAGTTTTTGTGTTGAAGAAGAAATTGTTGCGTATGATGTAGATGTGAATGAACTGATTCCAATGGACATGGTTGATGTGATACTAGATAGTTGTGGGGTAGAGCATATTGACCCACCATCCTTATTTAGAAACATTGTACATGATTCTGAGAGACCATTTTTATACAGGTTGTATTAAGTTTACGAAGCTAAGTATTGTGTTGAGATTGTATACTCTGAAGGATAACAATAGATGGAGAGACAAAAACTTCACGCCATTGTTATCTTTGTTGAAAGAAATTCTTCCTGAAGGCAACGAGCTTCTAATCTCAACATAAGAATTAAAGAAAATTTGATGCCCAATGGAAATGAAGGCTAAGAAGATACATGCATGCCTGAATGATTGTGTGTTATTTCAAACGGACTATGTCGATTTGAAATATTATCCAAAATGTGGGGCGTCAAGGTATAAAATGATGACATCCAGGAAGTTAAAAATTGGCTCTCTTGCCAAGGTGAAGTGGTATCCACCTATAATACCATGGTTTCAATGCTTATTTGTCAATACCATGAATGTGAAGAATTTAACGTGACGAGGTAAAGAAAATTAATTATGGGATCCTACGACATGCGTCTGATTCCCCATAGAAGAAGAATATTCATTTATTGTATCCTAAATTTGGTGAAGAAGTCAAGAATCTAAGACTTATAATTTTGTACCGATGGGATGAATCAATATGGCACATTAACCAACCAACATAGCACTTGGTTTGTTATGATTGTAATACACAATCTACCTCCTTGGTTGTGTCTAAAAAATAAGTATGTCATGTTGTTGTTGTTGATATCGGGCCCTAAACAACCTGCCAATGACATCGATGTTTATCTTGAACCTCTAATTGATGAATCAAAGAAACTCTGGGGAGAAGGTGTGATGACCTATGATATTTGGCGTAGAGAAATATTTCAATTGCATGCTATGTTGTTTTACATTATTAATGACTTTCCAACATATGATAATTTGTCTGGATACAATGTAAAAGGATCCAAAACATTTTTTGTATGTGAAGAGAATGTTGATTAAATAAGACTAAAACATGATAGCAAGACTATATATCTTGGTCATCAAAGGTTTATTCTAAAGGTTCATCCTTATCGACGATTGCACAAAGCATTCATGAATCAATTGAGGAATGGAGTGACCTTAAACCTATATCATGGAAGGTTATTTATGAAAGAGTAAAAGACTTTGTCAATGCATTCGGTAAAAGATCACAATCTACCATTCCCACAGAGTGACAAATATTTGTACAAGAATAAGTCAATATTATGGGATCTTTCTTATTGCAGCTCCTTTGCAGTTGGGCATTATATCGATGTCATGCATATGGAGAAATATGTTTGTTATATCGTCATTGGTACTCTGTTGAATATACTAGGTAAGATAAAAGATGGAATCAAATCTAGAGTGGACCTATGTGAAATGGGAATAAGAAAATAATTAACAAAATAAGTTAGTAGTTATCAAAAATTATATTAACCTTGTACTTGTTACACATTATCTACAAAGGAGAAGAAAACTTTTTGTGAGTGCTTGCTTAATGTTAAGAAACCACATGGATACTCTTCCAATATCCATAGACCGGTATCAGTAAAGGACTTGAAGCTTACAACTCTTAATTCTTATGATTGTCACACTCTAATGCAACAAATATTGCATGTGATAATTCAATCTACACTGCCAAAGCATGTAACTCTGCAATCACCAGGCTTTGTTTACAACTCTTAATTCTCATGATTGTCACACTCTAATGCAACAAATATTGCATGTGATAATTCAATCTATACTGCCAAAGCATGTAACTCTGCAATCACCATGCTTTGTTTCTTCTTCAACACTCTATAAAGAAAAGTTATTGATCCTGAGAATCTCGATAAGTTGCAAAGAGAAGTAGTTGTTATCCTATGCTAACTTGAGATGTATTTTCTTTCTTCATTCTTTGATATCATGGTACATCTTGTTGTCCATATGATCAGAGAAGTGAAAATGTTGGGACCAGGATTTTTTTCATTGGATGTATCCTTTTGAACGGTACATGAGTGTTTTTAAAGGTGATGTTTGAAACTGTTATCGACCTGAAGTAAGTATTCTTAGGGGTTATGTGGCTAGGGAGGTTATGAAATTTTACAATAACTTTCTGAGTTGTAATCAATCTCCTGCAAATGACAAGAATATTGAGGACATTATGACAAATGGACTTTAGTAGCATGAGTGAAAGTAAGAAGTCATGAGTTGTGGGAACAAGAACACTTGTATGTTTTACATAACATCGACGAAGTGAGTATTTATATCACTGAACATACTAATTTTGTCAAAACAAAATATCGTCGAGCCAATTCAATTTGGCTTGCTAGAGAATGTTATGTCTTATGAAGGGTTTGACATAAATGGTTTTTCATATTACACAAAGCTTCAAGATGATAAGAGTGTCACCCAAAATTGTGGGGTCTCCCTTCAAGCATCTTCATTATATTTTTCTAGTGTGAAGGATAACAGTCCATGTGAAGCTAAAATGTATATTACGATGTCATTGAAGACATATGGGAGTTTGACTACATAGATATTAGAGTTCTGGTCTTTAGTTGTAATTGGGATGATAACATAAAGAAGTTGCAGTGGATGAATTGGGTTTCACATTAGTGAATTTTGAAAAGATTCCCGAGAAGGGTGAACCATTAATAATAACAACATAGGCAAAGCAAATATTTTATATGATGATTCTGCAAAAGTAAAAGGGTCGGTTGTTCTTCAATGTAAAAGGCAGTTCATTGCAAATCCTATAGATGAAGAAGAATACTATGACAAGTATGAAGACTTTAGTCCATTCTGAGTTGGCTAGCCAACACCAAATATTGAAGCTGACACTGACTTATATATGTGTGGAGATCACACAAAGAGAATGTTAATTGAAACAAGATCCAAATATTCGAGGCACGCTTTTAATGGTAGATAAGCATCTTACATTCTTTATCACTTATAAGTCATTTTTAGACTATTTTTTATATGAAGTTATTTCAAATGGTGTCTAACCATGAGTTTGATGATTCTGATCATGATTACCATGAGGATGAGAACCCTAACAATGTACACTGTGAGCATGACACTACTATAAGTTTTATTATTTTATTACATATATGTGCATTTTACAATGCCTATCTTGTTGTATTGTTTTATCACATTTATACATTGTATCTTTTTATGACTTATGTTTGCTTTTTGTCAATTTTAGCATGAGGATGTGCACCCTGAGGTTCTTGATGAGCTTGATGGCCAACATCGTCAGTGTGCAAAAATAAGAGGCATCGCCATGATGAACAAGTTATTAGAACTAAGGAGTAATGGACCGAAGCTGATCGTTAAGTTTGATGATCAAGGAAATGATGTTGGGAAGAACCATATATCTATTGTGTCATATCTATAGTTTTTGACTCGTAGCAAAAAGGATTTAAATGTAGAATCCTGGCATAAATTTGATCCTTGCAAGAAACACTTAATATCAAAGGAACTATGTGTAAAATATTATCATTTAGAATTATGTTTTTAAAGCTTTTCATAATTTTGTTTTTAAGAATATTCTATTAAGCGTATGAACTTTTGTAGAGCATATTTCACCTAAAAAACAACATCGTAAAAAGGTGATGCAATGTTGTGGTAGGGTGTTAAGGAATTATACGGCAAATCTGACAAGAGAATACATATGGAATGTTGAGAAGAAGAAGAAGTCAGCCATTGAGCAACAAAACTATCTTGACCCGAAGGTGTGGGAGGTGTTTTTTGTTAAGAGACAAACCAAAAAATTCAAGGTATTAAGCCTTGTTTCTCATTTTGAATTCATTATATTATACATTTAACATATGGTTTGGACTAACCAGGTAATAAGAAATGCTCGAAGAGAAAGGCGTGCAAAAAATATGCACAATCATACGATGGGTTCAAGTGGCTATGCAATTCCTTGCCAAAAGTTACTGCATGCATCTTCTTCCCTACAACCTACTCCTGGGATTGTTGAGTCCTCCACTACTCCCGAACCTCTACCTTGCCATGAGCTATGGATAGTTGGGAGGCAAACCAAATCTAGAGAAATAACAAACCCCACAACTTATGAGGCAGCTGCAAAATGGTAAAATTCAACTCTCAGAGCAATTAGAATTGATGATTGTTATGTTTTACTTACCAATTAATAATGTTGATGATTAGCGGGAGCTGTACGAGCAAAGGAAACAAGGAAAGTTTACCTTTGAGGGCACAAGGGATGAATTAATAGTTGTTATAGGTAACCCAAAGCATCATGGGCGTGTTAGGGTAGCTGGCGCTAGTATCGGTATAAGAGACTTGTTTGGGCCATTAGAGTTGGACGAATCTGTCTAGAAAGGGGGATTCTTAGAAGAAAAGGTACAAGAGATGATTGCAAAGGGAATAGAGGAAGCAATGAGAAAGTATCATTCTTCTAAATCATCTCCTATGATAATACATATGGCGCCCCACTCTTCATACAAGGTGAACCCACCTACAACAGAGGTGGTTAGGAGCAATTCCATTGACCCACCACCAAGAACATCCGTTGTAAGTATTTTTATGACATAATAGTCTTTCAAAATGATTTGTATTATATGCTTGAGTTTAGGTATATACATACCACTCTATGCAAATTTGTAGGGGTTGAGTCCATGCCGTCTTTTATTACAAGGATATGTCATGAAACTGGGCACAACTTACCCATGCCTTGAAGGTGACATGATTCATGGTGCTCCACTTCCCACCGATGTGATTCACGAGACACCAAGGCTTGTCTATGATGCTTGGAAGTAGACTGCACTACCATATGACCACCCTGAGCATGAGATGATAGGTGAAACAGAAGGCGGTGTGGTCGTGTGGCCCAAAGCGTGAGCTGTCTATACTAAAGTATGCTAAATTTACATTGTGTTTACATCTATATATACATGACAATTGATATGAGATTATATATATGTAGGGAACAACACCTAAGAAACCCCCTATAACTCATCCTCCACCTCCTCCTCAATTACCTAGTTGGCTTACAAAGGACCTATTTGACTCACTAGGTCCTCATTGTAGGGGTATGGCAGTATGGATAGGAAACTTTGAAGAAGGGTCACCTATGATGGCCCATATTAAGGAGGACGTTATAGGTCAACCTCATGATACTAGTATATTTTTGTAAGATGTTTTGGAGATGTTTACTTATTCTTGATTGAATACAACTGTGATAGAACTTTGGATATGGTGAAATCTTATATAGCTAAATACCTCATTTTATATATGTTTTTATGTTTTCTTATATATTAATGCATACATGATAAATGTTTTGCATCCACTTACATAGGATCTATATAGAGTTTGCATTGCCCCATGTGGCATATCTAGTTTCATCATTGATTAGCTGTGTAGTTAAAGACCCTAAATCTATTATCGAATAGTGCTCTACCACATTTAAATATTTTGGTAAAAGTGAAAAAGAGCTTAGCCTTATACAATGTTGAGTAAGTTCACTTACTTTTCTTATAATTTTGACTTAAGAATTACATTTTATTGTGGATTTTGAGTTTTATTTTGTTTGCCTTCTTTTAAATCAGAAATATTCATTGGGTGTTGTTGGTTATTATCCCTGTAATGCTAACTGCGTATTATCTAGATCCTAAGGGTGACAGAGTAGACAATGGAGGACATGAATTGAAAAAGTCATTATTCCCATGAGGAACTTTTTACATTTATATCTGTTAACATATATTGTTACATGACTATTTTTATAATGTAATTCAATGTGTTACATTAACATATAGGGCTATAAAAGATTTCAAAAAGGCTAGAGGAAAGGTGGACAAGAAAAAGAAAGTGACAAATAAGGAGAATGTTGATGTAGTTTTCTGACTGCAATGCATATTTGTGCCAACTATGGTTACTTTTATTTATTAACATTTTATATGTTGAAATGTACAATATCTTGTACAAGACAATGATTGGGAATGAAGATACTACGTGATGTGGTATATGGACATGTTTGTCAGATATGGGGCACTAGACATCAACTATATAGAAAATGTAATATATATAATCATCTTCATCATAAGTAAATAGTTTCATTTGATAATATGAAAATATCAAACTTTTTTATTATAGATGTCATTTTCTTTGTAGATGATTGCATTGAAAAAGCCCTATATGTCAGGAAATCTAGATGAGATACGATAATAATGGGCACAAGACTTCATTAAGGATGTGAACTTTGCATATGATTGGGATAAAATTTGATTCTTTTTTAAACTTTGATGTCATTATTTATATATACAGGTGGTGGTTATGACTTCTTGCGACTTTAAATTTGATGTGAGTTATTAGTGCATTTGTGAATGATGATCTATATACATGTGTATGAATGTGAACATGAATGGATACAATGAGAATTGTGTTTCTACATGTCATGAGAATGGAATTGGTGCATATGTGAATGAAGTATCATGTGTGTGAATGAATGTGAAGATGAATGAATATAATTATATTTTCACATGTGATGAGAATTTAATTCGAGAATGGATCTTGTACATGGGTGGATTGTGTTTGTTATTGTAGGTTTTGCAGGTTTGTTGGCCCATTGTTAAGTTGAACTCACATGATGTTGTTAACCTGTTGTTCAGAACTACATGTTCTGCATCCTATGGAATAGCTAGATAGTATAGGTCTGTAAACGTGTTATTTAAAAAAAAACTTACTCATCAGTTTCTAAAAAAAATTGACATTATAGGTCTCAGTCATTGGTTTTAGGTTAAAAACCAATTATACAGAACTTAACCAAAATGGTCGTGTTGGACAACACGACTGTGATGGACTATAGTCATCAACTTCTTGAATGAATTGTCACTATTTCACTTATTCTTCAGTTTTAAGTGATGAAACTGACGACTATGATACTAAATTGGTGTCAATTTTTATTTAAAACTGACGATTGAGGAACCTTTTCCATCTACAAATGGGAGCTGGTATGGACATAAGAATGTCGGCTATTGTATCTTAACTGATGACTAAGTCACTTAACTATGTATGCTTCTTTAAAATAGCAACCAATGCTTGATCTCTATCATCAGTTTGTGCGTCCTCAAAAAACTGACATTTTAGACTTGTGCCTCTAGTGTCTCCCACTTAGGTGTCGGTAGGAAACCGACGTTATAGGGTCATTTTAACTGACACTAGAGATAGTTTTTGCACTAGTGAAACACATGTTAAAGCAATCATGAAAAATTTTCATATGCTTCGTAGGTTATGCATGACCAATTTTTCCTTTTCTTACCATAAAAAATATATACAATCTGGTAACATCTGTTGCACTTGTTTTAAAGCATGAGAGGCGGGGGGTATGATATGTCATCATATTTTCTTTAAGATTACTACAAAAGCTATCATATCAGATGTAATCTTATACCTTAAGGATTGTCAATTTGGTGTTGCCATTTCTGGTATTGTTGAGGCCATTCCACACGATGTCACTCACCTAGCCAATGACCAACAACATCGAGCCACTATCACAATGGCTCTTGTTGACTTCATAAATGTGTTCAATATGATTGATAGATCTACTCTATTATGAGATTTTCATCTTTGATGTCCTTCTATTACACGTTGGATTGAGTTCTACTATAGTTCCCTAGACCCCATCTATATTGATCAAAAGAATCCTCTTTTCTCTGTAGTTGGTGTCCAATAAGGTGATCGATTGGGTCCCCTCCTTTTTTCTTTGGCACTACATTATCTTAATTTATAGGTGAATGATGAATATCACCTTGACATTATTTCTTTCTATCTTTATGATGGAACTCTTATTGGGGACATTGTGGAATTTCTAAAGCTTTCGTCTCATCCAAGAGCGAGGCCCAATGTTTGGTCTTCATCTTAATACAAAGAATAATGAAATTAAGGACATATGTGACCTTTTCCTAAAAAAACATAATGAAGATGATGCTTTCATGAATCTATGGCTTTCTCATCATCAGCCAAAGTGGAGCCTAGCTACATACATAGCGACTAAATCTATTCTACCTACCATGGAGAAAATTAGCAGATGGTCTCCTAATGTGGACACCTGATGCTGCCTATGTAAAAATGATATAGAAATAGTGAACAACTTTTTAGTAGTAGCTCATTCTGGAGATACCTTTGGGGCCGATCTCAACTCAAGTAGAATATCAGGTGCTCATATTCATTAGTCCAATGTCTACATGATATTGGTAGGGTCAGGAAATCTCAAGCTATCTTGGAACTTTGTGTTCTCAGTGCATGTGTTCATATCCTCTGGTCTGAACGCAACAAGAGAAAACATGGGGGTAAGGAGGTGGACTATGTGGACCTCTTCTCTACCATTGAAGCAAACATCAAGATGCTTGATAATATGTATAAAGCTAAGACAACCAGCATCCCTTCTAACACAATTAGAAATTGGAATCTATGCTAGTTGTCAAGCTTGTTGTCTTTGTTGGTTAAATGCTTTCATTTAATGCTCTGTAAATTGCACATTGGTTGCACTTTGTAAATTTTCCCTAATTCTTTGGGTTTGCAATATATTTACCCAGATTTTCCAAAAAAAAAAGAATAATGAAATATTTTGGCCTTCTATTGACCCAATATGAGACCCAGATTCAGGGTTGTTCCCTACTGACATATCTCTTCACTAGTACATAAACAACCTTTAGTGTCGGTTATTTAAGGCCTTTAGTGTCGGTTTCTAAGCGACACCTATGTGGGCGACGCTAAAAGCCCAGTTGTTACGCGTCGGTTCAAAAACCGACGCCACAACCCTTCGCGCCACCAAAAACGCACCAGCAAGGCACTATAAGCGTCAGTTTTTAGATAAGAAACCGACGCCATATACCTCCGTGCCACAGAAAGGGCGCCATGTTGGGCACTATTAGCGTCAGTTATTAGATAAAAACCGACGTGATATCACTCCCAATACGGCCGTGCTGGCCAGCACGACCGTGGTGTCTGGTCCGCTGCCATGGCCGTTCTGACCAGCATGGTCGTGGTGTCTTGTCCGCTGCCACGGCCGTGCTGGTCAGCACGGCCGTGGTGTCTGGTCTGCTGCCACAACCATGCTGGCCAACACGGCCATGGTGTCAAGTACATAGACGTCAGTTATTAGATACAAACCGACACTGTAACGATGTGGCGTCGATTTTATACAATTAACTGACGCCTATTTTTTGTTTTTTTTTTCTGTCAGTCTGCAGACCTACTGTATGGCTAGTCGTAGGATGAGAAACCTGCAGTTCAGTTATGAACTGCAAGTTTTACGACATCCATTGATATCAGCCAACAACAGGCCACAAACCTACAAAATTAACAAGAAAGATATTCACACATTTAGCAATGCAACCTGTAGTTCCATTTGATTTTCACACATTTAGAAACATTCGTGTAGCTAGCAATATGTAGTTCCATTCATTTTCACATTCACATATAGAAACATTCATATAGCAACCAACAGTTTCATTCATTTTCACTCAGACACATGTAGAAACATCCAGTCATGTAGAAACATTCACACATATATTATAATTCAGAAATTCATTTACAAAATATCATTCTTTAGTCATTATTCGCTATCAAAATCCCAATTATATCTTATATCCCCCACTACTTGTATGGCTGTTGCCCATTCTTCTCTTACTTCATTTAATTCTCCCGTCGTATAGGGAGCATGTACATCTGGTAAGGCATTTCCTGTAGTTTGGTCAGTTGTAAACACATGTAAAGAGAATGATGTATATATATAATTAATGAGCTATAAATAAGATTGATATATTTCATATTATCTAATGAGACTATATAATACCTCAGCAATACAATCGATGTCCATTGCATCATATTTGATAATCATGTGCATAAATCGCATCACGTAGTACCCACATGCCCATCCGTTGTCTTGTGTGGCACACTATAAATTTAAACATACAAAATATTAAAAAATACAACTAATTAAGCACTGTTCACATAAATAATATATACATATATTGCAGTCGGGAACTTACTTTTACGTTCTTCCAAATGATTGGCTGGTTCTTTTTCTTGGGGACCTTTCCTCCAGCCTTTTTGAACTCATCAAAACCCCTACATGTTAATGTAACACAGTACATTGCATAATTAAATAGTAATGTAATAACATATGTTAACAGATATGAAAATAAAATATTTCTCACCGGAATAATGCCATTTTCATTATGTGTCCATATTTTGTATTCAATTTACTCCCCTTAGGATCTAGATAATAGACAGTGAACGTCTCAGGGACAATAACCAGTAACTCCCAATGCATACCACTAGAGGTAAAGAAGTTAAAAATTAATAACTCAAAATCCACAATAAAAATGTAATTTTCTTAATAAGCAAAGGAAACTTACTCTACATTGAATGGAGCCATTATCATCATCTTCTTTTTTTGAGCAAAAATTGAAAAAGCCTCACAGCAGTATTGTTGAACAGACGGAGGGTCTTAAGCTACTAGACTAATCAAAGATGGAATAAAAAATCCTACATGTTCAAATGCAAAATCTGCACATATCTTGTCTAAGTAGCTGCAAAATATGTATTAATTACGCATGCATTAATAAATAAGAAACCAGATCACCAGATCCTACACAAGGTATATGGATGTATAAAGAAGATCTCACCTTATCCATAGCTCTGTCACAGATGTATTTAGCCAATCATATCGAAAGAACTCCAAAATATCTTGTATAAATAGTTTGCTTTCGTATGATTGACCTGCAGCATCTGAATCTATAGAAACAGTTATAGGGCAGTTTATATCATGTTCGCCTAACCATATTGCCATACCCCTACAGTTAGGACCTAACGGGATAGTTAGGTCCTGTAGAACCTAACTGGGTAATGTAGGAGGTGGAAGTGGAGGCCTAGATGTTGTGGGTGTCTTCTTTTTAACCTGTATATATATATAATAATTTCATATCAACTGACATCATATACACACACTAACAATTTAACGTAATGTAAATTTACTATACAATTTCAGTAAAGATGACATCCGCTTTTAGCCACAATATCACTCCGCCTAAAGCCTCACCAAGTGTTTCACAATCTGGGTGGGCATATGGCAATGGAAGATCCATCCACTTGGGGAATATATGTACTGGGCTCACACGAATCCAACCAGCTGGTAATGGAGACCCGTGAAACATTTCCCCTGGTAGGGATGGGTAAGTCGACGCCTCTGCAATGACATATTCATTAAATTTTAGACGGCATGGCTTCAACCCCTACAAATTTTTGTGCAAAGAATGTTATATACATATATACATAGCATCTTGAAAACATATCATCTTGAATTAAAAAACTAGTTACTATGTCATAAAAATACTTACAGTTGATGTTCTAGGTGGTGGGTCTATAGGATTACTCCCAACCTCTACAGTAGGAGTAGAGCGGGATGCTATGATAGGTATTGTCTGCTGAGTGGCAGTCTGAGATGCCTGCCACTTTTTCAGTGCTTCTTCCAGTTTCCTATCAACTAGCTTATCTACCTATACATGGATAAAAGAAACGTTAGCTTCTAATTATTGAATTCTCTTTTTACAGTAACATTATAAAGAAAGAATATGTTACCTCTTCTTGTGAAAGTCCCACTTTTGGGACATGTTTGTGCTGGGATGGCCCAAAAAAAGATTTGATGCCCACACCAGCGCCTGCAGCCCTAACACGTCCAGGATGCTCTGGGTTACCCAGAGCAACTGTCAATTCATCCCTTGTTCCTTCAGGGATGAACTTGCCTTGTTTCCTCAGCTCGTGCAGCTCCCGCTAATCGCCAAAAAAAAAATTTGTAATTAAGTAAACACCACAAATAATCAATATTTGAACGATTGCTGTAAGAGTTATATTTTACCATTTTTGCAGCCGCCTCAGCAGTTGCGGGCTTCCTTATTTCTCCCTTCGTATTTTACCTCCCAGCTATCCAGATATCATGGCGAGGCAGAGGTGTGCTACCTACAGTGGAGGACTCCTGAGTAGCAGCAGACTGAGAAGTAGCCTCAGAATGTAGTCTTTGGCGAATGCCTGCATACCCCTTTGGACCCATTGTGTGGTCATGCACATTCAGTGCACGCCTTGATCTTTGTGCCTCACTGAGGACCTAGTTAGTATGCACATTAATGATTTGGATGATTTGGTTAGTAACAATAAATGTTAATCTTGAATAGGTGAATACAACATATATTAATGAGATTGGGACTGACGCCTAATACCTTGAATTCATCCATTTGTCTTAAAGCAACAAACACGTCCCATTCTTCTTTGTCCAGGAAGTTCCACTGTTCAGTGGCTGTCTTCTTCCTCTTGTCAGCTTCTTTTATGTATTCTCGGGTGAGATTTGTCCTATAGTTCCTTAGGACTCTCCCACAGCGTTGCATCATGCATTTACGATGCAACTTTTCATCCAATTCAAATATACTCTGCAAATTAGAATTGCTATTAACTAGTATCCAACAAATTAGTAATCTACAAAATATAATTGCAAATTAATAATAACTCACGCATAAATCCTTCCATATTACGTCTTTCTTCTCCTTAGAAACTTTATGCCAAGAATCTAGCTTACAACCGCAATGGCTACGAGTAACACACCCAAGATATGAAACAAATGAATTGCGATTCACACCAGATGCATTTCCTGCATTATCAAAATCCACAACAAGTTTGGGTCCATTGCCCTTTTGCGCTATTAACTTCTTCATCATGGTGATGCTCCTTCTCCTGTCAACTTTTTGGTGTTGCTGATCAAGTGCCTCAAGTGCTTCAGATGGTACATGTGCATCATCAACCTAAAATTTGACAAAATAAACACATTTACAAGATATAACTATAAATGGACATATAGATATAATATATGATATATTTTTAAAACTTACATTGTGAGGCGGCGCATTGATATCCTCACCCTCACGGTAATCATCAGCACGGTCATCAGGAGAATGCTCAACCATCTGAAAATTCACATTCACATTGTAAAGTTTACATTGTAAAGTAATTCAAATTGTAAAGCTCACATTGTAAAGTTCACATTCACATTGTAAAGTTCACATTATAAAGTAATTCACATTGTAAAATTCACATTGTAAAGTTCAAATTCACATTGTAAAGTTCACACTATAAAGTAATTCACATTGTAAAATTCACATTGTAAAGTTCACATTCACATTGTAAAGTTCACATTCACATTGTAAAGTTCACATTCACATTGTAAAGTTCACATTCAAAAAAATAAAACATATAAAAAAACAGTGTATAAACATGCCTCTAATATTGTGATTTTTTATCAATTAACAATCCTTCATTGTGATCTCCGCGCACATACAAGTCATCATTAGCTTCAATATTTGCTGGTGTTGGCAACCCAACTGAGAATGGACTGGAGTCATCATACTTATCATAGTACTGTTCTTCATCTATAGGATCTTCAATGAACTGTCTTTTACCATGAAGAACAACCGACCATTTATCATTTGCAGGATCATCAATATAAAATACTTGTTTCACATGTGATGCCAATATGAATGGTTCATCCTTCTCGCCAATCTTTTCAAAGTTCACTAAAGTGAAACCCAATTCATCCACTATAACTCCTTTGGTGTTATCAACCCAATTACATTTGAAAAGCGGAATTCTGAAATCTATGTAGTCAAACTCCCATATGTCTTCAATGACACCGTAATATGACATTTTAGCTTCACGTGGACTCTTATCCTTTGCACTTGCAAAAAACATAGTCGATGCTTGAAGGGTGACCCCACTGTTTTGGACGACACTCTTATCATCTTGGCGCTTTGTGTAATATGTGAATCCATTAATGTCATACCCTTCATAAGACATAACAGTCAATTTTGGTTTAAAGGTGAGGCATTTGATAGTTTCAGTAATATCATCTGGTGTTTGAGATAGTTGATGTAAGACTTTATTTTCAAACCACTTAATAAATGTCTTGTTATGCTCTCTAGCAAGCCACATTGTATTGGCTCGAGGATATTGTCTCTTGATGAAATTGGTATGTTCCTCGATATAAACATTCACTTCGTCCATGTTGTGTAAAATATACAAGTGACCTTGTTCCAACTGCTCACGGATGATTACTTTCACACGTGATCCCAAAATTCCTTTGCCAAAATGCTCGTCAATATTCTTGTCATTATCAGGAGTGTCATTACCACTGAGAAAGTCATTGCAAAAATCCATAACCTCTCTCGCCACATAACCCTCGATAATACTCCCTTCAGGTAGGTCCAGTCTAGATTTTATCCCATCTTTAGTCTTACCTGGTATATTCAACAAAGTACCAATGACACTATCACAGACATTTTTCTCAACGTGCATGACATCGATACAATGCCTGACTGTCAAAGAACTCCAATAAGGAAGATCCCAAAATATTGACTTCTTCTTGAATAAAGATTTGTCACTCCGTGTGGCCATAGTACATTGTGATCTCTTACCAAATTCATTGACAAAGTCGTTTACTCTTTCATAAACAACCTCCCCTGGTATAGGTTTAGGTGCACTCTGTTCCTCATTCAATCCATTGAATGCTTTGTGCTTCCTACGATACAAATGGAATTTTGGAAGAAACCTTTGATGACCGAGATATACAGTCTTACCGCCATGTTTTAGTCTTGTTGAATCAGTGTTCTCTTCACATACAGGACACACTTTAGCTCCTTTGACACTATATCCAGACAAATTCCCATATGCTGGAAAGTCATTAATAGTTCAAAACAACATAGCATGCAAACGAAATGTCTCTCTTCGTGAAGCATCATAGGTCGTCACACCTTCACCCCAGAGTTTCTTTAAGTCATCAATCAGAGGTTCAAGATAAACATCGATGTCATTTCCAGGTTGTTTAGGGCCCGATATCAACAACGACAACATTACATACTTATTTTTCATACACAGCCAGGGAGGAAGATTGTATATAACAAGCATGACTAGCCAAGTGCTATGTTGGCTGCTCAATGTCCCGTACGGATTCATCCCATCTGTACAAAGCCCAAGTCTTAGATTCCTGACTTCTTCACCAAATTCAGGGTACAATAGATCAATCTTCTTCCACTGTGGGGAATCAGACGCATGTCGTAGGATCCCATCATTATTTTTCTTAACATCTGCATGCCACCTCAAATTCTTCGCATCTATCGGATTGGCAAACAAGCGTTGAAACCATAATATTATAGGTAGATACCACATCACCTTGGCAGGAGAACCAGTTTTGGACTCCCCCGAAGTCGTCAATTTATACCGTGACGCACCACATTTTGGACAATCTTTCAAATCCACATAGTCCTTTTGAAATAATACACAATCATTCGGGTATGCGTGTATCTTCTTGGCATCCATTCCCATTGGGCACAACAATTTCTTTACCTAGTATGTTGAGATTGGAAGCTTGTTTCCTTCAGGAAGCATTTCTTTCAACAAAGACAATAATGACGTGAAGCTTTTGTCGCTCCATCTATTGTTAGCTTTCAACTTATACAATCTCAACACAGCGCTAAGCTTCGTAAACTTAGTACAACCTGTGTATAACGATATCTCAACATCATGCACAAGGTTTCTAAAAATGGGAGGTGGATCGGTGTGCTCTATCCCACAACTATCCAGCATCGCATCAACGATGTCTACTGGAACTAGTTCATTCACATCTACATCATCGTAGGCAATTTCTTCTTCCACACAAGCACTACTATCGACATCCACTGGTTTCGGGTTTGAAATCTCTCCATGCCAGTGCCATTATGTATAGCCTTGTACAATCCCGTTGCACATGACATGACTTTTGATTTCGTCACCAGTGCTGACTTTCAAGTTGTTACCGCAATGCCTACATGGACAGTAGAACCTATCTCCAAGTTGTTTCCTATGTTCCTCGGCAAATCTAATAAACTGGTCAAGACCAAAAATAAACTCTGGGGTGCATCGATTGCGAATGGACATCCATGATCTATCCATTCTATGATCAAAGAGAAAACAAGTATATATTACAACAAGATTAGGGTCTAGGGTTAACAGATTAGAGTTTTTTCATGGTTAAAACTTCGGCCAACAAATACATGTGCTATCATTCTTATATATAATAAATGTGTACCACCTATCCCATTCTAGAACACCTAATCTCACTAGTAAGTGTATAATGTGTATTGGGTTTTCGAGAAAATTTCGGCAGTTTTCCCTGCTGTTCTCTAAGTACATATGTACTTAGAGAACAAATGGGGAAATGCTACCAAAATTTACTCAAAAACCCAATACACATTATACACTTACATCCTAAGTGAGATTAGGTGTTCAAGAACAGTCCCAAACCGAGGACTATCCAAGATTTACTCCTAATGAGTAAATCTTGGATGGGTTTCTAGGCCAACAAATACATGAGCTGTCATTCTTATATATAATAAATGTGTACCACCTATCCCATTCTTGAACACCTAATCTCACTAATAAGTGTATAATGTGTATTGGGTTTTCGAGAAAATTTCGGCAGCATTTCCCTGCTGTTCTCTAAGTACATATGTACTTAGAGAACAAACGGGGAAATGCTACCAAAATTTTCTCAAAAACCCAATACACATTATACACTTACATCCTAAGTGAGATTAGGTGTTCAAGAACAATCCCAAACCGGGGACTATCCAAGATTTACTCCTAATGAGTAAATTTTGGATGGGTTTCTAGGCCAACAAATTAATACATGTGCTGTCATTCTTATACCTACAATCCTAGTTTCATCATTCATATCCTAAGTTTTGTGTAACATCATTTAATCATGCTTGTCAGTAAATAATAAATAGTAAATAAACCATGATTCCATATATCAAAGATTTGAACAGTAAGTCAACAACACCTACAACAACACAAATACACGATTCAATTCTGTTATAATGTATTAATTAGGGTCACATAATCAATTTATAAATAGAAGACCCACATGTGACCCTAAACCCTAAACACAAATATATGCAAGCACAAAATAGCACAAAATAGCACAAAATAGTAAATACACAGATATACACACATATTTGAGCAATATAGCACAAAATCAGCCATCACGGCCGTGCTACACAGCACGGCCATGCCGACCTGCGATTTCACAACATGGCGGAGAAGAGGAGGAAAAGGATATACCTATAGGAGCAGCGAGCAGGAAAGAGGGCGGCGGCGGCAGCGAGCGAGAGGGTGGGTTTCCGGAGCAGCAAGCAACAAACGGACGGCGGCGGTGAGCGGGCGACTAGGAGCAGAGACCTAGCAGGAGAGGAGAGGAGCAGACGGGCTACCAAAGTAGCCACCGGTGGGGGCGGCGACGAGGAGAGGAGAGGAGACGAGCAGCGAGCGACGGCGGCACCAGTAGAGAAGCAATCGAGCGGCGGCGGCACCAGCATAGAAGAAATCTCCGGACCTAGTTATGCGAACTGAAGAATCAGGAATGAAACAGAGAAAGGGGAAGAGTCCCTCACGCGGGTGTAGTTAAGTTAACCTTAAGCGTCGGTTCTTTAACAAACCGACACTACAACATAATAGCATCGGTCACTAAGAAAAAACCGACGCCATAGGGGTGTATAAATTTTGGCGTGGACAGCGCAGGTAAACAAATCGGCGTCGGTTTTGGGAATATAACCGATGATAAAAATGTCCCACGTGAAAAGGTTTTCGTCGTCGGTTATGTATTTAATAACCGACGTTGTTAGTTAAATTTTGGACCTAATTTTTTTCGTTGGATAAATTGGATTTGGCGGGTGTTTATAGGCGTCAGTTGTTTATTCTTGAACCGACGCTAAATAGAAAGTGATACCCGTGTCTGGCCACTCCTATCCGATATATGTTGGTTTGTGTTTTAAAACGACGTTGTAGGTTTTCGGGCGTCGGTACTTAGTTAATAATCGACGCCTGGAAAGTGACTTCATAAGCCATTTCTGTAGTAGTGCTTCTAGAGTGTGGGATCAATATTTTAGGAGGTCTCATTTCCACAGACTCATATTTTTCATTGAGCTCCCCAGGAAATGCATGTTAAAACTCTTACCACGTAATGGATCATTTGGTTTTATTCAAGACCCACAGTGTGAGCTTCTTCTTCTTCAGTCCAGTGTTGGGATGTTGAAGATGATATTTGGTATCAGAATGACACCACCTACTTCTATCACATCTATTTTGGATGATTTTGATCATGGCCTTTGCTGGTGTCTGGAATGTATTGTGATTGGTGATGGCCCAAGATATTCGGATTTATATTGGTGCTTGGCTACACTTCCTATGCACCTTGGGGGTTGGACATCTATACATCCCATTATGTCTGCAACATTTCTTATGTTTCTTCTCAGATCCACACCCTAGTGCTCCAAGATCATATTTTACGAGAGGTCGGCTCTGTGCCTACAAGAATCCCCTTTGTCTTTGTGCATTCTTCCATATGTAATACATTTCCATCCTTTTGTTGGCCCAAGTTATCATGTACACCTTCTGCCACTCTAAAGACCCAACCTATTTTGGCAGATGCTTACTACAACATAATCATCCAACAATTTTCTATAAGCCCTTTCCCCCACAACAACATGCTATTCTTTCTTGTCTACAAGTTGACCATGCACACAATTTCTTACTCACTATTCCTATTGAAGGTTTTTTCTTGTCTATATCTCTTGTTGAGTATTGATTTATCCTTCAGTACCAATTCATGATCCCTTTGTATTCCAGTGATGAACAATACCCACCCTACAACACTATTCATCTCGATGCCTTTAGTGATCATGGTTTCCATTTCCATTCACAACCATGATATAAGTTCCATCACGATGTCATTTGTGATGCCCTTTTTGACCTTGTCTCTTATGCTGGGATAGAAGTAATGAAGGACACTTATGACACCTTCCTTGGGACTTGTGTTGATGGTATACATGCTCAACATCCTGCTAATATCATATTATTTGATTGGATAAATGGAAAACACATGTGTTTCGATCTCACTAGAGTTTCTACTCTAATAGGCATATTTTAAAACAACTTTAAAGTAGACATGGAAGCCTCTAACACTACGACACAAAAGGTCCACAAGCACGGAGCAGCTTGTGAAACAAATAATCATCATTTTCTACCTTTCACTTTAGATAGCTTTGGGGTGCTAGTTGATAATGCAATTTGCCTTCTTCAACACCTTCAAAATATTCTAAATAGGATTCTTATGGTTTCTCCATTTACATCCAATAACTTGATTTTTATATCCATAGCTTTCAGTATTCAAAAAGGATTGATGACCCAATTTGTTGCCCTTGCTTCTATTAAGGCATTCTTGTAATTTATTGGATTGTTGGAGTGTTTGTATTATCTGAATAAAAAAATATAGTTCATGTGAAAAATAATCGATTAACAAAATAGCCTAGCTATGTGATACAATAAATTAGTAATTTGAGGGAAGGGAGATAAATAGTCTACAACAAGATCAATGAAAGTGATGCTCAAGGTTATTTAAGAAAACACAATCATTTTACTGGATGTTGTGGACCACAAGAAAAGAAATGAACAAACCTTCCAAGGATATATAAAGAGTGAAGTAAACAAAACTACCCAATTCAAAGAGTTAAGTGCGTAGACCATAACTTGGAGACCTGGATAAAAATTTACAATTGAAACTTAACCAAAACTAGAACCCAAAGGTCACACTGAAATCAAGGGTTGAGTAAAACAATCAACAAAATGTCCATAATATTCACGATATATCTATGAACATGTCCAAAAAGTCTCCATTCAACAAGACTTTTGATAAATAGGTTGTTGATCATAGAGGCGATCATCGTCCTTCATACGATTAGTAGATGCTCAATGAACTCTTTAGGCCCACTATAACTATGAAATCTAGAAACCTCAATAGTGTTTGTCTTTATTGGAAAACTAAACTTAATAAGCATACATATGTCTGAGTAGAAAGTGAGACTAATAAAATAAAAGAAAGCAATGTTTTCATTCTACAATATATAGTCCATGTTTTTCATTTAAATCAATGGAATAGTATATACTTATGCAATGTTGAATAGACTTTGCTTCCTTTCTTTCTATGAATTCCTTAGGCTTGAAATAACTAAATAAGGAATTTTCTTCTTGGTATGTTCATTTACATTTCTTACACAAAATAATGTTTTTTGCTTGGAAAATTATGAGGTCTTCATGAGCTGTGTGATAAGCATGCATTATCAAAGTGTCCCTTGGTTTTGTCAAGATCGAGCAAAGAAATAAGATTTTGAATTACAATTTACAATCACACTACCAAAGGTGATAAATTCCTTTAGAGGAGGGTGATATATTGATATATTCTTTATCTTTATTGTTATGATGCTAAAGGAAATTAGGTATAGGGATTTGCAATCCTAGGTAAGATTAGTTTAGGATCTAGGGACACATTTCTATCATATATGAAGTGTTGTTTCACAAAATCTACTTCTAATTAACTTCCCCTAGATCCTAGATCCATCTATCTAAAGAAGAAATCATGTTAGGAAAGGGATTCTTATTTTATAAATGGTACTTCAAATTTGGAATGAGAATGGGGAAATTAAAGGTACTTCTTTATCTTTCGAGTCTTTCTACCAAATCAGTCAACCAAGATCCTTGGTCTTCACTTGGAGCCGATGAAAACAATCAGATCACTTTTTATGGACTCGTTGAGAATAATTATGACGCAGTTTATGGCCTATTAGGGAAGAATAATAAGATGAAGATAGTTCTTGGTGCTTCTACAATTTATAGGTTCATGTGATGATGTTGATATGGCTTAGGAATGAGGGATGGCTTATTGTAGAAGAAGAAAACAAGGAAAATTGGATTCTTTATTAAATGAATTGAAATAATTAAGAACTCTAGTTACAAGTCAATTGTATTTGTATGACTTGTTTAGATTTTTATTTTAAAAGACAACTAATATATATGAGAATTAAATAGATCCCTATTGAGTGAAAAAAATGCTCACGTTATCCAGATAGAGATGTATCAATAGTAGTTTACATATTAAACTTATAATAGACTAGAATGTGTCATTTCACAAGTACAACAAACAATTATAACATGAAGTACCATAATATTGTGAGAATAGACCATTGAATCATAAAATAAAATATAAGGATTAGTGAAAACTAGGGAACCCTAGGGAAACAAGGAAGGAAATTGGGGGCTACCATCCTTCCCATTGGGTAGGGGAGAAATACGATGAAGGACACCATCCTAGAAGGATTAACTCTATTCCCTTGGGAGGTAGTAGATTGGAACTGATTTTTTTGAGATAGAATGTACCATCAAAAGAACAAATCTTATAAGTAAGAATCTCACAAACATGTGATTGAACTAGACATAGGTGACAAAAATAGACTAGAAAGTCCACCCTTGTATGGATCTAATCACCACACTAAGAACCTCGAGAAGGGGAAAACTGAAGATGTATGGAAATAAACCTATAAGGATATGGTCAGTGACATTGATAAAGACATCCATATATTCATCAAAATTGATTTAAAAGACCTTGAATATTCATGTATCTTGAGGACATTATCATTTTGAAAGAAGGGGGATACATGTCTTTTGATCTAAAACATGAAGCTTAGGAGGAAGTCCTCAAACCAATGCAATTCACAGTTGTGGTGAAGCTGATGTCAAGAGAGATTAAGTTCTTGACTCTATTAGATAGGATATGTCTTATGTAGAAACCATTTGGTGGTTTTAACTTAATGGACATATCTAACAATTATTACATTTCTCAACTCCAAAAAAAAGAAGACTACATTAATGCCCTTGTAGGTGCCATGTGGCCTGCCTTTGGCTTGTGCCTTTTTGCTAAATTTTAGGGCCCTACATTCTCACTGAACTCATCAAATCCTCCAAAGGTTGTCCCATGGGTACAAATACCAAATCATCCCATACATCCCTACCAAGAAGTTCTTCTTGAGAATATTGGAGACCATATTGGAAAGATAATTAAAATAGATATGAACACAAAACACCATACGAGAGGGAGATTGTTGAAATTTGTGATGTATCTCAACATGGACAAGCTATTGATTCCCATTGTTATGATATCAAGAATACGGTACAAAATGGAATATGAGAACATCGCCTACATTTGCATACATTGTGGAAAAGCTGGCCCCATAAATAAGGGATGTGCAACATACATTGATGATAAAATTTCTGTAAGATAGTAAAATCTACATGAGGCAAAACTGGTTCTAGGTCCACCAACAAGAATGGAGGGTTTCCTTGACCAAATCCATGCAAATCCATTCCCAGGAAACCAAGGAAGGAGTATAATAGCACTTAATTTGATAGGAACAAACGTTCAAACAACTGCTTAAACAATATTGGAACATTCAGAAGAAGTAGAGGAAGAAGATACTTCATAAGTTATGTAGTAGATCTCCATGATAGAGAAATTTACTAAAGTAGAGTACCAAATCACAATAAAAAAGGTTAACTAGAACTCAAAAAATTCAACTTCTATAAATAATTGAGGAGGCACACATGAACCCGAGTAATAGCACATCCAAAGAATATGTTCTTAGTCAGATAAAGGAAAAATCTATGGACCGTACGTCAGTTGATCTCACATTTCATGATGTGGTTTTTGGGAGAGACTTGGAAGGGAACTCCTTAATCACTTCCAAATTCAACACATGCACCTTGTATGTCTGAAGAATATCATCTACAAACAATGGTAAGGCTCGTTGGATTTCACTTGAGAAACCACAACATTGTTTAGGTGGAGGATGGAAGAAAATTTATCCTCCATGAGAAAGAGAGGTAAACCCTCTATTTTGTAGGACACCCAAACTACTATCAAGGAATTGATCATGAAGTATTAAGCTTCAATTCTGCCATGCGTATGAAACAACATGTAGTGGGGCATTATCTACTCATATTATCAACTAGATAGGATTCAACTAGTACCATAGAGTAAAAAATGACCAATTTCTATGGAGGTGTTTGGGTGCTTTAGAATAGTAATGTTTAGGTTTTAGAAAATAGCTCTTGTCACAGATAAATTTCCCACTACTGAATTGATCATAGTCTTTACGACACTTTTAGTTATGCATGAATCACTCTAAATAAGGACTAATTGTTTAGTCTTGTGTCTATGACCCACAACCCATGGGTGGTGGTTGGAGAGTTTAATGCAAATATGTACCAAACTAAGCAGATGGCTAGTGATACCTTAGCCAATAGAAGCAATCAAGAGTTTATAGAAGTGACACACAAGTACAATTTGAAGAAAATGGGTGTCAATGGTTCACACATGACCTTGTAAGTGTGTTTGTTATAGTAACACGTCGAGTGTGCTTTGGGTAACCAAAATTAGATTAATAAGGCTAGAACAAATCCATTGAGGTAATAGAGTGTATTCACTTTGGCCATGCCCCATTGCTTACTAGTGAAACTATCGACACTAAATTGGACCCCAAGATGAGAATTTACTTTGACATGCTGGGAAGCCATACCAACTTTAAAATCATTTAAGAGAGATGGAATCAATTAGAAAACTTTATGTTGATGGCAAGGAAATGCTTTGAGAATAAACTATTAAGACAAAGTTAAAAAGATAGAATGAATCATTCATGAATAAGATAAAGCAGTCACAACTCTAGATACAACTTTCCTATGACTTAGTCACTGAGAGAAGCATTGTCATGATACATGTACAATTAGATGTCCTAGTGAGAAAAGAAGAGCTTGAATAAAAACATTGATCCCATTGTGATTGGATAAAATTTGGTGATGTTTATACTGAGTATTACCATATTATTGTGAAAAAAGATGTTGGAGGGACAAGACAAACTTAGAAGGAGTTTTGGTGGAATATGGCACATACGTAAAAGAGATGATCAACTTTGTTGCATAAAGATTTGTGTAGTGAAGATGACACGTCATTAAGGAGATAGCCAAGAAGTATTTTGTTCGAGTCTTTCCTGATTTTGACTAAGAGGATAAAGAGAACATTTCTCGAGTACTAGAGGATGATGACATTTTAAAAACTTTGAAGTCTATGTCTCCACTATACGAAACATGCCCTGATGGGGTAGATGCTTCCTTTATGAAGAAAAACTGCCATGTGGTTAAATTGTAGATCATAAATCTTATACCAAAACTTTTTGGAGGTATACCCTTTGATGTTGACCTTGCAAATTCATCTCTTATCCTCAACCCCAAAAGAAAAATACTTGAAACCTTCTCCCACCATTTCCCACTATATCTCCTAATAATGTGCTCATATTTCTCTCCAAGGTTATCGCCTCTAGAATCAACCAACTTCTAGCAGATCTGATTTCCTCCCTACAATCAAGTCTTGGTCCTAAATGTAGGATTAAGGACAACATTTCTATAGTCCACAAAATTGTGCACTAGGTGGAAAGTAAGGTTTACAATAGGAGTTCAATGACAATTAAACTCGACCATGTCAAAACATTTGATAAAATGATGACACACGTATAACGTGCGTGTAATACGCAAGTGTGTGTGTCGAAGTAATATGGGATTATGAGTCCCGTGTTATCGAATAGGGAGTTGTAAGGTTAAATACTATTACTAATTAGAATTGACCAGCTATGCCGAAAACAAGAGTTGATTGGTTGTTTAATTAACTAAGAACAAAAAGTAAATCTAACTAAGGTTGTTATGATCAAGAAGGGATGAATTCCTTAGGGATTTTGGTTTCATCATGGGCAACACTAAATCTAATCCCTAATTATTAATATAACTCCCTCCTAATCCTGAATAAAGAGACTGTAGTTAGAGATTACCCGCTTTCACAACATAATCTCCCTGCCTAATCTAATTCCAATCCCATTCTCATAGCAATTGGTTAATTAATTATGTGCTTTTAGATTCACTTTGGGTATCTCTTCCTATTTATGCCCCACCTTTCACAAGGGGCGCCGATAAAAAAGTGAACATATGTATTTGTAACCCTTAATCCCCTTTTTAGCAGCAATTAAAGATCAAAAACTCTAATTATGGTGATCAAGCATAAACAGAACATGCAATTATCATAGATTCGTATACAAAAATTAAGAGGAAAATATATATTAACTCATAAAAATCAGACACAATGTATACCCGGGCTACTCCCGGGTCCTAAGGAATTAATGTTTTAGCCGCAAATAGAGGGCATGGTATCACAGTAAGTCGAAATGATGTAAACATATATTTTGAGATACAACAAGTCGGAGAAAGGGTTAAAGAGTGGATCTGGAGAAGATAGAGAGGATTTGCCGTCATTTCCATCGCTAAAATGCCTTCGAGGTCCGCTAGGTAGGGCTCCTCTACTTTTCTCCCTTCGTTCGGCTGCCGTATCATCCCCCCGTGATAGATCTCGTAATTGCGGTTCTAATGGTGCCTTTTATAGCCGTTGTACATGTTTAGGTCAAGAGGAAACTTAAAATGTTATTTTTAATACAATATGTGTTAGATTTAACACATTAAAATTTAGTC
This sequence comes from Alisma plantago-aquatica, assembly GCA_963693085.1. Taxonomy (NCBI): domain Eukaryota; kingdom Viridiplantae; phylum Streptophyta; class Magnoliopsida; order Alismatales; family Alismataceae; genus Alisma; species Alisma plantago-aquatica. Next base: position 101,547,007 of record OY856411.1, read on the forward strand.
TGCAACGTCCGAGTCAGTAGTATCGTTGGAAGTCGGTACTACCGACTTCTTCACAGTAAAAAAATCCTTTTCCTTTTCGATCTGGAGCAAAAAATATTTGTACTCAGACGCCATGTCAGTACTACGGAGTTGCAAATCGGTAGTATTGACTTTGCTCAAGTAAATAATAATTATCTGTAATAAAATAATCAATGAATAAAATCATATAATTATTATAATAATTAAAACATGTAAAATGCATGTAAAATATATTTAAAATATATAAGAAATGATGCACAAGTGATATTTACTAATTTGGTAAAATATATAATAAAAAGATATTCAAGTAAGCACAAATGACAAAGAAAATAACCAAATTAGATATCAAATTAACGACAATTTGTGCATACATCACACCCCTAAGATTGAATATTGCTCGTCCTTGAGCAACACTACTCTTAGATTTGTTTGAAATAGTCAGTAAGAAGACATGTACCTATGAATTATTTTTCCTAACCACCCTCCACCAGTTGGTCCCAAACCGGTCTTCTCCAACCATTGAACAAGTAACTACTGTAAAACGATCGATAATGTTTATAAAAGATGTCCCAAATAAGATCAATGAAAACACTATCAATATGAAGCAATTAATATCATGATCAGTAGGACACTTACTTGATGCACCATATGATCTCCATATCTAATTGCTCTGATCTAACTATATAAACTATGATCTCCATCTTAATGATGAGTATAGGTGGAAAGGTGTTTACAAAAAAACTTCCACAATTCCCTTGTTTATTGCTTAGAGAGAATATGACACTAAATTGAAAATTCCATTTCCTCCTTTTCTCTTTATTTTTCTTTTTCAATAACTCTTTTTTCTCTACCCTGTTATTTTTAGCAAGATAAATACTTCATGATTGGGTTTTTTTTACTTTTTATTTATTTGGAGAAAGAGTAAGGAGATACAACTTTTTTTACACTATTTCATGAGAGAAGATCGTAGAAGATAACAAATATGTAATACCTTATGAAATATGCAATGCAAATGAAACTATATGCGATTTCGTTATGCAAACTACAAATGCTCAAAAGATGATATGATTTTTTTTCCTTTTCTAATGCATAATAAAATGAACTAACTATATGCTTCCTATCATGCCATGTAATGCATACAAGAGGAAAATAACTTCGATTAAACTTGATCATCCTATGGTGGTGAATGAAGATGAATGGAAGGTGGATGAGATTACATGACTAAGAGACAATGTCTTTCCCAACCATGATATGTCCTTTTTCTATCAACTTGTGTAACAAGGTAACCTTATAGTTTATTTCTAGAATTCACATAAAAGATCATGTTACTGTTTGGTTGGTTTGGACTCAAACATCATCATCATAACACAAGACATAGGGTTAAGTTAGGTTTTTCATTCAATCAGTATGTCTTCAAGTTGACTAATCCAAACAATTGCTCCAGTTATGTACTCTTAAACATAGCAATTTAGTGTAAAGAACAAAGCCTAAGAGAACATTTTTGAAAAAATGTCACCACATCATCAAAGAGCGACTAATCCTAACTTAAAGTTTAAATTTCGTCCACACTTACACTAGATAGAAGTGGACCCTAAAAATAAAGATGGAAAATCTATTTTTTTGAAAAGAAAAACATGTAGATATATGATAAAAAGTAAATATGCAAGAGATTAAGACAGAAGAACCGTTCCATTCCTCCCCCTAATCTTGAATATGGCATTGTCCCCAATGTCAAAAGCAAAGGAAAATAAATAGAGCGGTTGTACCGATATGTGAGATGAGATCTAGGTAAATAGAAAGGGTGGGTGGATCCACAGGAAAGTATGCCCTCCAATAAGAACTCCAACTCGGCAAAGTGTATGATATCATCTATGAGCTCATGTTTGAGGAGTATAGGCGATAGTATGAAGAAACAACTCCTTTAAATCTCCCTTCAATAATTTGCACAAGGATCTGGTAGCCTGTGTCAGTGCCACTGACTATGTAGTCAGTGGTACTGACTTAGTGATTTTCTACACATTGAATACACACATCAAGGTACCATTTTTACTTGCATCAAACTAGATATCAACAATCTATGAAATCAAATGAACTACTTCTAACAAGAACTGTTGGGTTTTAGGGGAGACAGAGAAGGCAGCGGAAACAAAAATTTTCTCCCCCAACCCATACCGAGGAAACGCGTCAACGTCTATATAATAGGAAAGGATGGTTTGCGGAATCATACCTTGTCCCGAGGCTTGCTCGGCGACAATACCTCGTGCAATGTGCGGTCTTCAACTCTGGTCTTGGACGGTGTCTGTGCAGCTCCTGGTCGCACCGGGACTGACGACTCCTCCTCCTACCGGACTGTCGGATGACAGTTGTACTCCTGAGCATCAGTGACCTCCCGCCTCTGTAGTAGTCCACACGGACCACCTGGAACTCCACTCTCCTTGTCCCACAAGGAACTGGAAGGAGTCACACCCTCCTGTTGACGTACTAGTCGCCAACACACTCTCCTGCTACCAGTTGCAACTGCAGTTGTCCTTCCCTTGCTGCACCTCCCTTTTGCGGGAAGCACTTGCTCGGGATCTCTCACGGTTACCAAAACCAGAGAGAATGACAACTTCGCAAAGCAACCGGCTTGCATTGAGTTGTTCTTTGAGAATCACCCAATACCCCTATATATATAGGCGGGTCATGGGACAGGGTTCTCTGTGCCCGGCAATATGGGACTAAAGCAGGAGTAGAAGGGTTCGAGAATTCTCCACAAAAAGCAACCGGTTCGCAACTTGAAATGATCAGTTCACAACTGAACCGATTGGTTCGGCCATTGAGCCGATCGTTTGGGGCACTCCAACCGATCGGTTGGTTCCCTGAACTGATCGGTCCATGGTCCTAATCCGGCTCAAAAAGACTTTCCTTGTTTCGTTCTCAACTGGTATCGTATACCAATGTTATTCCCAATCGAATTGGGCAATTTGAAACCAAAAGAAAATTCTTGCCGACATGACTTTCCCAACTGGTCAGTTGCACCAGTTGAGCTGATCGGTTCAACTCTTGAACCAGTCGTTTCAACCTGGGCATGAGCCGATCGGCCTGGACACTCCAGCCGACCGGTTCAGCACCTCAGCTGACCGGTTCATCATATGAGCTGATCGGTTGGGAGCACAGGTTGGGCAAAATCAGTCAATTGTGATTTCAATCAATCCGATACTCCAATCAATGCGTCCAACACCTTGAACCATATGATATTGAGCTATCGACTGATTGAGTGTTTAATTGAACTACTAAACTCCTTTAGTAATCAATCTAAACATTGATTTGTGGACAAAACTCCTCTTCCAGGTTAAATCCTATGTGTGTGACCCTGCAGGTCCATTTCACGTTGGCAGTGAAAGTCCATAACACTTATGACTTCACAAGCAAAGAGCGGTGCCTAGTCACACATCAGTGCTACCCAAGTGAAAGTAGAAAGTTGGAGAACAACTTTCATCCTACAATCTGTGAATGGTGTTACAGTGAATGTATAATTCCTTTGTCACTGATATCCCGAATGAACTCAAGGCATGGAACAATCATCCTGTCAACGTTCATTCACTTTCTTGATCTCAGAGCAGATTGAACGAGATATGTATGACATCAATATCACATACTGATTCACACATGCGTGCGCACGCCTATCTCAATCCTACTCATCAAGTGGCCTTGGATATCAAACTCCCTTAGGAGGGACAAATCCCATATCTATCACTCACCCCTCAAAAGCCCCATGTGTCAAAGCCACCCAATCATCACCTTTATAACAACCCATGTTTCAGGACTGCGTTTGATGATGTCAAAGTGTGCCCAACGACATGTGTTGAGTGCAGTGATTTCAGGTCTAAGAATCACACTCACCACCATCACTGTGAGTACTGACTGTGACTACCATATCAAGGTTCCATGTGTCAAACTCACAGTGGGTCTGTCCGGTACCTTGTTCTCTAACAAGTACCTATGTGTTTGGTTTGATATCTCTATATCATGACTAATGAGATTTTGTCATCAACCAACACCACAATCTAGTCTTGTGTGTCATTGCTGTCTATCTACCTTCCACAATGACATCCGACTAGGGACATAACAAGAATGTACAAACTCTTAGCATCCACATGATCTCATCGTTCAGGTCCTCAACCTGAAAGCATACGTCATTGAGTACTGTCATTCTCTAGACATTCAATCTGTTCTATCACTATCTCATATGACTGAACCAGAAAGAATTGGAAGCTTGCCTTTGATGTTTATCAAATCAATCTTAATGTATCCCACCAATCATCCCATGATTGGTTCTCAGGGCATACATACCAACAAGAACATATAACTAATGAACAAAAAAAATCATCTCTTCGCTCTCATAGTGATTTTCAAACATGTCCCACATGTTATTGTGCTCTTAGTGCAAACATAGTGAGTAATGGCAACACCTTGCCAAAGTCTGTACAAATTGCATGTCTCACATCTCTTCGTTGTACGTCACACGTATGAGACGGAGTTGCCGTAATATGCGATCTAGTATTCCTTTGCTAACCTTTAGCAACATTGCATGATCAAGGATTCCAGACTTGTCATCAATGAGTGGAATATAAGTTCATCTCATGAACTTTCAGATCCATATAGTATCCATTGTTGTTCTCTAACACATAGATACTCGGCATTTCCCTTTTAAATGGCTTTATTGGAACACTTCCAATTATCAACAAACTTTCACTTTTATACATCTTATGTATATATATTGCGATTAATTTTCTGTCCTTTCGGAAGTTCGCATCAATGTAACTCTTTACATCGAACTCTTCCTTATCTCCATAGAACTAGTAATTCACAAGCACTTATCAAGTTCTTATGGTATTCCAGTAACCCTTACTGGAAACAGATAGACATCCACTCGTCATGTCCCACATACGAGTTATCAGGATGAGCACATCATATTGCCATGCCCTACATACAAGATGATGAATGCATTCTATTCTTGCCATGTCATACATGCAAGATAATGGGATGATTACATACATGATAGATCCATATCTATTCTTAGTGTTCCCATTCTTCATAAGAATTGGACACTTGGCCTTGGGATACTAACTCCATGTAACATGGACAAGTTTTCTCCCATTGAATTTGTGAATACTGAACACTTCAGTACAGATTGCCAATGTATGCTCTCTCTTTCCAGGTCAAGAGATTTTCGAGAACTATCTCTATAGATCTCTATTCCTATCACATAGGAAACATCTCTATCTTCCTTAAAGATAATTTCCACATTCGGATTTCCAATCTAGAACATTTCCATTTCACATCAATATGTGGAATGTGAACACGCTCCCACTAAATCACAGATCCCTTCTTTATCTTTGACATATCAGTCAAACCCTTTGACTATATCATCAAAATAAAGATCCAATTTTGAGTTGCTTGTACTCAATCAATCACATTGATTTGTCCATTGTAACTTATAGACTTCATTTGCATTAGTGGATTCATAAACCTTATCGGTTGTGTCACATACACATCCTGGTTTTATTCCTCATAGGAATGCAGTTTCAGTATCCATATGCCAAATGTCTCAGTCATTAAGTTGCAATCAACAAGCATCATCCTTCTCAAAATGTTATCCATGTGTCTTAACACTTAAGACTCATCTGCACTTATGGATATGATCCAATGAGTGCTACCATCAAGGTCATACCTTATGGTTCACATGGAAGTCATTTAGGATGTAATGGTTTTAAACCATAACTCAAGATTCGGTTCCTCATATTCATCTTGATAGTTGACTCATCACATGAACAACTCATCACATAGATAATTGAGGTGTATCTGTTAAAGATATAAGAACTCACAACCCTTGTGATTCTTAATTTCTTTTATTAGTGTGGGGTATTCTTTTATTAAGAAGAATTCAGTTATTTGATAATCATTCTCTAACTCCTTAGAGTATGATTCCTTCTTGATTCAGACATCACCATGCCTTAATCATGAGTTCACTGTGATACATTATCATAATCACTCATAAGGATCTCAAACATTTGGTCCAAGTATTTCATTCATTGATCTCATCAAGAATTAATACTTTACCAAATTTGTACTTCATTTATGATAATCTTGAACACTTCAAGATATTCATATTGGTATTTCTCTAAACACCATTTGAAGTATTAGCATTTGTTCCAATTGGTATGTAAATACATCACATGTATTATACCTAATAGGACAATCATTCTCCCACTACCATTAGTGAAGATTGATTAATCATGTACAAGAGATTCATGTCTCTTACTGGTTCTCTAACCAAAAGAGTCTAGATTTATCCATCATATGGAAACTAGAAATGAATTTCTCATGATTGATGCTAATTTGATTGTTTGAGTTATCAATAACTTTAGGTATCATTTTATCTTATGCATACCATGTATCACAAGATAAACAAGGCATTGCCACAAAGATCATATCTTTGAGATTGAAACATCAACTTTATTAATTGCCATCATTGTCATACAATATGCAATAATAAAGTGTTTCTATCTATTGGCAATATATGAAATAGCAGTTCTCAACTCTATTTCGTGCCCTTTAGGCTGAAATAAACTGAAAGATACTCCTATCTATGGCAGCAACACTTGCTCCAATGATGGGTACTTCTTTCTTGGTCCTTTCACAAAGGCCATCACTTCTTTGTGGATATTGCATATCATATATGACATATCCATATCTTGGTATCATATACCTCAGATAAAGAAGCGGTTCATTTCATGATACCTTAGGTGGAGATCTCCATCCCCTCCTTCATCTTCTTTTGTTCTTCTAGATATAGAGGGCAATTCCCTCATACACCCTTTCCCCATGTGCCTTGAGGCTGAAGACGGCTTGGATTTCTGGCTAGCATCAGAACACTTGTTAGCTTTACCCTTGTCCTTGCCCTTAAGAATTACCTTTTCTTTGATCACATCAAAGACTATGGTTTGTCTTTCTTCATCTTTGCCTCTACTATCCTCAACATGTCCAACAACTCTGTCAACGCTTGTCAAAGTTGTTCATGTTGTAACTTATCATGAATTGTATGATTCTCGCAACATTTGCAGTATCATACCAATAGCCAACTCTTGGCTCAGATGGAATCCTTCTTAGTCAGGTCTTTCACATACCCAATCACATTGAGTGTGTGAATCCCTTACTGGATCTCCTTCTGTCATGACATACTAGGACAGTGTCTTAGAGACATCATATGTCTCATGTTGTCTCTGCAACTCACAGTTCAGAGAACACAACATCAAGCACTCATCATCAATGTCATCCTTGGTATGCTTCCATAAGCATACTTTTAGCCATTGATGTGGTGGGATCGAGTTCATCTGGTTCTGGTATAACTAGGACTTAGAGCTTTCACTCTTTGATTGAGAACACTTCTCATCATCCTAACCAGTCGTGGAATTATTCCCATTTAATTTGTTGATCTCAAAGACCGATCGCAAATAAAGTGATTTGTTGATTAACCATTTATTTTATCAAAAGGAAATATATGCAATTTTAGTCCAAAACTCTTTTGACTTATTTGATTGATTTGAAAAGTTGACGATATAATTAGGCCTTTAATTAATTATCGCTCCCACTATTTTAGTTCAAATTGATAGCCCTCACCATCAATTCGGAAGATTGCAACGTACAACCTTCTAGTGGGCAAGATCCTGAAATCCTCTAAGTCATGAGTCAGCTTTGGTTGATCGCCCACAACTTAGATCTCTCAGGTAGGTAACTTTTTCCAATTGCATCATATGCAACTCTTGTTGAATGAACATGCACAACTCCTTTCCATGAACATTCCTTGCCTCTAGGCTTAGACGCTCTAAGAATCACCAGTTAAGTCTAACCCAAAAGCCGACACGGTAAACATGCACCCTGCTTTGGCAGAACCTACATGTCTACCCTTCACACTTCCACAAGATAGACGACACACCACGCTTTGGCATAACCTACGCTTGGTCGATCGAGCATTTCATGTGTGCCGCTAATGGAAGGCATATAAGACTTAATATTTTAATGAGGGATTTGGTTTTTATATACATATACATATCCAATCACCACAATACATAGTACGTATCATATACATGCTATATCCCACAGGAAACATGCACAAATGATAAAAAGCGATGATTATGGCCATCCTAATGTGATTCCTCGAGCTAAGAGGAATCACGGTCATCTAGGTCAACATCACATGCAACCTGTACAAGATGAACATCTGTGCCTTGCCATCCGAGTTGATCAACTCATCACATGAATGATATGTACTCTCCATCCGGTCGTCTGGGTGCCACCAGCCGATCGTTTGGCTCCTCCAACCGATCGGTTCGCCTGGTCGTCGTGCATCTCGTCATGTCCGCCACCCGCTCGTCTCGCTCCTCGAACCGGTCATCAACCGATCGGTTCACTCCTTGAACCGACTGTCTGGAACGTCAACCGATCGGTTCACGCCTTGAACCGATCGTTTCAGCTGTCGTCTTGATGTCCGCCGGTCTTCGACATAACAGGAAATAAAATCTATCCTAATTTTTTACATTGCTTTAAAAGGAGAAACCCCGAGTTACATTCGGGGGGAGCAAAGGTAGGAAAGAATCTCGAATTATTTCGAGTTACATCAGGAATAAGAGAGGGAAGATCGGTGCGCAGACCGAGATGCAAGCAACCACAAACAACCACACACAGATAGGGGTTTTATAGGCCATAATCATGCTACACACATCCACCACAAAACTCATTTAAGGGCGACGCATATCGAGTGCATTAATAATACATATCATATATGTAATTAGGGATTTGTGGATTTAGGATTGGACATGCATAAAGCCGATATTATTCGCATCGTATGCAATAAATAAAGGCGACAAACCAAAATCGATCATATCGATATTCCTAAAATATAGAACAGTTGACGTGGCTCTGATACCACTGTTGGGTTTAAGGGGAGACAGAGAAGGCAGCGGAAACAAAAATTTTCTCCCCCAACCCATTCCGAGGAAACGCGTCAACATCTATATAATAGGAAAGGATGGTTTGCGGAATCATACCTTGTCCCGAGGCTTGCTTGGCGACAATACCTCGCGCAATGCGTGGTCTTCAACTCCGGTCTTGGACGGTGTCTGTGCAGCTCCTGGTCGCACTGGGACTGACGACTCCTCCTCCTACCGGACTGTCGGATGACAGTTGTACTCCTGAGCGGCAGTGACCTCCCGCCTCTGTAGTAGTCCACACGGACCACCTGGAACTCCACTCTCCTTGTCCCACAAGGAAGTGGAAGGAGTCGCACCCTCCTGTTGACGTACTAGTCGCCAACACACTCTCCTGCTACCAGTTGCAACTGCAGTTTTCCTTCCCTTGCTGCACCTCCCTTTTGCGGGAAGCACTTGCTCGGGATCTCTCACGGTTACCAAAACCAGAGAGAACGCCAACTTCGCAAAGCAACCGGCTTGCATTGAGTTGTTCTTTGAGAAGCCCCCAATACCCCTATATATATAGGCGGGTCATGGGACAGGGTTCTCTGTGCCCGACAATACGGGACTAAAGCAGGAGTAGAAGGGTTCGAGAATTCTCCACAAAAAGCAACCGGTTCGCAACTTGAAATGATCAGTTCACAACTGAACCGATCGGTTCGGCCATTGAGCCGATCAGTTGGACCTGAGCCGATCGTTTGGGGCACTCCAACCGATCAGTTGGTGCCCTGAACCGATGGGTTCATGGTCCTAATCCGGCTCAAAAAGACTTTCCTTGTTTCGTTCTCAATTGGTATCGTATACCAATGTTATTCCCAATCGAATTGGGCAATTTGAAACCAAAGGAAAATTCTTGCCGACATGACTTTCCCAACTGGTCGGTTGCACCAGTTGAGCCGATCGGTTCAACTCTTGAACCGGTCGTTTCAACCTGGGCATGAGCCGATCGGCCTGGACACTCCAGCCGACCGGTTCAGCACCTCAGCTGACCGGTTCATCACATGAGCCGATCGGTTGGGAGCACAGGTTGGGCAAAATCAGTCAATTGCGATTTCAATCAATCCGATACTCCAATCAATGCGTCCAACACCTTGAACCATATGATATTGAGCTATCGACTGATTGAGTGTTTAATTGAACTACTAAACTCCTTTAGTAATCAATCTAAACATTGCTTTGTGGACAAAACTCCTCTTCCAGGTTAAATCCTATGTGTGTGACCCTGCAGGTCCATTTCACGTTGGCAGTGAAAGTCCATAACACTTATGACTTCACAAGCAAAGAGCGGTGCCTAGTCACACATCAGTGCTACCCAAGTGAAAGTAGAAAGTTGGAGAACAACTTTCATCCTACAATCCGTGAATGGTGTTACAGTGAATGTATAATTCCTTTGTCACTGATTTCCCGAATGAACTCAAGGCATGGAACAGTCATCCTGTCAACGTTCATTCACTTGCTTGATCTCAGAGAAGATTGAACGAGATATGTATGACATCAATATCACATACTGATTCACACATGCATGCGCACGCCTATCTCAATCCTACTCATCAAGTGGCCTTGGATATCAAACTCCCTTATGAGGGACAAATCCCATATCTATCACTCACCCCTCAAAAGCCCCATGTGTCAAAGCCACCCAATCATCACCTTTATAACAACCCATGTTTCAGGACTGCGTTTGATGATGTCAAAGTGTGCCCAACGACATGTGTTGAGTGCAGTGATTTCAGGTCTAAGAATCACACTCACCACCATCACTGTGAGTACTGACTGTGACTACCATCTCATGGTTCCATGTGTCAAATTCACGGTGGGTCTATCCGGTACCTTGTTCTCTAACAAGTACCTATGTGTTTGGTTTGATATCTCTATATCATGACTAATGAGATTCTGTCATCAACCAACACCACAATCTAGTCTTGTGTGTCATTGTTGTCTATCTACCTTCCACAATGACATCCGACTAGGGACATAACAAGAATGTACAAACTCTTAGCATCCACATGATCTCATCGTTTAGGTCCTCAACCTGAAAGCATACGTCATTGAGTACTGTCATTCTCTAGACATTCAATCTGTTCTATCACTATCTCATATGACTGAACCAGAAAGAATTGGAAGCTTGCCGTTGATGTTTATCAAATCAATCTTAATGTATCCCACCAATCATCCCATGATTGGCTCTCAGGGCATACATACCAACAAGAACATATAACTAATGAACAAAAAAAATCATCCAAAGAAAATCTAATATGATAGTCCTAATTGGTGGGTTGCCTCCCATAAAGCGCCCTTATTTTATGTCTTTGGCTCGACATGAAACTTACCTCTAACCTGGGTTATCATGAAAAAAGATGGTGAATAACATGACAATCTGAAATCCACCTTGTCATCACCAATCCCTAAAGATAAGTGACCACAAAACTTTTGAAATTTGTCCTTCATTCCTGACTTCAGACTATTCAGAAATGACACCTCTAGATGGCATGTTCTCCTATGTGGAGGAATGTATAGCACCTTGGGGTTCTCGTCCCCTAATCTTGAATTTATATCACCCTCTGGAATAGAATTTGGCACATCTAGAGTGGAAAGAATGACCTATGGATGGACCTTCTCCGTTGTAGGCACCTTCTTGTTGTATGTGACTGTTCCACTACTGAGTAGAACCTTCACTTGCGTTTGTTGAAGGGGCACCTCCTCTAGAACTGGGGGAGTAGACATAATGGCGGTGGAGACTTTGGTTGTATTTTCTTACAAGTCCTATGTGGTTGGAATTTCTTTTCCGCTCCTTGAATTTGTTTCAATGGTTGGAGCACTCACTTCTGCAGACCTCACAATTGTTCTAAGGCCCCCTGGTCTTCCATACAAGCTATTGGGAAAAGGAACTCATGGCACGTAGACACACTGAGGATGTGGAATGTGTGCTTCTGTTGTTTTCTCAATGGTGTACTCCTTCTCCATGGAAACAATACTCTTTACTTGTTGGTGACATTGGTCTGGCTTAGTGTTCCCCAAAAAATTTTGTTGTTTCATCTTCTTCAACTCTAAGACATCTGCAACTATCTATGGTAATTGAGTTTGTAAACCTCTGAGACGATCTCCATGGTTTTCCAGCTCCCTTCGTGATTGCTCCAAACATGCATTCATGGTAGTAATCATATCCTTTATCCTGGATAATATTTTTGGGTCTTGGTCCTCATCATTATACAGTTGTTGTGGCTTCTCATATTGATATGACTCATGAGAAGAACAATCTAGACCCCTCCAAGGCAAATAGGGATCAACACTCCATGAGTGATCATCACGATTTTCACTAATTTGCTGCCTTGAATACCTGCAATCTTTATAAATTGGGGTTCTACTCAGATTTAAGGTCCCCAACTACATTGTCAAGGCCTTCATTTGCGCAATCAACTTAATCATTAATTCACTCATTCCATGTGCCTCCATGGTGCTCAACTTCCGGTAAGAGATTAAAAAATTTATATATCAAAGATACTCAACAAATGAGATTAAATATGATAACGCAGTGAATTTTCAAAAAAAAATATAGATTAATGAATTTGTGGGAAAAAGATTTAGCAATGAAATTTTGAAAAATAAAATGGCCTATAGTGGCCGATCCTAACTTTTTGTAGTGATAATCGTGCCAACTCCCCGACAACGGTGCCAAAAACTTGACACACGTATAGCGTGCATGTAATACACAAGTGTACGTGTCGAAGTAATATGGGATTATGAGTCCCGAGTTATCGAACACAGGGAGTTGTAAGGTTAAAGACTATTACTAATTAGGATTGATCTACTAAGCCAAAAATGACAGTTGATTGGTTGTTCAATTAACTAAGAACAAAAAGTAAATCTAATTAAGGTTGTTGTGATCAAGAAGGGATGAATTCCTTAGGACTTTTAGTTTCACCACGGGAAACACTAAATCTAATCCCTAATTAACTCCCTCCTAATCCTAAATAAAGAGCTTGTAGTTAGACATTACTCGCTTTCGCAACATAATCTCCCTACCTAATCTTATGCCAATCTCATTGTCATAGCAATTGGTTAAATTATTAGGTGCTTTTGGATTCACTATGGGTATCTCTTCCCATTTATGCCCCACCTTTCACAAGGGACGCCAATAAACAAGTGAACATATGTATTTCTAACCCTTAATCCCCTTTTTAGCAACAATTAAATATCTAAAACTCTATTTATGATGATCAAGCATAAATAGAACATGCAATTCTCATAGATTCATATGTAAAAATTAAGAGGAAAATATATATTAACTCATAAAAATCAGACACAATGCATACCCGGGCTACTCCCGGGTCCTAAGGAATTAATGTTTTAGCCGAAAATAGAGGACATGGTATCACCTTAAGTTGAAAAGATGTAAAACATGCCTTTCGAGATACAATAAGTTGGAGAAAGGGTTAAAGAGTGGATCTGGAGAAGATGGAGAGTATTTTCCATCATTTCCACTGCCAAAATGTCTCCGAGGTCCGCTGGGTAGGGTTCCTCCACTTTTCTCCCTCCGTTCGACTGTTGCATCATCCCTCCATGATAGATCTCTCAATTGCGGTTCTAATGGTGCCTTTTATAACCGTCGTACATGTTTAGGTCAAGAGGAAACCTAAAATGTAATTTTTCATACAATATGTGTTAGATTTAACATAGTAAAATTTGGTCTGCAGCATCTGAGTCGGTAGTACCGAGTTAGAAGTCGGTACTACTGACTTCTTCACAGTAAAAAATCTTTTCCTTTTTGATCTAGATCAAATATTTGTACACTGATGCCATGTCGGTACCACCGAGCTGCAAATCTGTAGTATGCACTTTGCTCAAGTAAATAATAATTATTTGTAATAAAATAATCAATGAATAAAATCAAATAATTATTATAATAATTAAAACATATAAAATGCATGTAAAATACATGTAAAAATATAAGAAATGATGCACAAGTGATTTTTACTAATTTGGTAAAATATGTATTAAAAAGATATTTAAGTAAGAATAAATGACAAAGAAAATAACCAAATTAGACATCAAAATAACGACAATTTGTACATACATCAAATGTGCATGAGCTTAATCCTATAAAATTTGGAAAACATTGATGTACAAAATAAAATTATATCAAATACTATGCATATAATTTCATCAGGTACAACTTGTATACTTTAAAATGACAAAGATATTGGTATGAGGAACTTTCCATCACCACACTTACTTACTATATGCCTTTAATCATTTAGCCAGTTAATTGTAGATAAGGCACAAAGTGAGAGATGGAATTCGATCATTCTAACAATAAGGCAACATAAATTCACAAGTGTCAGCTTCTCTGACAACACCATATTCTTTCATGAATCTTCATTTAAACAAATAAAAGTCACCATACAATGCCTAAGAAAGTTTTGTGATGCACCAGGTGAATGCTTATCTCAAGAGAAATCTCAAATTTGTTTTTCATTCAGTACCCCTCTCTCTACGAGGAACATTTGTAGACATTCAAAAATACATGAGATAGACAACTTAGGCCACTATCTTGGAGTGTCGATAATTCACTGATGACAAGGGAAGGATCACTTTGCATATCTATGCAGTTGCAACAATAGATTCAAGGTGGCAGAACCATCTTTTATCCTTGGTTGGTCAAGTGACAATATCCAAACCAATATCTATTTCCCAAGCCACTAATGTTGGTATATATGCCCGAGAATCCAATCATCAGATGATGCATATAGGGATGTTTTGTAATTTTAATTTGATTAATAAATGTAATTATATTTTATTGATGTACAATTTAGTATTGTGATATTAATTTATAGGATAAATGTCCTTAGAATGGGACTTCATGTATGTGACATGAAAATGGGATCCTAATGGATGCTAAGAACAATATTCTTAAATGTCCCTATTCAAGTATTATTGAGAGTTGAACAACAATGATACATGTGAGACTAGTATCTGTGGTGACTGATGACCATGTCTCACGGGTCATATGTATTGGATACCAAGTCATACAAAGGTACTTGTTAGAACAAGTGTACTGGACATACATGCCTTAAGAGTGATTCATGGACTGCTATATGATAGTCATAATTGACTCTCAAATACCACAGTGGTGTTGTGATCCTTCAATCTAAATTCACTACAATGGCGATGTTACATTCATCATGCTTTGACACTAACCAATGTGACCTTGAAGGATGTTGCCATAAAGGTAGTGATTGGGTGTGATGTGAATCATGATACACATTATGAGTGATGTAGAAGGAATCAGTCCATCCTATATAATAGGGGACATATCTAAGGCCTCTTGATTAGTGAGACTAGACAAATGCATGTCCATGCTCATGTGAGTCAGTATATAATACTGACTCATATGCATCTTGTTGGTCTACTTAGAGATCAATGAACTTCAATTGAATGTAATGGGGATGATGTGTCCATGCCTATAGTTCAATCTGGATATATATGACAAAAGGATTATCTGACATGGTAACACTTAATCCTTATTTTTTAATATTGCCTAACTGATCTATTACTTGGGAAGAAATGATGTGTATCTAGACACCACTCATTTCTTATGGAACTTGATATTTGGTTGTCAATCCATTGCCAACATAGTATGGTGCCTACGGGGTCACATACATAGAGATAGCTTGAATAAAGGCTGAATTGGACATTATTGTAATTGTTCTAAAAATCCACGTACCTAAAAGTAAGTTTTGAGAACATAATAAAATATGGACACAAACTAAAAAAATAAGGTTACACAAGTCATGTAGTCCACAGCCTGACCAGACAAGATTCCAAAGGCCCTGAATCTCCACTCCTCTATATATATGATATTGGAGGAGGCCTTTTGGGCATGAACTTAGATTCTGTCATTGCTTCCTCCAAGGTTTGAGAAACCCTAAGAGAGACAAGGAGAGAGAAAGTAGGAGAGGTAGAAACTAGAAACTCTATCAGTCTTAATTTGAGTGCTTGAATGGATATCGTGGAGACGAGTTCACATAGTAGATTTGTTGCGGAAGAAGATCTTCATCGATGTCACATGAATTAAGGTGTGGAAGAATGGCACAATCCTCCACAGGTGTGGATGTAAGAATGATGTGATCTACCACACACATATCGAGGAAGAGTCCTCTCAACAGATTACCATGATTTGCTATCTAGGGTACATATATCGAGATAGAGAACCACTATGGGAGAATAGTGTGATCTGCCAAAGGTGATTTTAGGGTCATATTTGGGGCCAACATAGCCATCTCTGTGACCTTAGGATCTGTAAAAATTGCCAACATATTCCCACAGTTTCCATGATTAGACAATAGAACAATTTTTTTTACATGCATCCCAAGGTGACTCCTAGAGTTCTTAAAACCCCGAAAAGGAATTTTTGATTGTTGATTCTAAAACATTTGAAGAATATGTAGATTGAAAGGTTTGGACCTACACTGAGCATTAGAAGTTGAATCATTGAAACATCTTCCACGATAAGGTATAAACTTGTAAGCCCGAATCTGGTTTTGTTGCATTAAATGGATCCTACTCAAAGGGTACTTTGAAATTTTTTTATTCCCTTACATCTTCTACTCCGAAGAATCCTACAATGATATCAGAGCTACATGTAATGCTCTTTGCCATATATCGATTTTTTTTCATTGGTCAAAAATAGCGCATAAATTTCATATGATGAATTTGATTAATGTGCAAATATGAGTAATGGGAATGTCCTAGTTAATATCATCATGATCATATTATGATATGATAATATATATATATATATATATATATATATATATATATATATATATATATATATATATATATAAGTATATGTATGTATGTATGTATGTATGCAAATCCAAAGCAATACCTCAAGATAATTTTGTTTAGTATGTGATGGATGCTTATGTCTAAACCCTAGCTATTATTGTTTCATATTTCATGTGGTTGATTATTTGTAATTCTTGATACATCTTGCATGTCATACCTTCTTTATTTACTTTGTGTGTAAGGCTTCCCACCTTATTACCCTAAAGTGTACTTGAGGTTTCTCTTACATATGATGAAATAGTTTTTGGATAGTCTAGGATATTGTATATCCAACGTGGTGGACATGAATAAATATGAATGCAAAACAATCATCAATAATAATGGATTGTCCATGGTGTCCGCTCCCAATTGAAGAATCTAAGAGAATTTATTAGATTTTGTTTATGCATGTGATGGAGGAAACCTTAGATGACAACAATGTTCCACTATCTTAGAAAACTCTTCTAGGAGGCCATAATCATCACATTTTAATTTTATCTCTTGTAATGCTTGTTTATATATATGATATATAATATATACATACGTTGTGATTGGATATGTATATGTATCATACAAAAAATCCTTATTAAAATATTAATACTGAGACACTTTCCAACATGTGATACACATCAAGGACTTGATTGATTTATGTGTGGTCGCCAATTTGAGGTCCATTGTCCATCTTTGTGAGGTGTGAGGTAAAATGTGGGTCTATCTAGGAAGGGTACACAATGTTATTAGTAGGCGATTGGGTTCAAGTTAACTAGGTAATATTAATTGGATTAAGTGCCTGTAGGAATGCGGATGGGTGTTCCATATGATGAAATTTAACAATAGTTGTTCTCCATCCATCCAAGGGTTTCATATGATGTAATTGGCATAAGTTTCCTACCTAAATTATTGAGTTGTGAGTGGTCACCCAAACTTGACTTATGATTCAGTGAAATATAGAGCTTGGCCCACTAGAAAGTTATTCACTACAACTTTATGGATTGATAGTGAGGGCTATTAATTTGAAGAAAATAATTGGATTAAATTTTTAATTAAATTCCTAACTAAATCCAAGGTTTTTCAAATTAATCTTTTAGTTACCGCTAATTATTATTTGTAGATCACATGAAAAGTAACAATAACCTTTAATTGTGATCGGTCCTTGATAAGAAGAAGCTATATGGGACATATTTTGTGGATCTTAGAAAAACTTGAGAAATTTTCTCAATCATGAGTGTAGGCTCAACGTACTAGAGCATAATTTTCCCAAGAAGCCTAGTCCCAATGTGCTAAAGGACAAACGGGACATTCAAGATGTACTTTGATAATCCCAATGATGTGGCATGCCTCTGCTAGCATCCATAGTGCCTGACCTACATAGGCAACATGAGAACATGGAGGCCTTTGAAATGATTAAGCATCTCAAAGGATTGTTTGAAGGACAAGATAGAAAAGAGATGTATGACATATTGAAGTCATTATGTTAGAGCAAGCTAATAGAGGGAGATCCACTTGGTCCTCATGTGCTTAAGATGATTGGATATGTGAAGAACATAGAGAGATTGGGTTTCCCTATGGGCTAAGAGATGGCCACAAATTTAATTATGCAATCATTGCCTGAATCATACAACCAATTCTTCATGAAATTTAACATGACTGAAATGGTTAAACTATTGCCAGAACTACCCAACATGTTGAGAAGGGTTGAACTAAACATGAAGAATATTATGATTGTATATGTGTTGATGGTCGATTTAGTGAAAAGTAAGCCCAGGGAAAGGAAAGGTGAAGAAAGGTTATAAGCTTATGTCCCAATCTTCCAATTTAAAGGCCAAGGGAGGTGCAGACAAGAATAACAATTGTCACCACCATCATAAGCTGAGACAAAGAAAAGCAAATTTCCCTATCCACTTGGATGAACTTAAGAAGTTAAAGGGGATAGAGATTTCCACCTCAGGTTTATAAATTATCTAGATTAACTTACCTACTACTTCATCATGGTTAGTAGATACATGATGTGGGTCACATATGGTGTAATGTGTAGGATCTGAAAAGAAGTAATTAAACCCCTTAAGAAGGGAATTATGGAACTAAGAGTCACAATGGAGCATTTGGTTTTGTGGTTGTAGGAACATGTAGTTTATCTCTACCCTCAGGGCTTGAAATAGACATAGAGAATTTCTAATATGTAACCGCCATAAGTAGAAATATTTGTTTTGTTTCTTGCTTGGACAAGAATGATTTTTCATTCCAAATAAAGAATGGAGTGTGGTCTATACTTTTGGATGATATCTTTTATGGTTGTGATATGATGCACATGTTCATTATTTGTTCAATCTTGAGACAAACATTTATAAAATAAATACCAAACACCTTAAAATTCCTGACTCAAACATGAAATACCTTTGGTATTGTCGATTGGTCCTTATAAATTAGAAGACAATTTCTAAACTCTATAAGGATGAATACTTAGACTCATTTGATTTTGAATAACTTGAGACATTGAAATCATGTTTGTTGAGCAAGATGGGAAATACATCTTTTACTCAAAAGAATGAGAGAACAACTAAAATTTTAGATATCATACATAATGATGTAAGTGGTCATTTAAGTTCAACAATTAGAGGAGGGAATCAATAATTTATTACATATTAGTAGATATGGATATGTGTATCTTATGAGACACAAATCAGAACCCTATCATAAGTTCAAGGTATTCAAGAATAAAGTAGAGAACCAACATGGCAAGAAAATTATTATTCTTTGATCTGATCGAGGTGGCAAACATTTGAGCCAAGAGGTTTAGGACCTTCTCGTGGAGTGTGGCATTGTATCACAGTTGACTCCCCCATGAATTCCACAACATAATGTTATTTTTTAGAGAAGGAACCTCAGATTGTTGGATATGGTGCAGTCTATGATGAGCCATGCCAGAGTTAGTGATTACTCTTAACCACATTCCCTCTAAATTGTTTCCAAAGAAACTATAAGAGATATGGATTAGGAAGCGTCCCAACATGTCTTTCATGAAGGTTTGGGATATGAAGCTTATGTGAAATTATTCATTTCCTTAAAAATTGGGACCTAAATTTAACGAGTGCTATTTTTAGTGTATCCTAGGGAAACCAAAGGATACTATTTCTATACCCCTTCCTACAACAACGTGTTAGTTGTTAGTACTAGAACCTTCTTAAAGGAGTTCATGTCTAGAAATACCAGTGGGACGAAAATAGAATTTGAAGAGGTTTCAGATAAACAAAATGAAATGAACCTGAAGAGGAACATGAGGAGGATCCACAAGTTGTTTTGTCACAAGCGCCCACTCAATAAGAACATGAACCTCGCAGACCTAGAAGGACTATCCATGATCCATAGAGATTATGATTTCTTATGACTCAAGATGGTGAGGTGTTGGTCATGGATCAAGATGATCCAACCACCAAGAGGGAAGCTATGGAGGGACCATTCTGGTATAAAGCTTGAGGTTATGAGATCTCAAATGGACACCATGTATACCAACAAGGTATGGACTTTGTGGAACCAAATCAAGGGGTAAACCCATTGGGTACCAGTGGGTCTTCAAGAAAAAGACAACCATGTATGGACATGTCCATATCTACAAAGTGTGACTAGTGGCTAATGGTTTCAAACAAGTTTAGCCATGGTGAAGTCCATTAGGATCATGCTTGTCATTTCAGCATACCATGACTATGAGATCTCGCAGATGAATGTCAAAATTGCATTCCTTATTTGGGAATCTGGTTGAGGAAGTGTATATGATACAACCTGAGAATTTTGAGTCTCCAATTGATGTTGGAAAGGTATCTAAGTTGTAATGGTCAATCAATGGATTGAATCAAGCATTCAAATGTGAGAATCTTCATTTTGGTGAACCATTCAAAGAGTTTGACTTCATCAAGAATGAAGATGAACCTTGTGTTTATAAGAAAGTTAGTGAGAGAATTGTTGTAGTTTTGATATTATATGTAAATGATTACTACTCATGGGAAATGATATTCAATCTATACAAAAGGTGAAGAAATGGTTGGAACATAGTTTCTCAGTGAAAGAATTAGAAGAATCTGTAACATACCAAGATTTGAGGCCTCAGATAAAATGATCTTATAAAGAATGATTGGACTACCCATATCACCAAGGTGCACCTCCTTTTCCAGGAGCCCATCAGTAAAGAACTCTATAGTTAAGCGTGCTCAGCTTGGAGTAGTACTAGGATGGGTGATCAGTCGGGATGTTGACCCCGACTTGTGCGTTAGTGAGGAAAAAGTGCACATTTAAGGCTAGTGGTGGTCTGTGGGACCATTCGTCATTCCTGAAACTCTACTAGAGCCATG
The DNA here is from genome assembly GCA_963693085.1 of Alisma plantago-aquatica. Classification (NCBI taxonomy): domain Eukaryota; kingdom Viridiplantae; phylum Streptophyta; class Magnoliopsida; order Alismatales; family Alismataceae; genus Alisma; species Alisma plantago-aquatica. The sequence goes on from OY856411.1 coordinate 101,568,209, forward strand.
GGCAATGGGCCCAGGCATTACAGAATCCACCTATATTCTCAATATCAAAATCTATAGAGATAGATCTAGAAGGCTTGTTGGCTTAAGTCAAGTACATACATTGATAAGGTGTCGAGTCTAAGAAGTGGAACTTACCCATGTCTCATGGAGTAAGTATTTGTAAGGTCAAATTATCCAAATATTGGGAAGAAAGGGACCCCATGAGTAAAAGTCCATATGCTTCTGTAAATGAATTTATCATGTATGTAATGTTTCATACACGTCTAGACGTCTCATATGACTTGAGCATGAAGAGAAAATATTAGGTGGACCCATGTGAAGGTCATTGGACTGTTGTGAAAAACATCCTTATATATTTGAGAAAAACTAAGGATGCTTTCCTGATATATGGAGGAGAGAAACAGTTGGTTGTAAAGGGTTACACTAAGACAAGCTTCCAAATTTATAAAGATGACTATCGATCGCAATGTAGTTATGTGTTTTGCCTTAATGGTTGTGTTGTAAGTTGGAAGAGTTCTAAGAAGGTGATAGTAGTTGAGTCTACAACAATATCTAAACATATTTATGCATCATAAGAAGCTCATCAACATACATGGAGTTGTTCCCAGCACTGACATTGTAGACCTATATTGTGACAATAGTGGGGCTATCGTGCAAGCTAAGGAAGCCAAATTGCATCAATATTGCACACATATTCTTTGGTGCTTCCATCTCATATGAAACATAGTTGAGAAATGGGATGTGAAGATTAGTAGGGTAACGACAACGAACAATAATTTTGATCCCTAAACAAAGATATTATCGCAACAGAAGCATGATGATTATGTTGGATCATTTGGTCTTAGATACATGAGTGATATGATTTAGTGCAAGTGGGAGATTGTTGGTGTATTAATGGTAGAATCCAATCATTATAGGATGTATATAGGGATATTTTGTACTTTTAATTTGAATAATAAAGGCAATTCTAATTTATTGTTGCACAGTTAATTACTGCGATACTAATGTACATAATAAATGTTATTAGAATTATTGGTTCAAAGACCTGGGACTTCAAGTATGTGACTTAAATGTGAGATCCTATTGGATGCCAAGAACAATATTTTGAAATTCCCTAGTCAAGTATTATAGAGGATTATACAATAATGATACATGTGAGACTAATATGTGTGGTGACAAATGACCATGCATTATGATTCATATGTATTGGATACCAAGACAAACACATATGTACTACACAAACCTGCCTTGAGAGTTATTCATGGACCATTATATGATAGTCATATTCGAGTCTCAAATAGGACAATGGTGTTGTGGTCATTTGACATGAAGTCACTACAATGGTGATATGACAATCATCATGCTTTGACACAACCCAGTGTGACCTTAAAGAAGGCTTCCATAAAGTTAGTTATAGGGTTGAAGAGATTCATGCTACACATTATGAGTGATGTAGAAGGAACTTATCCCTCATATATAACATGAGCAATATTCAAGGCCTCTTGATTAGTTAGTCTAGAGAAACACATGGCCATGCTCATGTGAGTCAATATATGATACTAAGCTCATATGTATCTCGCTAGTCTACTTGGAGATCAAGAAACATAGACTGAGTGTCATGAGGATGATGTGTCCATTCCTCTAGTTCAATCTATATATTTGTGACAAAAGGATTATACAACATGGTAGAATTGGTTGTTGTTGGTTTAATCTTGTCTGACTAATCCTAATAGTTGGGTAGCAATGATGTCTAGATAGACAGTGATCATTCTTATGGATCTTAATATTCATTAGTAAATCCATTTCTAGCATACTATGGAGCCTACGGGGTCACACACATAGAGATAGCTTGAACAAAGGTTGAATTGGACCTTATTTTAATTCTTATAGTAAAATCTAGGGACCTAAATGTAAGTTTCAAGGACCTAAGAAAAATATAGACAAAGTTAAGAAATAAGTTTCCATAAGTCAGGTAGTGCACAAGATGGCCAAACATGGTTTAGGAATCCTTGACTCTTCCCTCTTTTATATATATGATATGAGAGGAGGCCTTCAAGGCATGCATTCAAATTCTCTCATTGTTACCTGTAAAATTTGAGAAACCCCAAATGTAACCTGGAAAGAGAATGCGAAAGAGTTGCAAACTAAAAACTCTAGCCATATTCGAGTGCTCATATTGATACCATGGAGATGATTTAGCGTAGAGGATTAGTTCCCAAAAAAATCTTCATTTACAACACGCTAATTGAGATGACAACAAAATGAAACAATCCATAACAGACATGGATGGAAAAATGATGTGACTTCCACACATGCAAATCAAGGAAGGGTTTCCCCTATGGATTCACATGATCCACCACCTAGGGAATGTAGATCGAGATAGAGAACCTCTATGGCATAAGAGTATGATCCGCTGAAGGTGAATTTGAGTTCGGATCTATGGTTCATAAAGTCGTCTCTTTGACCTTAGGATAAGTGCAAATTGTCAGTGGTTTCTCCCGGTTTGCCACTGAGAATCAATGGATGATTTTTGCAATTAGATAGCAGGCAAATAGTTTTCAACAAACATAAATCCTAGAATTATAGAAACCCCAAAAAGGAATTTTGATTACTAATATGGAAAGATTTGAAGGAGACATAGATTGGAAGGTTTAGAACTACGTCGAGCATTACAAGTTGAATTTTGGAACCTCTTCCATGATACGGTATAAACTTATAAACACTATATAGTTTTGTTGCAATAGATGGATACTGGTTGAAGGATACTCGGGAAAAAAATTATTCTTCTACTTTTATTCTCCCGAACAACCTACAACTAATATTGTCTGAACTATTCAAATATCAATCTCAATTTGTGAAAAAAATCCTAGAAAACTAGAAACTTCATTTGGAGTGGGTGTGCTAATAAGAAAAAGACTAACATGGTTGACTAGAAACACCTATTTGAACCACTTAAACAAGGTGGTAAGGGATCACTAGACTGTAGAATACAATAAGGCTTAATTATGAAGATGGATTGGGATTTGAGCAAAACAAACACGTATTGTGGGTCAAACTTATGGACTTAACATACATGGAGTGTTATGTAATCCATACCAACAACTTCCACACTTGGCATAGCCCAATGGTTTGCTTTCCAAACTTAGGGAGCACTCAAGAATGGCAGTTCTTTCTAGCACTAAAACCATGGTTATGAAAAAAGAATAGAATGGAAATGATGCAATATCTATCTTAAGACCGAATAAACAATCTAAACAAGATTTGCAGACCTAATATTTATCAGTATTGTATCTGAAGGTCATTGGGACTGATATTTTGAATGAAAAATTCACTCCATCCATTGTAAACACTATTATGACGATGCTCACCATGCTCCAGGATTACATCAATGATGAATGGATTTAGAAAGGGACTTCTAAAGTAGATGTACATTCTCAACATATAGACTTCTTAGCAATGCCACAAGGAAGAAAAAAACATGCACTTATGAAGTGATATCAAATGATTCACTCCCACATCGCATCAAGATGTTGTGGCTTCTTTACTATGACATTCTAGTGAAAAACATCCACACACACAAGATGAAGATTATGCATGATGGTGGCTCTCCTAGATGTAGTGAAGTGAAGGAAACAATGATCCATGTTACATGTGATTGCAGACACTCAACCCCCACCTAGTCACTATTGTTTCCTAATAGAAGTTAGAGTTTCTAACCCTTACTGTAGTTTAAGGATGGAAAAGTACAACCTTACTTCAGTAAATAAAATAGAGGAATGTACAACCATTTTGCTACCACATGTTGTATGATTGGGAAGAATAGAAATGACATGATTTGCGATCAAGTGGAGAACTCTTCAAATTAATTGGCAACTGTATGCAAGTAGAGGCTTCCTCGATTGTTATGGAAATACTTAAAGATCAAGCATGTCAGATTTAGAAGTGGAACACATAGGTAATACCTCAAAATCCTTAATGAAAAGGAGGTATTTCGTTGAATACAAAATTGTCCATTAAATGTAACAAAAACCTTCAATCAACTAGCTTCAAAATTAGGAACTATAAGGGGGTTGGGATGTTGGAGACTCACATTGTCTCCCTAGCTTAGGTTCTTTCATAGGGGAACTATATGCTATAGTGGAAGAACATACTATAGATATTTGTATCATTATCAATAAGTACTATATAAGGAAGTTGATTTAATCACCAACATGAAGATATTTCTAGAAAATACTAGATTCTATGCAATAAAATACATGATATAAATCATAGAGAAAAATTGATCAAACTATCCATGAGAACTGAAGTAAAAACCACTTAGTCGATCGATTGGAAAATTTTTGCTTAAATCAACCAATTCCAACAAGACCCTAGCCTAATTATCCATAAAGCAACGAGGGCATTGTCTTAAAATAGAGAAATAGAGATAGTTCTAGAGTTATGGAAATTTATATTGTAGAATCTCAAATAGATGAAAGTAACTAAGAGTTAGTTTTATAAACTCCCTAGTAGTTATGCAACACACAAATACACTATTGATTTAGATAAATTATTATTTATATCAATTCCCATCATCATATTTATTATACAAGATTATATCTAATAACATATACGAAAATAGAAAATATCTCAAATTAAAGTCTCATTATAATTTATAAAATAGAATGGATCACTACAAGCTCTATGTATAGTACTAAACTTTTAAAATAAGAAGGTTAAACTAGAAAAGTATGAAGTTAGCCAACAGATCCCATGTTACATAGCAAAGATGAAACCAAGTAACTAGAAGAAATATAATTAATAGAATAGATGATATACTTTATATTTTCAAAATTTTGTCATATTTGAACCTTGTAACGTTATTTTTATAGTAACAATAATAAAAACATTTTTCATTTAAAATTCCCATTACTCCTAGTCATTTGAAAATTTCTTAGTGAAGGTAACAATCAGTAATAAATAGTCATGGTCCCTACCATGGTCCTCTCCTACTTATTATCATCATATTACCTATAATTTCTATTCTATATATTATCAATTCCATTATTTAATTCTCCAGTTCTCATTAGACTTATCTAAATCAATAGATGTAAATATAGTATATTAGATCTAAGGAGTTGTGTGGTTTTTAGGCCAAGCATTTGAGTGGAATTTGAATCTGGGAAAGTTACAACTATGATTCCTTATAGGGTTTTCTTGATTCCTAGATGGTATAGTACCCTAGTTACTTCTTGGGTGATCAAATTTGATATCTCATTTGTAGTGTTTCCTTTAAGTGTGTATTAGGGTTATGATAAGATATGTTTTCATTATGAATCTTTGGTTTATTCAATCATTATCTAGTACTTATACTCATATTTATATCTTAACATTATGAATAAACGAGTCAAATAAAAGATACACATTTTTACTTAAAAATGAGTCAATAACAAAAATATTTTAATACTTAAATCATGAATTATTTTTTATTCATTTCTTAAGTAAATAAAGAAATTTGATAGCTCAATCATGAGAATATGTACAACAACTAGACTCAACAATATATCCATTGTTAGAATGGATTAATAGGAGGCTATGCCATACATGTGGTACGTTTTAGAGTTAGAATGTGAAAGATATATGTACATGAGAAAATACCCAAAAATAACAAGGAAATTCCTTTCAGATAAAAAAAATCATATTTTGAAATTATCCTTATTTTACTAGTTGTTGTTCAAATTAGATATAGGATATATACAGCCTAATACCTGGAGAATATTTAGGCTAGCCCCATTTTCTATATACCATGGGGTTATCCTTCATCTTCGATCAATGTGGGCATATATAGAGGCATAATAAACCCACACTCGCCATATTATGGCTAAGAAACCAACATTAAATATAAGAAATATAAATATCTCTAATACATCAGACCAAGTTGATTCAATGCTAATTTTTCATTATGAAAGTATCACTATCATTGAAATTTCTCCTTGATGTCGCCTCATGAGACTATGCACACTATTAATTAAAAATCTAAATTACACAAAGGAGGCCTTCTATAAGATGGGTCAAAAATAGCATGGTGTAATTCGTCTTCACAAGAAACCAATGCAACTTAATTCCAAATAGTTCCCATTAAGAATTTTACTCAAACAAAAAAGCAATCACATCAATTAGATCATAAACTAAACTAGAGTTGTCATAGAACCTCTTCTAATTGATAAAATCAAACAAATACATTTGGTGCCTTGACACATATCAATAAAATTGATGAACATTAACATAAAATAGTTAATGCATGTTAACCACATCCCATATTACACTATGATTATAGTTGCTTTCCTGTTAAACCTAGGTGGATAGATTATTTGTTCTCATCTAGTGACCAAACACAACTATATAAATTATCTTAGATCATTATAGAGCAGATTATACATCCACCTTCAATAAATGTACAAGGAGACTCGGAATGTAGAAATTCTATATACTCTCAAGATATAGGAATCATAGCTCTAGTTATTTGGCAGGATGTGCATAAGGAATGAAACACATGTCAGTATTTTGGTTGAGAAGTTACTAATGATTTTGAACATTGTGCCATTGGATGAACACAAAGTGTGTCTTACAGTTGATTTGGCTATGGTCATTGATGAGGGTCAAGGCATCCTATAGTGTAGCACGACTTACATGTTTAAGTTGAGATCACTAGTAGCTTTAGGAGGCAGTCTTAGCTTGTTGGTGATGTGGCATGTCGTGAACAAGGTTATAGATTTTGACTGTGTTTCTTGGTGTGACCATGTCATGCACATGTTGGTGCACATTGTACCTCAATGTAAATACAACTGCTCTTTATTTCTGGAAGCCCTCTATTGGTTGCAAAGCTAACATCAATCTATATGATCCAATCTATATAGTGTCTTCATTAAAATATGTTTGATAAGTCTAAATGACAAGAATATGATTAGTTATCTAACTATAAAATTACAATCATAATAATGTAACTAGGGTATGAAATTTGTATCATTAAATGAACTTAAGTATGGCATAAAAGTAGTATGAACTATGCTCATCACCCCTCCATGTGAACCACCTCTTTGTTGGCATATGAAAGAAATAGGTATCATTATCACTCGTAATTTCAAACCAATGTAATATTCATATAGTTTTTGCACAAGCTGTATTGGATCTCTAGCCATCTACAAAGCCATGTCACACGTCCACCTTTAACCTTGAATAAACAGTAAATTTTAGGTTGTCACAGACCAAAGGTAATTAACTAGAACATTTAAAATGCAATTAAGAACATATAACATCTTCCAACCATCATGTGTGGTTCCATATTATCTCTTACTAGTATGGTTCTGCCCCTCCTATCCTCTTTGCAGATCCTTGTTGTAAAAGATATGCATGGATGATAGATTAGGATTTAGTGTACCATATAATTCAGTTTTTAGTTAAAGGTTCTCACTATAATATGTCATTTATGTTATATCCCTAAATTGTGAAGAAGGCCATCAGTACACTCTTCTTCTTATCGTCGAATGATTTATTCATGAGAATAAGGTTGTATAGTCATTTCCACATGAATTTCTTGTCGCATATGGATAAGACCATGAGAGTGACCTAATTCATAGACTGATTGGCTTTTATTTAGTCATTTTTCATAAAAAATAACAAAAAACTAAAAATAGGAAAAAAATACATGATGTGTAGAAATAGACCAAAAATGAATTTGTTGATGAATTGTGAGAAATTAGATAGACCTAATCATTCAACCTAGATCTCATCAAAAACTAGGAAAAAATATTATATGGTTATAATGAAAAAATTAAAAAAACTAAACCTAGGCAGAACAGTAATTTAAATACTAAAAACTAGTTTCATATTGCTAATAATTATCAATATCTTATTTCAAATAATTATTGCCCAAAATATTTTTGTTTAAGGGATATGGACCTTAAATCTTAAAATTATTAGGAAACTATAAATGTGCTATTTTAGATATTCTTTATAATACTAGTGCCAAACACAGGCCATATTCCTCAAATACTCAAATTCCAATTTTTGACACGTGAATGACCTTTGTTAAAGAATTATATGGTTTAAGGTATAAAATAAAAATGAACATAAATAAATTATTTAAACCAGCCATATAAAAGAGGTACACCTCCTTTCCAAGGGCCTATAAAGGAAAATTACATTGTTAAGCATGATAAACATATAGATGAACTAGAATGTCTGAACTATTTGAAAGTATACCTAAGATATGCATGAGCGAGGAAAAAATGTGCAATGGGGGCTACTTTTGGTCTATGGGTCCAAACATCATTCCCCAAAATATATTAGAGTTTCACTTTTGGGGCCTAGACGTCAAAATTGGTTCTAAAGCTAGATTCTATAGAGTAGGTGTAGGCCCACATTGTCAGGCCTACTTTACAAAATTTAACCCTAATAGTTTTTTCTATGAACTTGAGGGGGGTTTTCTATTTCATAGTTCAAATGAAGATAATATTTATATATGTGTGGTATACCTACTAGATATGATTTTGATGTTCTTAGTGTTTCATATGATTAAAACCCTATTTATGAGTAGTTTGAACTTCAGTGGTATTTTGATCATTTCAAAAGTGTTCAACATGAATAAAATAACCTATGCATGATTGAAGAATAGTTGTACATGCTTGGGGGAGTTTCGTACCTTAGTTAGAGTTTAGAAACCTTTAGGGTCTCTAGTGGGACTCTAGGGATGCTAGCTGACCTTAAGCAGGTTTTTGTTACATATTGACCCTTTAAATACAAACTAATCATTCACATCTAAAAAATTATGACTTAATTACTAGATACTTAAATTTCCTTGTATAGATTTTCCTATCAGAGTTGTTATTCAGCTGACTAGTTATTAGCCAAATTGACTTACATTGTTGACTGATAGAAGGGGCCTTATCTTTGTATATATAGTCAATATTCTTAAGTTAATATTGGTTGGGCAATTTTTTGATCTGTTTATCATCACTTGGACCCATTAATAGGTCACTATTAGTAAGGGAGTGGATTTTGTAGTTATTTTACCCGTAAATAGGTCTATGTATACAAATATAACATACATATGTGTATATATGTATCCATATATGAGATGGCTCCCGTGCTCCCCGACTCCTCCGCTCTGGGTGGTAAAGCGACTGGGAAGGAGACGGTGGCGGTCCGACCTTCTTACCGCAATGCTCGATGGTGTGGTGATAATAATAGATCTGAGGAGCTTCGTAGGTCAGGAATGGTGCCTGATCTGGTCTCAGGTCTGTCTCCGATCAAATGGGAGTCTCTGCAGCCGCGGAAAGATGAGAAGCCCACAGATCTGAAAAAGACGGAAGTTACCGTAATAGAGGGGAAGATTTCTTATCCTAAGAGAGAAGCTAGAGAAAATGCGGATCGATGGAGTAAATGTCTTCTGGGATACATAATTGACTTTGTTCCTCATATTCCTACTCTTGCCAACCATTTCTCTGGGGTATGGCGAACTCAAGAGGGATTTGAAGTCTATGATAGGGGAGAGGGTGTTTTCTTGGTAAGTTTCTCCAGCCAGAAGGACCTAGAGATGGTGATGAATTCCGAATGGACTGTTAGAGGACGACTGGTTATCTTGAAGAAATGGTCCATCAGTGAGAAGCAGGCGAAACCGATCCTTGAGGATGCTCCAGTGTGGGTGGACATATGTAAGCTTCTGATGGAGTTATGGGATGTTCGGACTTTTGAAAGAATAGGCTCTTATCTTGGAACTCCGGTTAGAATGGATGAGAATACTCTGAATCTGAGCTGCATTGAACGTGCTCGTATACTGGTTGTGATGAAAAAGGACGCTCTATTTCCGAGTAGATTGTCCCTGGTCAGTGATGAAGGAGATGAGCAAGTTGTCGATCTGGATTACGAAAAGGTTCCCTATAAATGTATGAAATGCAGATTTCTGGGTCATGGGGAATGTCTTCCAGACCCTGCTCGTGCCAGACCATCTCTGCAAGCTAATAAAAATGTCAAGAAGGTTTGGGAGGTTAAAAAGAAGCAAGAACAAATTCACTGCGGTGAGACTTCTACTGTCAGAAAGGATGATGAAGGTCTGTACATCATTGAGGAGATAGTTGATGAGGTGGAAATTAGTCGAGCAAGAGAGAAATTATGTGAGGAAGTTCCTGCTGTTGAAGATCTAAGGTTATCAAAAGAAGTGAATGAGGGATTTGAAGTCAGTAGTGTGAAGACAATTGGTTCTTCAGGTCCTTCGACTCCGATTCTTTCTCCGGTTGTTTTAGACGATTCTCCAAGCAGTAATATCAGCTCGCAGGCTTCTTCGGCTCCAGTTACCAATGCTATGATGAATCTCAACCTTAAAGAACCCCCTAGATGTCAAGCTAAATTAAATGTTGGTATCTATCACAGGGTTGAAAATCCTCAATACTCTCCTATCCAAGCTGAGCTCCATTTGTCTTCTGAAAATACTGAGGCTGACAGTTCAACAGCCCGGGTTATTAAATGAATCCTTCTTTCTCTATTTCTTCTTGGAATATTAGAGGGATTAGTAACAAGATTATTGTTGTCCAAGAAGAAATTAGGAGAGCAGGTAGTGACATCTTTATCATGGTAGAAACTAAATTGAGAGTTAAGAAGTTGTCTAGTTTTATGGCGAAAAACTTCCCTAACTATGCCTGGATTTCTAATCATTCTTCTCACCATTTGGGTAGAATTCTTGTTTTATGGAAGGAGGATAACTGTTCTATCACTAAACTGGATGAGAACGATCAAGTTGTTCATATGGGTGTCTCTATTGCAGATTCTTTTCTTTTCTTGTCTGCAGTGTATGGTCACAATCTGGACAAAGATAGGATTTCTCTTTGGGAATCTATTGATAATTTCTCTCACAAAGTGGATAGCCCGTGGATTCTTATGGGTGATTTTAACTGTGTTAGAAAATCCAGTGAAAGAATTAGTAAACAATTGTCGTCCAAATGCTCTATGGATGACTTTAATAGCTGCACTTTGAATTGTGGTATTTTTGACTTAGATCTCCAGGGGCCCTTTTTTACGTGGAGTAATAATCAGGATGGCAGTGGTTTTGCTACTTCGAGGATTGATAGAGTCCTATATAATTCTGATTTCCTTTCTCTTAGTGTTGATTTCTCTGGAGAAGTTATTTCTAACATTGTCAGTGATCATAAAAGAATCCTTCTCACTGTTGGGCATCCTAGGAAGATCAAGTCTCCCTTTAGGTTTATTAATTCCTGGGCTCAGCATGATCATTTCCCTGATATCCTTAAGTCGGTTTGGAGTACTGACGTGCATGGGTTTGCTACCTACAGATTATATAAGAAGCTCCCGTTACTGAGGACTGAGTTATCAAAGTGGAATAAGAATACTTTTGGAGATGTGAATGATAAAGCCATGATGTCTAATTTCAATGCTCTTCAAGCTCAGATTGAGGCTGATTTACATCCTACTGATGAAGACCTTCGTGCTAAAGCTAAACTTTTGAGGTTGGAAGCTAGTAATTGTGCTAAGGTCCAAGAAGCTTTCTATAAACAAAAATCTAGGATCTCTTGGCTCAAAGAGGGGGATTCAAATACTTCCTTTTTCTATTCTTCGATGAAGGTCAGGAGGAATTCTAATTCTATTAAAAAGATTAACATTGGTGATGTTGTCTCTCACTGCCCTAATGATATCAAGAGATATATTTCTTCATTCTACAGTAGCTTGTTTAACACTAGTTCTTCTGATGTCCATGCTTGGAAGGGTGAGTGGAAAGGCAAAACCCTTAATTCTAGTAAAAAATTCTCTCTTATTCATGGTGTCACTAGAGCTAAGAGATGATGTTGTTAAGAATCTTAAGAATGACAAGGCACCTGGACCTGATGGGTTTAATGATGTCTTCTACAAAAGTGCTTGGAACGTTATTGGGGATGATGTTGTTGTTGCTATCATGGAGTTCTTTTCTAATGGCAGGCTTCTTAGGGAGGCTAATAAAACCTTCATTACTCTCATTTCTAAAGGTGGTGACTCTTCTGACATTAAGAACTGGAGACCTATATCCCTTTGTAATGTCTTCTATAAAATCTTGTCTATGATTCTTGCAAATAGAGTCCAAGAGGTTCTTCCTTCCATTATTGATCAAAGGCAATGTGCTTTTGTTAAAGGGAGGAGTATAAGAGATGCAATTTTACTTACCAATGAGATTCTTAGTGACTTTAAGAAGCATTCCAGTCCTGATATGATGTGTATTCAGGCTGACATTACTAAGGCTTATGATTCTGTCAATTGGAAGTATCTTTTCTCTGTCATGGTGAAGATGGGATTCCCTATTCTGTGGATCAAATGGATTGATGAGATCTTTGTTTCTACCTCGTACCAGGTTCTTATTAAAGGTGAACCTTCTGATTCCTTCAAGCCCTCTAATGGTGTGAGACAAGGGGATCCTCTTGCCCCATACCTTTTTGTTATTGCTATGCAAGGTTTCACTGAATTGATTAATGAGGCTGAGATGGAAGGGAAGATTTGTCCAATTAGAGCTTCTAAAGATTTTGCTATATCTCATCTTATTTTTGTTGACGATCTTATGATTTTCTCCGAGGCTCACCAGGACAATGCTAGTGCTATTAATGATATTCTTCATCAGTTTGGAAAGATGTCTGGCCTTCATGTTAATTCTTCTAAGAGTTCTATTATTTTCAGTAAAGGGGTTGTCAAAGATCATATTCTGGAGGTTCTTGGCTTCAAGGAAAGTTCTTTTCCTTCCAGGTATCTTGGGCTCCCTTTGTTCATAGGGAAGTTATCCAAGAAGCTTTGTTCCAGTCTTGTTGACAAAGTTAAAGGTAGGTTGGATTCTTGGAAAGCTAAGCTCCTCTCTATGGCTGCTAGGTTGGAGCTTATCAAATCTACTCTTCGCAACTTGCACACTTATTGATTGTTTTCCTTTCCTATTCTGGCTTCTACTCTGGATCAGATCGACAAGATTTGTAGGGATTTTATTTGGAGTGGCTCAGAGGCTAAGAGGAATCATCATTTGGTGAAGTGGGACAAAGTTACCGAACCTAAGAAGCAAGGTGGTCTTGGTCTAAAGAAGGCAAGGGACATGTCTCTTGCTTGTATTCTTGTTAATACGTGGAATGTAGCTAGCAAGAAGGATTTGTTATGGGTCAAATGGATCTCGGAGAAATATTTTAAAAAAATATCATTTTGGTTGATCAATGTGTCTTCTAACTTTTCTTGGCTGTTTAACAATATCATTAGAACTAGAGACATGCTGAAGAATCATACTAAATGCCATATTGGTTCGAGATCCAATACTTTATTGTGGCAGGATCCTTGGATATCCGAAGGTGTCTTTCTTAGTGATCTTGTTGGAAGGAATCTCATAACCGTGTCAAGTCTTCCTTGGGATGCAAAAGTGGATATTATTATCAAAAATTCTGAGTGGCATATGCCCAAGTGCACCAATAGACATCAGGAGGTTATCTTGAGTCATCTTAAGGCTGAGAAGATTGACACCATGAGAGATGATCATCTTATGTTTATGAACTTGAAGTTCCCTAAGTATAATGATTTTTGGGATGCTGTTAGAAGTCATAATCCAGTGGATGATGGGTTTTCTTGGTTATGGAACATTAAAACCCACAAAAAAGCCATTATTCACTTGTGGAAGGCAAGGTATAATCGAATACCTACTTCTGACTTTCTGAGAAGAAGAGGAATCTCTCTTGCTTCTATGTGTTCCTTGTGTAAGTCCATATATGAAGATTCTTACCATTTGCTATTTGATTGTTCTTTTGTTTACAATATTTGGGATTTGGCTCGTGCTTTTTTGCCTTCTATCCTGGTTCCTCAGAGTTGGGAAGATCTTATTTCCATTGGCAGCAGTAAGACAGCTATCTTAAGCAGCCTTGTTTTCTATCACTCTTGGCATGAACGTAAAAAGAGAGTGCATGATGAGGGTTATAGTTCCTCAAATGATGTCTGGAAACATATCCATGAAGAGTTTATGATTCTTGATGCTAGTTGATGCTGTTCTGGAGATGGGGTTTCTGCAGCTCCTATGCTGAGTTTGCTTTCTGCTGGAGTTTTTTTCTTGCTATAGTTCTCTTTTTGGTCTTTTGGTGGACTTCCCTGGCATCTCTTGGCTGGTCTTTTTGTCTATGAAGTGGATGAGCTGATCCCGTTGGGGAGTGGCAGAGCTCTATTTATTGTTTGGGTCTTTGGCCTTGCTATGGTTCCTTTGATATTCTTGGTTCGATGGAGGTTCCCTTGTATATGTTTTTGGTTCTTTGGCCCTATGGGTGTTTTTTGTGGTGTTTTTTGGATGGTCTTCTGTTCTATGAAGTGGATGAGCTGATCCCGCTGGGGAGTGGCAGAGCTCTCTTCTTTTGATTGGGGTTATTGGACCTGCTTTGGATCCTCCTGGGGGTCCGAGCTTGCTTTTTTGTTTGGCTAAGCTTTCTTCTTTGGAGGTTTGGCTGTTGTGTCTTTGAAGAGTTTTCTGCGTAGAGATTTTGGTTCTAGAAGTCTGAAGATGTCTTTTTGTATCTGTCTATGGTGTTGGGTGATCAGCTGGATAGGTTTGTGTTGTTGTGTCCGGTAAAGAGTGAGATGTTCTTGTTGGAATAGCTATTGCTGATAAAGTTCCTCGAGCTGGCTGGTCTGTAGACTGGGAGTGGAGGCGTTTTCTTGCTGCTTTCTCCTTTGAATGTCTCGTGTTTGGGTATCTGTTACTGTTGTTCTTTGATGCTGGTGGTTCTGACGGGATGCCTGAAGATGTGATTATCCTTCTTGCTGTGCTTTGGTTTCGTGTTGTTCTAGATTTATAGCTCCTGCTGTTTGGATTTGTGGTTCTAGCTGCTTCATATCTATAGTGAAGTTGAGTTTCCTTCCAATGGGATTCTTTGTTGAAGCTCTTTGGATGCTTTCGTTGAGTGGATTAGCTGATCCCAGTTGGGAGTGGCAGAGCTCACTCAATTTTTTTTCTCCATCACAGCTGGATGTGTTTGCTTGGTGATCTACAGGCCTTTTTTGAGTGGATGATCTGTTCCCGGTTGGGAGTGGCAGAGCTCACTCTTCTTTTGGGGCCCTGAGCCTATCATGATGGGATCTGTTATAGCATGATGAGCTTTGAGTTTTCATTGATCAGAAGTTCCCCTTCTTTTTTCCTCGTTGTCCTTGATAGGTTGTTGTCTCATCCTTGTTGATGGCTGCTGAGAGGGTCGAGTCCCCATCCTGTGTGGATGTCTACGCTCCCCTCCCACTTCATCTTGATGTCTGGACTGCTGTTTTGTGAGTTGGTTCGTCTTAGAAGCTGCTGAAATGGTGTTGATATCCTGCTCGTGTTTTGGTTGCTGATTTCTATTGGTGGTTTTTCTGCTGGGTGCGTTTTGGTTGGATGAGTTCTTTGGTTGTGCTTCCTGCGAGTTATAGCAAGCTGAGCAAAGAGACTTAAAGATCAAGAGGTTTTCCTTGTTTGTATCCATGATGTTCTTGGAAGTTGCTGCTGGGCGCTGTTGTTTGATTTGTCATTTTCCTTACTTGCTGGCGGCTTGTTTTTCTGCTGGAGTTTCTGTGTTCGTTGGTTTCTGCTGGTGGGTTGAAGCTGCTGTGAGCTGCTTTGGAGTTGATGTGCTTCTTGTCTATCTCTTTTGCAACTCCTTTCAATTTGGTTTATATGATGGGCGTGCTTGTTTGATCTTTGTTGTTTTTTGGAGCTTGTGACCTTGACTTTTTTTATCTGGATACTTATAGATGTGGCCTTGGAGGCTAGTTGAGTTTCTTATTTTGTATAGCTTCTTTTTTGTTGGTTCCTCTTTGGAACTAACAAGTTTTGTAAAGTTTTACAAAAGAAAAATGCAAAAAAGCAACAGGAGTTTTGGCCGACAAAAAAAAAATATATGTATCCATATATATATATATATATATATATATATATATATATATATATATATATATATATATATATATATATATATATATATATATGGGGGTTCATTTATTTCCCGTGCGAGTAACTAAGATTTCACTACTCGTGCGGGTAAGTATATGATCGGAAAAGTAACTACTCCAACAAAAAAGTAAGTATTGGATTGAAAAGGCAAAAGCGGGTAGATTACACAGTAAAACTTTTGGACAAAAGATATAATTGTATATATATAACAATTATAACTACTATCCATGTAATGTAACCAATTGGAAGATAATGTAACATTGTACATGTTTAAAGTAAAAAAGAAGAAGAATAAGTAACTATTTTTGGAATGGCTAGCTACCCACACGAGCATTAAAGATAAACCCTATGAATGCATATTACATATATACAAATATATATATACATATATATGTGTATATATTTGTATGTATTTATATACATATATATATATATACATGTATATATGTATATATATACATGTATATATATATATATATATATATATATATATATATATATCGATATATATTCACTGCTCATTTGGGTAACTAAATTTTCTTACCATGGATCTATTTTGCAAAAGGATGGCAAATTATTATAATGAGACAACCAAAAATGTAACAGAAAGACTCGTTTGTAAATACAACGTGAAATTTTTTTTGTCCCTCTAAAAAAGAAAAAATGATATTAATGAAAAAACTATAAACAATTTACGTTGTAATAGAAAACTAGTCTTTTTATTACAATTTTGATCATCTCTTTACAATTATAGTTGTCTCATTACAAATATGTGCCTTCCTATTATAAATCAGATGCACGAGTAGTGAATGCATGGCATATATATATATATATATATATATATATATATATATATATATATATATATAGAGAGAGAGAGAGAGAGAGAGAGAGAGAGAGAGAGAGAGAGTCAGGCTAGAATACACTCGAGTGTATCCGGAGCAGAATACACTCAAGTAGTTTTTCATGATGCAATATTTTTTTTGAAAATCTAATCTGTTGATCTTATTAAACATCTCATGAGCAACGCATACGCAAAATTTGAGCACATTTGGATATGTATAGCTCATGTTATGAAGACCGCAGAAATTATACATTTCAAATTAGTTTCATGCGTCGATTTTGTTGCCCTTAGATGAGTGACTTACACTCATCCAAATGGGCTCAAAATTTGTATGTAGCCTAGTTATAGTATGACGGTGAAGATCAACAGTTTACATTTTGCAAAAAATAGTCTTGATATGCAAACACACTTGAGTGTATTCGTGCGATCTGTACACTCGAGTGTATTCTAGCCTGACTATATATATATATATATATATATATAGAGAGAGAGAGAGAGAGCGAGGGGGGGGAGGTTAGGAAGTGTGTCCAACCATAAATATATATATATATATATATATATATATATAACAAATATGTATATATACTTATATATATAAGTATATAAACATTGTGAAAGACTAGATTTTGGATTAATTTTGAGGATGGAATTTCTCTTTAGATGTGTAGGATGTTATGGAGTGGACTTTTAAGGCTTTGGACCAAATTTTGATGACATGCAGGTGATACTATGATAAATCAATGGGAAAGTTTCATAATGTGTGTATGCTTTTAGAGGGAGATATAACAATTTGGATATAAGGGACATATGTGTACATTTATGCATTTTATGATTAAGGTTTCAATTGTTTACAACCTACATTTTGAAACATTAGTATCACATACCCCTTTTGAGAGGAAGTACCACAGATTCAGGGGTGTATATCCTTCTTCTCGGTCGTAGGATGGGTAGGATGGACAACTCCCTATTGCCTACTATCTTACGGTTAGAGAGATAGAGACAGTGGAGTGGATGGATGTTCTGGCCATCCATGATCGCACATTGAGGATGACAGGCTATGTGCAAAGTTAACAAACCAGTTGAGGTTGGATTATCGAGAGGAACAAATAGAACCCTCAGCTGAGGCAAGAGGGTCAGAGGCTAGGGAAAACAGACTCCCTCTTTCCCCGCCTTCTCCATGGTGATGCATAGACCAGAAGAGGGAGAAGATGAGAGGAAGAGAGTGGTAGTAAGACGAGCTAGACAGAGCTAATGGAAGATCTGACGCAGGTGGAGCGTGGACCTCACAGGTCATGGAGGAGGAGCCTTAATGGTGGCATACACCAGTTCCACAACATGCCTTTCTTGGCAGAGAAGTTCCTCGTGACGGTCATGGCCCAACATGGAGTAGTGATGCTTGCGTCTAAGGAAAATCTGAGATTATGGTGTCTCAATGATCGGGAGAAGGAGATATGCATCAATACTGGAGAAGCAATGGCAGTTGCTCACTGGGGTCTCCCAAAAGGTGGAGGACAAGAGAAGTGACGATGCACCACAACCGGTATCCCACCACTGTTCTGACCCAGTGGCAGCCCTCACAGAAAACATAGGCTTTAGGTGGAGAATCAAGGCTGTCAGAGTCTCGCACAGAACTGGGGAAAGGGAGACTCATGTGACGCTCGCGAGTGAAGAAAAGAGAGAAGCCCCGCAACGGCGGCCTATGCAAGGGACAGGCGTTGGATAGATCGCGGTTGATGGCAACATACGAGGAAGTGGAACCCACACACGCAGACATAACACTGGATTGCATCAAATACAAGGAGGAGGAGAGGGAAGTGAGAAGCCTTGAAGCCGCTGGGTTTTCTTGCTGAAGGAGAGCCCCACGACAGTGGACCGGTTCCGCAGATAGACCACGTCGAATGAGTGAACGAAGGAGACGGAGAAAGAAAGAAAGGACAGTGGACCGGACTAGATCACCGACCGTCTGGCTCAAGCAAACCAAGGCAAAGAGGTGCGGGACCTAGTGGCCAGGTGTCGGCCACCGATTGGCCTGAAGGTAAGAAAAATCCCAGAAAATCTCAAATCTTATATAAATCACATTAATTAGGACATTTATCAAAAAATTACAAACAAGGTACTATTTTTCTCAAAAATGAGTAGAACAATATGGAACTATAATATCAGGCTTTTGATACACTAATCTTTGTGATATCATGTAAGATGTGTAATGCTTGTTTAGTAGATAATAAATATCAAGCGATGGCCTAAAATTATGATAAAATGTCAGTAAGTCTATAATCATGTTTATAGTGCATATGATGTTAGATATGGTCATGTTGATGCACGAAAACATATAATTTGAATAATATGGCTAATTAGGGCTTGTAACCCTAAATAAGATGCAATAAATACTTACATGCTCAATAAATGAGGAAATTCATAGAAGACGCTTATATTAGTAATTGGAAGATAATATGTAAATATGAGATCAGTGTTATACACGAAATCCATTATATATAAAGTTGACATCTAATACATGGTTTAAGACACTAATTTAGGTTAATGATGTAACCTAGGGTTAATGTGTGCACAAAATGACATGGAAGCTAATGTTCAGATAACGAACCATAATCTGGAGAATGACATCAGTAAAGATAATCCTAAGATAAGAATACAAGTAAAAGTGGGAATATAATAAAGAGAGTAAGTAAAACCCTAATGAGTACGATTAGGGTTAATATGAGATGTAAGATGATGAGAACCTGATGATAGTATATGATCTTGTCTTGATCAGGGTTGACCAAAGACATAGATGACATGAGGATATATATCTAATATCAGGAATGTGGTATAGATTGGAATATCTCTTGGGAAGGTATGCCATTACCTCTTGATTGGCTTATTATACATTATTCTTGTGTTATATGGTAGTAAATACTTGGCATATGGTATTGATTGAAATGATTGTCTTGTATGATATGTTGCTTGAATTTCCATACTTATTTCTATATATATACCTTGAACACCTGCAAACATAATATAGATGTTCCATCATAAGATAGCTCATAAACCACTTGGTGATAGATCGCATGCATAATGATAACAAACCACTTGGTCGTATATCATATGATGTTTGTATAATGATCACAAACCACTTGGTGGTAGATCATAAGCCCTGAAGCTGTCAAATCCCTTGTGGAAGACGCACGAGATATATGATGGAAATGTGCTTAAACTATGTGTTCTCTTTTGCTAATGAATATCTTTGTGCAAGTGTACACTTTTCTTATATTCTTCTCTTACTACCAAGTATTAGTTTTATATTATTGCCAAGATATGATGAGAGGTATATAATACACACGTAGGTGTACTGAGTACAATATTCTTGAATATTGTGCTGACGTGTACAACATGTAATCTTGTGTTTAGGTTGTGGACATATGATCTTGAAGATTTAGGATAGTTGTGAGTTGTGTGGCAAGATGATGTACAGGTGGACTTGTTGTCTTAAGATCCTATAGTTTAGTGGTAGTACATGTATATGTAGAAGTTTGTTGTTCAATATGTAATATCAAATGTTGTAACAATTCATGTTGTAATTATATGTTGAATGGTGAGCATGTGTTGTATGGTTTTATTATTTTTTATGTGCATGTGCTACTGATTGTTTCCTTCTGATTCCCTTGATTTTCTCTTTCTTAGCCTAGTGTGGGGTGTTTAAATTGAGGTTCTCGCTGAGGTGAGGGTTTCAATTTGGACGTCACACATCATATTAAGTTTTAGAAAATCTGGGGACGTCACAGGTGGTATCAGAGCATGAACAATAGCAAAGCTTGACATTTTCTCATTATGCAACTAAAAACCAAAGAACCTTGAACTTAATAATATTTAGGGTTAGATTAGTCATCTTTTAGAGACTAGATCTGACCTAGCCTCTAGGTTAGCACCTAGATGTCTGAGAACTAGGTCTAGATTGGTGCTTGTTGAGTAGGAAGTCCTTAGATTTCGTTCTTTCCTTGTAGTTCAGCGGTATGGGATGTTGCACTATTTGGAAATGACGTACATCAAGGGAAAAGAAACCCTAGACATATGGCGCTTGTTGTCTAGAGTAGCTACACTAGTCTACACCATATTCTCACTCTTTTCACTAGTTTTCATGACATTGTACTGTCTACTATGTGTGGGACACTCATTTTCTGGATTTGGTTTTTTATTCCAATCGGATCGAACCTTGATAGTTTTCTCTGACGCTTGTTTTATCGGAGAAAAACTATATAATATTTTATTATGTATATGTATTACAAAAATGTGTCCCCACACATGTACGAGTAGGAGGTTGCCATGCAACCTAAGTGAAAGTGTATGACATCAGTCTAGAAGAGAGAATAGTTCTAGACTAGATGTCTAGAGCCTTGTTAGAATACGTGATAGATAGAATAGATGAAATAAGTTTTGATGATATGATGTAAGTCTTATATAAATGATATAAGGTGGTTTATGCTGATTTATGTTTGTCTTTGAGGACGAGTTAGGTTTGAGGTTTTGAGATAAGTCTTGATGATGCAAGTAAATAGGCTTTTATGAGTTAAGATATGTTAAGTTAAGACAAGTTGTGAGTTAGCATGAGCCTCAAGCTCTTTTAAAAAGGAGGACTTCTAGTGTTAGGACTAGTTTTGGGGTTAAATCCAGAGAGAGTGGGATCCACATGGAGAAGGTCAGATAACCTAAACTCCAAGATATGAGAATTATGAGATACGTGATATGATATGTCCTAAACGAGATTACTCCTGAGTGATTGAGTTGAGTCACTTTATGCATGATTCCTATAGTCTTGTTGAACCCTAGACGTCCTTGGGATGACCAAACCCTAGAGAGAGGTTGGTTATATATGCATTTGTGAATATTAATATGAGAACCTACCATCTGGGTGAGGGAGAGAGAGTCTCGAGACCCTAGAGGAGGTAAGTGTGTTAGTTTCTATAAAGTCTCATGCTCGGGTTGGTGGTTTCCCACATAGGAATCTAGTGATGTATATAAGCGAGTTTTGGGTAAGCATGATTTGCGGGTATGAACCTATGAAGAGAATGTCATAGCATGTTTTGGTTGGTGCTTATGTGGTTAGAGCTTGTAAGGATATCACTAGTGCTAATGAGGTAATCCGAGAACCCTAGACTAAGAGAGGGAAGATAAAACATGTGCATATGAGATACTCATAGAGTTGAGTTAACTCAGAGAGACTGAGATGTAACTGCCCTCATGATAAGGGTTAGGAGAACCTCAGTTGGACTAGATAAAGTTTTGATATATGTTTGACAAGCCACTTGCATAAGTTTGCTTAGCATATCAATGATATAATATATGTAAGGATGTGATCTAATCTCGAGACATGATATATAAACATGATATGATGGAAACCTAGAGATGGTTTAATAGATATCAATACATAAATGTTAACCATATAGACAAATAATGATGCTAATGTGTAATTGTTGGTTAATCTTAGGATGAAATCACTTGTAAATGTTATAATTTATTATGAGCAATGAAATAAGATCATATGAATGAAACATGTTCCACGAGGTGTTAATCTTAGTGCTTAATAAAGATGAAAAATATAGTTTGGAAGCTAGCACAACATAACAATTATAACACCTTGATATGATCTAGATGGATAATGTGGGTTAATTATATTTAACTCCCTCCTAAAAGGCATATGTTAATGATGAACATGTTCTAACAATGAGCTAAATAAAATATTGATGACACCTTAATATAATGGGCTAAGTTTAGTTAACACAATTAGAACATGGTAATACGACGTGGGAACCCTAATGCATGGGTAAGGGCAAGGAAGAAACCCTAATATATGAGATATGTAATGACATAACCTAAGCTTCTAAACCCTTGTTTGAGCTTTTATGAAGTGAGGTTTCACCCTAGATGATTTTGAAACCTCCTAATAGTGGTTGGGTATAGTTCTGTAGCTTATGCTTTTGGATATGTTGCACCTAGAATAGTGCCTTATATATTGATGAAGATATTTTGGTTTTTCCTTGAAGTAAGAGGATGGTTTAATTTTGAGGACAAAATTTCTTTTAATATTTATATGATGTGAAAGACTGGATTTTTGATTATTTTTTAGGACGAAATTTCTCTTAAGATGTGTAGGATGTGATGGAGCGGACTTTTAAGGCTTTGGACCAAAATTGGATGACATGCAGGTTAGACTATGACAAATCTATGGGAAAGTTTCATAATGTGTGTATGCTTTTAGAGGGAGATATAATAATTTGGATATAAGGGACATATGTGTACATTTATGCATTTTATGATTAAGGTTTCAATTGTTTACAACCAACATTTTGAAACATTAGTATCACATACCCCTTTTGAGAGGAAGTGCCACGGATTCAGGGGTGTATATCCTTCTTCTCGGTCATAGGATGGTTTAGATGGAAAACTCCCTATTGCCTACTATCTTATGGTTAGAGAGATAGAGACAGTGGAGTGGATGGAAGTTCTGCCATCGATGATCCCACATTGAGGATGACAGACTATGTGCAAATTTAACAAACCAGTTGAGGTTGGATTATCGAGAGGAACAAATAGATCCCTCAGCTGAGACTAGAGGGTCAGAGGCGAGGGAAAACAGACTCCCTCTTCCTCTGCCTTCTCCATGGTGATGCATAGACCAAAGGAGGGAGAAGATTAGAGGAAGAGAGTGGTTGGAAGATGAGCTAGACAATGCTAATGGAAGACCTGACACAGGTGGAGCGCGGACCTCACAGGTCGTGGAGGAGGAGCCTTAATGGTGGCATACACCAGTTCCACAACGTGCCTTTCTTGGCAGAGAAGTTCCTCACGGTGGTCATGGCCCAGCCTGGATTAGTGATGACTGCGTCTAAGGAAAATCAAAGATCATGGTGTCTCAGTGATCGGGAGAAGGAGATCTGCAGCAATACCGGAGAAGCAGTGGCAGTTGCTCACTGGGGTCTCCAAAAAGGTGGAGGAGAAGAGAACTGACGACGCACCATGACTGGTCTCCCACCACTGTTCTGACCCAGTGGTGGCCCTCACAGAAAATGCAGGCTTTAGGCGGAGAACCGAGGCCGTCGGAGTCTCGCGCAGAACTGGGGAAAGGGGGGACTCATGTGATGCTCGCGAGAACAGAAAGGATAGAAGCCCCGCAACAGCGGCCTGTGCAAGGGACATGCGTCGGATAGATCACAACTGATGGCAACATACGAGGAAGTGGAACCCACACACGTAGGCATAGCACTGATTGCATGGAACACGAGGAAGAGGAGAGGGAAGTGAGCAACCTTGAAGCCGCTGGGTTTTCTTTCCGAAGGAGAGCCCCACGACGGTGGACCAGTTCTGCGGATAGACCGCATCGAATGAGTGAATGAAGGAGATGGAGAAAGAAAGAAAGGACAATGGACCAGACCAGATCACTGACCATTCAGCTCAAGCAAACCAAGGCAAAGAGGTGTGGGCCCTAGTGGCTAGGTGTCGGCCACCGATTA